>OW240919.1:57923476-58034000 GCA_933207985.1 Pelobates cultripes
CTCCCTGTAGCGTGGCCGAGCCCTGTATAGTCCGCGGGTACAGGGAGCTTTTGTTTCCTGTACCCGGCCGGACTAACAGGAAGTGCACACACTCTGTGCCCTTAGAAGCCATCACAGCCATGTCTACTAATGGCATGGCTGTGATTGGCCAGTGCAGCATGTGACCCAGCCTCTTTATATAAGCTGGAGTCGCATAGCGCCGCACGCACAATATGAGCTCTTATTAGTGTAGGGAGAGGATGCTGCAGCTGTTAGGGAAAGCTTAGGAAAGAATTCTGCAAACTAGTACATTAGTGGGGTGCACTTCATATCTGAGAGTCAAATAGAACCGTCAAATACAGCGCTTACAGCGCAATTGTAAAAATTCTAATTGTTTTGGTGCTAAACTGCTAAATAGTAAATTTGGGGCGTGCTCTTCATATCTGAGAGTCAAATAGAAACGTCAAATACTGCGCTTACAGCGCAATTGTAAAATTTCTAATTGTTTTGGTGCTAAACTGCTAAATAGTAAATATGAGGCGTGCTCTTCATATCTGAGAGTCAAATAGAAGCGTCAAATACTGCGCTTACAGCGCAGTTTAAAACATTCATATTTTTGGGGGCTTATCTGCTAAATATTACATTTGGGGCGTGCACTTCATATCTGAGAGTCAAGTAGAAGCGTCAAATACTGCGCTTACAGCGCAATTGTAAAAATTCTAATTGTTTTGGTGCTAAACTGCTAAATAGTAAATGTGGGGCGTGCTCTTCATATCTGAGAGTCAAATAGAAGCGTCAAATACTGCGCTTACAACGCAATTGTAAAAATTTCTTATTTTTTGGGTGCTAAACTGCTAAATAGTAAATTTGCGGCGTGCTCTTCATATATGAGAGTCAAATAGAAGCGTCAAATACTGCGCTTACAACGCAATTGTAAAAATTTAAATTCTTTTGGTGCTAAACTGCTAAATAGTAAATGTGGGGCATGCTGTTAATATCTGAGAATCAAATAGAAGTGTCAAATACTGCGCTTACAGCAAAGTTTGAAACATTCATATTTTTTGGGGGGCTAATCTGCTAAATATTACATTTGGGGCTTGCACTTCATATCTGAGAGTCAAATAGAAGCGTCAAATACTGCGCTTATAGCACAGTTTGAAACATTCATATTTTTGGATGGCTAATCTGCTAAATATTACATTTGAGGTGTGCACTTCATATCTGAGAGTCAAATAGAAGCGTCAAATACTGCGGTTACAGCGCAGTTGTAAACATTCTAATTGTTTTGGTGTTAAACTGCTAAATTTGGGGCCTGCACTTAATATCTGGTGTATGTGTGCAACACTGGCTAGTTACCGCTTCTCAAGAAAGTCTAAAGACTTTTTTAAAAAAGTGAAAAATAAGTGTTATTGTGATCGCTTCATATACAGAAGCATTAATATACATTTTAGATTGTGTAAAGACACAACTACAAAGTTAAAAACTAAACACCAAACCAACGTGCCAGACAATCTACCTGTGCATGGCTAGTGTGATAAAATTAGTCCTAAAAATTTAATAACCTACAGAAGATGGGCGAGAATTTTTTTGGGCAAATGGAACTTTGATTCAAATTTACTACATCAGCATAAGAGGGAGCAGGATGCAAAAGCGGAGCGGCTGTCCCCTAGCGCTCGTTGGCATGTATTATCTCTAGAATTCCCACAGTTATCCAAGTAACAGATGGAGTGATGAAATCAACCATAACAGATTTAACGAGCCATTCGCTGTTTCACAGTCAGGGTGGTAGTCCGGTGACCAGGACCCAGACACTGTCTGGGCGGTGGTCGGACGACCGGGACCCAGTATGCCTGATGTTGAAGTTAGGAGTCACAGAGTGGAATGGATTAGCAGGGTCTGGTACAGGGTATCTGATGCAATATATTTGATGTCTGTACAAATCAGTGTCACCTAGATTGTTTGCTCTATTTTTTTGTTTATCCCTATTTCTACAACGGGGGAGTGAATACACCAAAGAAGGTTTTCTGGTAAACCTGAAATTCCAGATCTACCTGTTGTTCTGAGCCGATATCGAAAAAGGCTCAGAAAAATGTGAGTGTGTGGACATTTTGAATTTCTTTCTTTCTTCTTTTCAATGTATTTGTCCATCGTTAGTAATACAATATTACACTATTACATTCTCTCTCTGTTTGTTTTCCCTATATACATATGAGAAAAAACCCTATATACAACTAAGGGGTAAGTGTAATTTATCCAAGCGCTGCACCTTGGGTCTCTGAGTGTTAGGTGATGGGATTATCACCTAAACCTAGGAGTCCGTTTTTGTGTTCACATTTGTAATAAAGTGGAGTATTGGGAAATCCACTAACGGTGTTCTAGCTGCTAGTACTAGATTTATTTTTTCTGCCATAAACTGTGAAGCACCTTCTATACACTGGTTTTAGATTTGCACGCCCCCTGGTGTTAAGCACCAGCATTTGTGCCGCCACATACCAGGACCCTAATGCAGCTTCAGCGAGCAGCAGGCGATAGTGGAATTTCAGCTGCAGCATGCACGGGTCAGTCGCTCTGCACCAGACTTGCCCTCCAATTGATCAGAGTTAAAGGATTTCAAGTGGACTCATTACAATTACAGGGCCTGTAAAGAGTTCTGTATTGTTATTTGTCGTCACTACCTTCCCGCGTCGGCTGCTGCCTTCCTTGCATGTGGTAGCCGTTTCTCAGGCTCCCTCTCCGCAATCGAACCCTGATTCCCCATTACACGTGGTCACCATGGTAGACAAATGTAATAAGTGGGGGGATGTGATTAACAGCCAAACTGTATGCCAATGAAGTGTTATTGTGTTCTAATACAGGGATTCAAGCCCCCATTCTACCCTTAGGCAATAATGGAGTCCTCTGTGAAGCACATGGCACCAGGCAAAATCAGTTGGGTTGTTGATAAACTCCTCCTCCATTCCCTTCCAATGCAATTCCCCTTCCCCCAGGAGGCACTCTGGTTCTGTTACATCCTAAGGGATTGACTGAGGGAGGTGTGTCCAGCAGAAGGAGGGGCTAACCTGTTTAAAGCCCTGTGAATAGCACATTCTCTCTCTCTTTGAATTACCTCTCTTCACCTTCTCTCTCCTCTCTCCCCTCTCCCCACTGTACACACCCTCTCTCTCTTACTCTCAGCTGCTGATCAATGGAGTGGTAACTGTATCACATGTCTATGTCTGTTTTACTATGTTAATTTAGCCTACTTTCCATTCAGTCAATGATTAGTTTTAGTAGCAACATATACTAGCCTATTTATTACAAATGTATATGTATTGTTTATTTGTTTGATTAAGCCTTTATTAATAAATATTATTGAATTGCCGAAAGCAAGGAGTGTGGACTCTGACTTTACACTCGGTTTTTAAGTTATTATTTTTAGTTATTAATGTTATTATTAATTCCAAGTTTATTCCAACTTGCGAGTTAAACGTTTATTACAACAAAGAAAGTGGAATCGAAAGTTGATATGGATGACATACGAATGCGTCATTGCCTTGTCATTGGGGAGCTCATTGAAAAAGTGCTCTAGCATGATGAGCTGGGTGATCTCCTCCGGGAAATTGGCTTGATGGGAGTTGAGCCAGTTCTGGGTTGCCATTGTGATGCGGCATGCCCACTCCGCATGGGAGTCCTTCTCCCCTTTCCGGGTCTCCCTAAACTTTCGGCTGTATTGCTCGGGGGTGACCGCATACCGGGCCAGGAGGATTTGTGTAATAAAGGGATAGTCTCTGATCTGCTCTTCTGGTACAGCCCGGTAAATATCCGCTGCCTTCCCCACTAGTTTGCTGGCCAGGATGGTGACCCAGTCGCTGTGGTCCACTTCTTGAACTAGACACTGGCGCTCAAAATCTTGTAAAAAGTCATCGATGCCTTCTTCTGCTTCCTTGAAGTCTTTGAAGGCATTGAATGGTGGCATGTGGGCCAGGGTGGTTGTGCTACCCTGCGCCCTCTGCTCCCTTCTTGCTTCATCTGGGTTCATGGAGGTCGTCCTCTGTCTATTGTCAAGGACATAGGCTTGCACCTCCAAAAAGGTCCTGCTGACAATCTCCTCTGAGGGTGGCTCTCGGTAATATGCCAGGCGCCGGTCCACCTCCTTGAGCACTTCCTCCTCATCTCCTGCCCCTGGCTGGGGTTCGTTGCCTCACTGCGTGCCTGGTCGTCCTCCATGAGCACAGCAGTCAATTTGGCCTTGTTACGCCCACCAGGCGTTATTCCTCTGGCTTCACACAAATCCTGCAGTGTAGGTCGCTTTAGAGCACTGTAGTCCATGGGTCTGTTGGTGTCACATCCTGTTCCTCCCTGCAGATCATTCTGGCAATGGCTTCTGGTATCCAGTACTCTTTTTGCTGTCCTTGCTTGGTTTTTCTGGTTTTCTGGTCTATGTCTGGTTTTCTTTGTTGCTGGGTTTCTGAGTTCATTCTTATATTCTGTCCCTGGATTTCCCAGTCTCCTTTTGTTTCAGCCTGGACCTGCAGCAGTGTTTCTAGTCTCTGCCCTTTCTTGCAGGTAAGTGCTATTGTGGTATAGTGTGGTTGTTTTAGCATATATTAGGCAGTGTAGGACCTGCCAGATATGGGGTACATTGGCATTGTTGGCAGGCTTGTGCAATGTATGATCATATAATGTGACTAAATCCCCATACTTTTCATAATTAGTGCTTAGCTATGTTTCCTCTTGTTTTACCTTGTATCTCTTGTCTTGTTTTACTTTGTTTTGTAATCCCAATCCATGTACGGTCCTGTTCAGTCATACCCATGTTATGTTCTTGTTTTCCTCATGTCTTGTGTACATGTTCTAGGTTATGCTTTCTGTCCTGCTCTGGTTCTGGGTTCTCCTAGTTTTGTCTTGTTCTCATGCATGGTGCCTATCTCTAGTCTTGCTCTGTTCTCCTAGTTTTGTCTTGTTTGCATGCATGGTGCCATTCTCTAGTCTTGCCTTGCTTCAGTACTGGATACACTCCTGCTGCAGAGCCTCCCTATTCAGCTTCTGGGAGGTCTGCTTAATTACCTGCTCCTAGTTCCTGGGATCCACATAAGCAGGGTTCTGGTATGTGGCTGCACAAACGCTGGTGCTCAACACCAGGGGGCGTGCGGTTACCCTGCACCAGACCCTGCTAATCCACCTCCACACTGTGACTCCTACTCTGAACATCAGGTATACATGGGTCCCGGTCCACGCACCGCTGCCCGGACAGTGTCTGGTTCCCAGGCACCGGACCGCCACCCGTGACAGTTGGCAGGGACATGGGATCCCGCCGCTTGCCACCAATTGAAGCGGGACCTGGGTAACCGATGGTTAGCCCCTTTGATTAGCATAGGTCAGACCCATTACCCCATGAACTGGATGGGACACAGTTCCAGGATACAAAGTTTGACAATCTTTATTTGGGTACACAGCTTTGCCTCCTGTTGCCTCCTCCTCCTACTCCGCTTCTTCCTCCTACCTCGCTTCTTCCTCCTCCTCCTCTGCCACATCCTCATCCGGTCAGCGTAACACCTTCACCAGCAACTTCAGCACAGCCAGGGGGAAATGACAGCAGGCTGTTTTAAAACTGATATGCTTGGGGGGAAAACCCCACACCGCGCAGGAGCTGTGGACGGGCATGGAACAACAGACCGATGAGTGGTTGTTACCACTGAGCCTCAAGCCCAGCCTGGTGGTGTGCGATAATTGACGAAATCTCGTAGCAGCTCTGGGCCTAGCCAGTTTGACACACATCCCTTGCCTGGCACATGTGCTGAATTTGGTGGTGCAGAAATTCCTCAAAAACTACCCAGAGTTGCTGCAGAAAGTGTGGGCCGTCTGTGCGCGCTTTCGGCGTTCTCACCCTGCCCCTGCTTGCCTGTCTGCGCTGCAACATAACTTCGGCCTTCCCTCTTACCGCCTCATGAGACAGCAGGCGATAGTGGAGTTTCAGCTGCAGCACGCACGGGTCAGTCGCTCTGCGGAACAGAGTTTTCTTTTTTTATATGTCCCAATATTGTGTGGGCTACCCCAATTAAAAAAAAAAAAACAAACAAACAAATAAAAAACAGTGTTGGCTACCTCCTCCTCCACCGCTGCTTCCACCTACACCGCCACGGTGTATACCCAGATATATCAGAGCTGCTGCAGAAAGTGTGGGCTGTCTGTGCGTGCTTTCAGCGTTCTCACCCTGCTACTGGTCGCCTGTTTGTGCTGCAGCGTAACTTTGGCCTTCAAGCTCACTGACTCATGAGACTGTGCGAGCAGCAGCAGGCTATAGTGGAGTTTGAGCTGCAGCACGCACGGGTCAGTCACTCTGCGGAACAGAGTTTCCTTTTTTTTATATGTCCCAATATTTTGGGGGCTACCCCAATGAAAAAAAACAACAAAACAAATAAAAACAGTGTTGACTACCTCCTCCTCCTCCACCGCTGCTTCCACCTACACCACCACAGTCACCGCCTCCTCAACCTATGGGTCACTTAGTATAAACTATGTACACAATAGTAGAGGCTTGTGAAGGCCTTTTCTCCATACATCAGGAATTGAGCTCAGTTTGAACAATGAAAGAGAATACCCTGCACTCCAACCCTCTCTCAAATGGATAATCCTGGTGATCCTCCTGACAGTCATGCTTTAGATTTTGATTTATGATCTTCCAAAGGTAAAATCAAAGATTCAATCTAGTGCTATTTTATGGCTCAGCTGTATTTTTAATTTTTAGGTATTTTATGTTATTTTAAGTTATTTCCCTATCCACATTTGTTTGCAAGGCACTTGTCCTACACTTACCCCCATTTTACTTCCTTTTGCAGCCCTCTAGCCCTTTCCAGGACTTTTTTAGAGCCATTTTTGTGGCCAAAAGTTCGATCACGAACCCAGACTTTTTTTCGCCAGACCCGAACATCCAGGTGTCCGCTCAACTCTACTCAGAATACATCAATATTCTGTTGCAACCTTCTGTTCAAACGATTAACTCCTTTTTAAAATATCTCAATAATTTGAAATGGCAACCAAACTTTTATTTAGTTACATGTAATGTTCAATCCTTAAACACTAGCATACAACATGAGATCGGTTGCCAATCTGTATGTAACATTTTAATGCAAGTGAATATTCTCCCCCAAATCCAAATAGATTTTATTATTGAAGGCAATGGCAACATATTGTAAAATAATGTATTGTGGTTTTATGGCTTGTTTTGCTTTCAAAAACAAGCCACTGACATAGGCACTCATTTTGTGCCAAGTTTTTCCAGTTTTTGTCACGGCAGATTGGGAAACAAATGGTATTTGTGTGAATCATACATGGTGTGATAACCTAATCTGTTTTTCTTTTTTCTTCTGTATATTTTTAATTTTTGTTTTTCCTTTGAGATAGTCATGACAATCATCTTATTGTGAGGAGAAAGAGACAGATAAGGGCTGCGAAGGGGCAAAAGAAACAAACAGGGGCTAGGGAAGATACAATAGAGACAAACAGTGGCTTGGGGATACACTCAGAGGGGCTGAGAGGAGACAAAGAGACACAGAGTCTGGGGGGGCGAAAGAGACACCGAGGGCCTTGGGGGGGAAGATACATGGTGCTGGGGGAAGAGTCAAACAGAGGGGTAAGGAATGGGAGAAAGAGAAATGCAAAAGGCACTGAGTGGAGAAAGAATTACACAGAGGGGCTGGGGGACCAAAAGACATAGAGGGGCTGGGGAATGGGCAAAAGAGACAGACATGGGCTTGGGGGAGACAAATAGACACAGAGGGGCAGGCAAGAGAAATAGACAACGTGCTGTGGGAAAGAGAAACACAGATGGTCAGGGAGGGGAAAAAGAGACACACGCAAGTGGCGGGGGGAGAAAGAGACATACAGATGAGTAAAAAGAGACATAGACGGTTGAGGAAATGAAGAACGATATACATGAAAGAGGCTGGGGAAGAGGAGAAAGATGCACACACATGAGTTGAAGGAGAAAGATACACACAATGGGGCTCAGTGAAGAAAAAGACACTCAAAGGGGTTGAATGGAGTAAGAGACCCGCAAATGGGGGTGTTAAGGATACACAAAATAAAAAAATGGTTGTAAAATATATAAAAGGGGGTAAGAAATTCAAAAGAGAGGATAAGAAACACAAAAGGGGGTAAGGAATTCAAGAGAGGGATTAATAGACACACAGGTAAAGATGCCTCTTTTTAAAAAGGGGGGGTAAAATAAATATTATTTACCAGTGTAGTCATTAACTCTTGCACCAGCCTGCACGTGTCAGTTACATTTGGGGACATAGATCATCGTAGATAGTGTCGTCCGCATAATCCCTCCTCTACCCTGTGCAATGGTCAGAGGGAAGGAAGACGGAAGTGCACCAGGATCAACCTGGTATTAACATGCAGTACACAGCTAAAATGCCATATTTTCTCTCATTGATACAAAAGTGCGGCCCATGCACACAAACATTTCTGATGAAGTGTCCCACTGGAGAAAAAACTTGGACACCCCTGACTTAATAGCTTAAATGCTGATTTTGATTTATTTTTTTTATACATTTTCTGTTGTTTTTACCACAAGCTGTCAACAAACATCAATCCTCCTCTTTGTAATCTTTTATGCGTTTTTTGTGCCTGTTTTTTTTTACCTTTTTTGTCTTTTTTTCGTATGATTTTATTATAATTGCTGCTACTAAGTCATCTATAGTTCCCCTCTCCCCCCATTTCATTTTTCATAGTTTTTTATTTTTTTAATGTTTTATTTTTTTGGACAGCTATGGATTTAATGCAGGAATTTAAGTGACACATTCCTTTCCATTTCCACATTTGATCTACGTAAAAATAACATTTACCCTCGGGGTGGGAAAACTGTAGAGCTTATGTTGCCTTGCCACAGGCTGGCAAGGTGTCATGGCTGTTGAGGTTTTAGAACATTAGAACATCTGGGGATCTAGAACTTCATCAGCCCTGGTTTACCTATTTTTTTTATTTTTTATTCATAGTTTAATGTTGAGTAAGGGAAAGGAAAGGAAGGGGCACAGAATTGATATTCACAATACATCAACAGTGATACTTACAATACATCAACAGTACACGGGTCATGCATACTAACACTTAAAATAGAAGCTAGGAGTCAACCAGGTGCACCATACCATATAGTACCATATAGGTACTTAAAATGCCCCTAATGAGGATCTGTGGGAACCCATATTTTGCTAACACCTGTACCATTTAGTACCAATTAAGCCTATCGAAGGCCTTCTTTGCATCGAGTGCTAAGAACAGGCCCTCCTTTTTGGTGGAAGATAGGTGTGAAAGGATGTTTAAAATGTTTCTAGTATTGTCAGACCCTTGTCTACTCTGTATGAATCCTGATTGATCTTTGTGGATCAACTTAGGAAGAATTGAGGAAAGTCAGTTGGCCAGTAGCTTAGCGTATAGTTTGACATCACAGTTAAGTAGCGATATTGGTCTGAAATTATGACATTGGTTGGGCGGGTTTTCTGGTTTTGGGAGAAATATTTTGGGAAATATGCGCCAGTAGCATTTCTTTAGGCATGCTATCTCTTGAGTAGCAGAAATTAGAATGTTCCAACATATGGGGTGAAAGGATATCTCAGAAGAATTTATATTATAGGTTGGTGAACCCATCTGGGCCTGGTGCTTTGTTAGCGGGCATCAATTTGATGGCAATCTCGAATTCAATAAGTTCAAATGGTGCGGATAGGCAGTTGAGTTCTCCCGGTGGCAACCTGGGAAGGTCTGTCGAGTTTAAAAAGTGATTAATGGCGTCAGTTGTGGGGGATTCAGAACTGGGTTCATCTTTCAGATTATATAATCCACTAGTAAGAGGTTAGATCTCGTTTTATATCGGCCAATATTGTAGGGTCATGCAGGAGATATTTGTTTAATTCCCAAGTGCCAATGCCTTTATTCGGAAAGTTTTCTTGGAGTGAAAGGATAATGCATGGTCTGACCGTGATATCAGTCCTATACCTGTTTCCAGTATTTTGGGCATAAGTGTGTGGGGGTGAGCAATCTATTAATTCTAGTGTATGAGTTATGGACCATCGACTGGAACGTTTAGTCAATCTCCATGAGGTGGACATCTCTCAAAGTGTCTAGGAAATGGTTTTGTATAATTATATGGTTGAGATGTGAGACTGATTTATGGGATTTTCTAGCTGTGGTGTTTGCTATTGTTCTCAAAGATGTTGAGTCTAAGGAACTGTCTAAAATGAAGTTAGTGTCACCAACTATTATCACTTCCCCAAATCTATGGGTATTCACCAAAGCAAAGATTTTTTCTAGAAAGCCAGTTTGTTTTTCATGGGCACCATACACATTTAGTAAAGTGTAAGACTTGTTATCTACATAACATTGCAACAGCAAGTATCTTTTCTTTGTCGAATATTTTCTTGTTAAGCGTGGAGACATTTCCGCAAATAAGAATGGAGACTCCTCTCTTTTTGCGTTTATAGCATGAATGAAAATCATGAGGTTATTGCTTTGAATTGAATTTGTGTCTATGTCCCCATTTAAAATGTGTTTCTTGGTAGAAATCAACATGGGCTTTGTGCTGTTTAGCCTCTGCCAGAGCAAGTCTGCTTTTTTGCGGAGATTACAAGCCTTTAACATTAAGTGTAAGTATCATTAGTGTCATTAGGAAGCGTGAGGGAATCCGCTATAGATAGGCAGCCTGGCGGGCATACACCTTATGTTTGTTTCTGAGTTATATATTTTTAGCGTAAAAGCATCATATGTTTTGTGTATGTTTCTATTCGCATGTAGGTTTAAAGAGGGGGTGAGGCGATATTTGAAAATAATAAAAATTATTATTTGTGTATGAGTTTGTTCGCTGTTAGTTGTATGAGCCTCGTATGTTAGCATTTCAGTGGCCGTAGATATACAGGAGTCTTTAGTCACAGTGTCTCCTCCACACTGTAGCAAGGGATGCAAAGGCATATCATCGTTATGTATGGCCCACATCCTATAACTATTGTTGTAGGCATCATCCCATTGTTTATATATAGAAGTATACTCAATAGTATATCCGTCCACATGAGGCAACAATGAGTAAAAGCAGCTGTCAATGAGGATATTGAAAGGTTTTCTGAAATGTGACTATAGTTACCAGAACGACAGCTTATTGTATTTGTTCTGGTGAGTAGAATCATTCCCTTCAGGCTTTTTGTGGTAAACACGGTCTTTTTAGAGAACATGCAGTGTTTACATTACAGCCTAATGCAAACTCCAGTGGCCACTCCTTAGATGGCTGCTAGAGGTGTGTCCTGGGGCAGTGCTGAAGAGTAAGCAGCACTGCCATTCAGTGTCTCCACCCTCTGCATGCAGACACTGAACTTTTCTCATAGAGATGCATTGATTCAATTCATCTCTTTGAGAAGATGCTGATTGGTCAGGGCTGTGTTTGACTTGTGCTGGCTCAGCCCCTGATCTGCCTCCTTGACAGTCTCAGCCAATCCTATGGGGAAGCACTGCAAGTGGCTCAGACCACCACTTCTGATGATGTCAGCAGACAGAGGCAGTTCACAGGCAAGCAGAGAAAGAAGCTGCAGACTTGAATACAAGTAAGATTTTACTATATTTAGGGATGCAAGAGGGGGTCAGGAGGACTAGATGGTGCTTTTAACACTATAGGATCAGGAATACATGTTTGTGTTCCTAACACTATAGTGCTCCTTTAAGGTCTGACTATACCAATGTAAAGGTATATTAGGTAGTAGACATTTAAAAAAAAAATATATATATATATATAAAATGGAGAGTAAACAAAAAATAATGACATAACTATTCACAAGAAGCCATAGCATAGATGAGCAAAGTGCTATGAACGGCATAGGCACAACTCTATAGAGCCTACAGGGAGGTGGTCCCAACAAGGGTTATGAACCCATAGGTTAATGTAAAGGCAAAGGACCTCATTATTTAAGGTGGCCATTTGAGAATGGCCAGGGTGAAGTCCAATAAAGTTTAGAAAATAGATAGGAGAGAGTAGAATCAACTCAAAATAAACCCTTCATAAGAAAAAGCAACCAAAAATAAAACAACTTTTATTTATTAAGTAAAAATAGACTATACTAAATAGGTTTATACCATATAAAATCATAACTAATCGACACAGATGTTCTCAATCAAGACAAAAATCTTCATAAGTTAATAAATCCAATAACAAATCCTCTGTGAAGTCAAAATTTCAATATTGGATGATTAGTAACTTTCTAACCATATCTTATTGGAGAGGAAAGGAATATGCAGAGTGTAACTGCTATCTGCAAATATAACTGCTATTTAGATATATTGTAGCAAAGAAGAAGAAACAAAGCTTCTACAAGTAGGAAGGAGTGGGGGACAACTGTCCTACTGAGTCTCTTACAGAACTGCAAAATACAGGGTCTAAAGGGAAGGTATGGGGAAACGATAAAAAAGGGGAGGAACTGTATATTACTCCTGCCATTCCTTCAAGGGCACCCCTTAAAAAAGACTAATCCCCCCTCCCCTGCTGATAGTTAGGATGACATCTACTGATATCCAAACCCACTCTATGACTATAGTGAACTAGGTCACAGAAAAAGTAAAAAGAAAAAAATAAGCAAAGTATAAAAACAATAATCTATAAATTGAATAGATTAGTGATTAAACGAGTATGTGGTGGCAATCTTTAGGAATCAAATATTTGCTGCAGCATCGTCCCATTTCCCCAGCCAACCACATACACCACCATCCCGACAAACTGGCTCTTCCAGGTGAATTTCTTTATAGAATTGGATCTCTAGTGACCTTGGTAAACACATAGGGACTGCCTCAAAGCAGACTGCAGGGGGTTGTTTCCTTAGGTTTGTTGCAGTTTTTTATTACAATAACTGCAACATTTAGGCCGCCCATTTGAAGGAGTGTTTCATAGATCAAGTTTAACCTCTCTTGCTCTTGTAATCTTGAATGTTCTCACAAACCTTTTAAAAACATGATCTCTGGATATACCACTGGGGTTTTATATTCCTGCCATTGCTTTAACATTCTATCTCAGAGCTTACATTGCCTCACCTAGGTAAAACTGTATAATTCAAGCTTATTTGGAATCTTTAACTAATAACTGAGAAATCTATACTATCCTATCTTTCCTAATACCATAATATGGGCATTTGACTTGACTAAAATAGAAATATGGTGTGAGCGCTCCTGATAATAAGAGGATGTCTACCAAATCATAATAAAAGAAATTTTAATGATAAAATATAAACGATGACTGATAGATAAAATAAATTCCAAACGGCGATATCAGCTATCCTCCTAACACGCAGTTCAAAGTAGAAAACAAATTAATACAATTATGACAAGCAACAGCATTCAGGATACTAATGCTGAGGAAGCAACTAGCACCTGAATGCAACAAAGTACTGTATTACAAACTGTGACACTTAAAATAAAATAGGGTACCACATGAATTAAAAACAGATACACTCAAACATACATTAACACATTCCAAGTTCTAATGCTGTAAAAAAACAACTAAAACCAGAGTGGGGTAATGGGAGGAGTCAAACTAGAGCATAAATGTCAGACTGAATATATATATATATATATATATATATATATATATATATATTTTATTCAGCATAAAAGATGGGTGAAAAAAACCCTCAGAGAAAAAAACAGAAAATGAAACAGAGTGACAGTATAAGTGCTAAACAGCAGTGAAAGCAAAAATAAGGTAACTCAAAATATAAGCACTAGATAAATGTACACTGAAAAATTATATAGGTAATAGAATAACTAGCACATAAATCAAAGTCAATAATGATATTGGTGGGGGCCCCCTCCCACAGCAGCTCGTGCTGTGACTAGTATGCTAGACCTGAATAGTGATGCTGAAATGTATAAGAAGAGTGGGGAATAGAAATTCAATACTCTGAGAAGCCCAGCGAGCTCAACCCCTGGTACCTGTACTGAACAGCAATATTATCCAGTGAAAGGTAAATGAGGTCCTTTGATGAGGGGGAGTCCAGCCAACTGGGACCATGTGGTACGCTGCGGCTGGTAACTTCACAAAAGGCCGCGGTAATGAACTGGGAGCAGCGTCAGTGCTGATGATAATCCTTACGATAAAACGTGGAGGTCAGTCTACGCATTTCATCTCTTGAAGGAGACTTTATCAAGTCTATTGGTGTGTACAAGTGAACCAATGAGGGGGTAACCCTTTAACAATGAAGAGAAATATATGTGTCCAGAGGATACTAATCCAATAGACACAGGAAAGGTTCCTTGCAAAATATATAACTATTATTTGAAAGACATTACAATTAGCTACATTTTATTAAATCTTTCGAGAAAAAGACATACATAACATAAACCCATAAAAAAGAGCCATACAGATTGCTCTATGATAACAAATGGGGACACACTCCGAAGTTGGCTACATAGGATGTGGACTGAGGGTGATAGTGGCAGTAATTAGCTACCCTAATAGGGTTTGTAAATCAGCAGATGGATTAAGTATATGTTAAGTATATTTTATATCCTATAGTTGTGTAATTGCTTGAGTTTAATAGAGAAAGCAAGGTATCTATGTTAGCTTCAGACCTCTTTTGGCTAAGTTTAAAGGCATTCAAAAGCCCTGAAAGGAACATGCTACTATAATAGAAAATCTGAGTTGGATGCTTTTACCCTGTAATAACCCCAGCCTAGCCCCTAAAAAAGGCTTATAGCTATGGTATAACTATATTTATCAAATACTCTAACTCCGTTGTGGCAATAAAGAAACAAAACCACTATTCAGAGTATACTGTAGTAATCAATAGTTAACCAGTTAACTGTAGTAATCAATAGTTAACCATTTAGCATTTGAGAGATGCTACAGAGGAAAATTACACAGGATGGGTTTGCATATAGCACACTTTGTAACAGGTGAAAACAAAGTGTCAATCGCCAGGTCATTGGCTATAATGAAAATAACCGTCAGGAGAGACTTATTGCTCCTTTTAAAAAATATATCAATTGCCAGATCACTGGCTATTATGATAGACACCCTTTAAACCTGCGTAAAATGCTGATATTCACTTCAGGTCCCCCTGTACAACCACAAAATATCCTACAGTACATCCATTCACTTGCTAAAGTAGGAGTCTGTATACATCCCCTATAATAACTAACTAACTAAATACTCATTGTGCAACAAAAGAAATGAGTGCTGTGATTAAAAACGTATACTGACGCGAATTTTGGCGCTACTAAAGTGCCTTCTTCCGAGGCAATCAATGGAGCTACTCACCTGGTCCCCTTATGTAAGAGCAGAAAAGCCAGTCATATGATAACCCCAACCAATTGTGGCTCAAGGGGGCATGTGATGAGCTCACGCATCATCCTAAAGCTTACCCCTGTTACTGATGTAGAATTATTAAAATCTTTATTAGAACCTGTATTGAATTATTGTACTAACTCCATTTTGTTCACCTTACATGACAGAATTTCCTGACAGTATTCAGTATAATGAATAAGAGATTGTATTTTCTCTCTCTAAGGACATAACTAGCCCCGGAGTTAGCGGATCTCCGTTGACTTGCAACATAGTATAATCCAAGGCCAGGAGAACAGTGACAAAATGAAATGTTCTATTCATAAAAGAACCTTGGAACAGACCACGAGACTGACATCACTAACTACGTAAAATGACGCCCAAGCCCCCCTTTCCACCGAGTAAGCCTCGTGCTAAAGAGCAATGGCGACGACATCCCATGATGGGAGGGTGCCTCACTAGTCACTCAAATCTCTGAGCCAATTAATAATATTAATGGGTGGACACTGACATAGCCACTTAACATTTAACCCAATTAATGATGTTTATTTGTTATTATCTGATATTCAATGATGATGTCATTTTGCATATAAAAAGGCCTGCGTGCCCGCTTTTTAACTAGATGCTAATAAATTTCCTGAAGTGTTTTTAACCTGAACTGCATGTGTCAGTGTGAACTTACTTCTGCGTATACGCAATTTATTCATCTCAGATTTGGACAGGAACAGATAGACTTTTAAACATTTTTGTTTATTTCTAAATTAATCTACATCAATCTGGCGTCCATCCAACGTGGGGCATCGGGCTATGGCCTCCGCCGGTAAGCCGTCCTAAGGAAGACGCTGTTGGACGGAGGAATCAGGGGGGAAGGAAGAGAGACTGATCACCTCTGAGTACACGGTAGAGACTTCTGCAGGAGCCACCGGTATGTTCCAGCCCCTTTGATTGACCCGTCCACGTGTCTGTGACTGCTTCCCGGGAGGGCATCAAAGACAGGTAATATCTTGCCCGGTGTCTTGTTACCCATTTGTTTACCTGCATTTAGTCTATCTGTTGCCTGGGTGTGCTAGTGGTATATGTTTTGTTCTTTCCCTCTTTAGAGATAAAGGGGGGTGGACCCGTGGGTGGTTGCCTGGGGGTCTTCTGTTGCCTGTTTTTACCCCTTTTTAGGAGTCACTTGGCCCAGACTGTTGGGAAAAAAGGGGGGGTGGACCTGTGGGGATTTTCCAAAGGGGTCCTGTTTTCCTGTTTACTTCTTTTAGGTACTGTCTAGCTAACAGTAGTAAGGAAAAAGAAGGGTTGGGGGATTCTGTGGAGGGGACTTGCCTCCTGGGGTTTCCCGGTTACGTCACTTTGATATTCTAGCTAGCCTCATTGTGTACGTTGCTCTGCTTGCAGAGGTTATGGTACCCTCCAGCTTCGAGCGCTGAGGCTGGTGGCATTCCAATTTATTTGTGGTGTGTGGATTCGGGCAGGCATTGTTGTCTCCATCACCACGGGGTAGTGTGACTTGTGGGTGGGTCCATAGGGAGCACTACGGGAGTGAGGATAGAGGTGGCCACACTTAGTGGACTGCTGTAACGAGGGAGGCATATGGATTTCGGGCCGGTGTTAGTCGTTATCCTTGGCCGCTGGTAGTGAAACTTACGAAAGTTGTTCTCCGAGCGGGGACACTACGAGATTGAGGGAGGTGGTCTTGGTGGCCACAAGAGTAAAGGAAAGGGATTACTGTTGATGCATGCACTGTATTTCAATTGAAATGTTGTTTGTCTTAAGTCATTCAAACTCCTGGGTCTGTCTCTACTTTCACTGTTTACTTTTCCTCTACTTCCTGTACTATTTACACTATCCACTCCTATTTCTCTTGAAAGAGAAGTGATTGGTCACACACTTCTCACCCCGCTCCAATCCGTGGTTACCATCGAGGGTACACGGATTCAGTGACTGGTCTACGTTTTGGGAAGACGCACTGGGAGGGACCCACCCTTCCTAGTGGCAGTCGAGCATTGTAGACGTTCTGTTTCATTTTCCTTTACCTATACTTGGGACGCTTTGTATAGGGGGATATGGGACAGGAAACGAGTAAGCCCGCTAGGGGCTGGCTCGCGTGTGATTTAGTTGAAGATAGAGAAGGTGAAGAACTGGTTAAAAATGTTGCAAAGATTGCTAAAGTGTGTAAAATTGCTGTGCCTTCATGTGGTAGATTACAGCCAGAAAGCTGGCGTAGATTACTGACAGAGAAGAAAGGCAAGCTTACAGATAATGATTTATTGCGTACTGCTGAAGCATGGTACAGAGTAGAAAGGCTATCCAGCAGGAGGGTTGGGTAGAGGAAGAGATAAATCATAAAGGGTTAAGAACTGTATGTATATCATAATAATTGTGTTACTGGGAAGTTATCCCAGCCAGTGCCCTGTCGGGGGTTCCAGGAGGTGACCACTTCCATCATCCTGTCAGTAATGACCGAAATGTAGCTGACCATGGTCACCATCCCACCCCAATCTTAAAACGCTGTGGGGTTTTTGTATTTTGTGTTAGCCATTACCCTGGTAGAGGGTGGGGGTTTAAATGAAATGTTGTGTTTTTGCTTTGTAATGTAATTGTCCTTCTGTCTTGTTACTGTACAGCGTTGACATGGTTAAATTCGTGCTGGCAGGCAGTCTCTCTCTTGTTCCACTCAAATCCCCCTCTGCTAAAACACCCCCCCCTCCCCTCGCTTCTGTGAGACGCGGGGGGGAGGGGGCGGAGGGGGGTGGTGACATGCTTGCGATTTAGGTCTGTCTCTTCGGTGTTCTGTAGAGTTATTCAGAAGCTACTGATAAGATTTTAGCAATGAAATTTTTGCTAGAAAATATTCTAATTGTGTATTTTGTTATCTCAATAGAAATTGATAGGATGGTTAGGGAGTGAATCTGATGCAGGAATAGAAGTTATTAAGTTAGTATATGTTTCTAGAGACAGCTTTGTGGGCTGTTAGATGTATAATATTCACAACTGTCTTATTTAATCCGTCAAGTCTGTCCACAGTTCAGATTTTTATTTTGCCGAACAGAATGTTACTTCCCATGAAACCCACGCCTCCAGAGAGACTTAGTATGCCCTAAAGGAAAATGGCCCATAGAACAAAAGAAGGTTGTCCTTAAGTGCCTTCACTCTGCCCTTAGTGAGGTCATATCTGCCCATATATCGTGTCAGTTCTGGCCATCCATGGCTGACGAGATCTTCACGTGTTAAGTAACAATATGTATTAACTTTGTGTACAAAAAAATTGATAACATGCTAAAAGAAATTTCTAATAAACAAAGATTTCTTGAACAAATGGTAATACAATTAAAGATTGGTCTCAAGATGTTTTGATCTAATTGAAAAGAACCAGAAAACATTATGAGCCTAACTACTAACAAATGGATAAGGGGGGAGGGTGTTCCAATCTGTCTTTATTAGATAATGTTAACCACCAAGATTAAAGACTGACTAACATATTTTTTTTAATGTAAGCCCAGATATTTTATTATTATATATGCATAGAAGTCGAGACTTTGGGCATTATAGTGTATTGATTCTAGATCTGTTACTAGCAGCAAGTGCTTAGCCTTATGCCTATCCACGCATGCTTAAACACTCCTTTACTGTGTTAACCTCTATCACTTCAGCTGGAAGGCTATTCCATGCATCCACTACCCTCTCAGTAATGTAATACTTCCTGATAGTATTTTTATTTAAACCTTTGTCCCTCTATTTTTGAGACTATGTCCTCTTGTTATGGTAGTTTTCCTTCTTTTAAATATAGACTCCACTTTAACTGTGTTGATTCCCTTTGTGTATTTAAATGCTTTTATCATATTTCCCCTGTCTCGTCTTTCCACTAGGCTATACATGATAAGATCCTTTAACCTTTCCTGGTAAGTTTTATCCTACAATCCATGAACCAGTTTAGCAGCCCTTCTTTGAACTTTCTCTAAGGTATCCATGTCCTTCTAAGGATATGGTCTCCAGTACTGTATACAGTACTCCAAGTGAGGTCTCACCAGTGTTCTGTACAATGGCATGAGCACTTCCCTCTTCCTACTGCTAATACCTCTCCCTATACAACCAAGCATTCTGCTAGCTTTTCCTGCTGCTCTATTACATTGTACATTGTCATTAACAGCCAGAAACTGGAAACCAGAAAGGATAAATTAATGTATAGCTAAATGTAAAGCTTAACAAAACCTCCATTATCTTTTTCATTTATCTCGCAGAAAAACAATGTTATTTGTCTATTTTGTAAGTTTTAATACATTATCAGTGAAGAGTAAAATAAGTTTTATCCCTTTTGCGAGACATAAAATTGTGATAATGTATATTTGTGATGTAAGTAAGAGTTATATTTTATAATAGGTTGAAAAAAAAAAAAGAGAGTCAGGGATAGCGTCTGTCTCTACGAGCAAAAGTCTGGTGTGGGAGATGTAGTGGACTAGCCACTGCGGGATACCCACGGAGTGAAGCGTTCGAGGCCTGTACAGACAGATGTGCTTGTTAGCCTTTTATTATTTTTCTCTAGGGAAAGCATAGGGCCAGTTAACAGTTGTTGTACATGTGCTATTTGCAGCCTCCATTGCATTTCTACTTAATTCTGATTTCTGATGTATCCTCCACTGCTACAAGTCCCCAGAAATCTCATAAAAGGAACCTGACTCAATAAAACATGAAACACTAAAAATCGATATCAGCTCTCTACAGAGGGGGGGGCAGCAGGAGAACTGTAAATGGAAAGACAAATACCCTCAATCTCACACAGAAATAGGTGAGGATATCTCTTCTACTACTCCTCATGGTTGCTTTGAACAGATGAAAGAAGAAATAAGACACCTCTCAACAAGGCATGCAGTAGCTTTGCCAGATCCTGACTCCACTCTGTTTGCGGATGAAGAGGAAAGGTACCATACTGGATTTGCTGTTGCTACAGAAGATCAGGTACGTCAAGCATCTTTACTTTCCTCACCCACATCTGCTCAAGACACCAAATTGACAGCCTTCTCAGTGGCATGCAAATTGTTTGTTTCTGAAAGACAAGGCCATGCAACAGGAGTGCTCACTCAGGCCCATGGTCCTGGAGGCCGCCAAGGGCCTATTGGATTTTTCTCCTGCCAACTGGATATTGTGGCCAGAGGACGTCCCTCTTGCCTTCGGGCCGTCTTTGCTGCCAGAGAGCTCATTGAAAGAACTGGAGATCTTGTCCTTGGCCACCCCCTGGTTGTCTTGGCCCCCCATGACATTTCTGCCATAGTCAACCAGGTCCAACTTAAGCATGTTACTCCTGCTAGGCATCTTCGCCTTCAATGTCATCTTTTGTTGCCTGACAACATTACCCTCCAAAGATGTCAAGTTCTCAATCCGTCCACTCTTCTGCCACTCCCTGAGGGGGGTGTATACTACGGATTCATCATGGACGAAACTTATGTTTTTCTTCTCACTGGCACCATCAAGAAGGAAATGCATCCCAACCTATCCTTTCATGATGGACAAGCACTCCTTCATGACGGAGCAGGATATGCCTTCTGTACCATGTGGTACAAATCAAACATCACTCCTGAAACCTGCTATGAAGATGAACTCTATCATCTGGTCGAAGTAAAACTCACTGCACAAGACTTCTACTGTGATTTTGAAGGCAACAGTATGGTCTTGATTCATCTACCTCCGGAACTCAAGCATTTGTACCGTCATTGGGACACTGCCATTCCACATGTCCCTGTGACCAAGTTGAAAACAATATCATGGAATGATCTTGGGCCTATGGCAAAAGCATGGGCCACTATGGACGAATCACAGCTACAGGAAAATGGTGTTGTCAAATATCCAACAACTGACCACCTAAAAGCATGGCCGCGTCATTTCCTGGAGAATGAGTTCCAAGATTTAACCATAGTGAATGACTACGACCCAGATACACCTCATGACTGTTTTGAACAGATGAAAATGGAAACAACACATCTACCAACTGTGCATGAAGACCCATTGGTAGATCCCGATCTCACCCTGTTTGTGGACGGCTCAAGATATGCTGATGAAGAAGGAAGATACCATACAGGATATGCCGTAACCACAACAGATGAAATTGTCAAATCATCATCTTTACCATCAACTATGTCTGCACAAGAAGCTGAATTGCAAGCCCTGACTTCAGCATGCAAGATCTCTGAAGGAAAGCGCGCCAATATCTACACGGATTCAAGATATGCACTGGGCGTGGCTCACGACTTCGGATTAATTTGGAAAACAAGAGGATTTCTTACCACCGCCGGTACACCAATCAAGCACGGTTCCGCAATCAAGGAGCTGATGGACACCCTCCTACTCCCAGAAGAAGTGGCTATTTTGAAGATAAAAGCACATGGGAAGTTGGACTCAGATGAAGCAAGGGGCAACCATCTAGCTGATCAGGCTGCAAAACAAGCTGCAAAAGAACCACAGGAAGTGGAAAGAAGAGTGTCCGGAAATGAAGAAACTCCCATATTTACTCTGCAGACTCTTCCAACTGACCTAAAAATCCTGTGGGAACAACAGGCTACAGTTGCCCCTGAAGAAATACAGAAGTGGAAACAGAAAGGGGCAGTTCTGAAGGATGGAGTGTACTCCAACAACCTCAAGTTCTGCCTCCCTAAGAATTTGTACCCAGCAGTTGTACAATGGGCACACGGACCTGCACATTTATCAAAGGATCTAATGAATGCTCTTGTACAAAAATACTACCTCATTGTCCCTATATGAGATTCTATTTGGGACTGCACCTAGGCTAGGTTGCTATTTTCCTCAACAACTACAACTTCAAACTGATGTCTTAGTAGATTATGTAACTGAACTCGCAAACGCCTTAAACAAAATCCATGCCCAAGTTTTCTCTTCAATTCCAGATCCTGATTCTGACACAGGCAACCACAGTCTGCTCCCCGATGACTGGGTTCTGGTCAAGAAATTTGTGCGAAAACAGTAAATGTCCGTTCCAAGTTCTCCTGATCTCCCCTACCTCTGTCAAATTGGCCGGAAGGCCTAACTGGATCCACGCTTCCCATTGCAAGAAGACACCTGCCCCAGAGGAAGCTAACTCTATGCAACCATGTGCCTCTGGTACATTATCTCCTTAGTTGGCCTCCTTAAAGCCCAGCAGGTGGCCATCACCAAAGATGCTAGTGGGTACACCTTCTGGTATAATTCATCATGTACCCGTGTGGCTACTTATACTTTTGACTACTGTGACATCGTAGAATGCCCATTCCCCACGTCACAGATTCAGAATATCTATAGAGATATCCCTCATTCAAAAGACCCCTATGTTTGTGTAGTTGACAAACAATGGGGGCACAACTGTAACCATTGGGGGGCGGCGGGATGGAATGCCGGGCCTGCCTGGGGTTACAAACCAAAAAGTGTCTTATCTAAAATTGATGATCACGGTAGGTCCCTCCTCCAGAGAATGACTCTGAGAAAGCCCGGAGGAGGCATACCTATGAAATTAATCTTAAACATTGAGCATCCCAGCCCAACGGATGCAGACCAGTATGTAATGGGAATGTACTGGAAGAAGGGTTCCTATAATAAATTAGGACATTTCCACCTTAAAGATATGTGCCACTCTCCTGAGTGGAAAGGGACCACCCACATGGTCTCAAATCCGTTGAAACCACACATCCAATCTTTTAAAGACATGATGGCCATTGCAAATCCAACATTTGAAGATACCATGGCCGCTGAAACAGGTTTCAATGATGTTAATCTATGGTTAGAA
Source organism: Pelobates cultripes (assembly GCA_933207985.1). Classification (NCBI taxonomy): domain Eukaryota; kingdom Metazoa; phylum Chordata; class Amphibia; order Anura; family Pelobatidae; genus Pelobates; species Pelobates cultripes. The sequence continues at coordinate 57,946,513 of OW240919.1, forward strand.
TGGATGAAATATAATGCCAACAAACATAACAGAACCGCATGCTATGTGTGTGGTGGTGCCCGGCCGCACCTGGGCACTGTGCCTTCAACTTTGCCAGTAGATATAGAAGAATGTGTTCTGAGTCTTTTTGCCTATCACTACAATTTCAATAGGTCCATATGTAAAGCATGGACAGTAGAGTATCCTCTTCTAGTCAAAGATTGCAAACCCCCAGATGGTGTTACCGTCTATAAAGGTAATTATACCTGTTATGCTAATTATGATGGAATTGGTAAATTTGTGGGTAACTTCTCTAAAGGTTATTGTGCCACCTACAGAACTGTCTCTATGAACCTCCTACAATTCCACACTAGATCATTGGGGGATATTTACTGGTTGTGTGGGGATCTACAGCTGAGATCAAGAATGGATAAAGAATGGTGGGGGGAGTGTACTCTGGCTAAAGCAATCATGCCCATACATATTATCTCTGACACACAACCCGATACTCATGAGTCCAAACACTCACCAACCAAGGTAAAGCGTGAAGCCCCAGTAAAAGGCAGTTTTGACCCTCATATTTACATTGATGCCATTGGGGTACCTAGGGGGGTGCCCAATGAGTTTAAAACCAGGGATGAAGTTGCTGCAGGATTTGAATCACTTTTTACCATAGTCACTGCAAACAAGAATTTAAATTGGATAAATTACATCTACTACAACCAACAACGGTTTGTTAATTACACCAGGGATGCCCTTCAGGGTTTGGCCGAACAGTTGCAGGCTACGTCCCAAATGTCATTCCAAAATAGAATGGCTTTAGATATGATTCTAGCAGAAAAAGGAGGGGTATGTAAAATTCTGCCTGACACCATGACATGTTGTACTTACATCCCAGAAAACACAGGCCCCAATGGTAAAGTAACCTTAGCTATAGGAAAATTGAAAGAGCTCTCTGAGGAGCTAAAGAGGAACTCTGGGATAAAAGATCCCTGGGAGAGATGGTTTGGTTGGATGACAGGATGGCAAAAAAGCTTTGATGCATATTGGTATAGCAATACTAATTTTCCTTTTTATCTTTGCTCTTCTCGTTTGTTGTGTCCTCCCTTGTCTGAGAAAGCTCCTCTTGAAGACTGTAGACCAAGCGGCACCCACTTACGCACACCTCACAGTTGATGACCAAGATTTCCAAAAAGTCAACTCGCCCTGTATACCGCTACAATCTATCCCGTTTATTGATAAAGTGCAAGAGTTCTAGGAAGGGACCAGCTTAGGGACAGCATCTGTCTGTCTGGGAAGTCTACCGTGCGGAGATGTGGTGGGTTAGCCACCTCGGGATACCCATGGAGTGAAGTGTTCGAGTGCCCAGCGGACAGATGAGTTAGCCAATTAGGGACAGACGAAGGGACAGCTTTGCACTTTGCAATAACACCTAGCTAGCGGGTCACGGGGTTTCTGTGCCTTTGGGCTAACACGTCTTCTGATACTAACAAATAAAGATTATCTTTTAGAATCTAACATTTCATAGGGGGGACTGATGTAGAATTATTAAAATCTTTATTAGAACCTGTATTGAATTATTGTACTAACTCCATTTTGTTCACCTTACATGACAGAATTTCCTGACAGTATTCAGTATAATGAATAAGAGATTGTATTTTCTCTCTCTAAGGACATAACTAGCCCCGGAGTTAGCGGATCTCCGTTGACTTGCAACATAGTATAATCCAAGGCCAGGAGAACAGTGACAAAATGAAATGTTCTATTCATAAAAGAACCTTGGAACAGACCACGAGACTGACATCACTAACTACGTAAAATGACGCCCAAGCCCCCCTTTCCACCGAGTAAGCCTCGTGCTAAAGAGCAATGGCGACGACATCCCATGATGGGAGGGTGCCTCACTAGTCACTCAAATCTCTGAGCCAATTAATAATATTAATGGGTGGACACTGACATAGCCACTTAACATTTAACCCAATTAATGATGTTTATTTGTTATTATCTGATATTCAATGATGATGTCATTTTGCATATAAAAAGGCCTGCGTGCCCGCTTTTTAACTAGATGCTAATAAATTTCCTGAAGTGTTTTTAACCTGAACTGCATGTGTCAGTGTGAACTTACTTCTGCGTATACGCAATTTATTCATCTCAGATTTGGACAGGAACAGATAGACTTTTAAACATTTTTGTTTATTTCTAAATTAATCTACATCATTACGTCTCCCTGTCTTAGGACACACCCATCCTCATATGTACCGTTGTAAAAAAGAGAGTGGGAGGAGTCCTATATGGTAATACAGGAAGAGAAATTAATGTTTTATGCTGATCCCATCATTGTATAGTGGTGGGGATAAATGTAGTCTATAAGTATAGATTGAATCCTCAAAACCCACTTATTATGATGGTTAACTGGGAAACTTAACTCCTACCATAAAGTTGGAAAAAATAAAGTAAACTATGAATAATCATACTTATATGATAGATCACTATGTAGATGTGAACCCATGCCTCAGAGCCCATGCCCTTATGTTGAAATATTCAGTTGCACCAAATAACAAATGATATTATATATCTGTATTAAGGGTCTCTGGATAGGGAATATATTACATCACAGTCATAAGTCAATATATATGCTCTATCTATGCATGGATCACACCAGAACATATATATACTGAAAGATGTATACTAGTCAGATTCAAGATCATCCTTAGTTTTTTAAATAGAGTCTAGAGGGGAAGATCTGGAGAAGTACTAAAATATGGCCCATCTAATGATTGTCCCTTTCCCAGAGATACATGTACAAACAATACAAATAATGAAAAATCATTAAAAATAAATAAATGAATAATCTATCCCAAGTAATCATAAATAGTATTGATTACGATTTTGATGAGTTAGCTGCCAATGAAAGGGGAGACTGTAAAACCCTAATTGAGACCCTTGGGTGCTAGAGTATACAATCTAAAAATCCAAAAACATTCTCTTTTTTTGAGGGCTAGATCAAGGTCATCTCCCCTCTTGCCCATACTAACTCTTTCTATGCCAGAGAATTTCATACTCTTTGGAGAATCTTCATGGTATGCCCTGATGTGTCTTGCCACAGGCGTGTCTTTTAAGGAAGTCACAGAATGAACATGTTCCATGATCCTTCTTTTAAGTGGGTGTCTTGTCTTTCCCACGTATTTCAGGCCACACTCACATGTTAAAAGGTATATAACTCCTAAAGTATTACAATGAAAAAATTGCTTAACAGGAATTTTGAGTGTGTTCATGGAATCTGTGATCGTTTTTGATTCTTTCAGAATATAACGACATGCCACACAGTGACCACACTGATAAGTACCAACTACAGAGATCCAACTTCTCTTGACAGATGGAGTCGATAAGTGACTAGGTACCAATAGATCTTTAAGTTTTTTTCCTCTTTTTGCTGTCAAAGAAGCTTTTGGGAAAATGATCGGAGATAAATGTGGGTCCTGTGTCTGGAGTGGCCAGAAACGGTTCATCACCATCCTGGCCATTTCCCAATCTGAGTCAAAATTTGCCACACATCTTATCTGTTTCGGAACCTCCAAGAGGTTCTTGTTACTGAGAAGTATATCTCTTTCACTGAGCAAAGCTCTCTGATAGGCTCTTTTAAGCAGATAGCCAACTAACTTGATAACCGTATGTGGGAATGCCCTATTTAAAGATACCAAATTAGGGTGCTCTTTAGTAGACAGCTCCCTAATTGTGGGATTTCCCTATTTAAGGAAATACATTAGAACACAGTGTAGCAGATAAACAATGTGGAATCCTTTTGTGGCATAGCCCAAATTAGGAAACTAAGTTAGGGTATAGTTTAGTAGAGAGCTCTCTACTCTGTTACCCTTAAATGGGAACTATTTTAAAATATTTTAAAATATCAAATTAAGGTGCTGTTTAGTAGATAGCTCCCTAATGTGCAACCCTTACATCGGATTACCCTATTTAGTATAGCAAATTAATGAGCTCTACTGCACACATAGGTAAATGCAACTGCATATGACTGTGTGCATGCATGGGTAAATGTTAGTGTATATGACTGTGCATGTATGGGTAAATAATTATGACAATCTATATGACCGTGTGAATGTATGGGTAAATGCCAGCGCATGTGACTGTCCATGTATGGGCGAATACCAGTGTAACCCCCCAAGGGTAAATCATAGTGTATGCGATTGTGTGCCTATATAGGTAAATGACTATATGACAGTGTGTATGCATAAGCAAATGAATGTACATGCATGGGTTAAATATTGCAATCCCACATAAGGATATCAAATAAGGGAGCTACTTACTTTTTTATTTTTTTATTTTGCTCTTTTAGTTGCTTCATAGATAAGTCCCTGATGAATGGATCAGAAATAATGTGGTTCAATTTGTTCCGAACTTGTTTTGGACGATTGAGACAAATAGAAATACTATGAGAGAGGCGTCTAGCAAATCTCGGATACTTGAAGAACTGACGAGATGGTGGAGTAAATTTATAAACATGTATAATACATGGATAGGCTTGCACAATATTAGGAAATATGAACATACAAGGAAAGGGAAATAAAAAAGTAAGGAAAAGGGAGGAGAAAAATAAATAAAAAAAGGACAAACCAAGGACGAGAAGTATAGATAAGGGAGGGAACCTGGAGGGGGAGGAATTGGGGGGTGGTATAAAGCATATGTTGTTAAAATTTATGATGACAGTGTACCAACGCCCATGGACTGGTTAAGGTATACATAAAGTATGAAGGTGCAAGTCTGAAATAATAATAAAAAAAAAAATAGAGTAAAAATGCAGAGGTGAGCTACTAAATTAATAACGAGGATGGAAAATGTTAGTTATGAAAAAAGGAGAGAAAATTTCAGAGGGAATAGCACTATACAAATATATAGAGAGTCACTAGAAACTGCTATACGATAATCTGTTCATTAGCAGTAATATACAACAGACAAGAGGTCACCCACTGAAACTGGAAGGATTTTTTTTTTTGCTTACCGCAGAGGGTTCTTTACAGTAAGAACAATAAAGATGGGGAATTCTGTACCTAAAGAGGTTGTCTTATCAGATTCTATAGATGGCTTGATTGCTCTTTTTGCATAAACAGAATATTCAAGGATGTAATTAATATGTGTATGAAAAGGTTGATGATCCAAGGAGAAATTGAATTGCCATTATGGAGTCAAGAAGGATTTTTTTTCACTTTTTGTGGTCTAATTGGAAATTACTACAATTGCGTTTTTTGTCTTGTTTCGAATCAACATCATAAAATAATGGGTTTCAAGGTTGAACTTGACACACTTTTTTTTTTTTAACTGCTCCCCTTTTCTTTCCTCTATTGTTTACATCTCACATTGATTTCATAGTGCTAGATAAGCATTTGAAAGGATTAAATATTTTTTGTGAAATATTTGAATATATGATATATTTTTTTGATATATTAATATTTATTATTTTATAAAAGTTTATCCACAAGCATTAAACTGTTTAAAAACATATCCAATATTTAATAGAGGTTTTGATCTGTAAATAACATTAACATAACATTAATAAATAAAATTAACCTAACATTAAAATAAATTCAAATTACATTTACTGACTATCCTCTAGGCATCAATCATATCTTTTTTGGAGCCACGGCAAAATTTTTAAATATGACCCAAAATGGATATGATCAGCCATTGCACATTTTGGTGGTTTGTGATTTATGTACATTTTGGCTCGGAGCTCAGGAATTGACTGATCAGCCCAAATTGAGACAAATTGCAGTTTAGAAACTTCACATCTCCAAATTACTAGTTCTTTACACTACTATATAATTATCGTATAATGTGTAAGCAATGTGACCAAATTCTATTTTGAAACAACATGTTTCACATCTCATCACACCAGGCAACCTTTTTTCCACAGCATGCTTTCTGATAAACGCCAAAGAAAATTCAATATATTTTTTTCATCAGTGACTCCCTCTTACCACGCATCTGTGAAGACTATGAAATACACAAAAACAGGTTGTGCCAATGGATGGATATAAAGATAAAATGTGTAAAGAAATATATATGGAATAAATAAACATATAAAGTCCAATATTCTAATATTAATTTATTATTTATTCCATATATATTTCTTTACTCATTTTATCTTTATATCCATCCATTGGTGCAACCTGTTTTTTGTGTATTTTATGTTGTTCATTTTTAGGGTTTGAGGATATCCCCTATGTCCAAGTTTTGCTGCCTATATTTTGTCAGTTGTTTTTCTAGCGCTTATCCCTACCTGTGTTTTTTGTGTTTATATGTGAAGGCTAGATTATTATCCTTTTATCATTTTTCCTCATCTCAACTGTGACTCTTTTCAGCACTTCTACTGTTATCATTTGCCTCTTGCTTGCTTCTTTAACTATTGCCTCCATACCTGTCACTGACTATTGGATGAACTTCTCAAGGCAGAGTTGATATTTTATTATATGTTTATGTGTTAAATAATATATTTATAGGTGTTGTGGACAGAATATTAACTTTAGTAAAATGCCTATTTACTCTGTATTATTCACAAGTTACTCAAAATGGCCGCTAGGGGCTACTCCCATCGACTAATCACCTCAATTAACAAGATGGTGCTGGAATGTGGAGGAGAACTGCATGATGACAGTGACATCACACCCTGTAGGCTGTGCACTAGAAGAACCACTTAACACCTAACCAATTGTTGATGTATTTTCTCTATTATCTATAATTATGCATATGATGTATTTCTGCTTTATAAGGGGTACACTGGTCCCCTGGATTAAACATTCCTCAAGTTTTTCATTAACCTGAAACTTGTGTCTGGTGTGAATTACTTTTGGGAGCGTGCACGCATTTAATAATTTGGACAGGGGCAGATATACAAAATTATCAAACACTTGATTTGATCCACGACAATGGGTATTTTTTATATCCCAATCCTTAAATAGACTATAGGCACCCAGATCACTTCATGTAAATGAAGTGTTTACATGTCTTTAGTGGCTGTCACAATGACAGCCACTAGAGGTGCTTCTGCCGAAACATCCAAGTATAATTCAGCTATTTCAATCAGATGGTCTCAATGGATGAACGCTAAGCATTGGATGGCTGACATCCTCAATATTGATGATCTCAACTAATGAGACATGCAAACAAGACGGAGATACCGGTTTGGTTGAGTGCTGAAAGGTGAGTAAATCCCCCCCTTTCAAGCCCTCACATAGTGTGTGGAAGGGGCTACTACACACAGATAAAAATGAAAGCATTAAGAATATTCTGCCCCAGAACTTTATCCTGGACTTGCTTTAATCGCTCCTAGGGCTTCATGATGCTCATCATTTTGCTATGCTTCCAAGAAAAGTCTGAAGCATTCGACAAACAGGTGAATTGATTTTTAGCTCGATTTTAGCTTATTTGCAGGATTTCAGCAATTGTCATAATAAAAACACATTCAAAACATTATGTCCAGGTATGTCCTGTACAGAAAATGGCAATAGTACTTATGTAAGGCATTATATATATACATATCTATATGTCTGTGTAGAAAAGAAGAAATACATGTTTGTTAATTGTGTATCAATCAAAAAGCATGCAGATAAACATAAGTAGTGCTCTTGCTAAACAACAAAGTCTCTATAAAAAATCTGTTACTAAAAATTAAGCAAGTTTGTTAAAATGCAGTAAGCAGAAATAATATATTTACCTAGTAAACATGCTCTTCTCTAATTTAGTAAGATATGAATGATTTCAGTTCTTACTCATGAGTGAGATTAGAGCTTCACATGGTATGTTTTCAGGTTTCAGGCAGTAGAAAAATTCACCATGTATTTTATCTGCATATTCACACTTTTCTTCTTGTGACTCTAAAGAAAATCCACATTCCTTGTGAATCTCTTGTGTTTTGTTGAGAAATTTTCCAATATAAATAATGTTTTCATATCCCATATTCCGGGTTCTCCATAAAACAGACACACCCTCACTTGGATGTAACAAAATAATGGATATTCCCACATTGCCTTCCCACGAAAGTGTGAAATTAATAAGGTAGGATCCATTGTTAAAGTCTTCAATCCTTCCAGAAGCTCCAGCTCCAAGATTTTGGGAATAAATTCGAGCTCTTAAGAAATCTCCCCCATAAGTCTTCTTTTTTCCCAAGAAATCAAACATGTCAACTCGGACAGTTAAGGAATCTCCAATGCAATACTTTTTCTTGTATTCTAATATGATTGCTCTACTGTTTGTAGCACTGGTTGTCTTATTTAACCAAGTGAAAGATACATTAGGAATTGCGTGATGTATGGCATTGTAAATCTGATATATCTCTCGGTCAATATTTTCAGAATTATGAATTGTGCTTGATTCAGTAACGTCCATGTGTGATACATTGTTATCTGAATATGTTACTTGATGAATTGAAGATTTTAAAGGCTGATGGAAAGGCAACAATGAAATAATTATGAGTGGAACTAAATTATTAAACAGACAGGGCAGTTCAGCATGTGATTATAGTACTTTTGTCAATATAACACATACCTGGAATAAGCACAGATGAAAACTGAAACTTAGCGCTAGAATAACAATCACTGAAAAAAACAACATAGTCTTAAAGCCTTTTCTATCAGAATTGGACATGTTATAGATGCTGTAAAAAAAAAAAAAAAAAAAAGGAAAAGCATTATTGCACATTAGGAAACCTACCCATGCACTAATCTTAATAAAATGTGGTCAGGCTTTTTATCAGTCAAGAAAATTTTAAATATCATGTAGATATTTTTCATGTTCTTCTGATTTTTCTTAATTAAGCAATAATGACATGAACTTGACTTTACTTATTTAGTATATTTTCACTGTTACATGTGTTATTTACATGAACTGTAATTAACTGTTCATTTTTACAAAACAATAATTTAATAATGCACAATGTCTGGCACAAACATGATTATTTACTAAAATGAAATGTCAAGGTTAATTTGAGGTGAATTTTAAATTTAAGACCAAAGTAGCCATACTGAAAGCATAGCTGACATAGATAATTGTGCCAGTTCAGTTTATTTGATCTTTAATTAAAAATTCACTTTGAAATAACTTGAATTCTCACTTTAGTGAATAACGTTGACAACCTATGTTTTTTGTAGAAAAATAGGATATCAGTAGAGCGCAAACATAAATTACTATAGTGAGCCTCAATATGCACCCAAAAGTGGAGATAACAAAATATACTTATAGTTTGGTTGAATGACTCTCAAAGGGTAAATTGTTCCCATATAAAAGGAAAAAGCACAAATATCCAATAATGGTACAGTATATCAGTATAAAGTTATAGTAAAGTTATAGTACTTTATATAAAACTAAGAAGTGTATAGTAGATTTATTACAAATACAACACAATAAACAAGATCCAGAGGAGGCGGGCTGAAAGCTAGCTGGATAAGAGGCATAGGTGGGTGTGGTGAGTGTAGGTGTAAAAATGGGTGTGGTGGAGAAATTAATTAAGGGGCTGGAATATATAAATAGGCAGTCATGTTGTCTCCTAGCTTCAGCCATCTTAAAAATAACGGTTTGGTAACAGCTTCCTTCCTCGTTGCTAGTTGGGTTACCAGAGCTTGTCACATGGCCAGCTGTCCACTTTACTGGGGCCCCCGGACATTCTAGTCATTCACCCCGGACATTCTAGTCATGGAGTTTGGGGGTTTGATCAGGCAGCTCTTAGCCCGCTTGCGGGTGCTCTACCCAGGTGTTTGGTTAGTCTGGTCAGAGATGGTGGCCCATAATTATTGGAGATGTACGTGCGACCAGAGGGCTATGGAGCGCTGCAGGATTAAAGTGAACAAGTGAGTTTCCAAATTTGTGGTGGGGATCGGGGGGATTTGCAGTTAGGCACTGCATATTCGAGCGGAACGCAGCAATTTATTTTTGTTCGGATGGGGTCCACTTAACGGACATGGGCCTGGATTTATTTAATTTGGCACTGCAGGATACGTTGAAGCAGGCTATGGCTTTGGTGGGGGGTCGCGCCCGCTTAGGGGTAAAGCAGCGGGGCTAGTGGCGAGTATGGTCCTTGCCAAGCCGGGTTGGAGGAAAAGTACAGGGAGAAAATGGAAAGTTGGCCTAGGTCTCTCCCCTAACCTCTGGGAAAGGTTTGTCATATGGGCGTGCCCACTGAGCCCAAAGGTCGGCCAGTGGTTAGCATAGTGGTAAGTGAAGGCCAAGTTGGAGGCAAGGTGGTGTTAAGGCCTAATTGGAGGCCAGATGGTGTTTGGGCGAGGGGGGAGGGCAGGTTCCTGTGGAGTACTCTGGTCTTGGTGATGGAATGGCTTGGCAAGGACAAGTTTGCATTTACAGTTGCAAGAAAAAGTATGTGAACCCTTTGGAATGATATGGATTTCTGCACAAATTGGTCATAAAATGTGATCTGATAATCACAGTCTGCTTAAACTAATAACACACAAAGAATGAAATGTTGCCATGTTTTTATTGAACACACCATGTAAACATTCACAGTGCAGGTGTAAAAAGTATGTGAACCCTTGGATTTAATAACGGGTTGAACCTCCTTTGGCAGCAATAACTTCAACCAAACGTTTCCTGTAGTTGCAGATCAGACGTGCACAACGGTCAGGAGTAATTCTTGACCATTCCTCTTTACAGCACTGTTTCAGTTCAGCAATATTCTTGGGATGTCTGGTGTGAATCGCTTTCTTGAAGTCATGCCACAGCATCTCAATCGGGTTGAGGTCAGGACTCTGACTGGGCCACTTCAGAAAGCGTATTTTCTTCTGTTTAAGCCATTCTGTTGTTGATTTACTTCTATGCTTTGGGTCATTGTCCTGTTGCAACACCCATCTTCTGTTGAGCTTCAGCTGGTAGACAGATGGCCTTAGGTTCTCCTGCAAAATGTCTTGATAAACTTGGCAATTCATTTTTCCTTCGATGATAGCAATCCGTCCAGGCCCTGATGCAGCAAAGCAGCCCCAAACCATGATGCCACCACCACCATACTTCACAGTTGGGATGAGGTTTTGATGTTGGTGTGCTGTGTCTCTTTTTCGCCACACATAGTGTTGTGTGTTTCTTCCAAACAACTCAACTTTGGTTTCATCTGTCCACAGAATATTTTGCCAGGTGCTCTACGTATTGTAGATTCGCTAACAGGGATGTTAGCATTTGCCAGTGACTTTTGTAAGTCTTTAGCTGACACTCTAGGATTCTTCTTCACCTCATTGAGCTGTGCTCTTGCAGTCATCTTTACAGGACGGCCACTCCTAGGGAGAGTAGCAGCAGTGCTGAACTTTCTCCATTTATCGACAATTTGTCTTACCGTGCACTGATGAACAGCAAGGCTTTTGGAGATACTTTTATAACCCTTTCCAGCTTTATGCAAGTCAGTAATTCTTAATCGTAGGTCTTCTGAGAGCTCTTTTGTGTGAGGCATCATTCACATCAGGCAATGCTTCATTCCAAAGGGTTCACATACTTTTTCTTGCAACTGTAAATATGTATATATCATGTTGATATGGTTATAATGTTATTTATTGGTTATTTATTGGTTATTTATATTTGGTAATTTATAAATAAAAGCTGTGGCCTGTTTAATACCACAATCTAAGTCTCAGATCTTTATTGGGGGGTAAAATTTGGTTGGTAATAAAGGTTGGTCGCACTACACAATAACCACTACCTCCACACATGTAACTGTTTACAAGATTACAGTCAGTGAGTTTGTGCGGGCAAAAAGCTCAGCTAATCACGAGCGCTTGTTAATATGAGATCCTGTGGAAGTCAACACTGATAGAATGTGTAAGTCTCTAGTCTCTAGTCACATCCCATGTCCTGAGGAAGCCAAAGATTAAACTTGTTGACGTAATACGCATTGACATCATCAGGTGGGAGGCAACTTTAATACCGCGAATTAAAAGACGTTATCGTTTGGCTAGTTTCTGCAGAGATCGGTGAACGGACTGAGAAGACGAGCTTTTGAGTAGCAGTGCTTTTTGCCCGCACAGACACACTGTGATCTTGTAAACAGTTACATATTTATTGTGTTATATTTGTAATATATCTATATTTTTAAATATATATATTGAGGAACTTTCTCATCTATACTCTGTGTAATATCTGATCCTGCTGATTGCTGCATGAAGAAAATATCAACCAGAGCACTATACAATTGAATACTGTTGGTGGCCTTAATGTACATATACCAATCAGATTTGAAAAAAAACTACTTTTGAAACCAGGCTAACTGAATTGAAAGTCATTAAGGTGTTTGCTTTCATAACTAATTCATGCTATATAATTAATCTTTATTTTTGACTGACCTATCAGAACCAGTTGTAAGCATTGATGATAACAATAGTTTTGAATCATGGTTTTATTGATTGTATGAATTGAGCCTCAAAAGGTTGAAACAAGCTCCAGCTTCAATAAGTACACATCATACAATTGGAGATAATTTTTTTGCCCCCCTTCCACTGTGTGCCAAAAGATAACATTGCAATTAGGAAGAATCAGGATACAAAAAAGTTAACCACCTCTCCCCCCAAATGAGTTGATTGCACCCAGATAAATCATATATGAAAGAAATGCCCTCCAATATGGCAGATCTAGTTGCAAAATCCTCACAGGTCTCACCAGAAATAGATGATCAGATAATAACCAAGGATCAAGCATGTCAAATTCAAAGGCTAACACGGGCCAAATAAACAAGGTTTAAGTTTATGTGGACTGCAAAAAAACTAAACTTTCATAGAAGCGTAGGTTCATTTTGAAAAGTACAGTTTAAAAAAGTTGCCTAACTGACACTGGACGTCCTCATGCCCGTAGGACTTCAAAGTAAACAAAAGGGCAAATTTATTTTAAGAAGACGTATATTTGCATATTACCAATGTTTCAGTCCAACTACCTTGACATATTAAGTAACGTTTGGTAGTGGGACGGAAATGGTGAATGTATGCTCTTGCACAGCTGTAAAAAACAAATTACATTATCTTGTTGATTTTGAAGTCCTATGAGTGTGTTCTTCCCTTTGGCTGAGATCAGCAAACTTGATGATCTCAGCGAATCCTGTGCTTTCCCATAGGAAAGCATTAGGAGGCTATTGTGCATGTGTGACAGCTCCTTAGATGAAATCCCAACTAAGAGATGGCATACTCCCATATAGTTTACCACACTTGAGACTTGACAGCTGGAGGACACATGACAGACATATTCACACCAGACAATCCACCGCTAAAAGGTGGCATTTCCCTACATACTAACTCTCTGTAATACCATGTTCTCTTTGTTGTCTTTAATGCTAGTATCTCTCATCCTCACTAATAGTGATGTCCCGAACTGTTTGCCGAACAGTTCGTCACAAATGGTTCACCGCGGACTCATCATTGAGTAAACTTTGACCCTGTACCTCACAGTCAGCAGACACATTCCAGCCAATCAGCAGCAGACCCTCCCTCCCAGACCCTCCCACCTCCTGGACAGCATCCATTGTGAAGCTGCATTCTTAGTGAGCTGTCCAGGAGGTGGAAGGGTCTGGGAGGGAGGGTCTGCTGCTGATTCGCTGGAATAAGTCTGCTGACTGTGAGGTACAGGGTCAAAGTTTACTCAATGATGAGTCCATGGCGAACCGTTTGCGAACAGTTCGGGACATCACTACTCACTAATCATCAGGTAGTTTGCAGATGTATTCACCCTACCAAACATGCTAGACAAGCCTGCAAAAGTTAGCACGTTTTTAGTTGGGTATTAAACATGTTCATTTCACTTGACTGTAATAACATTATAAAAAACATGCGAAGATAGCATATACCACATAATGTAACTTTACCACTCATATGTCTTACAGCTATGTGTATCGCTATGTCGATAGTTACTCCTGTGTGGCTGTTGTTTCATCGTGCATGGGAAAATAAAGAGTATATATAAAAGATGCTCAGCCAATCATCATCTCCATGCAGACCCGATCTAATACACTGCCCACAAATCCAATACATTAAATGCACTGCCCTCCCCCCAATTCTACACATTGCCCCCTCTCGCCAATTTAACACACTGCCCTACCTTTTCACCACTCTAATACACTGCCCCTTCCTTCTCCAAATTTAACACACTGACCCCCTTCCTTCCCCAAATTAATACACTGCCCTTACCTCCAATTTAACACACTGCCCCCATTTTCACCACTCTAATACACTGCTCCCTCCCCATATTTAATACACTGCACCCTGCCTCTCCCAAATTAGTACACTGCCATCCCTCCCCAATTTATTTATTAATCTATTTATTTATTTTTATTTTTTTCCATATCTAATCTTTATTTCATAAAAGTATTTCACAAGTAAGTCACAAGACCATACATTATAACATACATGGCTTACACAGTTTTGTGTCTATGTATATAGCATAGTAATATATCTTTTTCCGTATCCATTATTTAATAGATTACACATATCCCAAATTAAAATTTTACATCCCATAACCAGCACGTCAACACATAACAAAAATATAATATTATAAAAACTCTAATTAATTCAAGTTTTTTCCATTTTCTTTTTTCCTGTAGGGGGGATCAGGATAGATAGGACTTCATATAACGTTATCATTCTACCTTTGTTCATCTAGATTATGCCTTATGTTGTATTTGGGGGGTTAAAATTAAAAAAGAAAGAGACGAGAAAATATTGTATTATGTCTGTTGCATCTTACACAGCCATTCTTTCATCCTTTCCTGTCTTTTGGTGTTTTTCCCATTTCCATCCTTAGCTGATACACCAATTGTTCTTTAACTAAGCCCCAACAAGGAACCTTAGTAGATCTCCAGTTTCTTGCCACCAATAGTATTGCAGCCATCAAAAAATGTATGACTAGTGCAGAGAATTGCCCAAAAATGTTGTATCATATTTAGATGCAACAAAAAGATGTTCAGGACTAAATCTAGCTTGATATTGGTCAGCTTCTTTATTTTAATGGCAATCATACTCCAAAAGAGAAATATTGACCCACACTCCCACCATATATGCATCATCCCTCCACCATGAGAATCACATCTCCAACATCTGTTGGAAATATTTAAATGCATTTTTGCAAGTCTTGGAGTTAAGTACCATCTATTCATGATCTTGAACTGTACTTCAGACAGATTGAGGCAGTGTATATTCTTTGAGATGATAGCTATAGATCTCTTCCACTCATCGTAACTTATATTTGTATGTATATCTTTTTCCCATTTATTTATTATGAAACAATTGAGATTTTCAGGTTTCCTTTCATATAGATCAAGACATCTTGACACTATTTTTTAAATATTGTTTCTATTTTTTTTATATTTCTTCAAGTTTTTCTTGTTTATTTGATTTATCTTTGAGTAGATAATTGTTAAGATAGCCCTTTACTCTTATATATGTGAAAATCTCTTTACTATCAATATTATAGTCTAAATTTAAGGAATTGAAATCTTTGATTTTACCATTTTCTACTATATTGCCAATTTTCTTAACCCCAAGAGTATTCCATTTATGTATATTTAAGTCCATCATATTACTATTTAATTGACTTATAGGAAGACTAGTGATTATTTTGTCTTGTACATCTAGATCTTTTCTAATCTTGTTCCATATAGTTAATTTATTATTAAAAATTTGGCTATTAGAATTTATACTGTACCTATATTTGTTTTTACTTTCAGTTGTCCAAAATAAGGTACTCAATTCCTCCTTCTGCTTGCCTTCATTATATAGAAATTGTTCAATGCTGTACCATATTTGGTTCCTTGCAGTATCGTTGTAACTGTGGAATTCCCAAGTCCCCTTGGTTGATCTTTTACGCAAATTGATTTGAACTTATCCGTGGGCATTTCCCTGCCCAAATAAATGTATTAAAAATTGACTGGACCAGGGTTAGCCAGCTTTCTGGACAGGTACCATGCGGAAGAGAGAGACTTTGGATATATGTATGCTTTTATCATGTTAATTCTCTCCCACCATGATGCCTACATTTTTTTATGTTTTACTCGTTTATTTTAACAGGTTTAACAAGTTGTGTTCCATTATTCTAGTTGGCTCATTATTAATTTTTTTATCCAAACTTTCCAGAGAATTTCTATTGCAGTCAAAACCAAATTTTTCAGATAGTTTCTTTTTAACTGTTTGTGATAAATTGAACATGCTGCAGAATTATTTAAATTCAGTTTATATCCTGAGTATAATGAGAACTCGCTTTTGATATCCATTAACTCTTCCATGAATATCAAAGGGTCACTCAGCGTGAGTATGACGTCATCAGCATACATTGTAAGTTTTATTGACTCTCTTAAAATCTTTATTTCTTTAATGGAATCTGTATCTTCTATTTTACTCACTAGTGGTTCTATTGTCATTAAGTATAATAGGGGGGAAAGTGGAAACCACTGCCTTGTGCTATTCTTCTGCTGGAACCACTCTGAGTAAAAGCCACTCCCTACTACTCTAGCAGTTTGATAGGTGTAGAGGGCCATTATAGCCCAAACAACACTGCCTTGTAATCCAAAGCTATGTAAAACACTCTCAAGAAAGTCCCACCTTACCCTGTCAAAAGCCTTCTCAGCATCTAATGACAGAGCAAGAAGGGACAAACTTTCTTTTGATACCATATCTGCCACGTCTATAAGTCTTCTTATATTAGATGTTGGTGACCTACTTGCTACAAACCCAACTTGATCTTGATGAAAAATTGTGGGTATGAGATTGCCTATCCTTGATGTCATAACCGACGAGTAGATTTTTATATCGCTATTTAACAGTGAGATGGGTCTATAATTTACTGTCATTTTGAGGGGTTTTTTTTTGGCTTTGGTATTGGCACAATATGGTCTTTTAACATCTCTTTAGGAATATCTCCAGAGTTCATGAAATAATTAAATAAATCTGTAAAAGGTTTTACTATATTTTCAAAAATTCGTAAAAAGCAATTACTAAAACCATCCGGCCCAAGTGCCTTTTTTTGTTCTTAACTTTTTAAGGGCTACACTTACAATTAAATAAACAAATTTCCCAAACAGAAGTATCAGTTGACCCTCTGATATCCTAGGGAGCCTAAGTTGTAAAAAAAAAAAAAAAATCAGACATCTTTACCATTTTGTCTCTCTCTGGCAAGTTATAGAGTTCTAAATAAAACTCTTGAAATGCTTTGCCAAATTTATCCAGTAAAAGAATAGTTTCATCACCCTTAACAATTTTGGAATTTTTTTTTTTTATCTTCTCCTTTTTTAGCCTGTTTGTAAGTAATTTATCAGCCATATTCCCTTTATAACACCAGGTTCTTCTTAACCGTTCTAGGGCTACATTAGATTTTTGAATCAAGAGAGTGTTAATTATTTCTCAAATTTTTTTTAATTCTACATTTACTTCTTTCGTAGGATTAGTTTTATTCTTTTTCATCCAAGACATCATATTTAACATAAAATTCTGCTAGAATCTGTGTGTTTCTTTTTTTCCCCTCAGTTCCCAATTTAATTAGATGACCCCTAATTGTGCATTTAAATGTACACCATAACGCTGATGCTGATATCTCTTTATTCGATATTTTCTCTAAAGTATAGATCTATTGCTTTCTCGATAATGTCCAGATTTTGTGTTTTCACAATTTAAAACACTGGCCCCCTACACCTCCAGTTTAATACACTGAATCCTCCCTCCTTCAATTTAATACACTGCCCTTCCCTCCCACAATTTAATACACTTGCCCCCTCCCTCAAATTAATATGCTGCTCATCTCCCAAATTTAATACACTGGCCCTCTCACTCCTCCAATTTAATACACTGCCCCATTCCTCCCACAAATTGATACATTGCCCCCTCCCTCCTTCAAATTAATACACTGGCCCCCTCCCCTCCTCAAATTAATACACTGCCCCCTCCCTCCTCCAATTTAATACACTGACCCCTCCCTCCTTCAAATTAATACCTGCCCCTTCCCTCACTCAAATTGATCCATTGCCCCCTATTTCCCTCTTTTTAATACACTGCCCCCTCCTTCCCTCCCTCAAATTAATTCACTGCCCTCTCCACAATTTAATACACTGGCCCATCCCATCCTTTAAATTAA
Organism: Pelobates cultripes; assembly: GCA_933207985.1. Lineage (NCBI taxonomy): Eukaryota > Metazoa > Chordata > Amphibia > Anura > Pelobatidae > Pelobates > Pelobates cultripes. The sequence continues at coordinate 57,964,594 of OW240919.1, forward strand.
TACACTGCCCCCTCCCTTCTTCAAATGAATACACTGCTCCCCCCAATTTACTACACTTTCCCCCTACCTCCTTCAAGTGAATTCTCTGCCCCCTCCCTCCCTCAATTGTATACTCTGCCCGCCTCCACAATTTAATACACTGGCCTCCTCTCTCCTCCAAATTAATACACTGACACCCTCCCTTCTTAAAATTAATACACTGCCCCCTCTCTCCCACAAAATAATACACTGGCCTCCTCCCTCCCTCAAATTAATTCCCTTCCCCTCCTCCCCAATTTAATACACTGGCCTTCCCCCTCCTCCAAATTCATACACTGTCCCCTCCCTCCTTCAAATTGATACATTACCCGCTTCATGCCTCAAATTAATACACTGCGCCTCCCCAATGTAATACACTGTCCCCCTCCCTCCCACAAATTTATACACTAGCCTCCTCCCTCCCTCAAATTAATACACTGGCCCCCCTTCCCAATTTAATACATAGACCCCCTTGGTCCTCCAAATCAATACACTGACCCCTCCCTCCTTCAAATTAATACATGGTCCCCTCCCTCCTTCAAATTAACACACTTCCCCGTCACTTCAATATATTAATACACTTGCCCCCTTCCTCTCCCAAATTAATACACTGCCTCCTCCCTCCCTCAAATTAATACACTGGCCCTCTCCCTCCTCCAAATTCATACATTGCCTCCTCCCTCCCCAAAATTAATACACTGGTCCCCTCCCCTCCTCAAATTAATACACTGCTCCCTCCCTAATTTAATACACTGTCCCCCTCCCTCCTCCAAATGAATACAATGCCCTCTCTCTCCCTCAAATTGATACACTGCCCCCTCCCACCTCAAATTAATACACTGCCCCCTCCCTCCCCTAAATTTATACACTGGCCCCTTTCCTATTCCAAATTAATACACTGCCCCTCCCTTCTCCAATTTAATACACTGACCACTCCCTCCTTCAAATTAATACACTGTCCATTCCCTCCCACAAATGAATACACTGGCCTCCTCCCTCAAATTAATACACTGCTCCCCTCCCAAATTTAATACACTGGCCCTCTCACTCCTCCAATTTAATACACTGCCCCATTCCTCCCACAAATTGATACATTGCCCCCTCCCTCCCAGATACTGGCCCTCCCCTCCTCAAATTAATACACTGCCCCTCCACAATTTATTACACTGGCCCCCTCCCTCCTCCAATTTAATACACTGACCCCTCCCTCCTTCACATTAATACACTGCCCCTTCCCTCTCTCAAATTGATCTGTTGCCCCCTCCTTCCCTCAATTTAATACACTGCCCCCTCCTTCCCTCCCTCAAATTAATTCTCTGCCCCCTCCCTCCCTCAATTGAATACTCTGCCCGCCTCCACAATTTAATACACTGGCCCTCTCTCTTCTCCAAATTAATACACTGACCCCTCCCTTCTTAAAATTAATACACTGCCCCCTCCCTCCCACAAAATAATACACTGGTGTTATTAGACCTTTGTGCACCGGGTTTTGTATGCAAGCTTTTTCAAATGCCATGGGTGTTGTTTGTCCTGTTTGTTTGTAGGTGGTATTGTCTAGAAAGTTTCTAATTTGCAGGTATCGGAAGTAGTCATGGGTGTTGAGTGGTGTATTTCAGGGCAAATCTGTAAATGGGATTAGTTGGTTTCTGTAGAATTGATATATTTTTGTTGGGTCATTGTCTTCGTAATTACAGTTGAGCGGACATGAATGTTCGGATCTGGTGGGTTCGGCCGAACTTTGAAAAAAAGTCCGGGTGGTGATCGAACTTGACCCCGAACCCGAACCCCATTGAAGTCAATGGAGACCCGATCTTTTGGAGACAAAAAAGCCTCTAAATAAAAAACTCCTGGAAAGGGTTAGAGGGCTGCAAAAGCAAGTCAAATGGGGGTAAGAGTGGGACAAGTGCCCTGCAAACAAATGTGGATAGGGAAATCATTTAAAATAACATTAAAATTAAAAATACAGCTGAGCCATAAAATAGCACTAGATGGAATCTTTGATTTTAGCTTCGGAACAACATAAATCAAAAGAACATAAGAGTCAAATAGCAGCGTCAAATACTGCTGTCACATTGCAGTTTTAAATCAAAATCTAAAGCATGGCTGTCAGGAGGATCAACAGAATTATCCATTTCACTCTCAGATATGAAGTGCACCCCACTAATGTACTATTTAGCAGATTAGCACCCAGAAAATTTTAAAAGAACACTATAGTCACCTAAATTACTTTAGCTAAATAAAGCAGTTTTAGTGTATAGATCATTCCCCTGCAATTTCACTGCTCAATTCACTGTCATTTAGGAGTTAAATCACTTTGTTTCTGTTTATGCAGCCTAGCCACACCTCCCCTGGCTATGATTGACAGAGCCTGCATGAAAAAAAACTGGTTTCACTTTCAAACAGATGTAATTTACCTTAAATAATTGTATCTCAATCTCTAAATTAAACTTTAATCACATACAGGAGGCTCTTGCAGGGTCTAGCAAGCTATTAACATAGCAGGGGATAAGAAAATCTTAATTAAACAGAACTTGCAATAAAGAAAGCCTAAATAGGGCTCTCTTTACAGGAAGTGTTTATGGAAGGCTGTGCAAGTCACATGCAGAGAGGTGTGACTAGAGTTCATAAACAAAAGGATTTGTGCAGGGTATTCTCTTTCATTGTTCAAACTGAGCTCAACTCCTGATGCATGGAGAAAAGGCCTTCACAAGCCTCTGCTATTGTGTACATAGTTTATACTAAGTGACCCATAGGTTGAGGAGGCGGTGACCGTGGCGGTGTAGGTGGAAACAGCGGTGGAGGAGGAGGAGGTAGCCAACACTGTTTATATACATCTGTAAAGGATTTCCCTGTATTTACCTGTACCCATTCGGTTATTTCCTCTCCCTGCTAGTTAAGTGACTTTAAAGTATTTGTTTTATTTCTGTGTTCGGGACATTTATTCGTTCTATCGAACGGAGACCACCCTGGGTAGCAATCAGAACTTAGAACACCAAGTAACCACAAAAAACGCAAAGTAATTGAGTGCTGCTAGGTGGCCACCATTCGGCATACGAACACGTGGCAAGAACAAAGGATGACTGCCATCTTAAATCTCCCGAACGCGGCCAGCGGGACTTACTCGTGGATTGCCTGGAACCATTTTCGGCATGGCAATCACACGAACACCCAGTCTCCATGGAAGTCCCGTCTGACCTATTTCCACTCACAGTATCAGACTGGCGTTCGGGAGTTTCAATCAACCAAATGAGGGGAGCATTCACATATAACCAGATACCGCATAACTGTGGTGGTTTTCGTGTAATTCTGCACGAACGGAGACCGGCTCTTGCTTCCAATTTCATGGAACTCTAACTCGGATAGAACCACATGGCGAGCCGGTCAAACTTCCACCTTCCAAACTTTCAAGGAGACATAGAAGCGGGATACTAAGGCTGAGAACGGCGTCATCGGCACTGACCATGTTGGTGGAGTACTCGAAACAGTGCAAATTGGCACACAGGTCTTGTGGGCACGTCACATATGAGGCAGTGAGCGGGAAGGTCGAAGTTCCACTGCAGCGCAGACAGGCGTGAGAACGCCAAAAGCGCGCACAGACGACCCGCACTTTCTGCAGCAGCTCTGATATATCTGGGTAGATTTTCATCAATTTCTGCACCACCAAATTCAGCACATGCGCCAAGCAAGGGATGTACATCAAACCGGCTAGGCCCAGAGCTGATAGCCCAAAGAGTTCGCCCATTATCGCACACCACGAGGCTGGGCTTGAGGCTCAGTGGCAACAACCACTCATCGGTCTGTTATTCCATGCCCGTCCACAGCTCCTGTGCTGTTTTCCCCCAAACATATGAGTTTTAAAACAGCCTGCTGTCGTTTCCCCCTGGCTGTGCTGAAGTTGGTGGTGAAGGAGTTATGCTGCCTGGATGAAGTGGTGGTAGAGGAGGAGGATGCGGAGTAGGAGGAGGAGGAGGCAACAGGAGGCAAAGCGAAATGCCCTGCAATCCTCAGTGGCGGAAGGACATACGCCAAACTGCTATCCGCCTCAGGCCCAGTTAGGGAGATATAGAGTCTCTGCCCATGCTTACTGGTCCACGTGTTTGTGGTTCTGTGGACCTTGCCACAGATGGTGTTGCGCAGTGCACACCTGATTTTGTCTGCCAATTGGCTGTGCAGGGAAGGGATGGCTCACCTGGAAAAGTAGTGGCGGCTGGGAACCACGTACTGTGGGACAGCCACCGCCATCAGGTTTTTAAAACTGTCCGTCTCCACCAGACTGAATGACAGCATATCAAAGGCCAGAAATTCTGAAATGCTGGCATTCAGGGCCAGGGATCGCAGGTGGCTAGGGGGGTACTTCCTCTTTCTCTCCAGTGTTTGGGAGATGGACAGCTGAACACTTCCATGGGACAGTGTGGAGATGCTTGGGGACGGTGGCGGACGTGTTGGCGTTGCTGCCACATCCTCCGTTTGCGGGGTGGAGGAAGAGCCTGAGACAGCAGCACAAGAGGAAGCAGGAGGAGCCTGGTTTTTGAGGTGCTTACTCCACTGCAGCTCGTGCTTTGCATGAAGATGCCTTGTCATGCCTTGTCAAGCAGGTTGTGCTCAGGTTTAGCACGTTTATGCCTCGCTTCAGGCTCTGATTACACAGCGTGCAAGCCCCTTGTGTCTTGTCGTAAGCACATTGTCTGAAGAACTGCCATGCCAGGGAACTCCTTGGAGATGGCTTTGGTGCGCTTGGTCCCTGGGTGCGGTGGGCAGTAGGGGATGGCCCGCTCCCTCTTATGCTGTGCTGGTGCCTCTGTGCGACCAGCGCCTCTTCCTCCAAACTGCACACGTCACTCGCATGACCTTCATTCTATGTGGGGTCTAGGACCTCATCATCCTCCACATCATCTTCCACCCACTCCTCAACCCTGCCCTCCTTGCCGGTCTGCACACTGCAGAAAGCCACAGTAGTTGGCACCTGTGTTTCGTCATCATCAGAGACGTGCTGCGGTGGTCCTTGTATGTCGACATCCTGACTCATAAGTGGTTGTGCATGAGTGCACTCAATCTCTTCCACTTCTCGGGCAGGGCTAGGTGGATGGTCCACGGAAACCCCACCCGCAGAGTCATCAAAAAGCATTAGAGACTGCTGCATGGTTGAGGTGAAAGACAGATGGCCATGGTCTGCAGGTGCCAACTCTGAGCTTTCAGCAGGGGCCCAGGTGGGAGACAATGTGAAGGAACTGGAGGCACTGTCAGCCCTCCAGTCTACTATCGCCTGTACTTATTCTGGCCTCACCATTCGTAGAGCGGCATTCGGGCCTACCAAATAACGCTGAAGGTTCTGTCACGTACTCGCACCTGAGGAAGGTGTAGCTGGCACAGATCGACCACATCCTCTCCTCGCAACAGGAGCTCCACTAACACCAGCAGCACCACGACAAGGGCCACATCCCTTCTTTGACGCTCTCCTCATTCTTTGCGTTTACCCACCAAACTAACAGATGGTTTATGTCAGCCGACAATGTAACCGCCAATAGTCAACTATTTATTAATTTATTTTTTTGTTTTTGTTTTTAGTTTATTGGACTGTAAGAAATGCACCGCAGGCCGCAAATATACTATTTAGCAGCCAAAAAATTAGAATTTTTGAAAGTGCGATGTAAGCACAGTGTTTGATGGTTCTATTTGACTCTCAGATATGAAGTGCACCGCAGGCCGCAAATGTACTATTTAGCACCAAAAAGTTAGATTTTTTTTTTAAACCAACAATGTAACAGTAGTATTTAAGGGTTTTATTGGACTGCAAGAAATGCAGTACGCAAATGTACTATTTAGCACCAAAAAATGGCAGTATTTAAAAATACCTAGATGTTGCCCACTGAGCTACCAGGACAGGATTAAAGTCATGTGCCTGGCACACATGCAGTTGCAAGTGCACTGCACTCTCTGTGGCACTGGGCTCAGGGCAGGGTACAAAAATGTAGTATTATAGCACCCACAAAAATAATCGCTGTAGTTTGAATATTCGCTGTAGTTTGCAGATTTAACACCAGAATTCTTTCCTAAGCTGTCCCTAACAGCTGCAGCATCCTCTCCCTACACTAATAAGAGCTCATCATGTGCATGCGGCGCTACGCGACTCCAGCTTATATATAGAGGCTGGGTCACATGTTGCACTGGCCTATCACAGCCATGCCATTAGTCGGAATGCCTGTGATGGCTTCTAAGGGCACACGAGTCAAACGCTTGTTGATTGGCTGCCCTGCAGCCTTTCAAAATGCGCCATTAAATTGCCGAACAACGAACTCAAACACGAACATACACTGATATGTCCGTGTTTGGGTCCGGGGTCCAAAAACCATAATGTTCGGTACGAACCCGAACTTTACAGTCCGGGTTCGCTCAACTCTAAAAATAAACAATATACATTTTAAACCTGAAGGTTGGGTGTGGTCTCAAGGCTAAAGAGAGCAGTCGCATGTTGGCTAAGCTCCCACGGCTGGAATACTAAACGGCAGATTTCGGGGCTCCTACCTACCCTTACCCCGCCCTAGATCGGGTTAAACAACTCACCCCACAATGGGGAAGAAAGCAAAGAAGCTCAAAACCCTTACCGGGAACGGCTCCCGCGATATCGCCGACCTTCTACAGCCGCGGCCTAGGCCCAAAATGACGCCGCAAATAGATGCATACTACACCTCCTCGGAGGATGAAATTCTGGACGCACCAGATGAAATCCCCTGCTCGAAAAGCATAATCAGCCCACAAGGAGGGGAAGATCTGACAGCCCCAGCTACTAAAGGGGATATTAAGGCTCTAATGTCGAATATAAGAGCCTTTTTCAATGCAGACTTGAACGTAATATGAGAGGATATAACAGTGGTGACTGCCAGAGTACAGGCCAATGAGGACACCACCACCTCCCTAGCCCAAAAGCAAGCAAGCATCAACGAGCTACTGCTACAGCTCCAAGCATCACACAAAAATATGCAGATCAGACTGGATGCCCAGGATGGCGCGAGGAGACGCAATAACCTTAAAATAAGGGCATAGCCGAATCAATCACCGAACAGGAACTGCTCCATTTCTTACGCCGGCTATGGACTACCCTACTGCCGCAGCGCTCTGCAAAGGGCATACAGATAGACGGATACTATAGACTTGCCAAATCAAACAGGGCCCCGGCCGGAGTGCCCTGAGATGTCCTGATACAGGACTGACCCCTACACCAGTCCCAGATGCTTACTCACCATTTCTGTTTAACTGTTTAGTTGCTCTTGTTTTAATGTCTAGTTCCTATCCAGCTATATTCAACACTGATAGAGTCCCCGGGGCATAGTTAACACCGATGACCCCATGCGCTAGCACACCTCATACGACATGTCCCAATAAGAGGGCACAGAAGCCGGAGATTCCCCTCCACCCCCCCCCCAACACTCTGGGGTAACTGAGTGTAAACTAACACACGACACACCCGACTGACCACATAAGTACCTATGAGTTCGGCAGGGCTACAGCTTCCCTATATAAGACCCTTAGGGCTGGGTCCCTCTCCCAGGTCCACGGTCCCAGCCAACTTATAACGCCCTACATTAATCACCACAACGTACAACTACGATAACTCAACACTTATATCTTACTAGTGTATCACAACACTCTGCCAGTACACTAGAACCTGACGCCCATATCAAGGGCACAACCATGTTTACCCGCGGAGTGCTTACGGACTTCTAACCAAATAAAAACTGTGCATTGTTGATCTATACTGTACCAATATTGTTGAAATGTGGCATACGAAAGCTTTTGTGGCGCAGTATGCGTGCTTGTTAACTCCTTGCACAAAAAAATAAAGAATTAAAAAAAAAAAAAAACCTGAAGGTTAACATGTGGAATGTCTGTTCGATGTAATGGGTGCTGATCAAAGTTATCTTAGAGTCCATCAGATGGGACTCTGAACGGTGCCTCTGGGCTGCTGGGGTGGTCTTTTCTGTGTGTTCTGCCTCTGGGGAAGCGAGGTGTAGGGTCTTCTATTGGCGTTTAAAGTATGTTTGTCTGGGGCTTGCAAAGTGAGGCCTGGTGTTGAGGCAAAGTCCTCCATTTCTGCTGGATGGTGAAGAGTGTGTTCTTGGTTTTTTGATTGGGTAACTAAAATTATAGATCAGGGTGGTGCAGTAGACATTGCTTACCTAGATTTCAGTAAGGCTTTTGACACTGTTGCACATAGAAGGCTTATCAATAAACTGCAATCTTTAAGTTTGGATTCTAATATTGTTGAATGGGTAAGGCAGTGGCTGAGTGACAGGCAACAGTGGGTTGTAGTTAATGGAAAATATTCGAAGCTTGGACCAGTGGGGTACCTCAGGGATCTGTACTTGGACCCATTCTCTTTAATATTTTTATTAGTGATGTTGCAGAAGGTCTTGATGGTAAGGTATGTCTTTTTGCTGATGATACTAAGATATGTAACAGGGTTGATGTTCCAGGAGGGATAAGCCAAATGGCAAATGATTTAGGTAAACTAGAAAAATCGTTAGAATTGTGGCAAATGACATTTAATGTGGATAAGTGCAAGATAATGCATCTTGGATGTAAAAACCCAAGGGCAGAGTACAGAATATTTGATAGAGTCCTAACCTCAACATATGAGGAAAGGGATTTAGGGGTGATTATTTCTGATGACTTAAAGGTAGGCAGACAATGTAATAGAGCAGCAGGAAATGCTAGCAGAATGCTTGGTTGGATAGGGAGAGGTATTAGCAGTAGAAAAAAGGGAAGTGCTCATGCCATTGTACAGAACACTGGTGAGACCTCACTTGGAGTATTGTACACAGTACTGGAGACTGTATCTTCAGAAGGATATTGATACCTTAGAGAGGGTTCAGAGAAGGGCTACTAAACTGGTTCATGGATTGTGGGATAAAACTTACCAGGAAAGGTTGAAGGATCTTAACATGTATAGCTTGGAGGAAAGAAGAGACAGGGGGTATATGATAGAAACATTTAAATACATAAAGGGAATCAACCCAGTAAAAGAGGAACCTATATTTAAAAGAAGAAAAACTACCACAACAAGAGGTCATAGTCTTAAATTATAAGGGCAAAGGTTTAAAAATAATATCCGGAAGTATTGCTTTCCTGAAAGGGTAGTGGATGCATGGAAAAGCCTTCCAGCTGAAGTGGTAGAGGTTAACACAGCAAAAGAGTTTAAGCATGCGTGGGATATGCATAAGGCTATCCTAACTATAAGATAAGGTCAGGGACTAATGAAAGTATTTACACAATTGGGCAGACTAGATGGGCCAAATGGTTCTTATCTGCCTTCACATTCTATGTTTCTATATTTATTTAAATATTTACAAGTGATCAATTCATGAAAAACATGTTACTAATTCCTTATAATGATTAAATGATGGTGAGCTTTGGATACAGCACATGTTTGCTTGTCTTTTATATTAAAGTAACATAATTTAGATTTTTAGAGCAGCAATAGAGGTACATAGAATTTTTATATTACAATTAAACTGCCTGAAATTATATTTAATGATAAAAAGTAAGTATTTCAAAGTAATAGACTAAAATTTATATTCAGCAATATACTCATGAAACAGCAGTCATTATACCTTATAATTTTTATATTTGTCTTTCTACTTCATAATAATTTTAGTTTATCATTTGTATTTATTTTACTCACAGATGCTTTCTATGATATACTACAATGTCAATTAGGGCATAAACATTCCTTTTTTTTAAATTTAAAACGAAAATAACAACCTGGAATTCGACAAATGGTAGGTTTGCAATCAGACTTCTATATTCCAAAGTACAGGGAGTGCAGAATTATTAGGTAAATGAGTATTTTGACCACATCATCCTCTTTATGCATGTTGTCTTACTCCAAGCTGTATAGGCTCGAAAGCCTACTACCAATTAAGCATATTAGGTGATGTGCATCTCTGTAATGAGAAGGGTGTGGTCTAATGACATCAACACCCTATATCAGGTGTGCATAATTATTAGGCAACTTCCTTTCCTTTGGCAAAATGGGTCAAAAGAAGGACTTGACAGGCTCAGAAAAGTCAAAAATAGTGAGATATCTTGCAGAGGGATGCAGCACTCTTAAAATTGCAAAGCTTCTGAAGCGTGATCATCGAACAATCAAGCGTTTCATTCAAAATAGTCAACAGGGTCGCAAGAAGCGTGTGGAAAAACCAAGGCGCAAAATAACTGCCCATGAACTGAGAAAAGTCAAGCGTGCAGCTGCCACGATGCCACTTGCCACCAGTTTGGCCATATTTCAGAGCTGCAACATCACTGGAGTGCCCAAAAGCACAAGGTGTGCAATACTCAGAGACATGGCCAAGGTAAGAAAGGCTGAAAGACGACCACCACTGAACAAGACACACAAGCTGAAACGTCAAGACTGGGCCAAGAAATATCTCAAGACTGATTTTTCTAAGGTTTTATGGACTGATGAAATGAGAGTGAGTCTTGATGGGCCAGATGGATGGGCCCGTGGCTGGATTGGTAAAGGGCAGAGAGCTCCAGTCCGACTCAGACGCCAGCAAGGTGGAGGTGGAGTACTGGTTTGGGCTGGTATCATCAAAGATGAGCTTGTGGGGCCTTTTCGGTTGAGGATGGAGTCAAGCTCAACTCCCAGTCCTACTGCCAGTTCCTGGAAGACACCTTCTTCAAGCAGTGGTACAGGAAGAAGTCTGCATCCTTCAAGAAAAACATGATTTTCATGCAGGACAATGCTCCATCACACGCGTCCAAGTACTCCACAGCGTGGCTGGCAAGAAAGGGTATAAAAGAAGAAAATCTAATGACATGGCCTCCTTGTTCACCTGATCTGAACCCCATTGAGAACCTGTGGTCCATCATCAAATGTGAGATTTACAAGGAGGGAAAACAGTACACCTCTCTGAACAGTGTCTGGGAGGCTGTGGTTGCTGCTGCACGCAATGTTGATGGTGAACAGATCAAAACACTGACAGAATCCATGGATGGCAGGCTTTTGAGTGTCCTTGCAAAGAAAGGTGGCTATATTGGTCACTGATTTGTTTTTGTTTTGTTTTTGAATGTCAGAAATGTATATTTGTGAATGTTGAGATGTTATATTGGTTTCACTGGTAATAATAAATAATTGAAATGGGTATACATTTGTTTTTTGTTAAGTTGCCTAATAATTATGCACAGTAATAGTCACCTGCACACACAGATATCCCCCTAACATAGCTATAACTAAAAACAAACTAAAAACTACTTCCAAAAATATTCAGCTTTGATATTAATGAGTTTTTTGGGTTCATTGAGAACATGGTTGTTGTTCAATAATAAAATTAATCCTCAAAAATACAACTTGCCTAATAATTCTGCACTCCCTGTAAAATAGTTTTAACCATGACTTAAAAATAAAGATGAGAAAAGACTAGTAAGACGTTTAGAAATAAATAAACTATAAAAAGTCAGAATATTTATTTTTACTTCTGAGTAGAACTAGTAATACAAGTAGTAATAAAGCAAATAATAAAAGCACAGCTACTTTGGGATTCTCACTAAACTCCAGATTGTAGTGAATTGAAATCCAGATGGCAACATTTAGGCAAAAATGCTATTATATGCTTCAAATTCAAAAGCATATTAAAACCAAATAAAATTACCTTTTAGTCTCAGTATTTCACACTTTGCTGAGCAGTAGCTTATGTCCTTTCCTGTGGATATTCCTTGTTGTAAAGTAGATGTACTGAAAGTTTGAACTGTAAACTGAGTTACTTATTTACAATAACAGCCAGTAGATTCACACACGTAATCATAGTGGTTTCTCAAACAGATACAAGCAAACACACAGGCATATGCAGGTATATACAGATCCAGGTGGATGCACACACAGTTACATGGACATATACACAGATACATGGAGATACAAAATATACAGACAAATACACATATATATATATTATTATTATTATTATTATTGTTATTATTTATATAGCGCCGACAAATTCCATAGCGCTTTAACAGTGGGTGGACGAACAGACATGTAGTTGTAACCAGACAAATTGGACACACAGGAACAGAGGGGATGAGGGTCCTGCTCAATGAGCTTACATGCTAGAGGGAGTGGGGTAAAGTGACACAAAAGTTAAGGAAAGTATTAGACTAATGACAGTTGCAAGAGAGGAATCAGTCAGGAGCTATTAACAGTTTAATTGATACGCTTTTATGAAGAAGTGGGTTTTTAATGATTTTTTGAAGGAGTGGAGACTGGGTGAGCATCTAACGGAGGAGGGACGTGAGTTCCACAGCGACAGTGTAGCCGTGGAGAAGTTTTAAAGGCGAGCATCAGAGGTGGTAGTACGGACCGAAGATAGACGTAAGTAATCAGCAGAGCGTAAGGGCGTAGACGGGACATACTTGTGTATTAGTGAGGAGAGATAGGTGTAAGCAGCATTATGTAGAGATTTGAAAGCAAGAACCAGTGTATGTGTGTGTGTATATATATATATATATTTATATATATATATATATACAGACAGACACACACAGATACCCCATAGAAAAGCATTGTGTCAGTTTGCACCTCTAGTCTATCTAGTGACAACCCCCAGAGATGGATTTAAAAATGTTTTACATTGCAGACCTAAAAAGACACAGCCACTGCACAAAGACGACTTCATTGCAATTTAGTGGTGTAGGTGACTTTAGTCCTTAAAGGGACACTCCAATCTCCTGACACTTTTTTTTTTTTTTTTTTTACATTGATAAGAATTGGCTTCTTTTCTTTTCAAATAAATATTGTTGGTGTCTCAGTGGTTCTCTATGAGAATCCTAATTGAACACAAATCATAATTATAACCTCAGAAGATTAAGATGGAAACTGCATTGAGGAGACTCTACAAGCTCTGTAACAAAGGTGAAATAAATATATATTAAAAACCCATTTAGTGTTGAAATTAATGAGTTCAGAAATCTAAAGAGCAATTATAAGTAACTACATTTTATTTATATATATATATGTATATATATATATATATATATATATATATATTTATTTATTTTATTGGAGTGTCCTTAAAGTCTTCAGATTACTGGACCCCTTCATTTTAGAAATAAAATGATTAAAATAAATGTTATTTATTTTTATTACAAAACTAAGAGTTGAGCTACAATTGAATTTTTTTTAGTTTTTTTTATTGACGCTTTCCTTTAATATTTACAAGTGATCAATTCTTAAACATGTTACTAATTCCTTATATTGATTAAATGATGATGAGCGTGTGAAGTGTTCCTTTAATGGAATTTTAATTATAAGATGATTTGAGTGACTAATGGCCTTATTAGTATTATTATTTAACAGTAATAATATTTATGAAATAGGAACGTATTCTGCAATGCTATACAATAGTTGAACAGAGAAGTCAGTAGTTGCAACAAATCAATTTGGATGTATAGCAGGATATATTCTAGTACAAACAAGCGTAAAGTATCGTGGGAATGGAGCATGAATAGACAAAAGGTAAAATGCACTCTAAAGGTTGTTTTTAAGTTTAGTTTACAGTATTATAAGATTTAGACACTTTTGACATGTTTAAGAGGAAAAAACTCACAGGCACTCCAACTTCAAGCCGCAGGCAGATTTATTATGACAGAATGCAACGCAACGTTTCGACCGGAAAGGTCTTTTTCTTGAAAAAGACCTTTCCGGTCGAAACGTTGCGTTGCATTCTGTCATAATAAATCTGCCTGCGGCTTGAAGTTGGAGTGCCTGTGAGTTTTTTCCTCTTGGATTATTGTACTGGGATTGCTGGTCCTGCTCTGGAGCACCCTTGGCCGTTGGGACTGGGTGCGGTTCTCATCACTTACTTTTGACATGTTTGGCAGAAAAGAAAAGGAGAGCCTTGACAATAACCGTGCAATTCCTGAAGGAAAGTAAACTAGGGGAAAGGCTAGTGAGGTAGAGATGTTTTCTTAGAATTCAACGCTTAACAGGTTTTTTTCGGTGTGAACTTCCCCACCCCACATTTATTGCATTTTTATAATTCTGTCATGGTGTACTGCCTGTAATTTTTATCTTTATCTTGTGGGAAAATGTTAAGCAACATGTAGTGTGCACTGTGGCCAGAGGACTCTGTGACTTCCTTACAGCTTTATCAGGAAGTGGTATAGTATTGGTATTTATCTAAGGCTTAGATTTTTTTCATGTTCTCCCCATGCATTTTACTGGCATTGCACTAGAGCTGAGGTGATTGTTTCACTGGCAACCTAACTTATGGTACTATATGAGAAGAAGCCTGCAGTATCGTCATTTTCTGTTAATATTCTCCTTTACACGGAGGAGAGGTTGGGGTGGATGTGGTGACATCAGATGTATAAATACATCAACGTCAACCAGTAATCAATAGGGTGTACTGCTTCATCAATACAGAAATAACTTTATTAAGTTGACAGGAAGTGAACATTCTTACACTGCACTCTGTGATTTTATTCTTGGATTGGTTCACTTAGAATTTGGCATATTTTTTGGGCTTTGTTTTATGAGTATTTTGGGAGAAGTACTTAAGTCACCTTTTGTACTTCTTTGAATAGTTTATGTGCTGATAAACACAATCCTGCTCCATAGTTTTTCTTGTATTGTTCTGTGAAATTTACTGCCTCATTATGTTATGTCAAGTGCCACATAGGGCACAGCATTAAGCTACACTACATAGTATTTCCTTGTCTGGTCTCTCTACTTTGTTTCACTCGTGCATTAAAACATGGATTTGCAACTGTCATAAAGCAGTCACTCACTGGCCAGCTGCTGACATCTGCTGGTAAAACTAATAAAGTACAGTATGTCAAATTTATATATTTATATGTATAGAAATGTTTTCTTTGTATCAACTAATAATCATGTTTTCCTTATGTACTTTCATTGCAGGTATGGTCATAAATACTCACTACTTCAGTTTAACATACAGGGTAATACTCTAGAGTCCGAATGGTCTTGTACCGAATAGGGAAAGCCATCCGGCTGTGTACGGGCTATTTGAACTGCAAAATTCAGACATTGTTCATGTTTTTAACAATGTCTGGATTCTGCAATTCAGGCTCCAAATGGGCTTCAATTTTTAAACTGGACCTAACGTTGATAGACGGCTGAAATCAGGACTGAATGAATTAAGTTCCGGTCTGGATGCTTTAAAGGGATGAGGCTTGTGAAATGATGTGGGGTTCATCGGGTGGGCGACTTTTAAATAAATAAAAAGGGGTGGACAGTAATCTGTGGCCAGGGCGTCGGGATATTTAAAAAAAAATAATAAAGAGGGGGATGTCCTATGGTCAGAGGATGGGAAATATTGTAATAGTAAAGGGAAGGATAGTGTTTCCTCCACGGATCCTGCCCATTGGCATTAATAATAATAATAATAATAATCAGGGGAGGGGACAAAATTCCATGTTCCCCTGATACACTGGACCTTTCCATGGTGGGCAGGAAGGGAGATATTGCATTGAATGACTGCAATATTGAGTCCAGTTGTAGACCCAGAAAAAGTAAACCGGAGGAGAGGAGTATGGTCTAATCTTAAGACAGCTGAAAGCTCTGGGATGAAAAGAAATGCAAGGTCTCGTGCATACTTTGGCATATAGTATTTGGTTCCTCTGCTGATAGAAAATCCTCTAGATAATATATCACTGTGGCCAGTTACTTACGTACAAGACAACTACAGTATTGAAAATGTTGCATTATTGACGAATAATGACAGATAAGACAATATGATGTATAGGATGAATAATGGCATTTAGGATTAATAATAACACATGGGGGGAATAAGGACATATAGATAATGAATGCAATTTTTATTGAAAATACCTAGACTTGAGTCACTAATGATAATATTATTATTTAATATTATTGAAGCCTGTGCTCCTCTTTAGCTCTTCTTTGGTTTGCTCTGCTTGGGGAAGTGTAAACCTCTTCCATGACACAAAACAATGGCCTTGTTGCCGGCGTGCCTGCTTATGAATTGAGTTCCTATACTCCCTAGCCAGCATGAGCACCATCAGTTATGGAGTTTCTATACAGCACATGTGGTTTCCGTAGGTGGAGAGCAGAGGGATCTCCTATTTTAAAAGATCTGCATGCTATTTGACCTTCAGAGATCCATGTAGTTCATCTTTCAGTCAGGGGCCACTAAAAATAGCCTCTGCTGACAGAGGGGAGCCCTAGGTATCAGTCCTGGACTAACCCTGATACCTAGAACTCCCTATATACAGTTGGGCTCAAAAATTTTCATACCCTTCATTTTGAAAATATGACTGATCATGCACAAAAAAAATTATTTTATTGAAGGATAGTGATCATATGAAGCCATTTATTATCACATTGTTGTTTGGCTCCTTTTTAAATCATAATGATAACCGAAATCAACCAAACAGCCCTGATCAAAAGTTTACATACCCTTGAACGTTAGGCCTTGTTAAAGACACACAAGGTGACATACACCGGTTAGAATGACAATTAAAGGTTAATTTCCCACTCCTGTTGTTTTTTTAAATTGCAATTAGTGTCTGTGTATAAATAGTCAATGAGTTTGTTAGCTCTCACGTGGATGCACTGAGCAGGCTCCATGGGGAGCAGAAAAGAACTTTCAAAAGACATGCGTAACAAGGTAATGGAACTTTATAAAGATGGAAAAGGATATAAAAAGATATCCAAAGCCTTGAAAATGCCAGTCAGTACTGTTCAATCACTTATTAGCCCCTTCCCTACCGAAGACGGAAACTTTCCGTCAACCTTGTCCTTGCGTTAAGGACCGTTGACTGAAAATTTACGTTATTTACTAAAGTTAACCCCAGATCGGGGTTATCACTCACCCGGTCTACCCCTGCAGCAGTGATCGATCTGACAGGCTGTCAGAGCGAGCACATGTGCTGCAGGAACTCACGATCTGCCTCCCTGCTCTTCCCCGTCCAGTATGAAGTGCAGGGAGACGGATCACTGCTGCTGATCTTCTCCCTGCAAAAAAAATAAAATAAAGTTAAAGTTAAATCCCACCCCCTTTCCCCTGCTTTAATTAAATTAACCCCTTCCCTGCCAATTGATTACTGACAACAGTGATCAATTGGCAGGGATTACATTTTACTGTCATCTAATTTATTTATTTTTAACCCTCAGGGGTTAAATTTATTTTAATGATTAATTTAAATATTTTAATATTATATATTTAGCTAGCTGGGATGGGTGGAAGTTAGTGGGGAATTGGGGGATTTGGTGTTAGGCTAACTAGAGGTTAACGTTAAAAAAGGTTTTAAAATAAGCTTTAAAAAGTTTTAAAAAAGTTTTAAAAAATGTTTTAGTAACGTCTAAGTTAAAAAAAAATACAACCCCCCTTTACATAGTCCAAATAAAAATTAACCCCTTCCCTGCCAGTTGATAACTGCCTACAGTGATCAAAATACAGATCACAGTATTACACTGTGATCTAATTTTTTTTAACCAATAAGGATTAACTTTTATATATATTTTAACCCTCAGGGGTTCAATTTATTTAATTAATTTAAATATTTTATAATTATATATTTTGCTAGCTGGGGTGGGAGTTATGGGAAAGTGGGGAATTTACTGTTAGCGCTGCTTACTGCTAGTTAGGGGTTAACGGTAAAAAAAAGTTTAGAAAAATTTTTAAAAGTGTAAAAAAAGTTAAGAAAGTTTAAAACATTTAATAAGTGAAAAAAAAAGTTTAAAAATGAGTTTTACAAAGTAAAAAAAAATCATTAAAAAATGCTCATTCCACTACATTTGGAACATACTAGCAAAAAAATGATCCCAAGCTAAGGTTCACAAAATGCCTTTTGAATTACCCCGTGGTGTATTCTTTAATAAATAGTATGTGTTTGTGGGGAAGTTTGAATAACCAGCCAGCTAATCTACTCCAAAAAGGGACATGGACACAGCGTAACATTTCAAAGTTTGAAAAAAAACTGGAATGGCTATGTCTCAAATGTGCCCCTTCAATGTCCACATATATCTGGCAAAGGTACATACGGGGGTATTGCTGTACTCAGCCAACATAGCTGAGCAACATATGAAGTATTATACAGTCTTAGCACGTATAAGGTTTGCAAAATATACTGCGCAAACTCACTTCGTGTGTCAAAAAGGCAGAAAAAATGCTTATTACCACTACATTTGGTACAACTAGCGAAAAAATTATCCCACGCTAAGGTTCAAAATATGCCTTTTGAATTGCCCTGGGATGTCTTCTTTAAGAAATGGTATGCCTTTATGGTGTAGTTGTAATATGTAGCCTGCTCATGTGCTCCAAAATGGGACATGGACGCGAAAATTCACACTTAAAAACCTGAACTTGTCACGTCTCTTTTACAGCTCTGTAACTTCACAAAATAGTGTCTAGGTCATACATTGGGCATATTGTTTTACTCAGAAGATGTAACTGAGCATAATTTGGGGATTTTTATGACAGTGGTACATATCAAGTGTAAGAAATACTCAGCAAAAATCAACATATATGTAAAAATGCAATTTTTCCCCCCTCACCACAAACATTAACATAAATTGGTGAAAAAATGGTGACAAGTTAACGCACAATATACACCATATTAGATACCCTGGGGTGTCTGCCTTATCAAATGCAAGCCCTTTGTGGGGTTATTTGAACAATCACACTGCTATAATACCCTAAAATGAGACATAGGCCCGTCAAATCCATCTAGGAAAATTCTAACTATAGAAACTGAAACAGCCTTGTCTCTTATATGGCATTGTAGCTTTACAGAAAAGTGCCAAAGGCATACAATGGGGGTATCGTTATACTCAGCAGATGTAGCTGAACACAATATAATTCTGTGCAGGAATAGCACACTCCAGCTTTACAAAATACACATTACAAAAACCTTGCTATATGTGTATATGCCAAAATAGAGAAAAAACACAATTTTACTCTAATATTTAACAGAGATTGGCGATGAAATGATTACGCAAAAAGTGTCAAACTAACCTTAGGTAAATAGCCTGTGATGTCTACTTTATATAAATATATACTTTTGTGTGGCAATTTTGTGGTGGCTACTAAACCTACAAGACAAACATACTAACTTCTAAAATTGTTTCACATTAAAATTTTATTTTAGGCCTTGTATTTTGTGACCTGTAACTTTCAAAAAAAGCTGAAATCCTATACATATTATGTATTCTATAAATCAAGACACTTAAATTAATTTATTTTGAATTACTTTTTCAAAGCTGGACATATTATGCACATGCTATTATTGCCAAAACTGTGAATTTTTTTTTTCACATTTTGTGGCATTTTATTTATAATTAATGAGAATGTATCTATGTATAATTGACATAAAATTAAAGCCCTGTTTGCCCTCTGAAAAGCGGTATAAAATATGTGTTGTTGCAATAAATGATAGAGATGCAAATTGCGTTTGAACACAAACAGCAAAACATGCAAAAATGGCTTGTGTCCTTAAGGGTAAGACAAGCTTTTGAAGCTGTGTCCATAACGGGTTAAGAAGTGGAAAATTCATAGAACGCTTGATACCAAGCCAAGGTCAGATATACCAAGAAAGATTTCAGTCACAACTGCCAGAAGAATTGTTCGGGATATGAAAGGGTTAAAAATGAAGTACGTGACTACTGTACATGGGCAAGACTATATTTTTAGAAATAGCAATTGTTAAATGTCAGCTTAAAGTGAAACCTTTACATGTAGAAAATAATCCAGGCACTCCAGCGAATTCCAGAACTAAGGCAATCTTATTAGAACCAGGAACCTAAAAGCTTGACAAAGGCCCTAGGGGGTCGAAACGTTGCCATTTGGTTCCTGGTTCTAATAAAATTGCCTTTGCTCTGGAATTCATTGGAGTGCCTGGATTATTTTCTACATTTAAAATTTTACATTTGGTCCACTTTGGTACTGGGACTTGTCCATTGGAGCACCCTGGATTCCATGACGAAGGGTTGAGTGCACTTCCACTATCTATATATGGCTTAAAGTGAAACCTGTCACAGACCATCAAAGAAATGACCTTTTGACCTCGCTACCAGAAATACATGTTGTTGGTTGCTAAATAAGCAATATCGTGTTTTAGCTGATGTTATCTTGTCATGTTACTTTTGCTGTAACTTCTGTCTATAAATATGTTTGCCTGAGCCCTAATACATTGGTAGTAGCCCAAATTGAAACACATTGTCTGTGTATCACTGAAAGGCTGTCCCCGCACGTTCGGTCCAAAACTGAGGTGCATGGAACGCTTTGCCCAGCAAATGATACCAACAGGATACAAAGAAAAACCCACATGTAACCTCAGGAGAAATAGCGGCTTCTCTCGAAAAAGACTGTGTGGTTGTTTCCAGGAGCACAATACGACAATACTTAAACAAAAATGAGCTGCATGGTCGAGTTGCCAGAAAGAAGCCTTTACTGCACTAATGACACAAAAAAGTTTGGTTACAATATGCCTGACAACACCTTGACACACCTAACAGCTTCTGGCACACTGTAATTTAAAGTGACAAGACCAAAATAGAGCTTAATGGTCAGAACCATAAGCGCTGTGTTTGGAGAGGAGTAACAAGGCCTATAGTGAAAAGAATACCATCCCCACTGTGAAGCATGGTGGTAGCTCACTGATGTTTTGGGTGTGTGTGCAGTGGCGTACACACAAACCATGGGGCCCCAGTGCGAAAATGATCTGTGCCCCCCCCTTCCTACAGACACACACACATACATAAGACACACACATACATAGACACATAGACACATACATACAAACAGACAGGCACACATATATACATACAGACAGACACACACAGACATACATAAAGACCGACACACAGACAGGCACACTGACACATACATACAAACAGACAGGCACACATACAGACACACACACATACAGACAGGCACACAAACAGACACACATACATACAGTCAGACACACACACAAGACACACATTCATACAAATACACATAAATAAAAAAACAGACAGGCACACATACACACAGGCAGACACATTCAGACAGACACACACAGACAGACACACACATACAAACATACAGACAGGCACATACATACAAACAGACAAGCACACATACAGGCAGACACACACACAAGACACACATACATACAATGACACATACATACAAAAACAGACAGAGACACATACAGACAGACATACACAGACAGACACAAACATACAAACATACAGACAGGCACACACACGCACATACATGCATACAAACAGACAAGCACACACACACAGACACACACATACATAAATTTTCTACATTTAAAATTTTACATTTGGTCCACTTTGGTACTGGGACTTGTCCATTGGAGCACCCTGGATTCCATGACGAAGGGTTGAGTGCACTTCCACTATCTATATATGGCTTAAAGTGAAACCTGTCACAGACCATCAAAGAAATGACCTTTTGACCTCGCTATCAGAAATACATGTTGTTGGTTGCTGAATAAGCAATATCGTGTTTTAGCTGATGTTATCTTGTCATGTTACTTTTGCTGTAACTTCTGTCTATAAATATGTTTGCCTGAGCCCTAATACATTGGTAGTAGCCCAAATTGAAACACGTTGTCTGTGTATCACTGAAAGGCTGTCCCCGCACGTTCGGTCCAAAACTGAGGTGCATGGAACGCTTTGTCCAGCAAATGATCCCAACAGGATACAAAGAAAAACCCACATGTAACCTCAGGAGAAATAGCGGCTTCTCTCGAAAAAGACTGTGTGGTTGTTTCCAGGAGCACATGACCGGTGTATAGTCGCCATATGGGCAGTCGGACTCCAGGACAACCCTCCCACATACCTAACCCAATAACTCACTGACACAAAGGTATATGGGAAAATTTGTCCACAGCTTTATTTAAACAATCTTGAATAATAATAATTTATTAAGCAATAATAATTTAACAATAAACATGGGTCATTGCCCCCATACTCCGCCCTCGTAACCGAATCCTTCTGTTAATATAACAGGCAATGACCCCCATATAAATAACATATATACATATACATATAACATACGTATCAACATATTCCAACATACCAACTTAAAGTGCCAAACATAAATTAACCATGGCAGGGGTATACCCGGATACCCCTGCCCCACCAGATTCTGAGCCACCGACAGGACTCGGAACCTACCAACCACCAATGACCACAGTTTTACGTCTCCATGACGTTCATCCTAGGGAGCCTATTTCTTCTCCTTCAGCTCCCTATCCCCGCCGCTGTGAAAAAACGGGATAACCCAAGTCCAAACCAAATTCAGGGAGGGTGGGCGGGACAAACTCAGCAAGGTAGTAATTGAAAGTGAAGGCTTTAAAATGGCTGCCTATTTAAATAGCCAAGCCTACTTACCCATAACTCCCTACTTCCTTCCCTCCTCCTATGCCCGCCTCCTAACCCCTGTCAAGGCCTTTTTTCGCTTAGCTGCACTTTGGCTACATGGGGCTACATGACCGGTGTATAGTCGCCATATGGGCAGTCGGACTCCAGGACAACCCTCCCACATACCTAACCCAATAACTCGCTGACACAAAGGTATATGGGAAATTTGTCCACAGCTTTATTTAAACAATCTTGAATAATAACAATTTATTAATTTTATAATAACCATAGCAATAATAATTTAACAATAAACATGGGTCATTGCCCCCATACTCCGCCCTCGTAACCGAATCCTTCTGTTAATATAACAGGCAATGACCCCCATATAATTAACACATATACATATAAATACAACATACGTATCAACATATTCCAACATACCAACTTAAAGTGCCAAACATAAATTAACCATGGCAGGGGTATACCCGGATACCCCTGCCCCACCAGATTCTGAGCCACCGACAGGACTCGGAACCTACCAACCACCAATGACCACAGTTTTACGTCTCCATGACGTTCATCCTAGGGAGCCTATTTCTTCTCCTTCAGCTCCCTATCCCGCCACAAGCTCAGACCTTGACTCCTTAAGCTGTCTGAGCTCCGCCACCCCGAAGAAAAAGAGCCTTAGTTATGCCATCCTGCCAGCCCAGGGTCAACAGATCCCAACCAACTGCCGAGAGATGGACTCCATCCGAGCGGTAGTACCCTGGCAAACCACCTTCCAACTCGCTGTGTCGAACTACCACACCCCCTAGCTTCCGCACGAAGCTTGCCATCAAGCTATTCACTTTCTTCCTACACCTGTCAATAGCCTCCGGGTCCCTAGCATGCCGCCACCGCTTCCTAGGGATAATCTCCGACCAGACCAACATCACCCCCGGAAGTAGGTCCCTTAAACTGTTAAGGTCCTGCTTCATCCACTTCACCAGCCGCCGCTGCAGAGTGAGGCCCAAGTCGTTGCCCCCCGCATGGAGCACCAGCAGGTCCGGCCGTTGCCCGCCTGCTACCATCCGGAACACCCTTCCGCAGACCTCCCCCCAACAAAAACCCCTGTACCCAAACCATTGCACTGCCAACTGGTCCCGATGAAAGCCCAGCTGGTGGCCCTGAGCTCGAGCTGCAGCCCTCCTTTCGGCCCAGAAGACAAATGAATGGCCCACGATCCATGCAACACGGCCTGGGGGAGAGAAGAAAACAGATCATAACAGCCCCTTATACACCCAGCCCCCGGGGATCGCCCCAAAGGCCCTGCACCATACTACTCCAATAAACCCAAGCGCACGTATGAACGGAACCGTACCGACTCCCATCTCCCAATCCGTTTCACTATGTCATCCCCCAGACCCAACCGAGCTGCCTCCGTAGCCGCCCCAATGCGAAAGGAGTGTGTACCAAAAGTATCCACCCTCAGTCCTAGCTTTCCCAGTCCAGACCGAAAAACCTTGGTGAACTGGAACTGGGAGAGGGAAGACCCGTCCGCGTGTACCAGCAGCGATCCTCCAACCCCCGGCCTCCGTGCCATGTACCCCGCCACTGCGGCCACTGGGCACAAAGCGGAGCCCGGCAGGGCCCGCAGCGTCACATCTCGGCCCTTGCCTAACATGTCCGTCTTGGATTTTGCCAGATGTACAACCACCTTCCCTTCCAGCACTCGGACCCCCGACACCTGTACCCCCCCTGCCGCAGTCCTCGTGGCACTGACCAACTCCCCTACCCGAAAGGCTCCAAAGAAGGCCAACAGAAACGCCGCCTGAAACAACGATGCTTCGAACCTGTCGAAACATATAGTAGGCAATAAACCGACCAGGTCACTCAACACTCGCACCGATACTGGGCGCCGAGTGTCAGGCCGCCTGCGGCCCCGCCGGTACCCCTTCAGTGCCTGCCTTATGACAAAGGCCTTAGTAAGGTCCTCTTCCCCATGTAGCTTGAACCAGAAAGCCATCGCCGCCATGGACCTGTCAACCACCGCCGGGGATACCCCTTTCGCCAGAAATTGACAGGTGTACCAGAGGAACGCATCCTTGAGCGATTCCCCCGCCGGCAGGCGGTCCAACCCTTCCCATGACCTTTCCCAGGAGTCCCAGACCTTACTGTAAGCGGCCCATGTGGCCGGCGCCAGCGAAGCCTTCACCAGTCCCCCAAGCAGGTCGCCCCGAGCCGCCAAATCTCGTCTGGGCAAGCCTGCCCCACTTCTTGGGCTTCCGGCGCCACCGTCCGGAATCGTGACCACTGAAAACGAGACAGGGCGTCAGCTACATCATTCATGAACCCAGGCACATGGCGTGCACGAAAAACAACATTTAGCGACATGCACAACAGAACAAAATGGCGTAGCAACCTAACCACGGGTTTCGATGCCGCTGATTGGTTATTCACAGCGTGCACCACGGCCATATTGTCCGAGAAAAAGACCACCTTCCGGTCCCGCAGCCTATCCCCCCACAGGGCCAACGCTACGACCAGCGGGAACAGCTCCAAGAAAGCCAAGTTCCGCATGAGGGGGCTCATTCGCCACTCCCCCGGCCATCGCTCCGCACACCAACGTCCCCCAAAATAAGCCCCGAAGCCCACGCTACCAGACGCGTCAGTGAACAGCTCCAGTTCCGCAGCCGACACGCCCTCCTGTCTAAAAATCACCGTCCCATTGAACTCCCGCAAAAAGGTCTCCCATACGGCCAAGTCGGCCCTCATGGCCGACGACACCCGAATGAAGTGACGCGGGGATCGCACCCCCGCCGTCGCTGCCGACAGGCTCCGCCTGAACACCCTACCCATTGGGATCACCCGGCATGCAAAATTCAGCATCCCGATCAACGACTGCAGCTGCCGCAATGTAACCTTACGGGCTTGAGCCGCCGTTGTCACCTCCTCCCTCAGCCGCCGCAACATCTCCAACGGCAGCCGACACTCCCCTTGCAACGTATCTATCTCCAGCCCCAGAAAACTAAGGCACGGAGCCGGCCCTTCTGTCTTGTCCGCCGCCAGAGGGACCCCGAAATGGCCAGCCACCCACTCGACCGTTCTCAGCAAGTGTAGGCAGGCGGGGAAGCCCGCCGGTCTTACGCAGAGAAAAGTCCAGGTAGTGTACCACAGCCCCACTCCCCGCCTCAACCTTGACCACCCATTCAAGAAATGTACTAAACTTCTCAAAGTAGGCGCAGGAGATAGCACAACCCATTGGAAGGCACAAATCCACAAAGTACTCCCCGTCGAAGAAACACCCCAGCAAGTGATGACACGCTGGGTGGACCGGAAGCAGCCGAAACGCTGCTTCAATATCCACCTTAGCCAACAGTGCCCCGCGCCCGGCCCTCCTTACCAGCTCGACCGCCCTGTCGAATGATGCGTAGGAGACCGAGCACAAGTCCTTGTCAATATCATCATTCACCGACTCTCCTTCCGGGTAGGAGAGGTGGTGAATGAGCCTGAATTTGCCCGGTTCCTTCTTGGGAACCACCCCGAGTGGGGAAACCCGCAGACCCTCCAATGGAGGAGCCGGGAACGGCCCTGCCATCCTCCCCAATTTGACTTCCTTGCCCAGTTTTTCCCGCACCACACCCGGGAACTCAGCCACCGATTTAAGGTTGCGCCGAACCCCAGTCCCCCCCCGGTTCCGGAAAGGGATAAAGAACCCCTGACCAAACCCCGCCCGGAGCGCCACGGCATCTGCCTTATTACCGTAGCGGCTTAGCCACGGCTCCATCGCGTCTAGCCTCACCGGGGTTAGGCCCCGGGGCAAGCGAAACTCCCCCTCCCCCCCCAGCCGAGGTAGGGACCCCGGTGTGCCCCGACTTCCCTTTTTTGAAGCACCGGTTGAGCCCATGCGCGCCTCCGCAGCCCGAACACTCGTGCTTAAAGCGACAGGCGTTTCCCCATTTGCACTGGCCCTCGTTAAAGAGCCAGCAGAAGCCCTTTTGCATGGCGGCCGACGAGGCGGACTGCCCCTTTGCGCCGGCCGTGGGCTGAAATGGCTGCGCTTTTTGCACCATCATCAGCTTCATCCAGAGAGGCAGGTCCATTTGATCCCACCGCATACCCGGATTAGCCGCCAAACGCTGCCGGAATTGCTCGTCGTACCGCCACCATGCCAGTCCGCCATAGGTGCGATACGCCTCCCAAATGCCATCCAAATAACAAAACAGGGAGGAGCACAGGCCCGGCGATTTCTCGCCCAGAACACTGGCCAACACGCAAAACGCCCTCAGCCAGTTACCGAAAGACTTGGGAATCTTACGATACCGCTTCTTCTTCTCTTCCTCCTCCTTCTTCTCATCTTTTTTATCGTCCTCTTTGAGATCGATAAAATCCTCCAAAGGGAGAAGAGAGAAGATCTCGCAGAAGTCACCCTTCCAGATTTTTTCCTTCACCTCCTGTTTGAGGTGGACCCCCAGCGGACCCGCAAACGACACATATGCGTGTTGCCTGGCCGCATCAGGAACCACCCCCCCCGTCAACTCAGCCCGCTCGCTCGTCGTCTCCGCCCCGGTAACCGTTACTGCAGTGTCCCCACCCGAACTCTGTTCCGCGGAGGGAATCTCGCTCGGGCCCGCCACCCCGGCCCCCTGAGCCCAAACCTGACCCACACCGCCCTTTGTGGCACCCCCCGCTCCCAGTGAGTGGAGAAGCGCTTGAAGTGTATGAACCAATGCACTGGAGTGCAGAGAAGCAGAGGACTCACCGGCCAAGCCCCTCGATCCCGAAGCTCCTGGGGCTGCGTTGTGTACTGTCCCCTGACCAGGATGAGCGACATCCGTTAACGATCCTCCAACCGGGGAGCCAACCCGGTGCCCGGCCACATCAGAGGCGGAGCGGCTCCGAGATCTGTAACGAGGAGAAGAAGTCCTGGGCAGAGCATACTGGTCATGAGCAGCCCCCCCGTCCCGACCTTGAGAGCGCCCGCTGGACACCAGAGCCTCCCGTCGCGCAACCACTCCTTTTCGCCCACCCAAGGCCCGATCGGCCCTGCCTCTGGGACTACGACTCCTCCCGTTCCTACCAGAGGCCCGCCCCCGTGTAACCAGCCTGGGGGCCATGACACTCTCCCCCCCTGAGCTACTAGATGAGGACCTAACACGCCGAGCCCTTCCCTTAACCCCCCAAACCCCCGGGCCCTAACCGGTGACGGGCTGCTATCACCAGACCCCAACCCTGAACCCCCCCCAGAACTACACCCACCTAGCCGCTCACCAGCGCAGGGAAATCCCCACCCCCCACCCCGGCGGGCTCCCCGGCTAGAAGAACCCCCTCCCCTCGGTACCTCTAGACCGTCCCCAGACCCCGCACCCCTAACCTGCCCTGAACGCCCTGCGCACCTCGACCTCCTGCCCCCACCCGATGGCAAACTTCCCCCTGCCGTACCCCTTGGCCCTTCCACCCTCCCGGCTACAGGCCCTTGCTCCATGCTCACTACCCTGGAACTACCCTGCGCACCCTCCCCACTAGGCCTCTCTGCCCTCGCTCTAGAAGGAACCTGACCCCTCTCCATGTCCCCCCCAGGTCTCTGAACCCTGTGCCCAGTCCTCCTGCGCTGATTCGTGCCAAGGGGGTCCCGGCCGGAACCCCCTGCACTTGCCTGTTCCAGGGGCGGTCCGCGAGCTCCTCCCGCACCGGCCCCACCAGTCCCCGTCATGGGTGTAGGAGACGCCCTCCCGGGCTGCAATCCCGTGTCACCTCCGGTTCCAGGGGGCCGCCCGATGTCTTCCGCGGCCCCCGCTCCAGGCGCAGCCCTCCCCGAACTGGGAGCCGCACCGTCCGACTCCCGGGTAGCCTCCCGCCAGCTACCGCTTCTCCGACGTCCCGGTAACGCGCCGGGAGGCGGAGCCTCAACCATGCGGCTACCGGGTCCTTTGCGGCCTGGTCCCGCCGCCGCCCGGCCACTGGAACCGTCTCCACCGGACTCTCCGGGCCCGCACAGGCCGACCTCTGCCGCCCTCAGGATCCGCAGCACCCGCCAGGGCCGGTCCAAGTTGCGCCCGCAGCCAGTCCACGCCACGTCCTCGAGCCGCCGACCGGATCCGCTCCAACAGCTCCTCCATGTTATCCCTCGACCCTGCAGAAGGAGAGAAAAACAAAGACCCCACCAAGCCAAATCTGTGGACACAGGAGTGCACACAAACTCAGCAAGGTAGTAATTAAAAGTGAAGGCTTTAAAATGGCTGCCTATTTAAATAGCCAAGCCTACTTACCCATAACTCCCTACTTCCTTCCCTCCTCCTATGCCCGCCTCCTAACCCCTGTCAAGGCCTTTTTTCGCTTAGCTGCGCTTTGGCTACATGGGGCTACAATACGACAATACTTAAACAAAAATGAGATGCATGGTCGAGTTGCTAGAAAGAAGCCTTTACTGCACTAATGACACAAAAAAGTTTGGTTACAATATGCCTGACAACACCTTGACACACCTAACAGCTTCTGGCACACTGTAATTTAAAGTGACAAGACCAAAATAGAGCTTAATGGTCAGAACCATAAGCGCTGTGTTTGGAGAGGAGTAACAAGGCCTATAGTGAAAAGAATACCATCCCCACTGTGAAGCATGGTGGTAGCTCACTGATGTTTTGGGTGTGTGTGAAGTGGCGTACACACAAACCATGGGGCCCCAGTGCGAAAATGATCTGTGCCCCCCCTTCCTATTCCCCCCCTACAGACACACACATACACATACATAAGACACACACATATATAGACACATACATACAAACAGACAGGCACACATATATACATACAGACAGACACACACAGACATACATAAAGACCGACACACAGACAGGCACACTGACACATACATACAAACAGACAGGCACACATACAGACACACACACATACAGACAGGCACACAAACAGACACACACACATACAGTCAGACACACACACAAGACACACATACATACAAATACACATAATAAAAAACAGACAGGCACACATACACACAGGCAGACACATTCAGACAGACACACACACAGACAGACACACACATACAAACATACAGACAGGCACATACATACAAACAGACAAGCACACATACAGGCAGACACACACACAAGACACACATACATACAATGACACAAACATACAAAAACAGACAGGCACACATACACACAGGCAGACACATACAGACAGACATACACAGACAGACACAAACATACAAACCTACAGACAGGCGCACACACGCACATACATGCATACAAACAGACAAGCACACACACACAGACACACACATACAAACAGACAGACAGACACACACACACACAAGAAGCACATACATACATACAAACAGACAAGCACACACACATACAGGCAGACACACACACACACACACAGACACACATACATACATACATACACAGACAGACAGGCACACACACACATACATACAAACAGGCAGACACACACAGACAGACACACACACATACAGACACACATACATACAGACAGACAGACACACAAAATGTTTAAGTCACCCTCCTGTTTCCTACCTTTAAGGTGCAGGAGGGTGACTGGGGTCCAGTGGTGGCTCAGGTGGATGGGAGTCAGAGTTCCCACTCTGACTCCCTCTGCTTCCTCCCGCGCGGCTCTCAGTCTTAGCTGGGAGGAGTGACGTGCGGTCACTTCCTCCCAGCTCTCTGTGAGCTCATCACAGGGGGCCCGGTAGCGCTTTTAAAGCGCCCAGCGCTGACCCGGCCCCCTTACAATCCACATCCATTGGGACCGATGGACCCCTTGGACGGCGGCCCCGGCGGTTCGCCGCGCAAGCCAGGGCCACAGAAGATGATGGTGGCGGATACCCGGTCACAGGGGTCCACAGGGCGGCCGGACCCCCTGGAGTGGCGGGCCTGGTCGCAGCTGCAACCCCTGCAACCGCGGTATGTACGCCGCTGTGTGTGTGAGCTCTAAAGGCACGCGGAATCTTGTGAAAATTGAAAGTTAGATGAATGCAGCATGTTATCAGAAAATACTGGCAGACAATTTGCATTCTTCTGCTTGAAGGCTGGGTATGGGATGCTTTTGGACTTTCCAGCATGACAATGATCCTAAGCGCAAGGTCAAGTTGACCCTTTAGTGGTTACAGTAGAAAAAGGTGAATGTTCTGGAGTGGCCATCACAGTCTCCTGGCCTTAATATCATTAAGCCACTCTGGGGAGACCTCAAACGTATGGTTCATGCAAGAAGACCAACGACTTTGCATGACCTGGAGGAATTTTGCCAAGATGAATGGGCAGCTATATCACCTTTAAGAATTAGGGGCCTCATAGAAAACTATTACAAAAGACTGAACACTGTCATTGATGCTAAAGGGGGCAATACACAGTATTAAGAACTAAGGGTATGCAGACTTTTTAATAGTGATCATTTCATATTTTTCTTTGTTACCATGTTTTGTTTTATGATTGTGCCATTCGGTTACAACCTACAGTTGAATATGAATCCCATAAGAAATAAAATAAATGTGTTTTGCCTGCTCACTCATGTTTTCTTTAAAAATGGTACATATTTCACCAATTCTCCAGCCTTGTGTTTATGAACTTTTCTGGGAAGCACCCACCCCACCTGAGCAGAATGCTCTCCCTGGCTGTTCCCACCTCCTACAACCTCCAATCCGGTACCAGCACTTTAGTTAGTCTACCTCAATAGAGATATGTAGGGAGGGATCTCTTAAAGGATTTTAGGTTTGGGGAAGATTTGAAAGTGTGCTGGAGGTTGTTCCATAATTGCAGTGCTTCTCAAAACAGAATGCACCTGTCATGGTTTATTATTTATTTCTTACCTGTTCCACGTTAAATTTTTTATATATTGTATATTAATACTGTCTTTGTATTCTATTGTAACCTACTGTATGAATGCAATGTTTTGTGAACCCAGGGCATACTTGAAACCGAGAGAAATCTTAATGTATCTTTCCTGGTAAAATATTTTATAAATAAATAAAATAAATTCTTCAAGGCTATGCAAACTTTTGAGCACAACTGTAGATCACCAGGGGCACTTGTGATATTTATCCCTAGATATTTTATGGATGTTTAGGCACACTGGAATGGAAATTGTTCCCGCAATTGACTCTTTTCTGATTGTTCTACCGTTAAGTTGAGTATCTCACATTGGTGTTGACCTTGAAGTTGGATAGACAACTATATTTGGTAATTTCTTGCAAGAGTGGGGGTAACGATTTGGAAAGGTTTACAACTGTGAATAATAAATCGTCTACAAATGTGACACTTTAAATTCTTGGGTCCCCACTCTCATACCCTCTATTTCCTTATTCTTCCTAATTGCCTGGAGGAATGGTTCGAGTAGTAGAATGAACAGGAGGGGGGATAAGGGACATCCCTGTCTGGTTCCATTTCTGATAGTTAGGGGCTTGGAGAGTTGGTCGCTTATTTTAAGTCTTGCCGTAGGGGTAGAGTAAATAGCCTCAATCCAACTGAGCCATCTGGGCCCAAAACCAATGGTCCTGAATGTTGCTATAAGAAGGGCCAGTCCACCCTGTTGAATACCTTTTCTGCCTATATGGCTAGTAATAGGGAAGGTACTTAGGTGGTCCACTCCCAGTGGACTGGTGGTGTTATCTTTTGCCTCCTGTGTAGGCACAAACCCGGCCTGATCAAGGTGGACCAGCCCAGTCAGTAAAGGTCTTAAGCGTACTGACAACATTTTGGTGAACAATTTGACATCAACATTGATCAGGGAAATTGGGCGTTTTTTTTAACCCGGCTTAGGGATCAGCATAATAGTTGCTTCCAAGCTAGGTGTTGGAATTTTGTGTGATGGGGAAATTGAATAAACAGCCTCTAGAAAGTGCAGTCCTAGGTCTTTTCCACATGTTTTATAGTATAAAGAGGAGAAGTCGTCCAGGCCTTGGACTTTTGTTTGTGGGGGTGGTTTGGTTAGTGTTTTGTAATTCTTCAGCCATAAACGGCTTATCTAGTGACCTTGAGATTGCGGAGGTAATCCTATTGCAAATATTTATCAGCCAATTATGTGTAAATGTTTTGTGTACCCGGTGGCCATGTGTCTAGGTTACAGAGGGATTGGTAAACATTTCTAAAGGCTTTGGGTATGTCCTCTGTAGTGTGTAGTAGTTCATCTTTTGAGTTTTTAATTTTGGGAATAAATGTTTGTTGCTCTTGCTTGGGGGGATTCGCCAGCAGTTTACCACACCTATTTCAATGTGTGTAGAAGAGGTGTTTTGTCCAGCATAAAGACTTTTTTTACTTTTTCACTCAGGAGAGTTTTAAGTTCGGCGTGAAAGGATACCAGCCTACGATAGTCAGATTCTGACTGGGTGCTTTTCTGAGAGTTCTCAAAAAGTTGTATTTCTTCTAATATTTGTATCTGTCTTTTCAAACACTCTCGTTTAAGAAATGACCCCAATTGGATCAGCTCCTCTCTCAAGACACTTTTATATGATTCCTATTGGAAAATGGGGTGGTGTCTGGAGTTTTATTTGGAAATATAGCTGGCTTGCTTTAGAAATGGCCTCTTCAGTCATATCTTGTTGTATAATAGATGGGTTTAATTGGCATTTCGTTATTGGGGTTGTATGGGTGTGTAGTTTGAGGGTTACCGGGGCATGGTCTTCCCTCACCAAGAACAGATTTTTATGGGCGGTTAGAAAATAGTCATTTTGCATGCATGTAGATGCTGGTTTTGAGTAAAAGTTGCAGTCTTTGGTATGTGGGTGCAGAATCCTCCAACAATCTGCTAGTTGGTTATTTCGTAGGATATTCTACATTTGCTGTCTGGCAGACTGTTGGTGAGAGGGGTTAAGGCAGTACTGTCTCTTCCAAAGTAGAGGGAGAAGTTAAAGTCCCCCCTAATATGAGAGCCCCATCTGCGTGTTTATTGATGATAGTTATTATACATCCCAGGGCGGCACATTGGTTTTTGTTAGGGAGATATATATTGGCTAATGTGACCGGGAAAGATGCTATCAGGCCTTTAAGGATGATATATCACCCTGATTCGTCAACAGAATGGTGAGTGTAGGTAAATGGTACATTGTCATATCCTGTTCCTGTCTGTGGATCATTTCTGGCCTTGGCTTCTGATATCTAGTACTCTTTTCACAATTCTTGTTTAGTTTTTCTTGGTTTTTCTGGCTCTCTGTTCCCTGTCTGATTTTCTTTATGCTGGGTTTTCTGGGTTAATCTGTTACAGGAATTCCCAGTCTCCTGGATTCCTTTAAATGTTTGTTTTTTGTTGCCACACCAGTGTTTCCTGCTAGCAGTGGTCTCATTCCTCTGCTCCTTTCCTTGCAGGTAAGTACTGTGTGTGTTTTATTGTTGTACTTTTAGTCATGCATATCTAGGCAGTTAGGACCCACCATAATTGAAATACTTTGGGCACAGTGGTGGGCTGCATATATCCTGGCCATTTATGTATGTCTAAATCTCCAATGTTTATTACATATATAGTACTTAGTTATTTCTCCTTGTTTTGACGTGTATCTCTTGTCTTATTTTGTCTTGTATTCCCAGTTCATGTACAGTCCTGTCCTGCCCTGTCCATGCCCTCTTCTTGTTTCCCTCATGTTTTGTGTACATGTTCTGGGTTCTGCTTTCTGTCCTGCTACATTTCTGGGTTCTTCTAGTCTTGTCTTGTTATGTTTGGTGCCTGTTCTAGTCTTACCTTGTTTCTAATACTGGATACATATCTGCATAATGTCAAGCTTTTGGGATCCGCAGAAGTTGCATCAGGGCCCTGGTATGTGGCCGCACAAACCCTGGTGCTCAACACCAGAAGGCGTGGTTACCCTGCAGCAGACCCTGATAGTTCATTTCCACGCTGTGACTCCTACCATCATCAGGCATACAGGGGTCCCAGTCTTCGGACCACCACTCAGGACACATGAGCTCTGATTAAGATTACCACGTCTCTAGATTTGCTATGTTTGTAGTTATTGTAGTAAACTAATGGGAATTTTCTATGTTTAGGCTTGGATGTGTTAGCTAGGTGTCCTCAAGTGGATCCGGTTTTGTTCTCATAAGATCTCTCATTACCAGAATACACTTTTCAGGGGTGTTGAAGACTCTTGGTAAAAGTCCCCATTTAATCTTGAATATTTTGTGTCATTATAAACTGCAGGTAGGGTGTTGCTCCCCAACAGGCACCTCAAAAAAAAAAATAGAAATTAGAATTAAATTAGTGCGCCTAAGATAGGTGGCACAGAAAAATGCAAATTGAAGCATCAATATTGCCTAGATATGGAATCGGTGCTATTCCTGTCTTATTTCCTACCTGTATCGGTGGGACAGGAATAGTGGTAGGTAGGATTCGATTGGGCCTACTTGCACTGCTCAGTGGTCAAAGGTGCGGAGAGTGATTACCTATTAATTGTTTTAGGTGATCGAAGTGCTGGATCCGAGGTCCAAGGGTGTTAAAGTAGTCAGTCTCTATTTCCGTTATGAGTGAGCACCACTCCCATTGACCGATCTGATGGGCAGGCTGTGTGAGAGTTTTGGGCTTGTCTTTCGTGACGTTAGTGGTTCTGTCTTTAAGGTCCTGTTGGTATGAAACTTGTCCTGTTATGACACATGTTCTAGTGTCCCTTGTACTGTAGATCACATACTCAAATACAAATGTGAAAGCTATGAAGTAAAATGTATGCACTGAGCAATAAAATAATATAAACATTAACATTAAAATACAATTAAGAAAAAATGGCCTACATGTCCATCAGCAGCACTGAGATTTCTTCTTGTACGGATGACTCAAGCCTTGCCAACATCCAGGCTATATCCTATTTTGAGGGTAAGTTTTGTATGAGTTTTCTGAGGTCTGGTTCCCTTGAATAAGTAGGTAGTTCAGAGATGGCCGGGCAATGTGGCGGGGAATCTGTTTGGCAAAGATGGCACAACCATACTGTCCTCAGCGTCCGCCGTTAGAATTCTGTTTTTTATCTCTAAAGTAGTTGTCGAGTTCCTCTGCTTTTTTTGTGGAACTTGGTTCCATGTGGTCTTGGGAGCCTAGATATTTTTTCTTGTTCCCCATTTTCCATTTTTGTGAGATTGTTTGGCCTGTTTATGTATCGGTAAGCTGGGAGCTCTCCGAGAGTGCATCTACCCCCTTTTTTCTTTTTTTATGTACAATTTAAATGTAATATCACAGGAATACATACAGTGTTGTCAGTTCCAATATATTTCTTCATATATTTGGCATGTCAAATATAAAAAAATAAATTGCATTTTACAGATTACAATCTTTGTAGCTTGCAAGTATTTTACGTACAAGCATGGCATTGAGACACCCTGTAATACACTATTTGTGAGTGAGGTTATTCTTAGATTGTGTATGTTCATGACTGCAGCTATTTTGTCTCTTTTGATATTTGTTTGCCCTAAGACTCTTCGCATGTTCTCATTAAGTGCACCCATCATGTTATTTAAAGGATATGTAGAAAATACCCATATAGTTATAAAACACCAAAGTGCAAACCAGTAGTAGTCAAAGGGTTAATAGGCTAAATTGTATGCTCAGCAGTATCATTGCTTGACTTGGCAGTATAATTATATTTGGGATTGAAGTTTTAGTGCATGTACCTATGCTTGTTTCCACTCAAGGTCAACAGATGTTACTGCTCACACTCCCAAATCCTTATTGTAAGATATGTGCCAGCAATGGGGATGTGTATTATATTGTGAGAAATGGTAAAAAGGAGAGGGTTACTAACATTACTTTATTTGTAACTGATAACGAGCATATTTGCAAATTGTAAAACTCTGTCTTTCTGAACCAGTGTAACTGTTCCTCACTCTATTGCAACAAAGACATGATCCTACACATCCAGGGTCGGCCTTAGGGGTGTGTGAGCTGTGCGGCCGCACAGGGAGCCAAGGAGCAGGGGGTGCCCTGCGGCCGACACAGCTCACACACGGCCGGACGGAATTTAAAATAAATAAATAAATTGTGGCGGGGGAGGGGCTTACCATGCGGCAGGGGTGGAGTTTCCTGTGCGACAGGGCGGAGCTAAAAGCGCCGGATAACTGCTGCAGGGGAAGCAGGTAGGAGTCCTGCTTCCCCACCAAACAGTATCCAGAAGCTGCACTGCCTCCTCAATGAACTCCACAGATAACTGTGTGATTGTCAGTGTGAGTGTGACTGTCTGCCTGTGTGTGTGTGTCTGTGTGGATGACTGCCTGTGTGTGTGTCTCTGTGTGCGTGGATGACTGCCTGACTGTCTGTGTGTGTGTGTGTGTGTATGACTGCCTGTGTGTGTGTGTCTGTCTGTGTGTGTGCCTGTGTGTATGACCCCTGGTGTGTGTGTGTGTCTATGTGTATGACTGTCTGCCTGTGTGTGTATATGACTGCCTTTGTGTGTGTGTGTGTGTGTGTGTCTGTTTGTATGACTGTCTGCCTGTGTGTGTGTGTATGACTGTCTGCCTGGGTGTGTGTGTGTGTGTGTCTGTGTGTGGCTGACTGTCTGCCTGTGTGTGTGTGTGTGTGTGTGTGTGTGTCTGTGCAGGCTGACTGTCTGCCTGTGTGTGTGTGTTCAGTGTATGACTGTTCGTCTTCGTGTGCATGACTGTAATGTGTGTGTGTGTGTCTGTGTGTATGCCTGTCTTCCTGTGTGTGTGTGTGTGTGTCTGTGCGCGACTCAGTGTGTGCGTCTGCGTGCATGTGTCTGTGTGTGTGACTGCCTGCCTGTGTGTGTGTGTGTATATGACTGTCTGCCTGTGTGAGTGACTGTCTGCCTGTGTGAGTGACTGTCTGCCTGTGTGTGTGACTGTCTGCCTGTGTGCGTGTGTGTATGACTGTCTGCCTGTGTGTGTGTGTGACTGTCTGCCTGTGTGTCTGTGTGTGTGTGTGTGCATGACTGTCTGCCTTTGTGTGTGTGACTGTCTGCCTGTGTGTGTGTGTGTGTGTGTGTGTGACTGCCTGCCTCTGTGTGTGTGGATGTCTTCCAAACATTACATCATACATGGATGAAGGGGGAGGAGGGGGGGTTGTGAAGTTTTTTCGCACAGGACGCCTATAGCCCTAAAGCCGGCCCTGTATACATCTACTGCTCCGACCTATGACTGATTAATTGAAAATGGCTTTTCAGAATGTATTGGCTATTTGGCTAAGAGATATACAAGGCTTCTGTTAGACTTTATTTGTAAATATAAGTATAACTGAAATAATAAAAAATTAGAAGAGACAGAACAAGTCTGGTGACATTGTCAGCATATCATCCAAAAATAGAACTTACGCATCAGAAACATAGCAAACAGGGACTATGCTGTGGATACCCACAATAGTTTTCCCCAGAACTGAAGAACACCCTCCACAAACTATTAGCACCATAATTAGTACAACAACATGTAGTGGTTATGGTGCTTAGACTGTTACTTTAACCCATAAGTAGCCGTAATTAGCACTAAGAATTTTTTTTGAAAAAGACTATTGCCATTTAAAATAATTATTTATACATTATTCTGGTAGCATTATACATATGAATATTTTTTTTTTATATAGATTAAGAACTCACCTTCATCAGGTCTGAAAACTTTAAATTTAATATTTGGAAAAGTTATTTTGAACTTGGTAGGCATTTATAAAAAATATTAGTGGCTGTGGTTGTGTTTTATTTTGTTTTGTTATATATATGAACAATATGAGTTGAAACATATTATAATACTATAAAAATAGTATTACATTCATCTTTTGGCTCAAATAAGGACACCAAAATCTTTGAAAAACTTTGGTTCACCCGAATCAATTCATAAAAACAAAAATACGTTTTTGTAGTCAGATAGTTGTACAGGTGGAGATCCATGCAAAAATATTTGGGGAAAGCAATTTGGACAAGCCAAAAAAAGCATTAAAATGGGCCAATCGTCATACAGAAAAATTATAGATTTATTTTTTTTTACTACTCCTTTTTTTACCTCTATTGGTCACATCTCACTTAATCTATGAATAAAAATAAATATGTAGTTATTGTCCCCTAACCATAAATCATCTTTTTCCCCATCAAACATCTCTCTTTTTGGTGCCACGGATGAAGCTCTGAATCACAAATCAAGTGAACATTGCACGAGTAGTTAAATTGGCTATAAGTCCATGTGGCGTTTTGGAGTTATAGAAGCTGGACTATTCATCGATCAAGCTAAATTTGGACAAATTGCAATTTGTCTGTAAACAAATGCGCAAGTGTCATGCCAAAGCATGAGTTGGCATTTGATTCATGATGTAGGTTTTGTACATGCTGGGATAACATTTATTGTAGGCTTTGATCTAACACCAGGCCTAAGCCATTATATGTAATTACTAGATAACCATCACCAGAGCTGGACATAGGGTATCATAAAAGGTATTGGTGCATATGCTCTGACTTTGGTTTATTCAAAGGACAACATCATGTAAGGAAATATGGAAAACATATGTATATATTATGAGAAGACCCAATATGAATATATATTTAGATTGTCCAGGTTATATCTATTTGTTTGGTACCAAACATGCCCAGCGGAAGGTGCGACTGTCATGGGAAACCAGAATGCACACTTTCCAAGGAGTTAATGTTTTATCTCTAAAACTCACAAGAATCTCTAAAAACTCACATTATAGAGGTATACTGTAAATGGCACATTTTGGAAAGCCTGTTGTGTTTTCAGGTAAATCCACACTAGTGCCCTGGACAGGTCTGATGGAGGGGACAATAATCCGCCAGGCCAAACCCCTCTGATCCACCCAGGGGTCTGACCACTAAAAACAACCAGTTTGAGCTATATAATCAGAATGTTGGATTATCCATACAGAGATTTCTTTTTTACAACTGCTTGGGGAACTTTAACATCTGGTAAATATATATAAGGATTTATTGTGTTTTCTCCTATTTTATTTTATGGGCTGTTTTGTAACTTGTTACCTGTGTTTCGGTATGTCATTTATTTCTGTATTTGTGTACACGGCACTGTGAATCCTTTTTGTCAGATTCAATGTTTACTTAATCAGCTCATGTCTTTATTCTCTATGATCTCACTCTCCTGAGGAAAGCTCAGGTGAACACATTACCAAATGGTTAATTTTACATGTCTGGTCAGTAAAGTAAGGTTGTGATACTATAATTCTCCTGCTTATAACCTAAGATGCCCAGCTATAAAGTCTTGGTGGTGGCAGTAAATTGTGTACTAGGGTAAAACATTTGCACTCCTTCAGTCTTCAGTGTGGGGAGTGGACTTCCAAAGTGCCAACACATTTCCCTAGCAAGTAACTGGCTGCGCAGGCAGAAGGCGGAAAGGCTCTGCTACACCACAGGTGCAGTCAGAGGTGAAAAAAAAAACACCACTGTGACAAAACTCCTTACGTTCTTTACACAAATGAAAACATTAACTTACTTTGAGATAAACACTAAACCTCTTCCCTTCCCTATTGAGCCAGGAAGCACAGAAAATGTATCAGAAGCTCCACACTCACTTGGTAGCTGCCCACCATCAAGACTTTGAAAACTTAATGTCTGTTGGCGTCTTTGTGCATTCAATATTAGCAAAGAAAACAGAACCCAACCCAAATTAATCAGTGTGTCAGATAAAATCCTGTATGTAAGATCCCCCACCCACAACCATGTGTAAAGTATATCACAATTACTGCACTAATAGCAATACAGCAAGTTTGTGTTGCGTGTCACTAACCACATGAGCTTACAATCAACCAAGGAACAGCAATAGAGAAAGCACAATGACAGATATAATATAAATTGATGGCCCAATCTCAAGTTTCCTTTTTCTACTAGCCTATCTCCTCAGTGACAAGCCTTATAGAAATTGAGAATGTCATGTCAAGAGAACACTAACTCCAGATGTAAAATTAGAGTTTTTGATCTTCCAGAATGCATTGGCTTCATGTTGAAGCTGGTTTGTCTGCCCACCCCCTACCTGTAGAGATTTTATAAGCTTTGTTTAACCAGCCACATGGCATGGCATCCATATTGTGTGTTATACAGTTGACCATCATTTTACTATATGCAGTATAAACAAAGGGCAACAGGATGTTTGAATGGAGGTTCATCTAAACCACTTTTTTTTTTAAAATCTTTGTAAATTCTTTGCAATACGCCTAAACTTCTTTATAACATTTCACAACTTAAGTTTGCATTTCAGATTGCCCACAAGGTTTTATCATTTATAAACTTAAAAATAACTAATTTCAAAGAGAGAGAAAAGATAATGTAACCAACAATAATAATAATAATCATGCCGATTTGTGTATAGTGATGTCGCGAACCCGAAATTTTCGGTTCGCGAACGGCGAACGCGAACTTCCGCAAGTGTTCGCGAACCGGCAAACCGCCCGAAACGCCATTGACTTCAATGGGGAGGCGAATTTTAAAACACACAGGGACTCTTTCTGGCCACAATAGGGATGGAAAAGTTGTTTCAAGGGGACTAACACCTGGACTGTGGCATGCAGGAGGGGGATCCATGGCAAAACTCCCATGGAAAATTACACAGTTGATACAGAGTCTTGTTTTAATCCATAAAGGGCAGAAATCACCTAACATTCCTAAATCACAATCAATATGGATTGACACCTGACATATGACATATTGACACCTTGACATATGGATTGACACCGTCCTCAGAGCCCCTGATACACACACTGACACAGACGAATAGGGAATGTTAACATAGGGTCACTTGGCAGTGATATGGATTGACACCTGTCCTAAGGATCCCCTGATACACACTGACAGAGCAGAATAGGGACCGTTCCTACATAAAGCAATACGTAACTGGAACGAAGTAAAATACCATTATTGCATTGCTGTGCTTCCCCATAGGATTGGCTGAGACTTACAAGGAGGCAGATCAGGGGCAGAGCCAGCATGATTCAAACACAGCCCTGGCCAATCAGCATCTCCTCATAGAGATGAATTGAATCAATTAATCTCTATGAGGAAAGTGCAGTGTCTGCATGCAATGGGAGGAGACACAGTGCTGCCCTGTGCTCTGCTGACAGCAGATCTGAGTGGATTGAGGAGTTTTATGCCTCCATCAACTCGGAAGTCCCTCTGGTGGCATTCTGAGTGACTGCAACTGGAGGTGTTCCTAGCTTTCAATGTAAACACTGTATTTTCCGAGAAAATACAGTGTTTACATGAGAAAGGCTGCAGGGAGCTATAGTTCTCACCTGAACAACCTCATTAAGCTAAAGTTGTTCAGGTGACTATAGTGTCCCTTTAAAAGTTTATCCAAAAATATTAAATCATTTGAAAAGCTCATCCAAAAATATTAAAGGAACACAAAGGGCTCTATAACAGCCTTCCTTTTTTATGAATGGAGAGTTAATGATTGGCTTAGAATGTCAGCTGACCGCTCTAATGGGAACATCGGTGCAAAGATTTGCTTTCTAAGAATTTCTAAAAGTGGATATATATATATATGGACAGATAGAAACGGCACTGCAGAGCAGACTCTGTATCACTGGTAAGGAAGTGCTAGGGACCCTCTGGCACCATTATAACTTAATTTCTATTAAGTTGTTATGGTGCCCAGAGTGTTACTTTAAATTGAGGATTTTGTTACAAATGGTCACATGCAGGATACCTTGTCATCTTGTGTATCCTTGTCCCCTAGCATGCTGCATTTTTTACAATCTCACAGGGATGGGATTTG
The DNA here is from genome assembly GCA_933207985.1 of Pelobates cultripes. Classification (NCBI taxonomy): domain Eukaryota; kingdom Metazoa; phylum Chordata; class Amphibia; order Anura; family Pelobatidae; genus Pelobates; species Pelobates cultripes. Next base: position 58,006,621 of record OW240919.1, read on the forward strand.
TGAACAGGAGAATGAGATAGGTATATATATTGTGAAATCGTAAGCACAGTTTGGCTCACTTACTGCAGAAACTCTTTTGTGCGCTTTTTTTAGATTTTGAAGGGACACATCCACCTACATACACAATAGGTCATCCACTAACTGTAAAAAGTAATCATACAACTAGACATCAGTACAGTATTTAACACATACAAATATGTACAAATATATAATAAGATTGTTCAACAAAAGTACACAAATACGTCATTAGATTGTTCAAGACACGCATAAAAATGAATTTATAGTATATATAAATATGCGCTGTGGCTAGATTGGGCGCGAAGATTTAAGAGACGCCGGAGGAAGAAACAGAACGTCCACAGCTCCTGAGGAAGTCCCGAATAAAGCGGGACGAAACACGTTGAGCTCTCCGCACTAGCAGTCTAGCAGTCCAGAGACCTTCAGTACACCACTGCAGTTCCATCTTTGCTCGAGTTGCAAATATACCCCAGCCCTGGGGGTCACGACCAAGGGCTGCGTTTTTCCATCTGTTTACTTGTCAGCTAAGTGGTTGTTGCCGGGCTATTGTTCCCTGGTCTCAAAATAGGACTGGCATATACTGTTGTTTGCTATTTATTTTTTTATATTATTCATAATTGCAAGTTTTGCAGAATAAAGCTTATGTATGTTTTTACTATACTGTTTTTCTAGTGTCCAGTGCCCTCATTAGATGGGTTTGTATCCATCTTTTTGTATATATAAATGAGACAAACACACAAATATATAATTGTTAAAAAAGGTTATACAAATACATCCTTGGAATATATCTATATCTCTATCTCCATGGAATGTTTGAAACCAGCACATAAATATATCCAGAGAATTTTCAAGATAAGTATAAAAATGGCCTAAGGTTCTAAGTGTAAGTTTTACTCTACAACTGCAGCAAAGACTAGGTTAGCTTAAACAGAAATACTTTTGTAATTAAAACACTATGCATGCTATAAGAGTTAAAGTGACAATGACAAACGGGCTATTTTGTTTGTTTGTCTTATTAATACTCTTATTGTTTATTTGTTCTTATGCAGCTAGTGCACCATCATATCCCCCACCACCAATTCCACGGACGAAACAGAGTGAGAGGAGGATGTCCGATGTTCCAACACCCATTAAGCACCTTTCTCCTATTTCCTCTACTAAAGCCAGCTTACCTGATCTGAAAGATCTAGATGTCACAAATCCAAGAAAGAACTTTCCCAGCACAAAGCCACCTCCACCCCCAATACCTATATTTCCTGTAGTTCACAATAAAGGGGAGCCACCTCCTCCTCCCCCAATTGCACCTGTACGAAGGATTTCAACTGACATGATTGAGAAAGAGGTGCCAAGTCAAAGAAAGGAATCTACTTGCCTCCCCAACCACAACGTTTCTGAAGCAAGTATAAATCTCCCACCTCCCTTACTACAACCATTACCTCAACGAAGAGGTATTATAAACTGTGAACCTAGGGGGACCAGGGTAACAAAACCCCAGTCAGGCGAGAGTGTTGTTAGCAATTTGAGTAAAGAACTCAACAATAAGTTTAAAATGAGCTCTCCTATACCACCTCCAGTACCAACAAACAAATCAGGAACTGACAAGTCTATAGGAACAATTACTAGACCACCTCCAGTCCCACCAAGCAAACCCAACAACCAAACATCTATGTTTAAACCAAACAATGTTATGACCACTCCAAGTCCTCCAGTGCCTCCCAACAAGCCCAGATTAGACTCTATTGAGAAATCACCTAATGTTAGCCCTAACATCGATGGAACCAAACCTACTCTGCTAAAGATAAGTCTACAGAAGCCTCCACCCATATCCAGGAATCACATGGCTGGAAAGAATTGCACACCAGTGGAAAGACCCTCCGCTTCTCCAATATTGTAAGTACAAAACATAAATAAAGAGAATGAATTCTGTAGAAATGATACATCGTTTAGAATGATTGAAGTAATCACATTGGAATTCACTTTCAGATTTTGCTAGGGCGCAGAGCAACGGCCTATTATCAATCAGATTTTCTTTAAAAATATTAACTCCTGATGTGTAAAGGCTGAGATATTTATTCTTTTCTAAAAACCTTTATAAAAACGAATACCATACCTATTTATTTAATTTATCAGTTTATTCAAAATCTGCCCCCTTTTAAATGTAGTGCCTTTGTAAAGAAAACTTTCTTATGACCGTTATGCTCAATAAGGCTCATACCAGAAAGTTTACCTTGAGATTTTGTTTGTTTTCTCTGTTACTTCCTATGTGGCATGTACAAGTATTATTCTTTTACACCTTTAACATATAATGTGTACGTGAAAGCAGTTGAATGATATTGCAAAGACCAGTCTAAATCATTTCCATAAGTTAATTAAAGTGAGCTATACAAAAATTGCCTTGCATTAACCGAACGTAAGCAATATTACCCAATGTTTAGAGGAATTTGGCAAACAAGATAGGATTAGAATGAAGAGGACAATCCAAACTATTGTGCAAGTTGTTGTATTATGTTATTGTGACCATCTTATTATTCTCTGTATCAAGACTCACAGTTAGGTAATGTCAATATAAAAAAAAATAAAAAATTCTACTGCATTCCAAAGAACGTTTGTTCTTTTCCCCTCATTGTGAGAAGTCATCCCTGATAATTGGGTGGGATGATCTTCACACAAGCAGAGTTGAGTTACAAGGAAGATCCTTGTCTGGGATGCTGTTTTGCAAAGCACAACTCTGACGCCTTTTTTCTTTTTTCTTAAATGTGCATCTAAATGTTATCTTTCTCTTTTTAGGAGAACGTCACCGGATGGACAAAGTTTTAGGGCATTTGCACTGGAAACTCCAGTTATCCCCGCAAAGCGGAAAGATACGTTAGATGACAAAAGCGACAGTGAGGATGATTATGAAAAGGTAAAGGTGCCATATCTGTCATTTTATTCCTGACTTTGACACTCATTCTAAATGTCAAACATGCCAAACAGTGAATAATCAAAAATTACTGGAAAATTTCAGCCAGAATTAGGAAACCAACTTCATATGAAATGTATTTTATTCACCCAAGTAATGACGATTTTCAAATTATACAAGTTTCCAATATGCTAACAATGTTTACTTTGTTCTGTAGCATAATATAGTTTGTTATACTATAGTGTACTAGTGTATGATATTGGGATACAGTGTAGTAGATTGTACTCTAGCATGAAGTATGGTATTAAATTGTATAGTGGAAGTGCAATAGAATCCAATGTAGTATAGCATTGTACAATAGATATAGTGTAGTATAGTGCACATAGTACAGCAGTATAAAGTGTAGCATATAATAATATAAGGTTATAACGATGATTACATTTTTGATAATTATTATTTCAAGAAACACATTATTTACACAGTGTTCTTCTGTTTTTTGTTTTTTTTTAGATTACTGGGCTCCCTGTTAAAGTAAAAAAAAAATGAATTTTTCACATTAAAATTTAGTTGTTTTGTGCTTAGAGTGTCCCTTTAAAGTCGGTTAAATATAAAATGTTTACATCCTTTGTCACAAAAAAATAATTGAATTGTCATCTTTTTTTTTGCAGGTTCCCTTACCTCCCTCTGTATTTATTGATACCACTGAATCTGCTGACATTGAAAGGTATTTTATTTCCTACTGGGTTTCATTGGTTGCATATTGATTGATTGACATAGAATCTTGCCAGTGACTCCCAGTCTGTGGGGGGGGGAGATGTAAACAGATCTGTCATGTCATCTTCTCACATAGGTATTACCTCTTCATCCATACACATAGATACCACATTGAGATACAATTCTTAAGTCTCTCCACAAAGATTACACTTTTGCTTCTCCCCAATGAGATACCACCCTTCCATCTTCCGAAGGATATACAAACTCCTCCATTTCCCCACACAGAGTCCAGTAGCTTCTGTGAGAAAGGGAAAACCGAGAAGGTGCTAAATAAAACTGATGGGTATTTTATCGGGCTACTCCGGATCACTACTGTGTTTTCAGCTCGTATCAGCTCACAAATTAATTAAATTAATTTCCTTTCCGTTTTTTGCTGAAGTTTGTAGGCATTTGCCTTTGTAACTATGCATATCAGCAGGTGAAAGGTTGAGAAAACATCCCCGCTGCTAGTCTGGAAGCACATGTACTCAGCATGCATGTGGAATTATATCGTGCTGCTTGTGCACGTTGGACATAAATGAGGATATTGTTGTTTTTTTCCAGGATGTTCAAAGCTGTGAGCCAAAGAGGAAGTCCCGAGAATGGGCTATTCTGTATTAGAAAGTCTGCAAAGGCCGGAAAGGTAAAACTCACGCTGCACTCGAGATTGGCTGTATCTTCATATTGGGTTGGCTGTCACTGTTAGATGTGCAAAGTTATTGTTTTCAAAGTAATCTCCTGCGTTCCCCCGGGAGGCAAAGAAAACTTGTTTAAAAGATGCACTGCTATAGTCAGCAGATTTCAAACACACATGTGGTGCACACAGCTCAGTGAAATCTTCACAAGTTTAACAAAATAGCATAGTTCGTAGAGACTGAGGCTAAGAATAAATATATACTTTCTATCAAGTCTGGTTGACTTTTAATTGTTTATAACTGAAAGTATAGTGCAATTCCAAAGCTCTCCATTGAATGGTAATGCGGTAATGCTCATATACATATAAGATAGATAATGGTGAAGCATTTATTATGGGAAAATAATTCCGATGAGGTGTTCTTGAGACATTATGGTAAATCATAAGTCTGAAGGTTGAGGGGGTTTATAAATGTCTCCAGAAACCCAAGATAACAATATTCTTTACTTATAAACACATCAGCGTTATGTATCAAGACTTTCCCCTTTCAAATCCGTAGCAGGAGAATAGACAAGTGCAATTTGTTTCATTCCAAATAGAATATTGAATGAATTTAGTCATTTGAAAGCGTCTGAATTTCAGAACTGGCTGACATGGATACAATCCGAAATGAATTCTGAGGAAATCCAAAACAAATGATTCCATAGTGAATCAGGGACTTATTGACTAAGCAACTGAAACAGCAAATTTAAGAAACTGATTTTTTTTCTTCAATTTGATTTTTTTATCTGTTTAGTAGACCGTATCCTATCCTTATGTTGGATTGCCAAATAAGGGACTTGTCCACTAAGCAACTAAATTAGCAAATTTAAGGAAAAAAGGCTTTAGTAGATAGCTAATTTGTTATTCTGATTCCTACCTTACGTGGGAGTTGCTGTTTACGGACCTCTCTACTAAACTGCTAGTGTCGCTTAACAGCAATTCGTTCTGAATCTAAATTTGTAGACATTTAAAAAATAACAAATTAACAACGAACTGAAACAAATTTATTTTTGACAAAGTACATCTCTACAGGAGAGTACTACATTAGGGAATGGAACACAGCAATTCAAGACATGTATATGCAATCACACCATGCATTATAGTTTTTACGTCCCTGTGGTATCAGCCACAATGCTGCTTGGATTTTGAACACATAGCTGTCTCCTTTAAAATAACAAATAGATCAGGTTACCTCAGAAGACAGACATATTAATAAAATAAACAGTTCATGACTATCTTCGATACAAACACACGTGGGTTTTTTCGCTTTGAAATTAGTTGATGTGCTCATTTGTTTTCAATACATAACTCTGTTTTGTGACTTAACTCTATTGTAATTGAACATTCTATATATCAATTGTAAGTAAGAATGCAATATAAACAAACAATGTGAAATGACAGCGTTTGCTGAACTAACAGTCTTCCATCTTTCATTCAAGGTTTTAGTTGTGTGGGATGGGATGGCCGACAAAGTCCGGAACTACAGGATCTTTGAAAAGGTTGGTAGATTTTTTTTTTTTTTTAAACTACACAATAACCCCCAACAAAAATCTGTGAACTTTGAGTCATGCAGAACCTTATTTAAGCCTCTTTGGTGAAAGGAAGTGCATATTTTACGTTGGTGAAATAAATATTCAAACCATTGCATCAAAGTTCTATGACAGACCCACTGGTTCTTTTCCATTTAGCACTTCTTGTGTACATAATGCTTTCATATTTGTCCTAATACGTTAGCCTTCAAGTAATTTGTGGTTTATTTGTCGTTATTGTCTATAATTTTCTGAATAAACCCCATAAAACTTTTTTAAACAGAGACTCAAGTTATGTACATAGTTGAACTGCAAAAATAAGAAAAATAAAGTGTTTTCAAAACAGGGGAGACCCACTAAAATAGCAGTTTTGAGTCCTGAACTAACCTTTAAGAGGTGAAGTAAAATTATTGTAATATCTTCTCTTCTTTTAGGATAACAAAGTCTACCTAGAAGCAGATGTATTGTTTGAAGACGTTGGCAGTCTGGTTGAACACTACTATGCAAATAAACTACCCAGCCATGAAAATCTAATTCTTAAACATGCTTATGGGTGTCCGAGTTCTGCAAGGTGACACGACCGTATATGAACAATAATAAATTGATAAACGGAATGGGTTCTGCCAATAGAAATGTGAATATGTTTTTACTCCATTTTTTTCTATAAGAATATAATGGACATGAATATTAACTGGAGAATAGTTGTGTTAATGAGAGTCTGAAAATAACTCTTAACTCATCAACGGGGTATTATCTCCTCAACGGACATGGCTTGTGGTGCCCATTTTACCTCATTAGAGACTCTGGATGAAACCAGCAACAATGGGACGTTGTGGCCTTAGGTGTACACACAATGTGTGTGTGTAACTGGCTGAGTGTGGTTTTGGCCCTCCAGCCCTTAGTCCAGCTATGAACTGTGACCGGTGGATTCTGCGTTTATGCTCACTGATTTACCAAATATCACCATCGCAAATCCTTCTTCCAACGCCTGTTCTGTTTCCAAAGAACCTTCTCTGAATTAAAATTAAATGTGTCCATGGGGTTCCTTTTATCATATTTGGAAGAATTCTCTGTGAAACCTTTAGTATGAATGGACGGGGAATATATTCCAGTGTGTTAAGCACGTATTATTGCTGAAGACTGTTTTCTCTCCTTTTTACCAAAAAAATCTCATACTGAGATCTTTTGCATGGCAATTTTCTATCAAAAGCATTGGAAGTAATATACAAAATGGTTAATCTGTGTATCAGAATGATATCATGTCATTATATGTCCCTTTACATCTGTTTCTTTCGGTTGCAATGCATATTGTTTTAGAGTCCTGAGCTGTGTAGCGTTTTTTTCTAGTGTAATTTGGTAATCTGCCTTTGAATTTACAACATAGGAGATTTAAAGGTAAGCTTCCAAGCACTATCACAATTACACTGGTAGTGGTTATAATACCAGTGCCCTGGCACCTGACAGGACCCATGTAAGCTGTCAAACTGTTTTAATATGGTTTGACAAATTAATTTGGGAGGGTCCCAGGGCACTTCTGACACTATAATCACTACAGCAGGCTGTGGTGGTTTTGTGGTTAGTTCTTGGAGTGTTCCTTTATAATTCAGTGTTTACATTTATTCTAATATTCTACGGGCACATTTGATACATTATGAAACGTGTGTGTAGAGAATCTATTGTTAAAAGAATCTGCCATGTTCCAATATCTGTATCTGTAGAAAATCAAAGGGACACTTATGATGTCAGTAGTCACCCGACACCATCACACTGGCAAATTGTTTTACAGAATGTCTTAATAGTGCGACGGCAACCCAGGAAAACGTCTGGCACCATAGCCAATATAAATTGCTGTAGTGACTATGGTGGTTCGAGTCCCCCATTAAAATGTTTTATATATTTCATTAAAAATGAAGGCCAGTGACAGCTAAGTTCTGCACTGCAGATACTCTTGGACTACATTTCCCTGGGTTCAGACTGAACATTATGGGAAACTGTAGTCCTCAAATATCCAAATAGATTAAATTGTGAACAAACTAGTAGATAATTAAGAAATGTATAATTTAATATATGTCCACCTGCTACTTCTCAAGGATCACGCCCAGGACTTTACAAATCGGCCATCGGACCAGCAGATATGTTTAAACCAGAGATACAATGTGATCAGTTATTAGATTTATAAAAATATCCCAAATCTGCTGATATCGGCAAGGTCAAAGTGTGGGTAATCCATGCCCCCTTTGCATACACCATTCTTATTCAAATACCTAGTCACCAACAGTGCAAAAAAACAAACTGTTGGAGAAAATGCTCAGCACATTAACAATTTGGCTGCAAAAATATTTCCAGAAAAAAAGTATTGTTATCCACCAGCAGGAATCCATCCTTATTGAGAGGATGCTGTGTGTTCTCTTAAAAAGGGTAACTTGTACAGTGAGGAATGAGAAGGGAAGATCTAGATGGTATTCAATGTCTTCCTTACATGTGTCTAAACGTGTCCAAACTTTGGGTTATTCACATTGCTTGTGTTGTGTAATGTATCGTCAATATGTTAACTGGAATCCACCATGTTGTCCCTAAATACATGTTCATTATATGACGTCCTTCGGGTTTAAACATCCTCCTTTTAGAAAAGATTGTTGGTTTATGACCATAAAATGTATTAACTGTTTGTTTTTATCTGACATATTTTGTATTTTATACACTACAAATGTCACCTGGATTTATAGGTGAACACATTCTTATAGGAATGGAATGTATTAGCTATTATGTGGAGCATTTCACGGACACGGGGGTTACAGCTTGTAAAATTGAACCACCCTGTGGATTTTTTATTTTTTTTTACTGTCTCCTAAATTCTATTTAATCTTGTCTGCCTCCTTCCTTTTGGCTCATCTAAAGATATTAAAAAGATTTTCAGAAATGTATGTGCACCTCACAATTTGTTTTCTGTTTAGTTACTTTTTTCCTTTTTTCTAAAAAACAAACAAACAAATCTATAAATATATAGAAAAATATTTAATTTCTGAATGATGAGGATGCTTTATGTATATAGTAAATTTAAATAACCGAAGTAGTATTTAAATAACCGAAGCATTACTATCTGTTCATTTTAACAACGGCACAGTTATGTTTGGTTGTCCACTGTAGTTTGGTTGTCCACTGTAAAGTATTATTTTCAAGAAAAAAAAAGTATATTTTGGGCAAATTGAAAATGAACCTGGCAAACCAATAGAATAGTTGAGAATATGATCTAGAATCACCTGCATTCAAAGCTTGACTATTTTCTCCTAAATGTTGCAAATCTGTGTCTGGTCACTGCTAGTATTAGCCTTGTATTTGTCTGCTAAATTCTGTCAATCTTTTATATGCTATGGTCAATTTTTGTTCTTCATCGCCCCCGTCCGTGTGTTGCTTACTGTAAAGCCCAGGCATTGCTTACCTTTATAGGTTTCCAAAACAAGTATTGTGATGGAGCTGTAAGAGGAAGTGTTACATGTAATATAGTTAATTAAGTGATGGAAAGCCTGACATTCCACATATAAACAATAAAATCTCAGCATTTTTAAATATGCAATTGTTTGTTTTCTAATAGTCACAGTCATGCAGTGCAGAATTAACAATACATTGACCTTAGCTCTCAACGGATAGAGTCCCAAGAGCCTTGAATTTGCCTGGACCAATTTGTCATCCATCCATGTGTAAAGAATTAAGGTAGATGTTGGCACAAAACAAGTTGGTCTCCATGGGATCTTAATCCTTCCATGACAAAAAAACAAAACAAAACAGTGCATTTATTGAATGTTATAATTTCTTCATGAAGTAAATGCGATGAGTGGGTACATTAGATTCAATTTTTTATTTTTTTTTATCAACACAGCAAATTTATCATAACTTCAGGCTGTTCAACAAGATGAATTCTCCGAGGGTGAAAGACAGATCACTAAAACAAGTTTTTCTTAAATTCTGAGTGAACAGTCACTATGGCATTTGGAACTAAAGCAAAATTACTTAAACAATCTGATACGGAAAAAAGCAGTGTTACAATGTCAAATGGTAGCTTGATCATGTCACTATCTGTAGCAATAGTAATACCAAATTAAAAACCATGTTTTGTAATGTATCCATTTAAATTGTCCAGTTAGAAAATGGATTGTACAATTGTGGTGGGACCGCTGCCTGTCTGTGTATTGCCTTTTTGATATTGTGTGTGTTTCCCCATCTCTTCGTATATTGTGCCCGCTCCCCTTTCGGGAGTGCCTTTACGAAGGGGATTAATTCGCCTCCTGAACGGGGTCCACCCCGATACCTTATTTAGAATGTTAGTTTAAAACCTTCAAACCTCACAACATAAGTATCAAACCGCAGACGAACGCCAGCCACTGGGAGCGTTTGTGGATTGTTTCCCGGCTCATTCGTTTCCCGAACGAGGATCTCCAAGTGCCCATTAGAACGTTCGCACCAATTAATCAGAACGTTCTCACTTGGAAACTAAGTGTGAAACCTCAAGGCAAGTAATTAATGAGTGCTCCCCTGGGTGGCCGCCATTTCACATATAAAAACACCATCCAGGGGGTGTACTCTGAAAGGAGATACTTCCCTTGTCTGGGTTTCACACCAGGACCTCGCGAACGGAGACCAGCCAATCAAGGGACTGTGGCGAGGATCCCTGAGATTGGTGTGGGCACTTCTGGGGCACTGGCAAGTTTGGCAGGCTCTCCTGAGCCTGAGGGACAAAGAGACCAGCTCTTTTCCAGCAGGTGGGCTTTTCTGTGCCTGGGAGACAAAGGGATGGTCCCTTTTTCCCATGCCTAGACTCCCATGCACAGAAGCGCTTGGGAAGAAGACCCGTGGCAGTTGGTGTGGGGGACCCTGTGGATTTAGTGGCGGGCTTTGGGGACAAAGGGAATAGAGTCCCATCCCACACTGGGTCCCCAGAGAGGGGAGGATGTTGGGATGTGACCCTGTATGATTGTGTGGTAGACCCCTTGCATGGGGTAATGCATAAAAGCTGTGTGTGGCCAATACAATTGTGTTGTACCTCTAGGACTGTGTGTCATCCAGTTACTGGGGGAAGATGGGTCTCTTTGTATTGTGAATGGTTCCTGATCGGCTTAAGGAAGGGAATCAGCAGAGGTAGCCGGTCGGGTTACCCGTGGTCCGCTACAACGATAAATACTTAATGCTGGTCATAGATATAGAGGAGAATGTATTAAATTCCAGTAAACTCAGCACTTTTTCATAACATATTTTTTTTTTTTTTTTTTTAAGATAACATGCTTTTAACAATGTTAGTCGCGCTTTGAAATTATAAATCTGTAGCTTGCGTGTAGTGCGACATGTATGTCCTAAAAACATGGTGAAGCGATTAACAAATTATTAAGCAGCGTTATGCTATTGAAAGTAGGCTAGTGTTTCAAGTTATATGCCTGTGTAGCTTATTGAGATTTATAAAACAATAATAATAATAATTGGTTGTCGTAAGATATATTGGATATGCTTTAAGTTTGGTGTATGTACATAAATAAATGCTTGTCTGCCGGGTTGCGTTGTACAGTGTACAATATAAATGGTCGTGAGATTGCAGTTGCGAACTTCTCATATCTTGGTCTCTCTATCCTACGTTTAGTGTAAAGCTAGTAAACATGCAGGCTTAGTTTGTACTATCATATTATGGTTCAAAAGCATAGCATAACATTACATGCGAGTACAGTAAGTGAGTATAATTGAGGGTCCTCCTCATGGGGCCCCCTCGTGAGAGGTGTGGGAGTCCGGTCGGCGTTTGCCTGTGAGTTTAGTTGGTACCTCACATGTGGACAGTCCCGATGTCTGTCAGCCAATGCCTTTCAGGGGTATGTTAAAGTCCCGTTCGGTGCAGCCGGTCAACCAGCCCAGCACAGTGAGTCCCAGCAAGGAGATACCTGGATGGTATGTCAGCCGTTGAAGGGCCTCAGGCTTGTTGTTTTGTGTTGCCGTCTGGCTGTGAGTCCTCCAGCCCGGTTTGTAGATGCTTCTCTGCATGGAACGGACCTGCATTTCCGTCTTCTGTTGGCGGCGGTATGATATCTGCCGCTTGATGCGGGTTGCCTCAGGGCTCTGCACCATAAATCCGTCGCGGTGGTTCTGGAGTGCGTGTGCAGACTTGTGGGATTTATTGGGTAGTGTGCTGTGCAGGCGTCGTAGGTAGGTGCTGATTCTCCGCCATCGGGGTTGTGCTCTCTTATTCAGAGAGCGTCTCTGCCACGTCGGGCCGGGGTCGGGTCTTCCATGCGCTTGTGGGGTTGTTTTGCCCCGAGGAGGCCCAGGTCATCGGCAACTCCCAGTATTACTTTCTCTCTCCTCGTGCGGCGGCCATCTTGGGAGGTGCTGCCGGGGAGTGTTCCATAGCAGGGTGATAGTTTGCGGCCCAGCTTGGCGTAGTAGTAGTTCCTTATGTTACTTATGTAGACCGGGATGACCCCCCCGGTCCAGAGGGGGGAGGGGGCGCCAGACCCCGGCCGGAGACCCAGGAGAGCGGCCGTCTCGTCCCGGCTCAAGCTCCTGCACGCCATGGGCCTTTGTCGGGTTACTGTAGGTGCCGTGCTTGGCCTTGATGGGTATCCCCTTGTATCCCAAGATCTGGGGATCGATTTAGTCTCCGTTATGAGTTGTGGGGAAGGTTTAACCTCCAGTTTGCACCGATTTTCGGCCCCAAAGCGGGAGCTCAGACAGAGCATGTCTGATCCTGTCGGCGGTCCGGCACCGCCCCCCATTAGATTCAATTTTGACTACTTACCGTGGGAGGATGCCAGTGGACTTCTGGCACTATAACCACCAGAACTGTAGCTTGGAGCCTTTAAAAAAAAATAACCTCATTGTATTTGTGTTGGTTAATACTTTAGTATTAACTATGGGTGCCCCATATGGAGGTCACCACAAGCATAAATTGAGGAGTCTCTGGGAGCAGTTTAAGCTGTAAGTATTGCAAGTTAGCATGTAAATCTCCCATGTTTAAAATTGGTATGGGACCCACTGATATTAGGGTACTGTGACATAGTGGTAGGCGTAGCACAATATAGCCTGATGATCTAACTGAATACCCATGGTTTGTTTGCTAAGATAGGTGACTTTGTAAATAGTCTTGTAAAAACTGAAACTGCAATTTTGTTTTTGTTAACTGTATTTTTTTTTATAGATTTTGGTCTTTGCGGCAGCACCACTACTTAGAATTGCATGTTCTGGGTGAGCTCCCAATTCCCATTTTTTTTCTGTGTAGATCTGGAATCCAGACTGCATTCCTATTGGGCTGAGCACCCCACCCATCCACTATGGGTGCCCCTTTGGAGGTGACCACAAAAAAAAGCATAAATTGGGGAGTCTCTGGAAGCAGTTTAAGCGGAAAGTATTGCAATTAGCGTGTAAATATAACATGTTGCAATATCTGTGGAACCCACAGATATTGGTGTACTGTAACATATTGGTCGGCTTAACACAATATGTCTGTATGTATTTTGTTTTGTGTGTGCACTGTTCCTTGACCTGTATTTTGTAAGGTTGTGAGCTGTATGCGGACTGCGTAGGGGTGACTTTGTCTCTGGGTGCTGGCCTGGTTGAGTGTTGTGTGCGTGGTGGCGAAATTATGTGTAGGGGATTCTGAGTGTGGCTAGGTATTGCGTCTGGGTTTGTGTGGAGATTAATTTCTTTTGACACCCACTCCTGCTTCTTTTTGGCAAGAGGGAGTGTAATGCCTAGTTGTCCAGTGGTGGCCATTCATTTTGAGATCCCTGGTGGTCCAGTGGATGAACCCTTACTAGGTGTAAATCACTTTAAGAGATTCCAGTCCTCAGTTAATGACTCAGAGCTCAAAGAATGCTCAGGGAACACCAAGGTAGCTCTTTAAGTGATTTGCAATCGATAGTGGTGAGGATAGTCCAACAAACCACCAGGGATCATGTGAGGGGCACAAGGCGTGTAGGGAAAACCTTTGATTTCCCTGTTGGCTCCTGTAGAGCCCCCTTACAACAGATACTTATGAATGTGTTTTCTGTATTATCAAATTAATGATTTTTAATGTATACAGATAATTATGTTTGGAAATATTTTGTATATTACTTGTTGGGACATTATTTACAGATGTAAATTTTGGTTTTGTACATCTAAAGAAATTAGAGAATAATTCCTGTGACAGAATCTTTTCACCATCTTTTTTCCATGCTGATAATTGTTGACTAAAATGCTGGTGTATCCAACGTCAATTCAGCTACAGCTCCCGTGGATTTGGCAGACACACTAGAACTTAGACACTGCCAAATTCAACGTGAAATCTAGGGAGAACTACAGCTGCACTTGGCGGGAAGTTCTGGCTACTTAAATTGCTGCCAAGATCCAGCTGAGTTCAGCTGACGCTTGCATTCAGATAAGATTAGTAGGAATTTTAGCAGGTTCTCCCCCAACTGAAATTAATTCCTCATAGTTAACAGAATTAGTCAAAATAAATCTTTAGATATGCAATCCGCCATGGTGGTAGCAAGTGGATTTAATACTGAAGAAAGCAGAAGAGACGATGTTGAGTGCTTAGGTTTAGCTGACAGACGGCAAATGAACAGGAAGTACCCTAGAAAAATGCCTATCTATTAAATCAGGGGTTCTCAACGTTAGTCCTCAGGACCCCCTACCAGTCCAGGGTTTAGGGATTACCAGGGTGTGTCTAAGGTGTTTAGAAAAAGAAAAAAAAAACACCTTAGAGTCTAAGGTGTTTTTTTCCCTTTTTCTAAACACCTGAGACACACCCAGGTAATCCCCAAATCCTGGACTGGTAGGGGGTCCTGAGGACTGGGTTGAGAACCCCTGTATTAAATGGACACTCCAGCACCAACACAACTTTAATGCATTTGATAGGTGTTGTACTAATTTCATGTTAAAATCTTTGTTGTTTTTGCTGAAAAATTACTTTTTTATTAAGAAAATGTTCGATTTTCAAAACACATAAGTGAAAAATTGGTGGGACACGCAGGTCCCCAACATTGTATAATGCAAGTGCAGTAAGGTGAGGTACGCAGACTTCCAAAAAAAGTATAAACACAAGAGACACACAGGTCTTGGTGGCAAACAAAACAATCCAGGAATGTATAAGTAATAGGGAAAGAAAAAGGTTTGTAGAATGCTGTACCAGACGCTATCCTCTTTAGCCCTGTCACCCCATTCAAGTACATTGGTCAGTCACAGACAGTACTGAGTGAGCTGAACTGCTAGAAGCCAAGGGGTCAGATGGTTTTAGGGAAAAGACTAGTTACTTCTATTAGTTATATGAAAATGATATGGACCCCCATATTAATTTACTTTACTACATTAGCAGATTGCTAGCAGTAGCTGGCCACATTTTCATATTTTTATCTTTGCAATATACTCATTACAGCTCGCTGGTGCCCTGGTGCTGTCCCCTGATGTGAAAAAAATGCATTTTATACACCACCCCTGTCTAAGCATTGATGTAATAAATATATTGTTATAAATATGTTTTTGAAACCTTCTTATGTCCTAGGCTTCAAATGCAAATTTTATTCCATTCCATTGGTTTCCTTTTTTTGAATTTATTTTTTCTTTTTCTGAAATGAGTTTATTATAGCTCTGCAAAGCTATGAGTAAAATGAGCAAACAGGATATCCGACCAAACAGAGAATATCCAGCTTCTGTATGTAATGTCTATTTTAAGCAGTCACTTCCTCATCTGATCCACTTCAAGGCACACTAAAATAGGGGAGTGCCATCGCCCAATTTACTTTAGTTACATTCTGAATTGAAATCCTCCTTTTTGTGACTTATTTTAACCCCTTAAGGACACAACTTCTGGAATAAAAAGAAATCATGACGGAATATTTCCGTCATGTGTCCTTAAGGGGTTAAAATAATGTAGTTGGCATTTACCTGCTTCTTATTGAAACAGATTTACACTTCCTTCCATACTACATTAACATGCCTAGCTAGACATCTCAGAATGGTCTAAATACGATGTATTGTCTGCACTATGCCCTCTGACATAACAGCAGTGGGGTATTCTGGTTTTGTGCTGCCCTAGGCATGACAAAACCCAGGCACCCTCCCCCCCTTCTAAATTTCTCTTCCTGACAGACACACACTCACTGATGCATGCACTGACATACACTCACAGATACACAGTCATTGTCTCACACACTGTTTAACCAACACACACTTTCACTGAAACCTACGCATTAAAAGGCATGTACAATCACTCATTCAAGTTACACACACACACTCCCATTCACCGACAGATACACACTCTCACCAACAGACACACTAACACACTCACTAACAGACACACTAACACACTAACAATTATATATATTTTTTGCATACATTTTGGATTTTTCCCTGTGGTCCAGTGGGGCTGCTGCTGGTTGGGCTGGCAGGCGGTCGGGGAGACAGGAGCAAAGATCAGGCGGGCGGCGAGGGAGCTCTCATCCTCCTGCTCAGCTCCCTCGCGCGCCTCTCAGTGATGCCGGAGCCAGAGTGATGTCATATTCCGGCTCTGGCATCACTGCAGTGCACACGAGGGAGCTGAGCAGGGAGAGCCAATGGTGTATTCTGGTTTTGTGCTGCCCTAGGCATGACAAAACCCAGGCACCCCCCCTTCCAAACCTCTCTTCCTGACAGACACATGCCCTCACTGATTCCTGCACTGACATACACTCACAGATACACAGTCATTGACACACATACTGTTTAACCAACACACACTTTCACTGAAACATACACATTCACAGGCATACACACACTCTATTCACCGACAGACACACATTTGCACTAACTGACAGACACATACACACTTACTGACAGATGCATACTCACTCAGTGTCACACACACACATACACACACACACTGGGACACACATATACTCACTGACAGGCATATATACACTCAGTGTCAGACACACACATTCACTGACAAACATACAAATTCAGACACACACTCTCAGTGACAGACACAGATACACACACTGACATGCATACACACACTGATAGACACACATACATACACTCTCAATGACAAACACACTCAGTGACAGGCACACACTAATACTCTCTAACAGACACACACTAACACTCACTAACAGACACACTAACACATTCATTAACAGACACACTAACAGTGTGTCCTCTTTTTCATTTGAAAAAAGTGTTGATTTCAATAGAAACAGGCATTTTCATAAGTGAACTTTGTTACACCCCCTGGCTTTCAGTCAGACAACCGATCCCTGTTACTTCCTGATTTCGTTAGCTCAGGAGGGCTAAACTCAAGACGCAGCAATTGCTCAGAGAACTTGCCTTGCAAGGACTTCTCATTGAGCTGCATTGGGAAGTCTGTGATTGGACAGCCACAGAAAGTCTGGCTGGGTTAGAAGGTGAAGGATTGTAAAGGCTACAGACAAGAGAACTGCAAGCTGTTTTTGGATATTCACTCTCTAACATGCATAAATGTTTTCATTGGGGTTATATTTACCAAACAGTACAGTATTTTTTGCTCCATAAGACGCACTTTCCTTCCTCAGAAGAAAGGGGAAACGTCTGTGCGTCTTATGGAGGGAATGTGTGTTCCCTGGAGCCGAATCGCCAAGCCCTAGTGCAGGGGCGAAAGGCAGACCCTGGTCGGGAAGCATGGAAGCGTGCGGCATGGAGGAGGCTGCTGGGATTCCTGTGTCGGGTCTGTCCAGCTGCGCGCTGCTTCCCCTGCTCGTCGCCTGGCAACTGGTCTCGCTGGGACCTTACTCTTTAAATCATTGTCTAAGGTAAAAAACAAGGCACTATATCGTTGAGTCTGTATAGGCACCCATACGCTGATTACATAGAGCCCGGCACGGCTCCTGCTTTGTGAGTTTGTTTCTTCTCACCTTGCTGAATTTATTTGGGCTATATACAGAAAGCACTATGTTTTTATTATTTTTATTTCCACAGATATACTGAGCCTGTGCTGTTTGAAAATACATTTAAGTATACCCTGTGTGTACACTTTGGGTGTATAGATTCTTTACTTCTGATTTTATCTTTCATTGAAGGTGATAGAGGAATACACCTTCTTCACACCCATTTTCTGTTATTTTTTTTATCTCTGAAGCACCTACACAAACATTGTCTCTGTTTCTTAAAAAACAATGCCGGCTGCAATTCTACGTAAGGGGCATAAACAAACAAAAAAAATGATTGACTCCCGTAATCAATGATTAATTTTTACATATGATGCACAAATACACATTTTTTTGTTTGTTTCTGTCTCTTAAGCAATATTAGGATAGTCGGCAACATGTTGTAAATTCTGTTTCTTCAGAATATTTTTTTTCTTGTTTTCCTCCTCTAAAAACTAGGTTTGTCTTATGGAGCGAAAAATATGGTGTTTTATTAAAACAAAAATTGTATTTGGGCAGTAGTGGTGTATTTGGGCAGCAGTGGTGTGTTCCTTTAATATTGTTTCACTTAGGGATACTGATACAATCTGATTTTTGTGGTCCATGAGAACTACTCAGTGATCTCCTAGCCAGCCCTAATGCACACCCACCCAGAGGTCTAGCAAGTAGGCCGAGTTCCCCTATTGTTACTTTCCATAAGGAAACGGGCAGTTTTCTACCACTGCAGGAGAATCATGTATGTGACGGCACCAAGTAAATATTTAAACATGGAACACGTGCTTGCAGTGTAACACAGGTATTACCCCAGTATGGCATACCTGCAAATTTCCATGATAGAGCATGGCAGCCATTGTTGTATTCACCTACAGGTCATTTAGGCTTGGTTGCGCCTAGGTTAGCAAATTAGAATAGGACTGCAAGAACCCAGTATTTTTAATTCGTCCGTAGATTTTCCACAAGAGAACAATTTTCAGGCTACACCAGAAAAAAAAAATCACTGCTCACAGTGGGATAGTGTAGCTGGCTTTATTCAATTATATAATTCAGGTTCTGGATGAAGGCGTGAACAGAACTAAAGTCCTAACAAGTTTTGAACTTTAATTGCCTTTACTCATAAGATGTACTGAAGAAGACTGCATTTGAGGAAACATTTTTTTCTCAAAGCAGGGAACACAGAAACTACACTGACATCTAGAGGTTGTAAAATTAAGTGCACATTTTGAAAAACATTTAGGACGGTGAAGACCAAAACGTACACACTAAATATTATTGTTATTATAAGCAGCATTTATTTGGCATATTCAGATTCTGCAGCACAATACTAAAATTAACAGGGACAAGAGGCGAAGCAAGCCCTGCTCAAAAACCTTATATCTGTACTGTTATTTTTATTGATGTGAGGTTGAGCTCACCGAGCAGGGCCCTTAATCCCTCTGTTCCTGTGCGTCCAACTTGTCTGGTTACAATTACATGTTTGTTCGCCCACCCATTGTACAGCGCTACGGAGTTTGCTGGTGCTTTATAAATAATGAAATAATAATATATGATATATTGAAATACACTGTACAATGTTGATTTTGTTATTTCTGTGAAGATCTGTCACACACTCACACAGTACGGTGTTTTGTTTATATATTTGTTTGTTTTATTTTTCCTGTGTGCCTTTTCATATATTCATATATAAAGCAAACTGCAGTTTATGTGTGTTTAGACCGGTGGAATCTGTAAAGCTATATTGAAATTTCTGCACATCCATCAGTTGGTTATATAAAAAGCTGCACATATGCCTTTAGTTAATCACAGAGATTTTTTGTGGCAGAGTTTTATAGTCTGATTTGTGTCTGCACTGTAATTAAAATGGAAAGAGAGGGAGCAAATAGAAAAATAGGATATGAAATGAAAACCACTAGAATCACCTAATGGTAATAATAAACTGGCTATAATAACCAAAGAACATATCTTTGTCCAGACTGATAAATAAGAGGGCTGGGGTAAGCAGTGAGGTAGGAATAGGGTGAATTGTAAATAGTAGAAACAATCCCCTATAAGAAATTACAGTGCAGACACAAATCAGACTATAAAACTCTGCCACAAAAAAGACAGAGATCTTAGTCTGAAGTGCCACAGAGTTGCAATAGTAGAGGCACTAATGATGCCTCTGAGGAAGGCGCTTTGAATAGCGCCGAAATGTGCGTTAGGCTAGGCAGATTGAGGGAGCAATCATATGTTTAGCAAATATTTAGCTATTTGGCAAGTTATCTTTCTTTCGAACTGGGGGCTGTTTTGTGCAAGTGACGAGTGGGTGGTGCAATCACCATTTTTATATGCAGTTTCAATCAGACTGTAGGCAGACAGAGGGAATACTTGGATACTTTATTCAGTTATATAGGACATTTTGTTCCAGCCTATATTTAGCCACTTAGATTAGCAACCTCCTTTTTCATCTTGGGGGTCGCTTTAAGTTTTAGCATTTATTCTAGGTAGGGGCTTCCTATTTGGTTGAGGCAGGGAGGGTGTGTGTGTTTTTCTCTCCCCCCCCCTCCCCTCTCCCTTTTTCCCATGGTCTCCCTTTATTTTTTTTATCAATATTTCCTGATGGCAGCAGGAGTAGCTAGTGGGTAAATAGTTAAAAAAAAAACAAAAAAAAAACTAGTAATGTAAGGACTATCCAGTCATCAAACAAAACAAAAAATTAAAAAGGCCTATGGGGGTCAATATGACCCTTACATAATAATTGGTAGGCTTTTATCCTCTTAACCCCTATGTGACATATCTTCTTAACAAATTCCGCAGCAATGTATATAGGTGGACATGTTAGTCCACCCATTTACATTGCTACCGAATTTTTTGGCGCTTTATAAATAATAATAATGACATAGCCCAGGTTGGGCCACATCCCTTAAATGATGAGCAGCTGCTGAACCATTAATACCCCATTATATGAAAGTGGGCAGGGGGATTAAAGTGAGAAGAAATTGGGACCTGTCTCTGGTCACATTCCTTTCTCATTGTCCAACAGTTAGGGAGTAAAATAAAATAATTACTAGTCAGCTATGGCATTAATAGTAGGATACATCCTGTATAAACCTTGGCGGGGACCTGCCACTGGTTCTACCGCTGGTAAATTAATAGTTGTGGCTTGAGCATGCCTTTGTCCAACCACCCACCCCACTCAGGGGCAGAAGATGGGTACTTAGTAATGACAGATTTGGGGGAGACATGCATTTTCCCCACCACCCAATAGCAGTAGGTGAGGAATACATCCTATTGTTCCCATCTTCCATCACCTACTGGCAGCACGTGGGGCTGAAAAATTAAGAAGAGTAATATGCCAGATTTGTTTTTTTGTGAATCTGGTTGAAACTTGTTGTTTGAAAAGGGAACACTATAGACAACATAACCACTTCAATTGATTGATGTGTTTATGGTGCAAGGAGTCTGCCTGAACCAGGTCCCACATTACTGCTAAACAGTTTACTCATGGTCTTTTAAACACAATCCTGGAGGACAGTCCAATGTTATCCGCTACACTCGGCTTCGCTGCACATGCGCACATACTTCAGAGGGCGGCATTCATGCCGCCTTCTGAAGTCCTGAGCACACTACCGCGCATGCGTGCGGTGTGCGCGGCCACGAGCTGAGCTGACTGACAGCTCAGCTCGCAGTCTTTGCCCGCCCCCTCTCCTCTGCTGACAGGCAGAAGAGAGAAGGCGCGCACACAGTGCCTTCTCTCTCCTGCACACGTCAGACATATTTCAATACTTCAATATTTCAATAGGAAGTCCCTCTGGTGGCCGTCTCAGTGACGGCCACTGGAGGTATTCCTATCACTGAAAATACAGTGTTTACATTAGATTGCCTGCAGGGAGCTATAGATCATGCCTGAACAACTACATTAAGCTGTAGTTGTTCAGGTGACTATAGTGTCCCTTTAAAAAAAAAAAAATGTGGGGGGGCGTGGCCACGGACCGCATGGAAGCAGTCGCATAGAAGGAGAGCTCCGCCGAGATAGTGGGCCCCACAGCGTGTATCGCAGCAAATCCGCCACCAAACTCAGCCCATCTCACCGCCAACCCCATCCCGAACATAATGACGACTAAATCGTCAAAAAAATTAAAGCAAAAAACGATTGACTCACATCTGAGCTCGCAACAACCGGAGCACTCAGGAGACCAAGATGGCGTCGGACCGCATGGTTCACCCACACACGAGGCAGAAGGGGAAGACTCCCAAAGCTACCACAGCAGTGAAGCCTCCATCCCTACCACGAATGCCTCAGTGAGTACTATGCTGGATAAATTAAAATCAGCCCTATTCTCAGATCTCCAGCGCATAGCTGCAGACATTAGAGCTGACATACAAGTAATAGGGGACAGAACAGCCCATCTAGAAGAAAAAACGGAGGGTATCCTAACTGCTCACAATGAGCTAGCAGATGCACACACAGCACTGGAAAACAAAGTTAAATATCTGGAAGGAAAAATAGCAGATAATGAGGATAGGGACAGACGAAATAACATAAGAATCCGTGGTATACCTGAGAATGTCAGCCCACAGGATCTTACACATTATGTGCAAAAATTGTTCAAATCTCTGATCCCATCCATGACAGACGCAGACCTCCGCCTGGACAGGACCCACAGACTACCCAAGCCACAGCACCTGCCCGCTACCATACCAGGGGACGTCGTAACCAGACTCCACTATTTTACGGTCAAGGACCAAATAATGCAAACGTCAAGACTCAATCCATCTCTACCAGAAGAATAAACGGATATAAAGCTATTTATTGACCAATCAGCAGCCACGATGACCAAAAGACGCTCATTTACATCGATTACAACAGCCCTCAGAAACGCCAATATCCTATACAAATGGGGCTTCCCTACTAAACTACTCGTCAAACGCAATGGAGCAGACCGCACAATCCTCACGCCTGAAGACGGCATACAGATTCTGGAAGACTGGAACATCCCCATCCCTGCTTCACAGAGCGTAAAACAAAAGTCCGACACACCACCGCCACGAAAAATGGCGAGAGACTGGCAACAAATTCCATGGATCAACAATAATCCACAAGGCCGCAGAAACTACCAGCCTTGACCATCACCCTACCACGCTCCTGGACACGTAACTTATTGCACTTAAAAGTGTTGTATTGCTTTGCAGCTAATACTATTGATGTTGTATTACTATATGACTGGTTGGCACCATCCAATCTAAAAAAAAAAAAAAAAATGTTTTGATACCGCACAAGTGGCCACCTCACATAGGCCCACTGCTGGCGGAAAACCCACACTGCTCAACCTTCAATTGTTATAACTGATATTGTTTAGAATACAAGTGTTAAGACTGCGAATATAATTATCTATTCCACTTTATTTCATACCAAACTTCCACTGACCCCTAACGACGGCCCACTAGTGAGCCATTAAATACCCGTCTGCACACTGTTGCATCAGGCCCTCGAGGCTAACGGGCAAGTGTACATAGTTTAACCCCAACCTTATCCCTGTACCCAAAAAAGTCCCCTCTCACAGTCTCGGTAACAAACTTTAACGCCCAAAACACTCCATCACTGGAGAAGGTACATAAGTGTCTACCCGAATACCACCATAAAACCAAGCAACATGCCACTAAAATTCTTCTCTCTTAATGTCAAGGGTTTAAATACACCCAACAAACGTAGACTAGCCCTCCAAGAGGCCAAAAGACAGGGGGCACAAGTGGCCTTTTTTCAAGAAACCCATTTTAAATGGGGATCTACGCCCAGATTCACCTCCCCTTGGTTCCCTGTAGATTATCACACTTGCTACCATAAAAAAAAAAGAGGAGTTTCGATCCTAATTTACAGATCAGTTGTCTTTGAACTCATTCGCAAAATCAGTGATAAAATGGGCAGATATCTGATATTACAATGCCGTCTCAACAACCAACCGTATACTTTGATGAATGTATATAGCCCAAACGAAAGCCAACCTGTATTCATAGATAATATGTTTTGTCTCTTGTCAAGGTACAGCTTTGGGGAGGCAATTCTTGGAGGCGACACTAACTTTTTCCTGGACGCAAATATGGACTCATCCTCCTCCAAAAGGGTAACCTCCAAAACACTAACACAACGCCACAAACAAACATCCCAAATATGTCACACACTAACGACACACAACTTTATAGACCCATGGAGAATATCACACCCGGCAGACATAGATTATACCTGCTATACAGCTGCACACAACAGCTATTCTAGAATCGATAGATTCCTCATTAAGGCCACATCTCTAACAAGACTAATAAACACAGATATTGGTGTTATCTCCTGGTCGGATCATGCCCCCATCACCCTAACTCTAACCGAGCAATTCCCGTCTACCGGCAGATCAACCTGGAGACTCAATGAATCTCTGCTCAACGACCCAGTAATAATCTCACAGATTACCACAGGTCTACAAAACTATTTTACTGAAAACACACAATCAGATACCGCGCCAGAATACCTATGGCTAGCCCATAAGGCTGTGATACGGGGCAGCTTCATCAAACACGCAAGCCAAGCAAAAAAAACACGTCAAGTCCAATATGTAAAATTAATAGAAGTGATAACTGCACTTACACATAAAAATAAACAATCTCAAACACCCACTACACAAGCAGCCTTACTAAAAGCCCAGTCACAACTAAGAGACTTTGAACTGGCCAAAACCACTTACTTACTACAAAAATCCAAACACAAATACTTTACTTATGGTAACAAAGCCGGAGCAAAACTGGCTGCACAACTCAAACAAAAATCGGTCGCACCCAGGATTGCCTCCCTTATTGACAACAATGGTTCAAAAATCTTAGATCCGAAACAAATTGTAAACGAATTTGCCAACTATTACCACAAACTGTATAATCTAAAAGAGGACGAAACAGTGCAAATACCCTCCTTGACTACCATTGACGCCTTTCTGACAAACATTACCTTACCATCGCTTACACCAGACGACATGCACAAACTCAAACAACCGATATCCGCCGAAGAATTAGCTAAAGCCATAGCAGACCTACCGATTAACAAAGCACCAGGACCAGATGGTCTTCCGAACAGATATTATAAAGTATTCTCCCAACACATTACACCACACCTCTTAAACGTATACCAACACTGTAACGACACGGGAACTCTACCTTCAGAAATGCTGTTAGCCCACATCTCCACGCTACCCAAGCCAGGGAAACCCCCGAATATCTGCAAAAACTTTAGGCCAATATCTCTACTAAACAGCGACGCCAAACTATATGCAAAGATACTGAGCAACAGACTAGCCCAGATAATAGCACAACTGATTCACAATGATCAATCGGGGTTTGTTGGGGGGAGACAGGGATCGGACAACACCCGGAAAACCCTCAACATATTAACCTCAATGGGTAGGGGGTCGGTCGGGGGCCTCCTCCTAGCACTAGATGCGGAGAAGGCCTTCGACCGACTCAACTGGACGTACATGCGACAAGTGCTCTCCAAATATGGATTCCCTGCTGAATTCATTAAAGGAATCATGGCACTCTACGCATCACCAGCAGCTAAAGTAGCTCACGGTGGCTTCCTATCTAACCAATTCACGATCACTAACGGGACACGCCAGGGCTGCCCCCTATCCCCCCTCCTTTACATCCTATCGCTAGAACCATTGGCCCAAAAAATACGCACAGACCCTTGCATAAAAGGAATCACAATTCGAGGACAGAAATATAAATTGGCGCTATTCGCCGACGATATCCTGATAACGCTAGGGGACCCCCAGCGGTCTTTACCACCCCTCATGGAAACCCTAAAAACATTCGGCGACATCTCACATTACCGCCTGAATCAAGATAAAACCCAGGCCCTTCCCGTCGGACTCCCACTAGCCACCAAAACAATACTGAAAGATAACTACCTCTTTGACTGGAGAAAGACATCACTAACATACCTAGGCGTAAAAATAGCACCAACAATAGAAGAAATCCTGAAACTAAATTACCTCACGCTTCCCCAACAATGCAAAAGAGACTTACAAAAATGGTCTCAGACGCACATCTCCTGGCTAGGAAAAATTAACACATACAAGATGATGTTACTGCCCAAACTTCTCTACATATTTAGAATGCTTCCCATCCAAGCCCCACAAACACTCCTCAACTCCCTACAAAACATCTGCAGCTCATTCATATGGGGAAACGAAAAAACGCGCATATCCCGCACCTTACTCTACAAACATCCTAAAAATGGAGGAGTAGGGTTACCCAACCTAAACCAGTATTATAAAGCCACGATGTTGGCATCGGGCATACTGATGCACTTAAATCGGGGTATCATACAATGGGTAGACATGGAAAGAGCCCAACTGGACAAAAACGCAACGCTCGACTTCCTATGGACACCGAAAAAACATAGACCAGACAAACCAATCCTATACCCAGGGGCGTACCTAGAGCATTTGGCACCCGGGGCGGATCCTGTGCTTGGCACCCCCAAAAAAAACAAACCTGTAAAAAATGTTAAAGGTTTTATTTCTTTTATTTTTACAATTTGTAAACTTTGCAAAACCGCTGTCAGCCCCTCCTACAAAACCCTTGTCCTGCCCTGCCCCATCTACAAAACCTCTGTCCTGCCCCTTCTACAAATCCTGTACTGCCCCATCTACAAAACCCCCGCAACCCCCTTCCACAAATCCCCTGCTTATCCCCCCTTATAAAGACTCCTGTCCCAATACAAAACCCCCACCCCCTTCTACAAAATCCCTGCAGCCCCACACACACATTTACAGACAGACAGTCACACACACATTTACAGACACAGTCACACACTCAGTTACAGACAGACAGTCACACACTCAGTTACAGACAGACAGTCACACACTCAGTTACAGGCAGACAGTCACACACAGTCACAGGCAGACAGTCACACATACACATTTCCTCCGTGCGGCCAGTTTATCAGCTGTTTGCTTGAGTGAGCTGTACTGGCCGCACGGCACCCTAACTTCCATGGGACACTGTGCGGCCACAGCTCACACAGCCCCTCCAGCCAGGGCCGGTACAAGGATTTTTGCCGCCCAAGGCAAAAGTAAAGTTTGCCGCCCCCCATGTGACATCACAATGCCCCAGCCATATGATTTGCCATGTTAACCAACGCCAGTGCTGCAGTGCCGCCGTGTTTACATTAAAAGGCCTGCAGGGACAGGCTATAGACACCAGAACCACTACATTAAGCTGAAGTGGTTCTGGGACTATAGTGTTTCTTTAATGTGAGGTAAATTAGAGCTTAGTGCCACGAATAATATACTAGATTGCCTACTTACAACCAGATGAGGGATGATGATGGGCTCTAGCTGCAGTCTGGCTCCACTGGTCTGGTGCAGAACAGGCTTTCTGGAGGCGGTTTGTAACTGTGGTCACAAAAATCAATGTTCTGGGAGAACGGGAAGCAGCTGCATTTTTTGGGGGTCCTTTACACAGCTCAAGGTCTGGATCCCAGGGTCCACCTTCATGTTCCACCAATGAGTTTGTTCACAGGGGGTGGAGTGTGTAGGGGATGTCCTGATATGTGTAAGGAATGCATTGTGTGAAATTGTGTTTGT
>OW240919.1:58036517-58057054 GCA_933207985.1 Pelobates cultripes
GCTCCAGCCCTGCCAAGCTGTTTTAAGTTTTAAAAGTAGTAAGGGTATTAAATTAAAAAAAAAGTAAATTGTGGATGCAACTGAGTTTTTTTCTAGTGTAGAGAATACTAAATAAATGATTGACAAATATAGATACAAATTTGCTGATTATTCGCTTATTATCCCTTATAAAATACATGAAACTGGTATATGATTAGTTAACCGCAAAGAGATATTTCTTAAGTTGCAAAAAAGGGGTTCAGAATGCCCAGCACAATTTTATAGATACATCTGACTGGGTTTAACTTTCATACATACTCCCTTCTCTGTCTCTGTCTGAGTCACAGTTTAAAATGCTTGATTTTGCAGTTTCACAGAAAATAACAAGAACTAGCTTCATACCTTGGTACAGTTGTCAGCTTTGGGTTCTAGATCTTTCAGGCTAACAATATCAATAAGCAAACTTGCCTCCAAAAACCCAGATTGAGCATCAATATGGAATATAGCCTTTGATTTCTCTAGAATAAGATTCAAGTTAATGGCAAAGCCAGCCATGTCTATGGCAAAAGGCCTTTCAACTGCGTACTTGACATCCCAACCGTCAAACTTTCCTTCCGCATTTACTTTCACTGATTCATAAAGTTGACCACCAACAAATGCAACAGGCCACACAGAGACCTTTTTCGTATATCTCATCTGTTTAAAAGAAGAATAGGTACACATATGTGTCACTAAATTATAAAGAATTGTTACATAAAACATGTTATAAAAATATGTTGAGAATAATCAGTAGTTTAAAAAAATTGTGTTTTAATAGTGATTGATGTAATAAAAACAACTACATTTATCTTCGGTAAATGTATAGTTAAATCAGAGGATGCAGTTTCTGGGCCTATGGTATGGGGCAACTAATCCATGGTTATAATAATTCTCTTAGCATCCCATACAATTCTTTAAGGGGCACTGTAATCACCAGACCCACTGCAGTTTAAGGTTCCTAGATTCTGTCCTTGCAGGATCTCCAATGTAAACACTGACTTCTCAGAGTAAAGACAGTGTTTTGCTGCCTTGTAACACCTCTAGTGGCAGTCACTCAGACGGTCACTGAAGTGATTCCTATCTCAGTGCTGTACAGTGTGCTGCACCTACATTCAGTGTCTCCATGCTCTGCATGGAAGCACTGAACATTCCACACAGAGATGCACTGAATCAATTAATCTCTATGAAGAGATGATAATTGGCGAAGTGTTTTGCCGTGTATCTGTAATATCCTATGGAAAAGCATTGCACTGGCTGAGCTCATTAAGCTTTATAATCTCAGCCATGGAGGCCTGGCCATCCACAGGAAGAAAAGCATGGCGGGGGAAAATCACCATTCCATTCAATTGGAGGGGGGCCGGTCAGCTAAACAGACACACACTGACAAACACACTCACTGACATACACACACATACACTGAGAGACACACTTATTCATTGACAGACACACACTGACAAACACACACATCTACTGACAGACAGACACACGCTCATTGACATACAGTCACTCACTGACAGACACACTCAGTCACTGACAGATACAAATTGACTGACAGACAGACACTCATTGATAGAGACACAAACACTCATTGACAGACACACACTCACTGACAGACACACACACACACTCTCACAAGTTAGTATTTCTTTGAATTAAATTTTATTCCTACCTTTGGGAGGACTGGAGTGAATAATTTTCATGGGTTTCAGTAGGGCTGCTGTCATTGTAAAGGTTCTTGCTCTGCTCCCTCGTGCACTTTTTAGTGATGCCGGGGAAGGAGTGATATTATATTCTGGCTCCCGGCATCACTGCAGGGTGCACAAGGCAGCAGAACAAGAAGCTTGCAGCTTTCTTGTCACCCAGTTCCTTTCCTTAAAGCCAGCCACCTGCTGGCACGCCTCCACTCTACCTCCAGGCGGCCACCAACCCGCCTCCACTCTCCCCCAGCCGGTTGTTCACATTTGAATGAAGGGACTAACAAACCCAAGCTCCGGTAAAAAAAAATCCTAGTTGCCATGGTGACCTGGCACATGTAATTTTTCAATAATATAATCAAAAGTACAAGGTGGAATATAAGAAGTCTACAGTACATGAGTGATGGAATATTGTATATAAACAGGAAGGATCTTTCAATGCTAAAGATTTACCTAGCAGCCTTTGAGTACTTCCAATCCAGCATGTTCCAGCATGAGACAAATGAGCTCCCTTAGTATGATCATTATTGTGAAAGTGTTACTTCAAGCTCTATGACCACTTCAGGATTTGCGATAGTCATTGTACCTGTATTCTTCATGTGCAGCATTGTCCCATGAAACACTACACATAGAGAGATATACCTCTCTTCTACTGGAGGTGAAACTCCACGCACAGCATGCTCTCTCCAGATGGCCAATCGCAACACAGCTTCTCCCTTCATGCTACCACTGTCCTCCCTGACACCCCTCTTCATCCAACAAGGGACATCAGTGGAGGAAAATTGTGTTAAAGGGAGAACGTGGCCTCAGTATTGGAACAAAGGTAAGTTTTCGCTGTTATCTTTTTTGTTTGCTTTTTGTTTGCTTTTTTGGGAGAGGAAAGTCATATTGGAAGAGCTACTCTGACCAAAACCAGTGGGTTGGGGAGATGAGTAGACTATTAAGATTATTGGTTGGCAGACATTTATTATTGTCTAGGAGTCTTACTTGTGAGGAACAAATTGCTCTATTTGATTTGATTGGTCAAGACAAATAAGTAACAGACCAAGAAAGTGGTCAAAAGTGTGTTGCAAATTGTAACATAGGTGTGCAATTAAGAAGATTGATCTGGAACTGTCACACCTGGGATATCAACGTAATTAATACAGTATCTGTAATTGATTCTCAATTCAATTGAAGAAAAAGCTGTTCCAAAACTCAAAGTTTATATTCCAAAGAAAAATTAAAAAAAAAATGACAGACAGCATAGCAAACACCACAGTTAAGTATAGAAAAGTATATATAGATAAATAAAAAATAGAAAAACAATCTAAAAATATCTCTAGACAGTTAGTTTGGGATATTTTTCATCTATTTATTTTTTCTATACTTACCTATGGTGTTTGTAATGTTGTCTGTTAGTTTTTAAAGATTTTCCTTTGGAATAAAAGTTACCTTTTATAGATCTTGAGTTTTGGGGCAATCTTTCCTTTAGTTGATTTGAGATTCACTCAATGAATACTTAAATACTCATGGTAGAAACTACTTTTGGCACAAACCAGTAATACCTGTTATGTGTAAGCAGAAAAAAAGCTTGTTCTACAGAAATACACACGCAGTAGCGATTGCAGAGAATAGAGTGAAAATTTAGGTTCATATAAAAAAACTCACCTCTTCAAATAGCTCCAAACTGTAGGTATTGTCATCATCAGCAAAATATACAACCGCTGATGGAGCTTCGCCTGGAAGAAATTTGTTTCGTAGCCAGCTAAGGCCCAAGTTCCGTTGTAAAGCACCTTTTGACCCTGTCACTTCAGCTGATGTTTTAACATAAAGATGGGTATACTCCATTCCACATGTTTTTAAAAAGTTACTGACCAGTTTTGTTTTGTTTAATGAGTCTTCAACCACAATCCAGTGAATTGCAGGCACTTGACGAAAAGTATTAGCAATACGGGTGAGATCTGCCTTCTGTACAAACCGTGCGTAGGTTGGTGTGATTACAAAGATGATTGGCAACTTTTTGTGTGTATGAACACCAAGAACTACAGAAAAAAAGATATAGGTTTAAAATGTAATTTATTAAAGGTGCAACATGTCACCAAATTAAAAATGTTGCCACCGGAATGCTAACAATTCAATCCCTTTCCAAACAATACGCACTTGAGCTTTTCATTCAACTTTATGAAAGTTTTAGCAAATTAAACTTAAAAACTATTTGTTTTCCATACTGAAAACCTATATTTTTATATATTTGATTTAAGTGGGTTATATGTTCATCTAATTTAAGCAACTTCTACAACATACTTATAGACATAGCAAAATAAACAGCACCATATTCAAACTCTTTTCCCTTTATATATACCCACTAAACTTCCCATCTGAACATTATCTCCATCATTAACGTGTGTATCTAGCTCCCAAATTACCACACTCTTAAAATCATCCCTCTTCTCCAAATTGTCACATGTTGGCTACGCGCTTATACATTCCTTACTCTTAAGAGTTAAGTTGAACTGCCATTTCCTAAATGTTTTAATATTATAACTACTAATCCCTATATTTAACTTTTTATTTTGAGTTGTGAAAAAGTAAATAAAAAATTTAAATCTACACTATATCCTGCAATTTGGCGTTTCTCCGGCAGCTCCCTGACAGTCATTGTCATAAACTCTGTGCTTTGCACCTGGTCATCAACATACAGAAAACATAAAGAAATAAAACAATGTTTGCATTGGCGTAGCCAGAAAATGCAGCATCTCATTAAGAAAGGCTAACAAATAATAGGGGATTGCAGTGTTTTAGTCAATGGTGCAAATTCCAGGAAGTGACAGTTTACCTTTAAAGTATTAATAACATGTAACATACCATCCTACTGAGTACCCAGCCATCAAAATGTACCAGCACCTTTCAGAGTTACATAGTCATATAGGTAAAATAAAGACTGAAGTTTGCCAGGTTAATCTTTTCTCAAAACTATGATTCTGATATTGAAGCAAATGAAAGTTTAAAAAAAAATGATAATTTGATGTGACTTTTAATTCTGCCACATATATTGTAAACAATCCTTATTGACTCCAAAGTGGTAATTATAGCAACACATTTATATTGACATTTTCCTACACCAAACATGTACCCATCTTCACAGTAATCCTTCCTGATACATTCCTGCACTAAAATCTTTTTTTCATTAAACAGTACAAGTGGTGTCCTCCTTGGGTAAAAATATATATCTGCATTACATCCCTGTTTATAGAGTATACTTATAAAATGCAATCATTCTCTCAGAAACTGTTATCTGTAACTGATTCTCTCACCACATTCCATTCATTCCGTCCACCATACTTTTTTTTCAGTTTAAAGCTTAAAGGGACACTATAGTCACCAGAACAACTACAGCTTATTTAATTTGTTCTGGTGAGTAGCATCATTACCTTCAGGCTTTTTGCTGTAAACACTGTCTTTTCAGAGAAAATGCAGTCCTAACATTACAGCCTAGTGATAACTTCATTGGCCACACCTTAGATGGCTGTTAGATATCCTTCCTGGGTCATGGCTGCCTTAAATGCATCCAAACAATCAGTGTCTCCACCTTCTGCATGCAGACACTGAACTTTCCTCATAGAGGTTCATTGATTCAATCCATCTCTATGAAGTATAGGAGAAAAGGGAGGAAACCG
Organism: Pelobates cultripes; assembly: GCA_933207985.1. Lineage (NCBI taxonomy): Eukaryota > Metazoa > Chordata > Amphibia > Anura > Pelobatidae > Pelobates > Pelobates cultripes. Next base: position 58,041,889 of record OW240919.1, read on the forward strand.
CGCCTTACATAAATTATATATACATACACTTGATGTCTCTTAGTAGTTTCGGATAATTTATCCTCAAAAAGAAAACAAAAAGAGTATATACAATAGTGTAGTATGTTAAGTAATATTAGGAGAAAGTGATAAATAAAACGGAGGTATTTTTCACTCACATTTGGTAGAGCTACTGTGGGAGCTCTACCATAATTGGCATGGACGGTACAATCCCCGTCTTAGGATAAGAAGTCCAACGTCTTAGGTACTCCAATGGTGTAGTAGTGCAGATAAAAATGGAAAACAAGAAACTCCAATAGTGTAATAGTTCCAACTCCAAGTATAAATGGATAAATAGAAATATATATACTCACATTTACTAGAGCAGAAAACTTGCTCTAGTTTATAAGGCTTGCAGTGGTATAATCCCCACTGTAGGATATACAGGCCAGGAAGTAAGATGGTGCAAATAAAATATAATAAAATGGAATATAGCTTTAAAAGATATATATTTAATAATGTATCAAACAGAATAAAATAAAAGCTATATAAAATAACACTTAACGCGTTTCGCCAATGGCTTCATCAGAAGTGTAAAAAACATACATCAAAAAACTTCCTTTAAATATGTAACTTACATAGTGAACATGATTGATAATGTCATCCTGGTGTGCCTCGGACAAACAGACCGCTCGTGGGTAGAGACCGGAAATAGTGCGGCGACCACGTGGGTGTAAGTAACCAGCGTGGAACGCACGCGTCCAAACCGGAAGCGACGCGGCGTTCGCGTGTGTAGCCTTATTCACCGCGAGACGCACGCGTCGCGCCGGAAATGGCGCGGCACTCACATAGTAAAAATGTAGGCATGCGTTCCACCATGGAACGCATAGTGGCGGGACGCACGCGTCGCGCCGGAAATGGCGCGGCACTCACATAGTAAAGGTGCAGGCATGCGTTCCACAGTGGAACGCATAGTGGCCGCAGCCGTAATAGATGGCTCAGCAAAAATGCAGAGACAAAAATTTGTTAAAATACAACATAACAAATGCACTATTCCATGGAGAGGAGGTAACATAAAAAATATTCTGGGAAAATGTGAAATGGAATGGGTTTTTAATTTGAAAACCTTAACCCCAAATGGCTTAAATGCTGATTTTGATTTATTCAATTTTATATAACATTGTCATTTTATTATCCACTATTGTCTGTTTTTTTATTCAAAAAAAAATTTTTTTTTTTTTTTTTTTTTACACTTTTAGATTTATTTTATTGTCTCATATACTCTTTTGGAGACTAACATTACATGGTTTTTTAACTTCTTACAAGTTTTTATTATTGTACCCCTTCTTTTTATTGATATATGTCTATTTAATGTATATTCAGTTCTTCTGCCTCCTCCAATATGGCCGCCGCTATGTTTCTCACCAAACATTCCCCAACCAAGATGGCCGCCGCGACCCCATTTTCTAGCCGTTTTTCGGCTATTTCCCTCCCTCTCCCCTCCGGTCCTAAGCTATTCCCCCCTTTTGAGCCTATCACAAGGCTCTATATCCTCCTCGGTATGCTGTTTGGGCATGTAGTATAAGATACAACTACATGCCCCAGCATACCGAGCGACCGGAAGTGACGTCGCGCCCACAACGCGCGTCACATGACCTAATACTAGTTATCATATCTTTTTACACAGACCTCGTTTTTTTAATTAAATTATATATTTTACATCCCACTGGGTATATTAATGTGCCTAATATGTTTTTTTTACTGTTTCTTTACTGTTTTATGTAAGTAATTACAATTCGTTTTGTGATTGGCCAGAGCAGTTCTGGCGCAATTTTCAAAGTTATTCATAGCTTATATAAACTTTAACAAGCCAGGTTGTCATGTTTTTAATCCATTGATAAAGCCTATATTGGTGAAACGCGTTTGGATATTATACTAATATATTTTTTAAATTATTGTCAATAAATAGATTTTGGTCACTTTATTCTCTTGTACCACTATCTTTTATTTATTTTTATTTTTTATTTTAAAATACCTGGCTTTTTTATTTATTGTCGTCAATACTCCAACACATCCTGAGGTGGGGATCATACCACCCGCGCCTATACCATAGAGCAGTTAGTCTGCCCTATATACTGTGAGTATATTTTATTTTATTTTATTAATCAGCATTATTTTACTGAGAGCACTATTGCTGTTTTATTATCTTCTTCCTGAGCTCCTGCTACCACCCTAAAGAACTGTACCAACGAACGCTCACCGCATATCCCAGATACGGGGGATCATACCGTTGCACGCCTACTACACTAGAGCTAGTATAAGCTCTATTAAATGTGAGTGTATCTTTTATATTTTTTATACCTTTTATCTACTTTTTGGGACATATTGCACTATTATTGCTTTTTCGTTTCATCTTCTACCTGGTTGCCGGTCATCATACTGAAGAGGAAGCTCACCATATATCCTATAAGCGGGGATAATACCGCTGCAAGCCATCCACACCAGAGCTGGATTAAGCTCTACTAAAAGTGAGTATTACCTCTTCTTTTTCATTTGGATACCCGTTGGATCACTCCACACCACCTCATCATTCATCACCCTCCTTCATATACCAGGAAGGAACAAAACTACAGAGACGAACATAATACCAAGTTTTTTATTACATTTGGACTTTATTTCCATATTTTAATAAGGACTTTTCATTTCTGTCTATTGGCGCAGTCCCATCCTTCTATTTGATTGTTTTTTGTATTTATCCCAAGGTCACTTGAGGGAGTCCTTGTTTGGGATTGCTGCCTCTTGTATCTCTCTCCAATATATTAGCGCTGACTCTATTCTCTATTATTCATGGACGGTAAACCCGTTCACTCTCAGCCAATCCCATTCAGCAAGCTGAAGTGCTTTAGGGGTCTGGAGTTTCCCTTTAACAAAAGTATTGACAAAAGGAGTGACTTGTCTTGACGGTAAAAATCTAATGCCTTTTAACCTATCTTGTTACATAAAGTTACTTTGCTTCAATGTTTGTGACAAAAAGTAAGACTTATTGGCTCTTTGCCCTGTTTTGTTGTACAGTAGGCAGGGTCAAACTGTTTCAGTTCCTTGTTTTTCGCTGGCCAGAAATTTCAAATTCACTATGAATTAACTTTGGATTCTTAACAACTCACATTTTATTATGTAGAACTCTCAGCAATATTTCTGCCTAAGGTTTGCATTTAGATTTCCATTTCATTTAGAGCTTTTTGAATTTGCATGTGTGAGCCCCAGGTGCATGATAGTTTATGGCAAGGTATGGCAAAAGACTGAGTTTTACCTTCCTTTTGCAATACGGTACCATTACCTATTGATTATGGCTGAAGATGCTCTCACAAAAAGCACAAAGGATGCCTTTTTCTTCCATGGATCTCTATTAGGTGTTACCGCTCATGGTTAGTTTACAAAAATGACACATTCTCATTAGCTTCTTCTGCCCAAAGATAAAGATCATCAGGAGATGGCATTGCGAAGAGAGAAAGCGTCAGGTAAGTGTGCAAAAATTTAGTATGTTAATGTTTGTAATCTTGTAAAGCCATTCTAAAAGCCTCATTTTTGAAACTTCCCTTTTTAGTCTAGCATGCTTTATTGTTTGTTAACTAGAAAAAAAATAAAAAGTCTAAAAATTATTTAATTTGAGAAAACAAATGTAAATAGGTTTAATCTGTTTTCTACTACAACATATTGCGCTTTAAAGGTTAATTATCTAATCAGATCAATTAAAACATTTGTGTTTCCATAATGTATACAATCAGCTAAATGTCAGACTTTGAACTGTCATATATATTCATATTGACCTCCCAATATAAACATTCAGAGCAGAAATTGTTCTACATTCTCTATTGTTCCACTTTCTTGAAAATATTAGAATACAAGAAAAGTAAATCAATAAGTGCTGAGTTTATTTCTCCAGATTATTTGGGGGAACTCAGCAGGGTTCTAACATTGTGTGCCCACTATATTGTAAAGTGAAAAATACCCAGTGCTATTTTATTTGTGGTCTCTGTAAGTATTTAGTGAGTAATAAGATGCATTGTTTTCTTCTTTTTATCTCTCACGGCCATTTATCTGTAATAGTATTAGCGTTAATATTTGCACTTGTGCTTAAGTTTTTTTTGTTTTAGCAATAAACAATAAAGAATCAGCATTTAGCTCAAATTCCATTTGGCATCATGTAAAACATCTTTTTTGCTACTATTTAGACCTATTACACAAAATAACCACATGTGTCTAAACATACAAATACTTTATTTCAGGTTTTGATGTAAATTTCATATTTTTGACTCTTGAAATTATTGTTCTCAATAGTTACCAGTTTAATTGTAATAAAATAGTTTTAAAAGTATTTACCATTTTCAAAAATAAATATTTAAATGTGTAACTAGAATGTATCTTGCCTTTGTTTGCTACAATATATGCCACAATATGCACAATTTACACCAAAATAGCAGAATTAGAATGTATATATATATATATATATGTATTTGGTGTAAATTGTGCAAGTCAGTTTTAGATCACTACAACTGCATATTCTTAAACCACGCTTTACGAAAAAAATAAAGATTCTAAAATACAATAGAAAGCAACAATACTTACCTTTGCTGAACTTGTACTCAGTACTGTACAGAAAGAGAATTGTGCAGAATAATAAAATAAATACAGGAAAAATATATTTTGACTTCATAATGGCAAATGCAAGGATGTATTAATATTCCAGAGACGTTTTAGAAATGACAATGACTTTATTTTCAGTTAATGTTTAACTTGGTACAGATGAGATTGATGTGTAGCGAAAATATATTATATGTAAGTACCCAATCGTTGTCCTTTGATATGAGCTAACAATGATGTTGTGCAGTGTGCAGTCAGTAAAGGGTGGGGAGTGTGGCATGCAGGTGCTACTTACTGTGAAAGAATGGAGTGTCCCTTTAAATTTCACATTTTTCTGTGACTTTCTGCCTTTTTCTTTTTCATACTATCATTTTTTCTCTTCACAACATTTACTGTTCCAATACGTGATACAGTTATTTAGTATGTATACACATGTATGATTATAATTCTATTAAGCTAGACAGCTGTGTGAAGATATAATTTATTACACTTCTCTGTATAAACTGCTTTCACAATTAGCAGAACATTTTAACTCCTAAATAATTCAGTTAATCCCATTGTTCTTTTAACAGTTATTTTATTAATACATGGAGCATTATTTAGCTTTACAATGTATTTTCTGTAACTTATTGTCGCATAAGCTTTCCAAATAATTTATATTTTTGGATAAACGTTTTAAAATAATTTAATATTATAAAAAATATTAGATTTTTTTTATTTTTGTTTTTATATCAATATATATATTTTTATATATGATATATGTTTTGATATTTTATTATGTCGAAAAAGTCATTTGAAAAGTTTATCCAAAAATATTAAGTCAGCTTATCCAACTACATCAAATTGAGACTAGTGATGTCGTGAACCGTTCGCGAACTTCCCATCGCGAACTGCCTTCAACGTGGATGCTGTCCAGGAGGTGGGAGGGTCTGGGAGGGAGGGTCTGCTGGAGATTGGCCGGGATGTGTTAGCTGACTGGAGCTCGCCACGAACCCGTGGCGAGCCGTTCGCGGGAAGTTCGCGAACGGTTCGCGACATCACTAATTGAGACCTAAATAAGTGGGTGGACTAATTATTTTAAAAGAAAACTCTAACATTAAAAATATTTAATTTTAAGTGTTAGTCTTCCTTTTTAGTGCATTTGCTGGGTTCCCTTTGTAAAAAAAATATATATATATATGTATATATATGTTGGTGCTATATAAACATGCTTATAATAATAATAATCAATTTTGCCAAGAAACAAGAGTATTTTGATGGTTTTCATGTGAATTCAGATTTTACCATACTCTGCAGTAGCTGCAAATTCTGTCAATTTGCAGCAAAAACTGGAATTTAAGTGTTTATGTATTGTTTATTAATTATTTTTAGGATTATTTTAATGACTTATAAATTCAGGTAAACCCCTTCACTCTGAAAACTGTCCTTAGGAGACAAACGTATGTCCTTCTTTAACGGTCACCAGGTAAACGCTAATACAGATGACTCTTGGACATCATGATATGTACCAGCCAATTACCTGGCATTTTTCCGTATGCAATCAGTCTTAGTATGACATGCTCCGACCATATAGTGGGAGTTTTGAGTAAGTCCTTTTGCAGTTACAGTTCTGTCTAACTTCTGTTTATTTCAGAAGCATACATGTATAGTGTCTGATTAGGGTAAGTACAAGATTATTGTAATATTTAAATATTATACTTTTACTGATTGTTTGATTGCTGTTTCACTGGTATTGATTGATTACACTGCCTACAAATATGTGTCTTTTGTTTGGGGTGTTCGCTTGAAAAAGACCCATTGTAGGGTCGAAACATTGCTGTATACTGTGTTGCAATAAATGTGCCTTGCTGAACTTTGGAGCGCCTAGGCCTTTTTACTATTCCCTGGATGCAATATTGTGTGGGGACTATGCTAGGAAAGACTGACAGGCACGGAAAATTGGTACCAATGTGCGTATCTACACACCAAGCTTCCATTCGCACTCACAGCAATATGGAGTGAGAAGGTGTACTAAGTACTGCTCTCAGCCTGCTCTCATAAATGCTTGCTCTGCTAAATGCCATTGTTTTCATAAAAAAATATAATAAATAATAAACTCCTTGATCACAAAGTTTCACTGCGATTGAATAGTCTTCAAGACCTCTGCACACTTCCAAATTGAAACTAACTACCTTTTAAAAGTAAATTGACCCCTTCATCAGTTTATCATACAGTGATGAAGGGGTCTCAGCTTTATCACTCATTGTGATCATTATATAGATAATGGTAAGTAAGTGCTGAAATTGCTCCTGAATCCCCCCATTGCTTCTATCCTTCCCTTATTTAAAAAAAAAAAAGAAGAAGCTATTTAACTCCTGCATCAGTGAGGCTGTGAGTGCGAGAGGCTTCAAGGTCATTTTAGTTAATATCCCGATGGTCCCTCAAAGAACTGTTTAACCCTTTCCTCACAGTATTATACAGCAATGAACCCAAGTCTATCTTTCACTCACAGAAAGAATTGAGGTAAGTTTTAAATGCATTAGCCTCTCATTTTTTTTTTAATTTTGGTTTGAAAAATCCAGCAAGTGTTCTCATTTTGTTATGATATATATTAACCCCTTAAGGACTGAGCCAAATGTACATGTTTTAATCAAAATAAAACATAAACAAAACTTGGAATTTGACTATATGTCTGTTCAACCGTAATTCACCTCTTTCATATTAAGTTCACCCACACTTATTATATATCATTTTATTCAGGAGAAAACGAGCTTTAATTTAACATCAAATATTTAGCTATGAAACATAGTTTATTATGAATAAAATATAAAACAGTGAGAAAATACTGTTTGCTTTTACTGCAATACAATGCACATATTTGTATTTAGCAATGTCTCACTTGTAAAACACTACCCCCTATGTGCAGGTTTTATGGTGTTTTGGGAAGTTACAGGGTCAAATATAGCATGTTATATTTTTCTTTTTTTTTTCACAGTGAAATTTGCCAGATTGGTTATATTTTCCTTTGAGACCATACGGTAGCCCAGGAATGAGAATTACCCGCATGATAGCATACCATTTGCAATAGTAGACAACCCGAGGTATTGCAAATGGGGTATGTCCAGTCTTTTTTAGCAGCCACTTGCTCACAAACACTGGCCAATATTAGCGTTAACATTTATTTGTGTGTGAAAAATGCAAAAAAACTATTTTGAATGCCAATTGTAGTTTCCTGAGTACAACAGTACCGCCCATGTACAGGTTTTATGGTGTCTTGGAAAGTTACAGGGTTAAATATAGTGCTAGCAAATTAAATTCTCTGGACTTTCTGCCTGGGTTATCAGGCAGGTCCCACAAATTTTTATTAATAATATGACATAATTATGTAAAAATATTACATAAATATATACGCAGAATTAAAATATATATATATATATTTTTAATTATTTTTATTTATATGCAGGTGTATATATAGTGATTTATACATATATATTTATATATAAATATATATATATATTATTTTGTTCTAAGTGTATTTTGATATCAATATATATATATATATATATATATATTAATATATAAAATACAGCTAAAATGAAATTACACAAATATATGTTTTTAATTATTAATTTTTTATTATTTTTCATTAACGTATTTATATATTTTATATTATATATATATATATATATATATATATATATATATATTTGTGCTCGGAATTTAAATACGTGATGGATAGTAACTGTGAGCAAAGTTGGTTGTGGTGTGCCGAAACCAACGTACGAGTGGGCCTGTAAATAAAAGAGGGCCCACCAAGGATAATGTAGTTAAAACAGGGTGTAGGTGGGTGGGGACAATCAGCTGAGCGGCAGCGGTGAGTAGGGGCTGGGAGCTTAAGTAGGGGACTTACTCCTCCCACAAATTCAGGCCTAATGGCCTTTCTACTTGTGCTCGGAATTTAAATACGTGATGGATAGTAACTGTGAGCAAAGTTGGTTGTGGTGTGCCGAAACCAACGTACGAGTGGGCCTGTAAATAAAAGAGGGCAAAAAGATAAATTCGAGAAAATACACACTTTATTGCATTTTACAAGACCAAGTTTCTGAAAGCTTGGCGAAGCTCTTTCTCTGGTTGCGGAATATATGCGTTATATATGGAGGATTTCCATCGCCCGAGCCTTTTGATGATGTGGACCGGTGCGTTTGTGCTTAAGGGCTGCTGAGGCGGCTCCTATGCGGATGGAGTGCCCGGAGAATGCAGCCGGATTGTGTCCGAGCTTAGATAACAGGGTTCTGACATGTGACATCAATTTTGCCGTGGTAAGCGGGTGCCCTTGTAATGTTAAGAGCGGAGAGTCTGGCAGGTGAGTGCGAAAAGTTGACCGTAGTTGGTCGAGAACTTTCACCGGACACCAGGCATTATCAGTAGGGAAGAGAGGAATTATTGTAGGATGTATTGACCGGTTGGTTTTAGTGGTAGGGATAGAAAGGAGGTAGTGATCCTCTACCTTGGTGAGGTGTGAAGTTTTAAGGCATCGTGCGATATCTCCTTGACAAATCACTGTGAACTCTCTAGGTCTGAGAAAACCGTAGAAAGCGAGATATATGGCAGATTTTATCACCGTATTGGTGTAGCTATCAAATGGGGCTGTGTCAAGGAGATTGCTAAGAGACCTGAAGATAGGCCCGTCTATGGGTAATCTACTGCTTGCGAGTGGTGGTGAAACCTTTGATATACCTTTCAAGACCTTTTTTATGGGGTATGAAGACAAAAAGGGGGTGCTGTTAGGAAAATTGGTGAGGCTGTGGTGCTGAACCCCGGTGAGGTAAAGTTTAATGGTGTTGTGTGACAGATTAAGGTGTAGGTGGCAGAAAGAGGCAAAAGACACCATGGTTTGGATAGAAAAGTCACCTTGTAGCCCGAATTCTGCAGTGAATTTGTTAAATATGTTAAGTGCCCTATTGTAAGTGATAGCAGTGTTGGGTGATAATGCTTGGTGAGTGAGTGATCTAGCGTGAAGCAAGAGTGTGCTTAATCCAATATTAGTTCGTGAAACCGTGGTGTCCTGGATGGCTGATGGTGAGCTGCTGGGAGTGCCTGAGAAAATGCCTGGAATCGAGAACGAGAAAGAGCGTCAGCGGCGGTGTTGTGAATACCCGGGATGTGAAAACATACTAAGTGAAACTGATTGGATGCTGCCAGCCAGGTCAACTTGCGAATCAGCCGCATGATGGTCAGGGATGATGAGCGCCCTTTGTTAATAATATCGCAAGCTGCCGAGTTATCTGAGTAGCATTTTACTGCCTTGCCGGACCAGAGATGACCCCAGGTGTGTGCGGCTGCCACAATGGGGTAAATTTCAAATAGGGTTGAGGTCTCCCTGAATCCTGGCAAGGCATCCGTCTCAGTGGGCAAGTGGCCCCTAAACCAGTGGTTCCCGAAAATGGCTGCGAAACCGGTGTTGGCTGCTGCGTCCGTGTGGATGATGGGTGAAGAGGTGGAGAGAAGGGGGATAAACATGGAGATACCATTCCAGTCTTTCAAAAACTTCCCCCACATAGCCAAGTCAGCCTTGGCGTGGGGGTCCAAAGAAACTGTGCTGGAGTCCGGGACTCCATGGAGCAGGCAAAGAAGTCTGGAAATAAAAGACCTTCCCTGCGGAATGATGCGCATGGCGAAGTTCAGAGATCCAAGAAGGGACTGAAGTTCTCTCCTGGTGCAAACGTCATTCCGCAGGAACGTGTCTATCTCCCCTCTCAATCGTGAAAGTTTGTCGTGTGGAAGGCTAGCTCTGAGTTTGACAGAATCGAGCTCTATGCCTAAAAAGGTCAACTTTGTTGTGGGTCCTATAGTTTTGGCTGGGGACAAAGGGACTCCAAGTGTGGAAAAAAGTGCGGTAGTACTATTGATTGCTGTGGGTGTTGATGACCCTGGCTCTATCAGTAGAAAGTCATCTAGATAGTGAATAACGGAGTGACACCTGATGACGTTCAGAAGCAGCCAGCATAGTGACTCTGCGAAAATGTCGAAAAGTTTGGGGCTGCTTCGGGAACCAAAAGTGAGTCGTGTTGAGAAGTAATAATACCCTCGCCATTTAACACCGTGTAAGTGCCAGAGTGAGGGGTGTATGGGCAGTAATTTAAAGGCGTTAGTGATGTCTGTTTTGCTGAGCCAGGGTCGATTACCAGATGTCATGATGGACTGTATGGCGTCGTCGATGGTGACGTACTGCAGAGAGAATTCGTCTGCTGGAATGAGTGCGTTTATGCTTGGAACAAAAGAGGAGTGCGGTGCCGATAAATCGATAATGAGACGTTTTTTATTAGAATATTTGTGAATAGCAATACCAATAGGGTTAGTGCGCCAGGAGGAAAACGGTGAAGAGGTGAAAGGACCGATCATGAAACCGTTTGTGGTTTCTGCGGAAATGAGAGTGTCTACAGCGACTGGGTCTAAACGTGCAGACTGGAGATTAGGACATTCTAGTGTACATGGGGGAATGGCTATTATGCCTGTGTGAAACCCTTGTGAAAAACCTGTGGTGAGAAAATCCACTAAGTGCCTGCTGGGGTGACACCTTAGATAAAAAACCAGGTTGTCGATATTTATGTCGGTTAGTCATTTGTTTGGTGACAACCTGGCTGGACACATGGTCTTGGTATGTGCCCTGAAACATATGGAGCAGATGTGCAATAATCTACAGGCGCTGAAACTGCAGGAGCCTGCGTTGAAATTATTGCACACCTGTGCTTTACCTAAAAAGGAGATGGGCCTACCCAGCTTATCCCGGAGACCACCCGCTGGCTTGTGAGGGGTGAAAGAGGAGTGTGGTGTGAACGTGGGGTGAGGGGTGAGAGTGGAGGTGGTGGGATCTGGTTCGACGGGACATAAGTCCGCCATGTGGGATGTGGAATTACAGATGGCACAAGCCGGGGGGCCTGAGTCCAGCGAAGTGGCGACAGAAAAGTTCAGTGTCCATCTGACCCCAGTTCATTCTAATGTTGAACTGCTTGAGATGGGTCGCCGCCTTCGCTGAGACTGACTTGTGGTAGTCATAGAAGGAAGAGCCCCCGTACTTGATGCCTAGATCCACTACCTTGTGGAGATAGAGATCTAGCTCTTCTCTCCTATGGGGATACACCGTGCAAATGACGTCGCGGTATATCCCGAAAGCTATCACAAACTGTGGGATAGACAATTTTTTATTAAGCCTGGGATCCCTCGTTTTAAGCACAACAGAGATGTCACCATAATTGTATGCCTTGTTCTCGAGTACATCCTGAGAGGCTATGAGTAAAGACACCAGACACACATCCTTCCCGTCAAGGATATCTTTCCTGATAGAATCTGGGACGGAGTGTGCTGGTGACTCGAAAGGTGTGATGGCTGTGCCAGGTGCTGGAGGGGGGAGTATAGAGGGACATGAAGGTATGGCAGGTACAGCCGTGGTAGAGACTGGGACTACGGTGTTAGTACCTGAGGAGGAGATGGCGCTCTCCACCTTAGACAGCCTGCTATTGAGGGCCTGTAGATTGGCCAAGATATCTGCCAGGGTATCCTGGGTGGCCGTGCTGTTACTTGGTGTTGTCCTTGAGAGCTAGTTCCCGGCCGAGGAAAAGTTCTGCCTTTCTAGCTGTGGCCGGAAAGGGGATTCCCCTGAGCCTAAGCTCGGCTGTGATTTTGGGAATAGTCCATGCTCTCAAGGACGTGGGGGTTGAAAGAGTGAGTGATTCGCCTGGAGACACGGGTCTGATTGGCGTGAATGGTGCTTCTTCTGTCAGTTCTTCGGTTGGAATTGGTTCTTGGGACATTCTAAAAAGGAATGATTATGTGAAAGATATATTAGAAGGGGAGTGAGGTAAGAAGGGGGGGTATGGGGAGTGGTGTGTCTTGAAGAACTGGACTTTAATGCTAGATGCCGAGGCGAAAAACTTAACTATTGAATGACTGGATAGGTGAGGCCCTGCTAATGCCAAGTGGCGATGAGAGGCTCTACCTATGATTTGGCTTATGACGTAGGTGCCACAGACGTGGTGGCGGGATGTTGGCCTCTCGGTGACGATAAGAGAAATCAAAACGTGTGGCCGTGACAGGTGAGGCCCTAACTAGAGCCCTGTAGTAAGGCATGCGAGGCTTATAACTATGATTTGGGCGTGGGGCCGTACCTCCGTGTTGAGGTGGGGTGGGGGTGGTAGGCCTCGCGGGATCAGATTTCCTGATAGGGTGGGCTAAGGCATTAGCCTGTGCCGTATAGCCAGTTCGATAGTATGCTAAAGGGTAAAGTTAGAGGACTGGAATGGTGTGTGGATACTAACCTTGACTGGTCGCAAATGGTATCTGGAGCCTCCTGGTAAGTGTAGAGAGTCTTGTCTTAAATGTTGTCTTTGAGGAAGAATCCTGGGGGTTTAAGACAGATGTTGATGTGTTTATACGTATCGTGATGTCGTATGAATAGTATAGGGAGAAGGTTTGTTAGGGGCACGACGTGAGATCCTGCATTGAGGGATCTGGGAGGTTTAGGTGTAGGAATGGAATGATTTTGGATATGAGTGAGAAGGCAGAATGAGGCCTTGGGGTAGCGAATGGACGTACTTGAGTAAGGATGTAAGTACCTGAAGGTATGGCTGAGTACCGGGTCAGGTTTTTGGTGTCTTCTTGAGCCTGGTGGCCGTATGACCGAAAGTCTGTGTAGACAAGTAGTAAAGAGATAACGTATCCTGGGCGTAAGCCTGAGGGAAGGTAGTAATGGAGTTGAGACCGCGTGAGGTCTAGTATTGAAAAGAGAGTGAACTATACCTTTGTTTAAAGTACAGAGATTGTTTAATCGTGGCAGGTTAACTGCGTAGAAACGGTGGAAGCTTAGATTAATACAGGATCTAAGGGTTTAACCAAGACAAATTCCATAGTTAGCAATAGATGTGAAGATAATTGATAAAACCTGATAACTCAAGGTGATAAAAAACCATACCTGTTCCTGTAATAAAAGGACCTTGAAATAACAACTTTAAATGCAGAAAAGCAAGAGACCGATGCAATCTGTAAAAGCCAAAAGATGTGACAGCGTGATTTATGTGCAAGGAATAGTACGGATTATGTGTAAGGGTATAACTTGTAAATAGTGTTTAAAAAGACTTATCTGAGTGTTATTAGGAAAGAATGGTATAGCTTGAATTTAGACACGTATGAAGTTATGAACCGTGGTGAACATTATGTTTATTACAGAAAAATACTTTAAATGGTTTAACAAGGTAGAAAAACACAGGGCTGGTAGTTAACCATATAATGTAACCGCAAACTCATATGAAGGAATAAATAATAGTAGGACTGTGATTAGAACTTATGCAAGCTTAGCTTAAAAGAATAGAAATAACCGAATGTAAATTAGTAAGATGGTGTACGTGAATTTAACCATACGAATAGGTTGGTGCTGAAATAACCAAACGGAAAAGTGAATACAGATAATAATGAGCTTAAACATGAAATATTTATTCGGTTGTTTCCGTACGAAAAAGCATAAAATGATAGCGAAATGAGCCGAACGTTCGTGCGTTTTTTTGGCGCGAATGGAGATATTAACGAAAGCGTGTATTCGTGAAAATGCGAAAGAGGGAGCCTACCCCTACGTTTTTAGGCCCGAACGGCGGGGAAATAGCGAACGCTAATTCCCACGCCTTGCTTACGTGAACGCGCCGGTCTCGTGACCGGAAGTCGGGTACCTCGACCGGAGGGAAACGGAGTGGAAGGACCTCGGACGGACGGAGGATTGCACAGGGCGTCTGGCTGCTGGAAACAGGTACAGTTCTGGCGGGAAGCTGGACCGGAAGTGCTGGTTGCTAAGGACAATCAGCTGAGCGGCAGCGGTGAGTAGGGGCTGGGAGCTTAAGTAGGGGACTTACTCCTCCCACAAATTCAGGCCTAATGGCCTTTCTACATATAAAACTATATATATATATATATATATATTTAATTAATATCATTCTACGTGTCTTTTGATGTTAATATATATATATAATTATATATATATATTAATATTAAAATACACTTAGTGTATGTGTGTGTATGTATATATATATATATATATATACTTAGATCATATAAACAATATATATATTTATATATATATATATATATATATATATATATATGATCTAAGTTTATTTTATTTTAAACAGTTTTTAACCTTTACTTAACTTTTTATAGGCAGCAGGGGGACCCCTGGACGGCGTGGACGTGCTATGCCGCCCGCCGGTGTTTAGAGCCGGGTCCCCAAGGACAGTATAGCACGTCCGCCGTTCTTAAAGAGTTAACATATATATATATATATATATATATATATATAGGATAGAGTAGAGATAGTACTCCAAGGACTTCAAGTGGTAAAAAATAACTTAACTTTTATTCAGCAACTGCCACAGGTGATCAACTTTCGTCAGGTACCTTATTGGTATTTAGAGCCCCCACCCACAGCACAGGGGTGGGGGCCAGGGGGGAGGACTTTAGGCCCCCTTATTCTAATTTAGGGCCCCCACCCACCGCTCAGTGGTGGGGGACAGGGGGGAGGACATTA
>OW240919.1:58063200-58077705 GCA_933207985.1 Pelobates cultripes
CAGTTCAGTATTTTGGAAGATACGGTTTAATGCAGATTCTGCTGACCATATACAGGCTATATGAAAAATAATTACTGTTAAATGTGTCCCCTGTTCTGTAGTTTAAAACTACTGAACGATGTCTTTGTGCACCAAATAACCGTGAGATGGCACCGTGTAGAAAAGTCAAAACAGTGTCTGTGAGTTAAAATGTCTGCCATCCATTGTTCTCACCATGTGCCTCTGATACATGAAATGGTGGCCACCTAGTAACTCCACACAGGGCTGTCTTTAACATTGATTGGACCCTGGGCAAGCATTTGCTTGGGCCCCCTGGATCCTGCCCTTCCCCTCCACACATTTCCACCCCCTGGCATGCAGTCATGCCCTCCACCCCAATACAGTGGCATAACTAATGTAGAGAAGGCCCAGGTGCAAGACATTTTTTGGGGCCTCCCATCTAGCACAATAATGGAGAAAAGATAGATCTCATCTGTTGTACAATTCCCACGATGCTATGCCAGTTGGGGATCTACCATTTGGTCATTCTTGCAGGGCTGTATTTGTGAGCAGTGTTTGTAAATTTGAATGTGAGCATGTTGTTGTATAGAGTATGTGTGTGCATGTACGGTGTAGTATTGGTGTTAGAGTGAAGGGGTGTGTTTCTATATACTTTTTGAGTTTGAATTCAGGGGCGTGTTTGTATGTAATGTTTGTGTTTGCAGGGGTGTGTTTGCATGTTGTGTTTGATTGCTTGGATGTATGACATACATTCACAGATATCCATACACATTAGCACACTGATACATGCACACATCTGGACACATGCACAGACTGATACAAACAGACTGGCGTATACACACACAGACACATACATACATACACACACACACACAGATACAAAGATAAAAACACTGGCACATCCACACACAGAGATACACACTTACACACACTGACACAGATATAGACACACATTAAGATGCACACAGACACACGGGTACACATGCAGGGGTGTATTTGTGTGCAGTGTTGGCAAAGGAATGCTGGGATGTATGCATTGCCACACAGATGCACACTTACACAAACACTGAGATACACACAGGAACACAGATACACATGCAGTGGTGTATTTGTGTGCAGTGTTAGCGTTGGAATGTAGTAGTGTATATGTGTGCAGTGTTGGTACTGGAATGATGGAACGTATGCATTGCCACACGCATAGATACACACTTACACAACCTGACACTCATATACATACACAGACACGCAGGTACACATACAAACTGACACACAAGTACACGGACACAGGTATACATCCACATAGATACACATAAACACTGACACAAAGGTACACATACACTGACACAAACACAGCCAGATACACACACACTGACACTCACACAGCCAGATACACACATACAGCCAGATACAAACGCACACACATACAGATACACAAGCATAAAATCAGATACACACGCATAGTCAGATACACACACACAGTCAGACACACACAGTCAGATACACACATACAGTCAGATACACACACATAGTCAGATACACACATACATAGTCAGATACACAAACACACATAGTCAGATACACATATACAGTCAGATATACACACATAGTCAGATACACACATACAGTCAGATATACACACATAGTCAGATACACACACACACACAGTCAGATACACACACATAGTCAGATACACACACATAGTCAGATACACACATACAGTCAGATACACACATACAGTCAGATACACACACATACAGTCAGATACACACACATAGTCAGATACACACACACAGTCAGGTACACACACATAGTCAGATATACACACACAGTCAGATACACACACATAGTCAGATACACACACATAGTCAGATATACACACATAGTCAGATATACACACACAGTCAGATACACACACAGTCAGGTACAAACACATAGTCAGGTACACACACATAGTCAGATACACACATACAGTCAGATATACACACATAGTCAGATACACACACATAGTCAGATACACACATACAGTCAGATATACACACATAGTCAGATATACACACATACAGTCAGATATACACACATAGTCAGATACACACATACAGTCAGATATACACACATAGTCAGATACACACACACACATAGTCAGATACACACAGTCAGATATACACACAGTCAGATATACACACAGTCAGATATACACACACAGTCAGATACACACACACAGTCAGATACACACATAGTCAGATACACACATACATAGTCAGATATACACATACATAGTCAGATACACACATACAGTCAGATATACACACATACAGTCAGATATACACACATACAGTCAGATATACACACATAGTCAGATACACACATACAGTCAGATATACACACATAGTCAGATACACACACACACACACATAGTCATATACACACAGTCAGATATACACACACAGTCAGATACACACACACAGTCAGATACACACACATAGTCAGATACACACATACATAGTCAGATATACACATACATAGTCAGATACACACATACAGTCAGATATACACACATACAGTCAGATATACACATACATAGTCAGATATACACATACATAGTCAGATACACACATACAGTCAGATACACACATACATAGTCAGATACACACATACAGTCAGATATACACACATACAGTCAGATATACACATACATAGTCAGATACACACATACATAGTCAGATACACACACACACATAGTCAGATACACACATACAGTCAGATATACACACATACAGTCAGATATACACATACATAGTCAGATATACACATACATAGTCAGATACACACATACAGTCAGATACACACATACATAGTCAGATACACACATACAGTCAGATATACACACATACAGTCAGATATACACATACATAGTCAGATACACACATACATAGTCAGATACACACACACACATAGTCAGATACACACATACAGTCAGATATACACACATACAGTCAGATATACACATACATAGTCAGATATACACATACATAGTCAGATACACACATACAGTCAGATATACACACACAGTCAGATACACACATACATAGTCAGATACACACATACAGTCAGATATACACACATTTATATCAATTTAAGTCTAGCCACCCTCTTGTCTCCTTACCTTTAGAAAAGGGTGGCTTCCCTGGGGTCCAGTGGAAGCTGGATGGCTGAGGTTGATGGGAGTCTGATGAACATGTTTACCTCAGTCCCTCTCCTTCACCTCCTCCTCCTGTGTGCATCCTCCCTCTCCTCCACTTCCATGTGTGTCTCCTCCTCCCCAGCGGCACTCTGTTACTTGGGAGGAAGTGATCTCACCTCACTTCCTCCCAGCAGGCATACAGACAGGGGCCCGGTCGGGTGCTCAATTAAAGGGCCGGGGGGCCCTGATTACTTCACTTGCCGCAGCCCACTGGGATATTTCTCAGTATCCCGGTGGGCTGTTCAGTCCTGGCTGGGGGCAGGGGGCCCACGGGACAGCTGCTTTGGGCCCCCCAGGAGCAACTGGGCCCGGGGCAGCTGCCCCGTTTGCCCCTTGTTAAAGACGGCCCTGCATACACACATTTAATATTCAAGAGGTTCACCCAGCCTTCTTACCTTGCTCTAGGGAGCTGGAGTTGATCCTCAGTCCCTGGTGGTCAGTGGTTACTGCTGGGATCTCTGTGCTTTTCCTGCACAGGTCCCTTGCGCACCCTGTAATGACGCCGATGCCGGGATGATGTTGCATGCGGGCTCACTGCAGGGCGAAGACAGTCAGACACAGTCAGATGCACACAGTTATACACATATACTGTCACAAGCAGACAGTCACAGGCGCAGTCACAGGTAGACAGTCACAGGCAGACATTCACACACACAGGCACAGGCAGTCACACACACACACACACACACAAAGTCACAGAAAGTCACAGGCAGACAGTCACACACAGTCACAGGTAGACAATCACAAGCAGACAGTCACATACACAGTCACAGGCAGACAGTCAGTGAAGTCCCTGGTGTGCAGTTGTTGGGCAAGCAGGGACTCCTTCCTGCTTCCCCTCAGTGTGCTGCAGTAAGAGCGGCGAGTGGAGGGTACCAGCATCGGAGTTGGCTCCGCCCCATGACCGGTTTGGGTCCGCCCCCGTGATACTCAGTGCAGTTACTCCTGCTGTATTCCCTGACCGGCCCCTGCATTGGTGAGCTGTGACGGCTGCCCGGCGCCCCTGCCCCTTGTCGGAGTTAGGGACTTCCTCAGGGACAATCTCTCAATGGTACAGGATACAAAGTACATATCAAACCCCTCCCCAATCCTTATATACACCCCCAATTAGTTCTAAAACTCCTCTCATAGGGTCTTCTGTCTTCTCCAGCTGATAGTAATTTACGAGTTGCTTCCTTCATCGACGTGATCACGCAATGATGTTATGCATTCCATACGTGCATTCCATCACGATCGGTATACTGCCATCTTCCTTCTCCAAGTTTTGTGACGTCATTGCGCTCTACATTCCAGAGTGCGTTCCAACCCGTAGTACATCTGTGGCAGAACCACTGCCTATTCGTGTGTTTTCCCCTGGTTTTATGTGTTTCCCCATGTATTTCGTGTCCTATATCCTATTTTACCATTCAGGAGCATTCCTACGAATGAAACCCATTCGTCTCCTGAACGGGGACCACCCCAGTGCCCCATTAGAACCAATTAATCAATTAGAATGTTCGCACTTACAACATAAGTGTGAAACCGCAAAGGAAGTAATTAATGAGTGCTCCCGCAGGTGGCTGCTATTTCATATAGATGAATGCCAACCAGGAGGAGCATTCATACCCCGAAAGGAGACACTTCCATTGCAGGTTTCAGCACAGGAACCTCGCAAATGGAGATTCACCGGAGAATGTGCCTTTTGGAGCACTGGCTAGTTTTGTGGGTTTTTCTGTGCCTGGGAGACAAAGAGACAGCCTCTTTTCTCGCGCCTTGGCTCCCAGACACAGAGGCCCATGGGATGAAGACCCCCCTGTTGTCCTATGCAGAAGACCCCCTTCAATGGAGTATATTCGAAGCATGGTCTTGTCACCAGTGGGGTACCTCAACGATCTGTACTTGGAGCCATTCTCTTTAATAATTTTATTAGTGATATTACCGAGAGTTCTACCGAAGCAGAAACACCACAATCATAAGAGGGAAGCGGTCCAGAGCTGGCAGATGCCATTCATTTTTCCTGTGAGTGCCAAAAATTGACATTGGGAGTCCCGTGGGAACTGAGTATGGCATACTGGGGCTTTCTGGACACAGAATGCAACTTGCCCACAGAAAACAGCCCTCTGCAGCCTCTACCCCCCTGCTCCCACTGCAGCCCCTACCTTTACACTTACTACAAGTCCTATCATTCCAAGGCACCCCCTACAGCCCCTACTCACTTGCTACCTCTGCAGTCCCGGTCCCCCTGCTCTCTCTGCATCCCCTAACCCCCTGCTCCCTCTGCAGCCCCTGCACTCTCTGCAGCCCCTAATCTCCTTGCTCCCTCTGCAGCACCTACCACCTGCGGAGACCCTAGCCCCCTGCACCTTCTAGAGCCCCTGCTCCCCTGTACCCTCTGCCACCCCTACCCCCTGCACCCACTTCAGCTCCTACCCACTACAGCCCCTGCGCCCACTACAGGAGGTAAGCACTCACTACAGCCCCTATATCATATGCACCCACTACAGCCCCTATACCCTATGCACCCACTACAGCCCCTATACTCCCTGCACTTACTACAGCTCCTATTTCTCCCTGCAATGACAATTGCCCATATTACCCCTGCACCCACTACAGCCCTATCCCTCTTCTGCACCCACTGCACTGCCGCCTCCAAATGCCCAGGCAGATCCCTTGTTTGCCTAGTGTCCTGGGGGGCTCAAGAGCTGGCCACTTTTGAGCCCCCCCAAGGTGGACAGCGGGAAGCAAGAAAGCATGCTCACCTGAGCTCTTCCTGCTCAGCTCCCTCGCGTGCCGCTTAATGAAGCTGGGAGCTGGAATATGACGTCATTCTGGCTCCCAGCATCACTAAGCAGTGCTCGATGCTGAGCAGGAAAATCAGAGCTCCCTCGCCGCCTACTTAGTCTGTCCGCCCCCTACCTGCCTGCCTGCCCAGCAGCCCCACTGGACCACAGGTAAGTAATCCACTCCAGCTCTCCCAGGGAGGCTGGGTGGATTTAAATTAAAATAAAAAAATTATTTGTGTCTGTAAGTGTGTATGTGTGTATGTCTGTAAGTGTGTATGTGTGTGTGTGTCTAAGTGAATGTGTGTGTGTGTGTGTGTGTGTATAAGTGTGTGTGTCTGTAAGTGTGTGTGGGCGTGCCTGAGCACCATCCTGCCTTGGGCAGCATAAATCCAAAATACACCACTGCATGAATGGATAAACACCCGCTACTCTAACAAGCCTATCCTTGTAGAGATGCATTGATTTAAAATCTGTGTTTTAAAACAGGACTTTATTTCTAACGTTGTTTACTGAAACATGGAACCCTGATATTTGTCTGTGGTAGGGTATGATATGGGAGGTTTATGAAAACATGATTTCTCTGTGTCTGTCTTTATTTAGTTTAAATAAAATGTATTTAATAATAATAATAATAAAATAAATAAAGATCTTTCTAATAAAATTAAAAATAATCTCAAAGATAAATTTATAAAAAAAATTGTTTTAGGTGATAAACATTTAGTGTCACCAAATGATATTGTAAATGCATTTGTGGAATTTTATAAATCTCTATATAATCTAAAGGAGGTAGGGAGGAGTAGAGAGGAAATGGATACATTTCTGTGTAACCTTAAATTACCAAAAATTAACCAAAGGAAGTTGGAATCGCTGAATGCTCCATTCTTACTATCAGAAGTAACCAAAGTAATAGATAAGTTAAAATTGAATAAGGCTCCAGGCCCAGATGGCTTCTCAACAATGTTTTATAAAACCTTTTCTAGACTCATTTCCCCTATCCTTCTAGAGATGTTTACGAAGGCGTCCGCGGATACCCCTTTCCCCAATGAGATGCTATTGGCTTCCATCATTCCTATACCCAAAGTAGGGAAAGATTTAACACTTATAACTAATTATAGACCTATATCTCTCATTAACTTAGATATAAAGATATTCTCTCAAATATTATCTAACAGATTTAAAATGGTAATTGGAGAATTGATTGATGTTGATCAGTCTGGATTTGTGCGAGGGAGAGGTACTACAGATAATACGCGTAGGACATTTAATTTAATACATAGAATAAATGAGCATAAATGGGGATCTGTTATTATGGCCCTCGATGCTGAGAAGGCCTTTGACAGAGTCAATTGGAGATTCCTGGACTCTGTCATGGGCCAATTTGGCTTGGAGGGTCAGTTTAGACATAAAACTATGTTGCTATATAGGAATTCTACAGCTAAAATAATCAACCCTCTTGTTGAGTCTGACCATTTTGAGGTCAAAATGGTACTAGACAGGGTTGCCCTTTGGCTCCCCTGCTATATATTCTTACAATTGAACCTTTGGCCACCTTGATCAGACAGGATACTAATATAAAGGGGGTCAAATCTCACAATGGGGAAACCAAGATTTCCCTTTTTGCAGATGATGTCCTCCTTACCTTGACGGACCCGATGGTTTCAATTCCATCGGTATTGGATGCTATATCCAACTATAGTAGCTTCTCCAACTATAAGATCAATATGAAAAAAACTCAAATTTTAGCCTCTTTTTTATCTGAGGCCCAGAAAGATCTTTTGGCTGCACATTTCCAATTTTCATGGGCAAAAGATACTATTGGTTATTTGGGGATTAAAATATCTTTTGATTTAGAGAGGACGATACAAACAAATTATGACACATTATTAAAAGACTTGCAACAACTGGTATACAATTGGAGGAAGATTGAGTCCTCATGGATAGGAAGACTAAATATGATTAAGGCTTTTTTGATACCTAAACTTATATACTATTTTAGGGCGATTCCTTATAGACTGGGGAAAGGTACTCTTAACTGTTTTCAAACTCTGATTTCCAAATGCATTTGGTCAAATAAACCACCTAGGATAGCTTTTGACACTCTTCGAAGGAGCTATCAGAAGGGTGGTATAGCATTTCCAGATGTTGATAAAATTCATGAAGCATGTATGGCGACTCATCTGTTACAGTGGTTAGATAGGGAACAGGGATCCATATCATGGTTTACCCTAGAACAGGAGGATAGCCCTAGAAGTAAATTGTTTGTTCTTTTTTGGATGGGTTTGTTAAATTTGGGTGAATTGGATACCAAGAATTTTTCGAACCGAATATTGATAGATATGGTCAATACTTCTAGAATTCTAAATAAAAAATTGAAGTTGGAAGATAAGTTATTATATAGAGTTCCATTAGTGGTCCTACAACATATAATGGATAATATAAATGTTCAATCTTGGATACATCTAGGTCTAACGAAGATCTCGGATTTATGGGATGGATCTAAACCCATCCCATTTACACAATTGCAAGAAAAGTTTAATCTTCCCCCCAGAGATCTTTTCCAATATTTAAGGATTAAGAATTTTATACTTTCTCGGACCATACTTAAGGACCATATTATTAATCCCCTTATTATATTATATAAAAAGAAGGGTGGGATCTCTAGATTTATTAAGGTGCTAGAATCAATGGAACAAGATTCTCATGCTACCTCCTTCGTTAAATGGGAACAAGATATTGAGAAATCCTTTTCACTTCTGGAATGGACCAAAGATACACTCCTAGTTAAACGTTGTATACATAGTATCTCTCTTTATGAAACACATTTAAAGATAATATATAGGTGGTATATGGTACCGACTAAACTATACCAAATATCATCTGTCCATTCTAAGAATTGTTGGAGATGTGGAATTGAGGAGGGAACTATTTACCATATATGGTGGGAGTGTCATGGTCTGGATAATATAAAAATTCAAATGTTTGGCCTTATTAATTCTATTTTTAAGGAGATAAAAGAAATTAGTCCTCAACTTTTTCTCTTTAACATTGGTTTTCCTTCGCAGGACAAATATCAAAAATATCTCTTGACTCATATATTTTTTGCTATTAAAATATGTATAGCAAGGGCTTGGAAATCTTCTATCCCATTAATATGGCACAATATTATGGAGCAAATAGAGTATCAATATAGGATGGAATCAATTCCCTTTTTTAGTACTAGAGATGTGGCCAAATTATGGTTACCCTGGACAAACAGACAGAATTCATGATTATGCATTGTGGTCCCCCCCTTATCGAGTCTCAGAGGAGTAATTATTTGTATTATAATTATCTATATTTTTATATTTATTTAGAAATATATATATATATATTTTTTTATCAATGTGATATCTATACCATGGGAAATGTTGGCGTTAACCCGTTTTTGATAGCGATTGGCATTGGACAAGTGTAGTGTGATTGAAATACACATTGGGTGTATGATGGCTTTCAACGGATACACTGTACTATATGTGTAATCATTCAGTGTTTAATACTACACAGTGCCTATATTACATTATACTGCCTACTTATCTATGCTCTTAGCAGTTTCATTGATTATTTTTTTTTCTTTTTTTTTTTTTTTATTGCTTTTTTCTGTTTGTGTGTCTAACCTTTTTGCTGTCCTTTTAACATTTATCCTTTGTATTTGGTTGTCTTAATGTGCTGGAGGATTGCCTTTGGGGTACCTCATATGCAAATGTTAAAATTTCATATAATAAAATAAAGAAATATAAAAAAAAAAAAAATTAATTTAATTTTTTTTATTTTGTGCACTTAATTTTTTTAATGTTTAACTAGTGCACTTCATTTTTCTTTTCTGCCTCACAACTGCTCATTGGTGTGTGTAATGTACCAAGCTTGCATAAAATCTTTTAGTTCTGTTACGCTGTATTATCAGTTTAAAAATGTTTGTGTCCCACACTATACTTTATAGGGTGTGGCCCTACTTATGCATTACAATGTTAGATAATTATTTTTTTGTGTCATTGTATATACAATCGTACATAAGAACTTGCATTTAGTTGAACAAGAAAAAAAATGAAGGATATTACATGACCAACAATAACAATTTTTTTAATTTTTAACATTTTAGGTCCTGGTTTGGCACACAAGGACACAACTTCCAATAATACATTTAGACAAAAATTTTACTGACCTAAATACTGAAGTCTGAACCAATCAGAAGGAACTATTGAACAACCTGAAGGCTCAATGGAAAAGTAATTTATACAATGTTGCATCATGATACTCTTCCTATGAAGAGGAATAATTTTTGTTAAATGTACACTCCAGGCACCATAACCACTACAGCCTGCTGTAAGTGTTTTGTTGACAGGAGTGCCTTGGCATCCCACAGTGTAAGTAGTCAAAGAGTTTTAAAAAGTTTAGACAACTTACTTGAGCCACTTGGGCATCCATAACCACCTCCTGCAAGAAGATTCTTTTAGCTCCACTGAGCGAAACCCTGCTAAGTACTCTCAGCCAATGAGCTCCTCCCTCAGTGCAGGAGCTTCCTGGGGCAAAGAAGGAAATGAATGTGTATATACCAATGTGGTTCTTATAGCGCAAAGAAGTGTCTGAATGCTTTAATTAAAATTGCTAAATATTACAGCGCTTAGTACGATTTTGTTTAGTGCATAGTGCACCTTGCAGTTGGGCACTCTG
This sequence comes from Pelobates cultripes, assembly GCA_933207985.1. Lineage (NCBI taxonomy): Eukaryota > Metazoa > Chordata > Amphibia > Anura > Pelobatidae > Pelobates > Pelobates cultripes. Next base: position 58,073,911 of record OW240919.1, read on the forward strand.
TTTCCCATTATTTGTTGACAGCAGCCTTAGAACTGATGTCACTGTGGGTTTGCAGAGAAAGTGAGAAGTGAAAGATCACCACTATAAATGTAAAGTGTATACAGTGAACAAAGGTGAATAAGTGTGATAGCAAAAAATGCTATAACCACCTGAGTGGAGACCCCTTAAACCACTCTAACAAATACAAGAATTAAATACATACAATGGTGGATCACACGTCTTGATGCGTCTAAATAAAAACATAAAACCATATAGTGTAATATTGTCAATGTATATATAAATATGGAAAGCGTAGAGATCATGTACTCACAAGCCTGGAGCCAAATGAAATCATATGGCTCCCATGAAGAGCGCTGTGGGACTATTAAATGGGATGTCCCCGTCCGTCTTGTAGAAGTTCTTGTAGTTCTCAAGCAGTATTTGGTTGATGTGATTTCTTCCAGAAAAAAGCTTTATTCAGAATGTGCAATAAAACAAATAATAAAGGAAATATAAACTAGGTTCGCTGCACCTCTATATATAATTTGTGGTTGTATTGGTAGAATCTCTTTTAGAATTGGATCGTCTCTTAAAATATGCCAATACTTTTTTATGACTTTCTTAATTTTTTTATTATTGCCAATAAAATTACATATAAAAGGGATTTTTTGAGTATGTATTTGTTGTGTATCTTTAGATTTATAAATTAATAATTCTTGTCTTGATGTATTCTTAACTTCTTCCATTGCTACAGTTAGTCTGTCCTCTTCATATCCCTTTTCTAGAAATTGTTCTTTTATTCTCGTTGTTTGTTGTATGTAATCCTCATCATAAGTGCAATTGCGTCTGATCCTCAGAAATTGGCCTTTGGGTGCATTGTTCAACCATGGTTTATGGTAGCAACTGTTTCTCTCGATGTATCCGTTCGCATCTACCACTTTAAAAAAGTTTTTGGTTCTAATCTGATCATTTTGTATGAAAACGTGAAGGTCTAAAAAATTATTGTCCGTCTGACTATGGGTAGTTGTTAATATAATTCCCCACTCGTTGTCGTTTAAAAAGGATTCGAACATTTCCAAGAGTTCAATGGAACCATTCCAAATTAAAAATATGTCATCACCAAACTTGACTACCAAGGATGTTCAGAGAATATAAAATGTTCCTCCCAATATGCCATAAACAAGTTTGCGTAGCTGGGTGCGAATTTGGTGCCCATCGACGTTCCTATAATCTGAAGATAAAAAGTATTGTTGAACCAAAAAAAATTGTTAGTTAAAATAAGATAAATGCCTTCTAAAATAAACTCAATTTGTTCTTCTTTAAAATCTGCTTTAATTAAAAAATGTTTGACAGCTCTAATTCCTATATCGTGGGGGATGATGCTATACAAGGACGTAACGATTAAAAATCCATCTCATCTCAAAGATACAATCCATATATTGCAAGTTTTGAATACTATCCAATGGGACACTAACTATCGCCTAGTTACCAGCAACGTTACGTCCTTGAGGAAGCCCCTGGCACGGGGCGAAACGCGTATAGGATCCTAATAGACACTATTAGCCACTTGGGCTATTCGGACTACAATAGATATTATCAGCCATCTGGCTATATTGGAATTTGGATCTATCCAACTCTGCAGTCCATGTTTTTATATTTGCTTTTATATTTCCTTTATTAATTGTTTTATTGCACATTCTGAATAAAGTTTTTTTCTGGAAGAAATCACATCAACCCAATTCAGCTTTATTTTTATGCTGCTTGAGAACTACAAGAATTTCTACAAGACGGACGGGGACATCCCATTTAATAGTCCCACTGCGCTATTCATGGGAGCCATATGATTTCATTTGGCTCCAGGCTTGTGAGTACATGATCTCTACGCTTTCCATATTTATATATACATTGACAATATTACACTATATGGTTTTATGTTTTTATTTAGACGCATCAATACGTGTGATCCACCATTGTATGTATTTAAAGATCACCACTATACCTCCTCAACTTGCAAGCTGTGTGAACTAATCTTGAAGTGTTCTTGCAGAGAGAGAGAGGGAAACAGGGTTCTTTTCCTCCATCACCTGACGGCTACAAATCATGTCCATGCAGGCACATTATAAGGGGATTCTAAACTCTTTTTCCAAGATGCCCTCATTGCATGTATTTAAAAACATTTGCTTATTACCACTTTTCGCCTGCAAACTGATTAATACATGGTTATATTTTATTTTGCATTTCTGAACATTGCAAAATATAATTTGGCACATTCCACTTAAAACAAAAACTTCCACTGAGTCTTAAGTCATTCCAGTTTTAACAGTGAGGTTCCTCACACACACTGCATAAGAGTCTTTATGGCTCAAAAGTACAGGGCTGCATTCCAGCAGCCAAGGAAAAGATGGGGAGGAGACTTTGGGTAGACATCAGTGTTTCGAGACATGGTGACAATACAGTAGTATAGTAGATGCCTTGTTTTAGCAAGTCAGTGGCACTTAGGGAATGTGAGGATTGTGCAATATGAATGGGGTGGGGGTGGGAGTTTGAGAATTCTGTGCATCCATGTGCTGTGATGTAAATCTGTCCCTAAGTAACCCTGATTGCACAGACATTGGAACCCTGACAGTCTATGTTAGATAATTGTGTATCAATAAACCCACAGAGAAAATAGCTCCTATCACATTTAAGAACATTTAGTGCAATAAAACAAACATGAGGATGTCCAACATCAGATAACAGACCAAAAGTCTGTTTGGATTCCGGAAGCGCCCTTAATGGCTGTCTGGTAGACAGCCACAGAGGGCAGACTTAGTGCTGCAATGTAAACATTGCAGTTCTCTGGAACCATAATGTTTTATATTGCAGCACTAAGTGTAATAGGGAGACAGCACCCAGACCACTTCAATTAGCTGAAGTGGTCTGGGTGACTGCAGTGTCCCTTTAAAATATTATTAGCTATATTTAGATTTTTACAACTATTGAAAACATAGAACGTATTTGAGTTCATCCACTAGAGGGCACTTTACCAAATTACTATCCATGTGTTAGATACTAAACATGACACAGCTTGGAAGATAGTCCCGTCTACATTTTTCCTAATTGATATCCTATTTCATTATCCTTTGTTTGTGGTAAAATACTAGTGTCATCTAGATACTTTTTAATATTCTAATATTAAAAGTTATGTTTTATTGTATACATAGTGTCTGAATACTGTCCTACTCTTGAGGGCCAACATACCAGTAATCACCCTTGATTCACTCCTGTTCTTCATTTTTGCTTTTTACTACTTTGAATTTTCATTTTAGTGGATTACCCTGTAAGGAACACACTCAGGGTTTTTCATTTAAATGTCATTTCAAAGTTTTCAATTATGCTATTTGATTCACTTTTAATGAATAACCCTAATTGTAATAAAAGAACATAGAAATAACAAAATTACATAAAAGAGGACACATGCTCAAACATAACTTATTCATTATATTTTTGGTTTATATCATACCGTAGTTCTTGCATGATCACTTGTGCATAGTATTTGCATAAATAAGCAAATGTCAGTAATATATGTACATATGTAAATTAATAAATAAATGAAAACATATTGTTTTGAAGCATTCTGTATCTTAAGCCTAGGTGGCTCTAGAGGTTAGGTTGGGTTTTTTTCGGTTCTGTGTCTCTTCCTGACTGCTGTGTTACGTTTATTACACCATGAAATAAACAGATGAAAGATTTTCTTTTTGCATCATATACTGTGTTTTGTGAATCCACTGTCTGGGTTTAATTCCTCATTGAGGAGACTGGTTGAATTATTTGGGT
>OW240919.1:58140375-58182875 GCA_933207985.1 Pelobates cultripes
ACCCATGATGACCCCTGTCCACCTTCCAAAGCACCTTCAATGGGGATGTGACCATCAGAGCCGGACCATGGAGCAATGGAAGAAGGTTGCCTTGTCTGATGAATCACATTTTCTGTTTAGATACGGTGGATGGTCGGGTGCATGCGTTTCATTTATCTGCGGAAGAAATGGCATCAGGATGCACTATGGTAAGAAGGCAAGCCAGTGTTATATGTTAGGTGTTATGCTATGGGCAATTTTTTTGGGGGAAAAAATTTAATTAATGTGGACATGTACCACCTGCCTAGAGATTGTGGCAGACCACGTATATCCCTTCATGCCAATGAATCATGGTCAATGGCCTATTTCAGCCACACTGGAAAAATTGTTCAGGAATGATTTGAGGACAAAGAGTACATGGTGTTGCCTTTGCCCCCAAATTCCCCAGATCTCAATCTGATTAAGCATCTGTGGGATGTCATAAAACAACAAATCTGATCCAAGGAGTTCCTACCTTATAACTTGCAGGGCTTAAAGGATCTGCTGCTAATATCTTGTTGCTAGAAACCACAGGACATGTTCAGAGGTCTTGTGGAGTCCAGGCCTCAAAGCATCAGAGCTGCCTTTGCAGTACGAGGGGCACCTACACAATGCGAGGCAGGTGGGTTTAATGTTGTGGTGCTCAAAGTATAGGCTTTTGCATGCCATGTCAGCTATTACATTGGGCGGGAACATTTTCCATGCTGTGCAATAACACTAGGAGCTTTCAAATTTGTTGGCTTATAAGTTAACCAATCAGAGTGCGCCGCAAGGCAGATGAGGGCACTGGGTAATTTTAAACTTTACTTCTGGTAATATGGGTTTATTATTGACTTCCAAAGGCGTACTTCTTTCCTTTATACAACCAAGAGTTTTTAACCATTTGCCTGCTGGCTGTAAAAAGTATAGTCCCGTCTGTATCAGTACAGGGCCATTCAGTATTAATAACTAAATAACCCCATGCACATTTGCTTTCTTGAGTTTATTTCGCCATATTTTGATCACTATGTCCCAAATGCTACTTCATTACCTCTATTTTTACCCTTTGTGTCACTATACCGCACTCACTCTAGCATGTAAGCTCATTGAGCAGGCCCTCAACCCCTCTGTTCCTGTGCGCCCATGTGTCTGGTTTACATACATGTCTGTTAGTCCATCCATTGTACAGGGCAACAGAATTTGCTGGCACTATAAAAAAAAAATAAAAAAAAAAATCATTTGAATGTTTTAAAATACCTGATTCCCTTAGCTGAACTACTAGTCACTCTCTGCCAGTTTATGTCCCAATAATTAAAATCTTCAATAATTAAAGTGCTACCTAGATATGTATCTTTCCTCATTTATTCTAACAGCTGTTCTATTAATATTATATAATTTATAATATTAGATAGTTTATAGCATATTACAGATAATATTTTATTTTCCCTCCTTTGCCTCAAACAGATATCTATCCATAAGGCTTCACATTTTCTTGTCACATATTACTTGCTGTACATTTGGCTTCAACTCATGGTTCACATACAAACATATCACTCCACCTTTCCTATTTTTTTACAATTCCTCCTAAACATTGTGTACTATTTAGGTTAATTTTCCAAGCATATGTTTAATTCCACGATGTTTAATTATGCCTATTTTGTTTAGTGTATGCTACTACATCTAGTTTCCCCATTTTGTTATTTAGGCTCATTGCATTAGCAAGCATACATTTAATTTAGTTATGAATAACTTGTACTGTATGTAATGTTTTATAATATGACTCCTCTGTTTTGATTTTACCTCTCCCCATCTCCACCTCCCTTTGTCCCAAGATGAATACCATCTCAATTTCAATTCTATCTTCAATTTGTGGACTTCTGTTTCCCTTTGCAATACCAATAGTTTAAAATCTTCTTCAACCTTCTAGCTATCCTGTGTTGTAAATCCTACCAGATTGGCGCGGCACTCTAGTGTTACTGTAAGGGCCCTACACCAATCAGGAGGCTGCTGAGCTTCTTCTCCTATTGAGCAGCATTATAAATGCTGCCCGCTCACATCATGCACTTTTTAATTAAAGTCAAGTTCGTTGCGTCACATCTGGTTCAATCCAATTAACCCCTTAAGGACACATGACAGTTTAAAAAGTGTGTTTGATACATTTGTCTCGTCTTGTTTTCCATATTGGCTCCCGGTTATCACATTTTTATGCGTTTTCTGACTGCTGGCATTGACCTTGACTTGTTTCACCTGGCTCTCTGAATCTTTATTTTCCTAGTCTTGGTTAAACCTCTAGTTTCTTCATATGTTTGTAATCGTTACCTTCGCTTTTTTCCATTTATGATTACATTAATTGATGTGTCAGAATGCATTTAGACATTCTTTTTTGTAAGTCAGGATGCTTAGCAGCAGTTTAATATTATACTCTATGGACATAAGCTGTTGCATACTGTGTCACCATTATTAGGATGATACAAAAAAAGTTGAATATATGTATCAAGAGGCAGAAAAAATAATTGAAGATTATGCTAGCTTTAGTGTACTAATAATCTTAATTTTAATAAGGACAGGAGGCGAGTATTTTGCATTAACTCTCTTTACTAAACTCCACAGCAGTAAAGAAAAACGTAAAGAGTAACAAATAAATCACTGAGCAGCATATTATATAAGGGTCATGCTGCCTGTACACTTCCTCTTTCTTAAAGCGACATCCAAGTCCAGATAGAGCTCGAACATCCAGAAACTCAACGAAACAGTAACTGCGGTCTCTGGCGAGCGGAACTTGAGGAGACTCCTGGTAACGAGATAGGAGGAAAGACCAAACGAAGCCGTTATCCCATCTTACGGAGTCGTGAGGTTAACGAACCAGTGACCAGTGGAGGTCCTGAAGAGGGTTACACTGAAAGGAGAGTATAAAATCGGTTAGGTACTGAACCGTAACTGTTCACGCCTGTGGGCTTTAACAGAATGGTGTAAATTAAACAGTACAGACAGATTGTAAGCTGGCCATAGGCTAAATATGTGTAGGTGTAAGCATGTTGTACAACTAAACTGTCCGTCTAGGTGGAAACACTGGGAATAGAGATGGAAGGGATACCGAATATGTCCAGAAGATAGTGGAACTACTAATATGAATCCCAAAATCCATCACCTTAAGATCCACTCCCCAGAGGAGTCAGGGTAGGGAACAAAAGGGAGGGAAAATACTCGCCTCCTGTCCTTATTAAAATTAATATTATTAGTACACTAAAGCTAGCATAATCTTCAATTTTATAACATGACAGGAGGCTTCCTATTTTGCAATTTTAACGCTGAAGAAGTGACATCCCAGCAGAAGGGGGAGTGCGAAAATAAAATGTACAGAAAGTGGATTCCCTAGATCAGTCCGCCGTTCGGAGAATATCCGATAGGGACGCCCCTGCCAGGAAGGCTGATGAAGCCGCCGCACCGCGAACGGAGTGGGCGCCGAACGCGGGATCTATACCTGCGAGGGAAAGGATCCAGCGGATCCATCGGGCCAGTGTGGTGACCGAGACTGGTGCGTGAGGGCGCACGTAGGAGACTAGGAGTTGGCCCGACGTAGAGGATCAGAGTGAGGAGGTAACGGAAACATACCTGCGAAGGGTGGACACGACACAGAGTTGCGGGTCGTCGGGGGAAAAAGGGGTAGAAGACTGAAGTCGAACCCGACTTAGTGCGACGGGAAATGTGGAACGTGACCCCTTCCGGGGCCACCTCGAAAGCGTCCACGTCGAAGGCCCTAACATCCGAAACCCGTCGGAAAAGATACTAGACAAAGGAGGAAAGCGCACTTAGCGGATAGTTGGCGTAGGGAGAGGCGGTCATTCGGAAGCCAATCCCTGAAAAAACGGAGAACCAGTCCCACATCATAGGTGAGGGTATCTGGGGGCCGGCAGGACGGCAGACCAGAGGGTCTTTGCCGACCGGGAGATCCCCGACGGGGGTGTGAGCCGCCGAAATTGCGGAGCGAACGACGTTGACCGAACGGTAAGAGCGGCCAGATGAGAACAAGGAGGAAAGAAAATTAAGAATCATGGGTATAGGTGCTGTAAAGGGATCGGAGTCCCGTTCCATGCACCAAGTAGACCAGGAGGCCCAAGCTGAAAGGTAACAGCGTCTAGTTCCCGGGGCCCATGAGTCCCATAAGAGGTCCCTAGCAGTCTGCGATAGTCCGCTGACTCGCCAGGAACCCCAGAAAGAGACCAAGCCACCAGGGGCAGCCGGTCTTCCAGGAGTAGTGGGTGGAGATACCCTTTGGGATCCGTGAGCAGGTCCGGGAAGGATGGAAGGAGGAGAGGGTCCCTGTAGGAGGAGGCCAGGAGGTCCGGGAACCATGGTTGGTTCTGCCACAAGGGCGTTATGACAACCAGTTTGATCTGTTGCGTCCGCATCTGGTGTAGTGTTCTCGCAATCATGGAGAATGGGGGAAAGGCGTAGGCTCCTGTTGTCGGCCATTGTTGGAGAAATGCGTCTGTCGCCTTGCTCTCCGGGTCCGGGAGCCAGCTGAAGAACTCCGGGGTCTGGTGATTGTTGCGAGAGGCAAACAGATCCAGGTGAAAGGGACCCCTCCGGGCTGTCAGGGCCCTGAAGATTCTCGTGTTTAGCTTCCAGTTGCTGACGTCTCTCCAGTGGCGAGAGAACCAGTCGGCTGTGAGGTTGATTTCTCCCGGTAAGTATTCCGCCTGAAGCGTGATATTGCGAGGGAGGCAGTAGTCGAAGATGTCCCTTGTGATATCCGACAGTAGGCGTGAGCGAGCGCCTCCCAGATGGTTGATGTACTGGACTGCGGAGACATTGTCCATGCGCAGGAGGATGCAGCAGTTGGATCTTTCCCGGGCCAGGCTGCGGGTTGCAAAGGATCCCGCCAGGAGTTCGAGACAATTGATGTGCATGGAGAGCTCCTGTGCCGTCCATGTCCCTCCCGTGGAGATGGTTCCGTTGGTGGCACCCCATCCCCACAGGCTGGCGTCTGATTCCAATACGAAGTCTGGAGTGTCTCCGAATATGGCCTTGCCGTTCCAGGCTTGTATGCTGTCCAGCCACCATGATAGTTCTTCGCGAACCTCCGTCGTCACCGGGACGGGTTGGTCGTAAGTAGGTCTGTGGCGTAGGTATTTCGCCTTGAGACGTTGCATGGCCCTGTAGTGGAGGGGACCCGGAAATATGGCTTGAATGGAAGCAGAGAGGAGACCTACAATCCTGGCCAGGTTGCATAGTGGAATGGAGTCGAGACGGGGAACCCTGCGAATCTCCTTGCGAATGGCTGTGATCTTTGAGGCTGGTAGTCTCAGAGTGCATGTCGTCGAGTCGATCTCGAAGCCGAGGAATTGTATCGTCTGAGTAGGGGTCAGTTCCGATTTCGGTTGGTTTACCACGAAACCCAGAGATTCCAGTAGGGACACTGCCAAGTGAGTGTGTTGGCGTAGTCTGTGTTCGTCGGAGCAGAAGAGGAGAAGGTCGTCTAAGTAGATGATGCATCGAATGCCCCTGGATCTCAGGTGGGCCACCACTGGTTTTAGAAGCTTGGTGAAGCACCATGGGGCAGAGCTGAGCCCGAAAGGGAGGCAACTGAATTGCCAAGGGCGTCCGTGCCAGAGGAAACGTAGGAGTGCTCGACAGTCCGGGTGCACCGGGACTGACAGATATGCATCTTTCAAATCGAGCCTGGTGAACCAGTCGTTGCTTCGAAGAAGGTCTCGCAGGAGGTGGATGCCCTCCATCTTGAAGTGGCGATAGACCACATGTGCGTTGAGGGCGCGTAGATTGATGACCGGTCGGTATTCTCCTGACTTTTTCCGAACCAGGAAGATGTTGCTGAAGTAACCACCCTCGTCATGGGCCGGCTGGATGGCCCCTTTGTCTCGGGGCTCGCGTAGCTCCGCGTTGACGAGGTTGTGGTCGGAGGACGACATGTGGATGGGGCGAGGGGGCTGAACCTGAAAGGGGGTCCCCACTAGGTCTATGATATATCCCTGTACTGTTTGTAGGATCCATGTGTCTGAGCATAGGGCGGCCCAATTCTGGAAAGAAAGGGAAATACGGCCCGCAGTGCGGGTGCATGGTAACAGTGGAGGAATATGGGTCCTTACCTGCAGCAAAGCGGGAACGTCCGCGGGGTCCACGACCTCTATCCGAGCCTCTGGAAAAGGGTTGCTGCCGATAGTCCCTTGTCGGGTAGAACGGTGTTGGTTGGGTGCGGGGGCCTGAAGGCCAAAAGCGGCTGGCGGCACGGCCCCGCTGCCGGCCAGCCCTTCCAAAAACCCCTCTGGTAGGGTTGCTCCTGAAAACTCTGCGCATAGAGGATTGCGCCTTATTAAGGGAGGTGAACACGTTTACGTGTTTATTGAGTTCCTTGAGGAACGGTTCGCCAAATAGTTTTCCTTGTGCCTGGGGCCCAATCTCCTTTGTGCCAAGGTCTGCCAATTTACCGTTAATACGGTATAACGCTGCTTTTCGTCTCTCCGAAGAGAGCGTAACATTAGTGTTTCCAATGAAACAAAAACACCGTTGTGCCCATTCACGAACGTCATGTGCCCATTCCCTGATGTCCTCGGCAGAGAAGGAGTCGGCTTTGGCGTAGGCATCATCCGCCAGATACATAATGCGAGCCAGGGGGCCTACGGAATCCAGCAGGTTATCCTGGGCGCCCCATAGGCCTTTCTCTACCCCTCGGCGAGGGTCTCTACCACTGCGCATCATGAAGGTCGACATGACCTTGTCAAATTCAGGGGTCTGAGCGACCTTATCCGGCAGGGAAGGGCGTGGGCATTCAGACCTGAGTCGGCTGCGGACCTCCTTCTCCAGAGGTTTGCGGAGCCACAGGTGCATAAACCTGGAAAGGTGTTCTGGAGGTGACCAGTCACCCGATCTGGGGTGCCGTATGTTGCGGGGGTCGAACATCGCCTGACCTGAGGGGTCCAAAATGGTGTCTGAGTCTAGAGGAGGTTCTGCGTCCGCAGTGTCCTCAACACCTCCAGTCTGGGCAGCACCCAGGAGGGTCTCCCGCATGAAAGCGGAGACAGATTTCTCGTCCGAGCCCCATGCGTCGTAGTCCGACTCAGAAGCGTCAGCTTGCCATTCATCCAGCACTGACATGGACTGGGCAGGGCCCTGCTCTTCATCTGAAGAGTACTCCTGACGCGGGGCCGGGGTGTGTAGTTTGGCAGATTTATGCTTGGCAGGTGCCTTTGTAACCGCTGGTGGTTCCCTTATTTACCACTATAATGTCTTAAAGCATAGAACCTAGTAGGGCTAACCATACAGATATCTTAGCCATAATTTTATATAGTCGGTATAGAGTTTCTCTATTTAGAATACATAAATAATTGAGAATACAATAAAAATAGGAGTTGGAAGCATACCCTCCTGATTATACAGGTAATCTCTCAGTATGTCACCTCCAGAGTCGGTCAGTATGTCTCTATCTAGCATTGATCTAGCATGTATATATAGTATAGCATTTCTAATTACTACTGGTAATGTATGGGTTAATTCATCTTAGGGTTAAAAGCAGTTCATATATAAAAATAAAGGAAAAACACCCTTATCAGTCTAATGTCATAACCTAGACATCTTTAATCTGTATTTGGACTAGAAGTTAGGTTGACATACACCTTAGGGTTCAGAGAAGGTCATATAACAAAATAAGTCTAATGTCATAACCTAGACATCTTTAATCTGTATTTGGACTAGAAGTTAGGTTGACATACACCTTAGGGTTAAGAGAAGGTCATATAACAAAATAAGTCTAATGTCATAACCTAGACATCTTTAATCTGTATTTGGACTAGAAGTTAGGTTGACATACACCTTAGGGTTAAGAGAAGGTCATATAACAAAATAAGTCTAATGTCATAACCTAGACATCTTTAATCTGTATTTGGACTAGAAGTTAGGATGACATAGGCAAAGCCTTGAATTGTTATTGCATTAAATTAAGACAAGATGGAGTAAACATGTTGTGTACTGTAAATAGGTAAAAGGTTATTAGTTAAAGAAACAGTTGCAGTTTAAAGAAATACAATGTAGCAATGTGTATTATATCCACAATTGCCCATCACACCTTACCCTTAGGCGGTTTGGGTGCATAATCCTCGCCTTTGTCATGGCGCTTTTTAGGGCGGGAGTCATCCCTTGTCTGATAGTCGGACAAGTCGGAATCCGATTCGTGGCGTGTGCGTCTGCGGGTTTTTGGTACGTCAGGAGCCGGAGCTCAGGCCTTGGAGAGTGCCTTCTCCACAGAGGCAGCGACAGCTGCGTTAATCATAGCCTGGAAGTCCACAGGGACGTTCTGGGAATCTTCCACGTTAGGGTAGGCTGATACGTCACTGAAAGGCACAGCAATAAACGGGCACCCAGGTCTTGATAACAGGCGTAGGGTCAGATTTGATAGTATGGTGGGACCAAGCCCAGAATAACCCCAGCAGGGTATAGTAGTGACCTTATAAACTGGGGCTCACCCAGTTAGAGAGAACTGCAACAGCTAGTCTCCCAGTAAGCAGCGTATTTATAGTGGGGGCTCACCCCGGTTGCACAGGGTTGGACCCTTAAGTGCAGGTCACAATAATAAACAGGCAGCAGCACTGACCTGACTGACCCAGCCACAGGATATAGCTTGATAGAAGCAGATGAGGCACAGAGGCTGAGTAGCAGAGTGATAGCAGCTAGATGGAGTGCTGAGCAGGTAATCCTTCAGTCACAGTGTGAGACACAAAAGGTGTGAAAAACAGCAATGCAGAGGTAACAGCAAGTTAGCACAGCCACACTGAGTCCCTAATGAGATGCACGAGGCAAAACTAAGATGGCCGCGGGAATCTCGCGATGTCCGCGATCCAAAATGGCGGCCGCGAGTGTAGGCCGCAAGCCGGGGACTAAATTTTGAGGCCGGCCGCGGGCGGAAGCAGGCCGGCACGAAAACGGCCGCGAACGATTCCGGCCGCAAGGAGGGAGCCCAGGGGGGCACTCCAGGTAGGGGGCAGTGGGGGGACCTGGGGAGACTGAGGGGAGGCCCGGGGAAGGTCCCAAAATGAACAGAGGGGCAGATAAGAGGGTAGAAACCCACAGAGAGCCCCTAGTCCCACAGCCCAGTACAGAACAGAAATAAAAGGGAATAAATTAAAGTAATAATAGTGATAATAACAATAGAATGGAACAAATAGATAATGACAATAAATGTATAAATGTATAAAGCTCCAGAGGAGCAGATATTCTGACCTGTCTGCGATGGAGCAGTAAAGAAAGAGGACGTGTACAGGCAGCATGACCCTTATATAATATGCTGCTCAGTGATTTGTTACTCTTTACGTTTTTCTTTACTGCTGTGGAGTTTAGTAAAGAGAGTTAATGCAAAATAGGAAGCCTCCTGTCATGTTATAAAATTAGAAACATATGTTAATGTTACTACTGAATTACTGATGACCAGGGCCAGACTGGGAAAATAATTCGGCCTGGGCATTTTTTTAATCACAGCAGCCCACTGAAAAGGGGGCGGGTCAGATAGGGTGTGTGTCATGCCAAAAGCATGAGTTGGTGTTTGATGTGTGTTTATATATGTTAAGAGTTGTTTTTTTGTAAACCTTGGGATGACATTTATTGTGGTCTTTGATCTTGCACCAGGCCTAGACCATAAAACATCTAGATAGCCATCACCAGAGCTGGACACAAGGAATAGACTGCCAGACCAGCCCCCTCTGATTCCCCCCCCCCACAGGGGTCTTCCCACTGAGAAACAACTAGTTTAGATATATGAGGGTGTTGGACTATCCAGGGAAGTCAGTTATTCATTTTTATTTTGTCAGTAACTTCTAGGAGACCTATACCATCTAAGACTCCCACAAGAATTCTATATGGGGTAAATATATGTAAGGAATTTCTTGTGTTTTCTCCTATTTTATTTTATGTACTGTTTTGCAATTTGTTATCTGTATGTCATTTATTTCTGTATTTTGTACTCAGCACTGTGAATCCTTTTTGTCAGATTAAATGTTTACTTAATCAGCTTGTGTCTCTGTTCTCTATGAGCTTCACTCTCCAGAGGAAAGCTCAGGTAAACACGTTACCAAAAAGGGTTAACTATATATGTTTTATCAGTAAAAGTAGAACTGTGATACTATAATTCTCCTGTGTGTGGGGTAACCTAAGACGCCCGGGTTTAAAAGTCTTGGTGGTGGCTTGTCATCCCCAATGTGTTTTGTCATCTCAAAGTGAGCATGTTGATTCAATGCTCTTTCAGGGCAGACCATGCGCAGAGCTCTGCTGAAGAGTTCTAGCATAAGAAAAAAATTCCTGTATTTGTTCTGCACAGTTCAAGCAAATTTAATAACATGCTTGTGTTGTGTTTGCTTGAAACTTGTCTCTGGTGTCTCCATATATGGCATATCAAGAGTAAAAAATGCTAGGAAAGAGTACAGTGCATGTGTTTGCAGTCTGCTTATGGGATTGCGTGTGTGTAGAGTGAGCTGATTGTGGTGTGGTCTAGGTGTTGTAAAGAGTGTGTGCATAAGGAACAGTGTGTATAAGGGATGTAGCGAGTGTGTGCATACGGGCTGTAGTGTGTGTGTGTGTGTGTGTGTGTATATAGGTGATGTAGTGTTTGTAGGGGTTGTAGAGTGTGTGCTTAGGGAATGTAGTATGTGTTTGCTTCCAAGGAATCTAGTGTGTGCATAGGGGATCCAGAGTGTGTATGTCAGAAATGTAATGTGTGTGTAGAGGATCTAGTGTGTGTTTGAAGGACCCAGAGTATGTATAGGAGATCTAGTGAGTGTGTGTGTAGAGGATTCAGATTGTATATAGGGATCTAGTGTGTGTATATGTGTAGATGATCCAGAGTTGGGTAAGGGATCTAGTGTCTGTCTGGAATGTAATGTGTTTAGGGATGCAGTATGTGTGTGTGAGGGGTTCTGTAGTGTATATATATATATATATACATATATGTTTGGAAGTAGTGTGTGTGTGTGTGTGTGTGGTGCAGTGTTTGGGGGCTGCTGTGTGTATGTGTGAGGTGTGCAGTGTGTGTGAAGGGTGTAGTGTATATTTGTGAGGAGTATATTGTGTGTGAGGATGCTGTGTGTGTGAAGATGCTTTGTGTGGGTGCAGTACATGTGTGGATGCAGTGTGTGAGGGTGCTGTGTGTGACTTGTGCTGTGTGTGTGAGTGAGGGTGCTGTGTGTGGGCGGTGTGGGCGGTGTGTGTGGTGTGTGTGTGTGTGTGAGGGTGCTGTGTGTGTGTTAGGATGCTCTGTGAGGATGATGTGTGTGTGAGTGAGGGTGCTGTGTGTGTGTTAGGGTGCTGTGTGAGGGTTATGTGTGTGTGTGTGTGTGTGTGAGGGTGCTCTATGTGAGAGGATGCTGTGTGTGTGAGAGAGGATGTTGTGTGTTAGGAGGGATTGTGTGTTGGGGGAGACAGGTTAATGCCAATATATATGTATTTATTTATTTTAATAATAAAAACAAACAAAATAAAACAGGCAGCCTTCTTACCTTTAGCCTGGGAAGAGGGACCATGCTGCCATCGCTGGTGACCCTAGTGGTGAGTCAACGCTAGCCTGTGGGGCTGGAGTTCACTCTCACGAGACCCAGAGCATTGCAAAAGCAACGCTTCGGATCTCGCGAGAGGAACCCGGTGGAGCTGCAACATAGAGCTCTTCCAGGTCCTCTCCGGTCTCCCTCCCTCCTCAGCCGGTGGCCGCATGTAACTGCCTGCGAGCCAGTGAGGGAGACCTTTGATCTTCTCACCGGCCCGTCATGGCCCTTACCTCCCCTACCGGCCCCTGCCCATTTCCATCGTGGCCCCCCAGCAATATGCCCGGTGTGCCTGATGGCCAGTCCGGGCCTGCTGATGACATAATCTGTCTGACTTTCAAATGTTTACCGTAAACTGCTCAATTCTTCCAGCCTAACTGCATGACCTTGTGTCTTATGTATTGCCCTGTTTATGAATAGATTTCCCCGAATATATTTGTATAATGTTATCATATCCCCTCTAAGGCACCATTTTTCCGAACTAAAGAGATTAAACATTTTTAACCTTAGTCAACAAGCTAAATATTTCATCTTTTGCTTGAATGAAGGATCAATTTAGTTTATGGATTGAATTGCTATTTACTGTGGTGAAGGTGTAGCTGAAGCTCCGTGACGAGGTATATAGGCAACAAGCGGGAAATCTTTTGTCATAACAATTTAATTGTGTGTACCGTTGTCTGCACAGTTGCCCCCTATTGCTTTCTATGGATTGTCTGACAGACCAAAATGGGCATTAGCCAAAAGGCTTGTCTGTCTGAAAGGGCCACATTGCAGTAATACTATTATATAGCTACTTTTACTACATTATCACATAGTAATACTATAATGTAGTGTTTTAAACCATGAAATAGAGGCCGCGCTGTACCAAAATTAGTGAGAATGAGTTTCAGGGTAATATTTACACAAACATTCAGTGTACAGAATATTTTGGATCAGGAGAAAACTTTGAACAAGAAAAAAATTCTGGTCATACCAACTAAGAAAAATTTGAGGTAAAGTTGCCCATTTAACATCCACATATGTAAGGTAAACACGGGGGTATTGCTGTACCTTTGTGGGGTGGTTTGAAACAGCAACCTGCTAACATGCTCCAACATGGAACACTTACCCATCAACACCATCTGTGAAAATTAACACTTAAAAACTTGAAATTCTCCTGTCTCCCATACAACACTGTAACTTCACAAAATTGTGTCTAGGCCAGTGGCGTACATACCGGGGTCGTGGCTGCACCAGGGGGCCGGGCCGCCCTGCGACCCGGTATGCACGCCAGTGGCAGTGTGGCCACATTTTGTCGGCGGGCTGCTGGGTGCGCGTGAGGGAGGGAGCACTCTCCCCTGAGTGCTCTCTGCCTAGCTCCCTCACGCTGCTTACTGATGCCGGAGCCGGAATATGATGTCATATTCCTGCTCCGGCATCAGTAAGCAGCGCGAGGGAGCTGGGCATAGAGCACTCAGGGGAAAGTGCTCTCTCGCACGCGCGCCCAGCAGGACCCCACTAGACCCCACGGACAGCAGGAATCCCCACAGCACTCCCAAAGGTAGGGAGGCTGGGGGATTAAATAAATAAAAAATATATATATGTGAGTGTGTTAGTTTGTGTGTGTGTGTTACTGTGTGTGTGTGTCTGTTAATGAGTGTGCTACTGTGTGTGTTTGTGTGTGTCTGCTAGTGAGCGTCAGTAAGTGTGTCACTGAGTGTGTTTGTGTGTCTGTTATTGAGTGTGTGTCTGCTAGTGAGTGTGTGTGTTACTGTGTGTGTCTGTTAGTGAGTGTCTGTTAGTGTATGTATGTGTGTCTGTCACTGAGTGTGTGTCTGTCAGTAAATGTTTGTGTCTGTTAGCTAGTTTGTATGCGTCTGTTCATGAGAGTGTGTGTGTAGTTAAAACCCCTACAGCACTTACCTTTTTCCAGCGCCGAGCTCCCTTGGCATTGGGGATCTCTCCGCCCCGATCCGCCTCTCAGCTCTGAATGCACATTCAAACCACCCATAGGAAAGCATTACTCAATGCTTTCCTATGGATGTCCAGCGGAATCGCGGAAGCGCCTCTAGCAGCTGTCAGTGAGACCGCTACTAGAGGCTGGATTAACCCTCAGTGAAACATAGAAGTTTCTCTGAAACTGCTATGTTTTCAGCTGCAGGGTTAAAACTAGAGGGACCTGGCACTCAGACCACTTCATTGAGCTGAAGTGATCTGAGTGCCTCTAAGTGTATCTGCATGCACTGGCGGCACACCGTGGTCGCAGGGTTCGCAGCCCTGCAACCAGGTGCCTACCACCATGTGTAGTGGCCCCTGCCCACGCAGAGTAAGAGCGTAGGAGGGGGGGCCCACAGATCAATTTTCGCACCGGGGCCCAATGGATCTTGTGTACGCCACTGGTCTAGGCCATTCATTTGGCTTATTGTTTTACTCAGAAGATGTAACTAAGCATAATTTGGGGGAATTTATCACAGTGGCACATATCACATGTACAAAATACCCAGCAAATATGTGAATGCATGAAAAAATGCAATTTGTTTTTACCACAAACACTGGCATAAATTGTTGAAACCATGGTGGCAAGTTAAGGCACACTATATGCCATATGAGTTACCCTGGTAGACCTTTGTGGAGTTATTGCACAGTCAACTGCTATAACGCCCCAACATGATACATAGGCCAACTAAACCCATCTTTCAAAATTCTCCTGTAAAAACTGAAATGGTCATGTCTCCTATATGACATTGTAGCTTTACGAAATAGTGCCAAAGACATATATTGTGGGTATTGTTTTACTCAGATGAGTTAGCTGAGCATAAGTTGGGGGATTGATTATAGTGCCACATACCAAATATACGAAATGCAATGTAATCAAAATTAAACATAGGTCCATTAAATCCATATCTCTAAATTCTACTGTAATATGTTTTGGTGCAATAATAAAAAAAAAATGCAAATTGCAGTGGAGCACAAACAGCAATATTTTTTTAAAAATGCTTGTGTCCTTAAGTGCAAGATCGGCTTCTGATGCCTATTATAAAAATCCCCACCCACCAAGATTTAAAAGAGTTCACACACTGCTTAATATTGCATTGCCTATGTAGCCAGGATTGTGCAATAAAAAACTGGTCTCTACCAGAAGAATCTAATCAATCTTAGAAGAAACTCAGTTCTTTTAAAAGCTGCACACATTTTACAGCTTGTAAAAAAAGTGAGTTTAAGAAAATAACCATTACAGAATGTAACCATTACAGAAAGGGTGTTTTGTCTTGTCATTCAACTAATGTGCTATATCTCCTCTGGTGTCTGTCTAGTTTACAGTATTATGACAAAAACCCGCATACAAGAACATATAGGGAATATCCAGAGGGGTTATCTTAAACACAGTGTCTCAGTGTGTTTTTGTGGGGTACATAATTGTGACAGAACCTCCGCCGACTGATGCTCCTAGTGCTCACCAAGGACCATCAGCACCGCACCAGACACCATAAGCACTGCAGACCCCACGAACCGCCGCCCCTTGGTTGGGGTCTCGCCGTCTCCTACCCACCCTGGACCTACGACAAGGCTCCAGGTGGTAAACCTCTCTTCCTTCAGAGAGCGTAGCAGGAATAGCTCTTACAAGAGCTAGTGATTATTCAAGGGAGTATGATGGTCATAGCAATTCCCCACAACACGAGACGAGGCTGTGTGTTGAGGCTAAGAAGGTTTGAAGGTTTATTGGTACAGCTTGGATTTTTATACAACTTTTCAGGCCAGAGGAACGCCCACTGGACCTGATAGGGAACTGGGACACAAACCAATAAAAACAGTGTAACAATGTCTGACACTCCCACATACAGTAAACAATCCCTCCCCTCTGCCTGTCATATAATGAAGGTAGTTAATGCATTAACTATATTATCCACAGGCAGAAAAACACACATTTTACAAAAAGTATAGAAAACACCCCAAAACAAAACATATCTCCATCACATCCTCTCATAGCCCTGATCTGGGTGAACAACATATCCAAAAATCACCTAGGTCAGAGCAGGGGTTCAGGAAATTCCTGGAAGTCTCTTTTTGACCGACCGCACGCATATTTTCATGCCCCAAAAAGTTTTTTTCATGGGGATTTAGTTGAACTTGACTGCTGGAGGTGGCAGTCCCAGCGGTATTCGTGCCGTCGAGTGTCCGATTTGCCATGAACTTGATGATAAAACACAGCTGAACCCGTTCGACTAAATAAAATGGTTGCCGCCATGTGTTCGAATGTCGAATGGCGGCCACTTCGACTACTTCAACACTTTGGCTGTATCCAAAGTGCCATTTCGACTACTTTGACTGTGGCCGAAGTGCCCCTTCGAAAGTGTAAATTTAGTAGAAGTAAAAGAGGCAGAAACAGTGCCTTAGAACCAAATAAGTTACAGGGGCAATAGTCACAAGGTAAAAAGCTGGCAAGTAGTCCTCTCCAAAACCCAGTGGCAAAGTGGCTTTTGTCACAATAATAAAGATCCTTCATGTTTAAATTTCATGACCAGTTATAAGAAAAAAAAATTGTCGAGGAGAAGACAATTCCAGGACTTTAAAGGAATCATTTTTTTATAAAATAAATAAATATATATATTTGTGTTTGGGACCATCTCAGTTATGAAATGAATTGAGATAAAGTTATCTACCTTTAATAAGCAAAGTCGGTTGAGGTGTGCTGTAAATAAAGTGGGCCTACCTTAGAAAAAGGTGAATAGAGGGAGTGGCGGGTGGGCCAGCAGCACGTCTGGACCAATTACGATAATGTAATAAAGGGGAGTCCCTTTTAAAGGTTTATAGCCCCTCCCACAACTTCAGGCCAAGCCTTCCAATTTGTGTTCAGGGCCATCTCATTTATTAAATTAATTGAGATAAAGTTGTTTACCTTTCATAAGCAAAGTCTGGTGAGGTGTGCTGATACCGACATAGGTGATGGGCCTGTAAATAAAGTGGGCAAAAGGAATACCAATCTTGCTCAAAATATATTTATTATGAATCAACATGTTATAGTACGAATGCCCTTTGTATTTCCTGTACTGGTTGGGGTATATATACTGCATAAGCTGATGACTTCCAGCGACCTAAGGTCTTGATAACATGGACTGTATTTGTAGTGGGGTAGAAGTATTAACTGTAATAACTCCGCTAGTAGACTTAATCAGCATTCAAGAGAAGTGTAGCGAGCCAATCCTATTCCAATTTCCCAACAACTGGACAATACACAGCTTTGGGAGTCAACTGGTTTTTATGAAGCCACAGTTGGCTTTTATACAATTCCCCATGCAAGGGGTTTCTTTAATTAAAGTCCAGGGTTTTCCCCTGGCGGACCTTGTTGGGAATAGGGAACAAAGACACATTTCCCAGACTTCTTTTCTGTACTTGGAAGATAATTGTGTAAGGACAATTCTTTAATTAGATTATCTCCCAAGTACAGAAAATTAAACAATATTTTAAAACATGATAACTTCCATAATATTAATCAGAACTCAACAAAAAAGACACTTCACCGAATAGCAGGGATCTGAGCGCCCAATCTGTCAAAATACCGCTCAGGTTAAACCGGTCAGCCACGAGGTGAAGCCCCAAAACAGTTCCATGTGGTTGTATGCTTTGACCGGTCTTCTTTCGGGAGTTTTCACTATTAAACTAACGAATACAATTGTTCATGAATTGGGTAGTCGTAGTCGTGTGCCTGGTGTTCATTCAATTCAGTCGAATGCCGCTCTTTCTAGACGAAGGGAAATGTGCGCACAAACAAGATGGACGTACAGTGGTGTTCGTGCAGTCTGGTGTCCGATTATAGTTCCATGCACTCGACGACCAAACACCGATGTGCGTTCGTGCGCAAAGATGGCCACCACCACATGTTCAGTCATACGAACAGCGACCACCCATCAGACCATTTAGAACCTTGCGGCTTTCTGGTGTTACAATAGTCAATTGGAGGCACACGACTCCTTTGGGTGGTCTTCACATTCAGTGGTTGGTTAGACTGACGAACAATATATCCATATTCTGTTCGGGAACCTCAAATAGTCGAACCAACTCAGTCTCTCATACAAATAAGTGGCTAGTTTTGAAATGTCTTGGCTTTAGGCTGTAGATGCTGACCCTATCCTAAATGAGTGTCCAGAATATTTGTTGGCGTTCAAGCCG
Organism: Pelobates cultripes; assembly: GCA_933207985.1. Classification (NCBI taxonomy): domain Eukaryota; kingdom Metazoa; phylum Chordata; class Amphibia; order Anura; family Pelobatidae; genus Pelobates; species Pelobates cultripes. The sequence goes on from OW240919.1 coordinate 58,158,057, forward strand.
AGTCGTGTCAATTTAGAAGTGGTAAGGATAGCCCCGTGAAGTGGCAGGAGAGGGAGTGAAGTGTGAGTCGGTACAGTAAGTAGGTAGGCATCAAAAACTTTCACTGGGCACCATAAATTGTCGGTGGGGTAGTATGGGATATGAACGAGCTGACCCATCTGACTAGTTTTGGTTGTGGGTAGGCTCAGAATGTAATGGTCTTGCTGTTTGTTGAGGTATGAGGTGCAAAGGCAACATTGACCATTATGTTTGCCCCCTAATAGTGAATTCTTGTGGTCTGAGAAAGTCGTAGAAAGCCAAGTATATGGTTGTTTTGATGACGGAGTTAGTAAGAGGTTGAATGGTGCTGTATCCACTAAGTCTGACATATGTTTGAACAATTGCATGTCAATTGGTAATCTACATTGTGGGGTAGGACTGTTAAGGGATATGCCCTTAAGTATGGTCTTGATGGGGTAGGCTGTGAGGAAGCTTGGATTGTTGGGAAAAGCTGAGAACATGTGGTGTTGCATTCTGGTCTAATTTAATGGTTTTATGAGAGAGCTTCAACTTGAGGTGGCAAGAAGTGGCAAAAGCCACCAAGGTTGTTATGTCGAACCAGTTGGCCAGGTAGTGTTCTGTCATGAACCTTTGGTACAAGAAAAACACCCTGTCATATGCGCTATGTGTGTTTTTAGATAGGGCAAGTTTTGTCAAAACTTTACTATGGTGTAGTAAATCATCTAGTTCATAATTAGATCTTGGAGCAGGGGGGCGGTCGTGGCCAGGAGTGAAGCGGTAGGTATGGACCTTCTGAACGCCTGAAATTGGAAACGAGATAACCGGTCAGCAGCAATGTTAAAAATGCCTGGTACATGGTAGCCTAACAGGTAAAACTAGTGACAGGCTGCCAACCACATCAGTTTCCTAATAAACCTCATTATCATTAAGTGAGTGGCCTTTATTGATGATGTGGCAGATTACCAAGTTGTCTGAAAAGCATCGCACCCCATGTCACTGCTGCTGCTACTATAGGATAAACCTCAAACAGTGCTGAGTTCTTGTAGAATCCCTCTATGTGTCGCACTTCCTGTGGACAACTACTCAAAAGCCATTCGTTTCCAAAAATGGCAGCTAAACCAGTTGGTGCTGCTGCGTTCGTCCAAATAGTAAGGGAGTCTATAGATACTTGTGGGAGGAACATGCTTCTCCCGTTCCAATTTGAGAGAAACATGTTCCACATATGGAGGTCTGAGGTGGCCTAATGGTCAAGGGAGATACGGCTGTTATCATCAGGGAATGTGGGAGGGAGGCTCAGGAGTTTGGAAATGAATGCTCTGCCTTGTGGGATAATACGCATATTTAGTGAGCCAATCAGTGATTTCAGTTCTTTCCTATTACATGAGTATGTTTGTATATAGTATGTCATGTCGGATACTGGTAATTTTCTCCTGCGCTAGGCTGGCTTCCATGGTTAACGAGTCCAGCTATATCCCTGGAAAATTGGTTATGGTGTCTGGTCCTTCTGTGTTTTTTAGTGATGCTGGTACCCCTAGTGAGTGGAATAATTGTACAGCCTTGTCTAGACTACATGGGGGAGATGCATTGCTTTCTAAAATCATCCAGATAATGGATAACGTCATGGCTCTGGCTGTTTTCAGGAGCAGCCAACACAAGGTTTCCGCAAAAGTGTCAAAAATGTTCAGGCTACTCTTTGAGCCGAAAGTGAGCCTTGTAAAAAAATAATAGAGACCCGTCCTTTTAATGCCATGCAGGTGCCATAACGATGGATGAATGGGCAGTAACTTAAATGCATTTACAATGTCCGTCTTGCTAAGCCAGGCCCCTATGCCAGCAGATATGATAGCGGTCACTGCATCATCGATTGTAGAGTACTGCAGTGAGAATTCTTCAGAGGGGATCAGAGAGTTAAGGCTAGGGACACTGTAAGAATGTAGTGCAGAGAGATCAATGATCAATCTCTGCGTGTTTGTGTTTTTTTCAATGACCAAGCCAATAGGGTTAGTCCTCCAGCTAGAAAAAAGAAGGTATTTGAATGGCCCTAAGACAAACCCTTGCTCCCGTTCAATCAGTAGTAACGCCTCTACTGACTCTGTGTCGACCATGGCTAACTGAAGGATGTTACATTCCCAAGTCCCCTCTGACATGTAGATAAGGCCCGTGTGGAAACCCTGAGAAAAACCTGTTATTAGATACACCACCAGATGCTTAGATGGGTGAGTGGATAGTAGGTCTGCTAGAATGCCAATATTAATGGATGTCAAATAAGGTTTCAGATGCATTTTATTCAGGCACATGGCTTTTGCGTGTGCCCTGAAACAATGAGAGCATACATGTAATAGTCGACAGGCAATATATGTACAAGCCCCTACATTAAAGTTATTGCAAATTTGCCCCATGGAGGACACTAGTGAAGCAATCATTGTATGGAGGTTGGCGTTGTTTGTGCCACTTGTGCCTTCCCCAACGTCTGTATTTTCAGTATTGGTTTGCATCAAATAGACAAAAAGAAAGGTAAGGGTGCGCCTGAATGAATAAATATAACAGATATATAAAATATAAAATAAGATAAATGGAATAAAAGTCCAGAGCACTTATCAAATGTCCGTTATAATAGTTTCTCCTTGTAGAGGTAGCAAATCTTTGGGACGTCAGACGGGGTTGAGACTTCACAGTGATGTACTTGAATCCGGTGAGGTACGTATATAAAAGGAAAACAGAAAAAAGGGAAAACTCCAATGGTACAGTATATCAATCACAGTGTAAATATTGGAATAGTGTAAATAGTCCTACTCACACTTTTTGGAGCTAAAATTTAGCTCCAATATATGCGCGTGAAGTGGAATGATCCCCACTCAAGGATATGTAGAGTAGTGCTTTGATTGGAGAATTCTAGATCCGTATTCAGTGTTCCAATCAGTTTAACCCAAAATTGAGAGAATAAAAGAATAGTGCTCTCTGTTTGTAATATAAAATGGTGGTATATAGAAAATTACTTACACAGTATGGGGCAGATTTGTACTGCTCAGTGTAGGCGCTTAGGTGGTATAATCCCCACCTCTGGATTCTTTCAATTCTTTGTAGATGTAGGTCAGGTGCAGGTATTTATAATATAAAATAAATTGAATATAAAGAAAATGGCAATAAAAATATTTTATGCCAAATAAAATTCTTTATTAGAAATAAATAAAATAAATACTAATATCTAGACGCGTTTCGCCTCAAAAGGCTTCTTCAAGTAGATAATTATAAAGGAAGGCACACCTGACATACAAGGGTTTATATAACATACAGTACTTCTATGGAAATTTGAAATTCCCGCCAGAATGACGTCATTGGAATATTGTATATTTTATGTTTAAGCAAAATAAAAGTAAAAGGGTATATTTATAAAATATAAGGAGGTATAGTATAAATATAAAAAGCAGAAATAAAAACGAGCATTTAAAAGGCTTAAAACAGCATAAAACAAGCGATCACGTGACATGCGGATCTAACTACTTGCATGCGTTCCATCCAAGCACCACGTGACGCGGAAGTAGTTAGATCCGCATGTCACGTAGAAGTACTGTATGTTATATAAACCCTTGTATGTCAGGTGTGCCTTCCTTTATAATTATCTACTTGAAGAAGCCTTTTGAGGCGAAACGCGTCTAGATATTAGTATTTATTTTATTTATTTCTAATAAAGAATTTTATTTGGCATAAAATATTTTTATTGCCATTTTCTTTATATTCAATTTATTTTATTTTATTTTATAAATACCTGCACCTGACCTACATCTACAAAGAATTGAAAGAATCCAGAGGTGGGGATTATACCACCTAAGCGCCTACACTGAGCAGTACAAATCTGCCCCATACTGTGTAAGTAATTTTCTATATACCACCATTTTATATTACAAACAGAGAGCACTATTCTTTTATTCTCTCAATTTTGGGTTAAACTGATTGGAACACCGAATACGGATCTAGAATTCTCCAATCAAAGCACTACTCTACATATCCTTGAGTGGGGATCATTCCACTTCACGCGCATATATTGGAGCTAAATTTAAGCTCCAAAAAGTGTGAGTAGGACTATTTACACTATTCCAATATTTACACTGTGATTGATATACTGTACCATTGGAGTTTTCCCTTTATATACGTACCTCACCGGATTCAAGTACATCACTGTGAAGTCTCAACCCCGTCTGACGTCCCAAAGATTTGCTACCTCTACAAGGAGAAACTATTATAACGGACATTTGATAAGTGCTCTGGACTTTTATTCCATTTATCTTATTTTATATTTTATATATCTGTTATATTTATTCATTCAGGCGCACCCTTACCTTTCTTTTTGTCTATTTATTTCTTATATTTAGGGGATCATAGGGGATTCCCCTTTTAGGTGTGCTGCCTTCTCACTTATTCTGTGGCAGTTAAGCGCTGATTTTTCCTTTTTTTATCCTATTGGTTTGCATCAGCCTGAGCAGCTCTGTTTTGCTGGCCGTAGCTGGGAAAGGGATGCTGTGCCTGCGTAGCTTGGCTGTGATGTGGGGAACAGTCCATGATCTTATGGACACTGGGCTACCGGTGTCTCCCTTGCATGTGGGGGTAGCGGACCTCGCCGGTAGGACTGGGGATTGAGATATCGTCTCCGTCAAACGAAACAAAACCTGGGACATACTGAAATATACGAATCATATACTTAGGATGAGGACGTATAATGGCATGCTAGCTAGTGCCAAGAGGCAAAAAATTCACTAGGTTGGTAACAAGTGAGTTCCTACTAGTTGCCAAGTGGCTTGAGATGCTCTACCTATGAACTGGCGTGAGGGGTTGTTGACCTCTCGGTGAACATATAACCAACTGGGGTGTTGGTGTGATGAGTGAGGCCCTTTCTATGCAACAAGCAAGGCAGCTAGCTATGTATTACCTCTTGCGTGGAGGATGGGTGTTAGCCTCACGGGATCACTATGTCTATGTCTATGGTCTATGGTGGAGAGTGCCTGGACAAAATTACCTAGTTGGCCTCTACACGACCCTTTTCAGCCAGCTACCTTATTAATCTTAACCCTGAGAAATGGAGCGGGAGCAACGTACCTGTCAGTCAAGTGTCTGCTTGAATATGCCCCGTGGTAGTCTGAGCTTCCTGCTAAGAAGGGAGGCCTAAACAACAAGCTGAACCATACAATAGAAGGAAGGGGGTAATTATATACATGTTTGTATGGAATACAAGTCCTGCTGAAAGCCTCAACCATAAGTAGTCTTTGAATCGACTACCGCCTACCTACCTATGATTTTAAGGTGACGTATCAAGCTTGTCTTAGCTTGAATAAGGGACAAGGTTTTGATGAGCCGAGCTTGTCTAAGCTTGGGGTCTTGAATCTGTAACATATGTCAAAAGTGTCATTGTGGTTCATTGACTGCCTATTCAGTACAGTCTTGAACCTTGCGTACACATATACTCCTGATAAGTGAGGTTGCAGTAAAATACAACAATTAAGAAATTCTTAAATGTAACACGATGCACATACCGATAAGTAGGAACACAAAACTTGAAACCTGTGATATAGGTCAATGAATCACGCAAAGCTGACCTAGAGATCAAACTGACAAATACTGAGTGAAATAGACAGACGAATGCCATGTTCCAAGCCTAACATATTAGCCAATCACACTGAATGTAGGCACTAATATCCTACAAGGAACCCTGTTACTATACAGAAATGTCTATCACATGCAATAGTACCATAACTGCAATCTGTAAATATCTTAACAAGGCCACCAGATGTCGATATTCCGCTCTGTAACTGATACCAGGTGTAAGAAAAGTCTGAACCTGCTTAATTGCAGGGAAAATAACCTAATGTAAAGGCTTGAAATTCAGAGGGAGCCTGCTAAGATAGGAGATGATTACATGGCCACCCAATAAAACCCTGTTTACCCTGGGAGTTTAACACTAATACCCAGGGTTTATAACCAGAAACATGTACATAGCACAGAGGGAAACTCTACACGATTATTGATAGCAATTTCTAAGCTTGCTGTATAATGTATGCACTAATAATTCCAGTGATACTTGACATATCTATGAGTGTGCATAGTACAAAACAGAGATAAAATTAAATGCATGCACAAACGAAACAATATCTATATTGTATACATATATCTTTATCTTTCTTACGTATGGACTGTTGTGATGGATTAGTTAGATTCACTCTATGGTGGCTAAGAGTGATGAGAGTGGCATTCCTGATGTGAGCTTCTCGACCCTCTGCCAGCCTGATGGGAAGAGGCAGGCAGAGATACTGTTCCTAACGGACAGAGTTAGACCGCAGGTGTCTATAGAGGGAGCCTAACAGAGTTCAGAGTGACCGACAGCCAGAACCAAAGTCCGCATGTCATTATTACAGCGTGCCGAACGCGGCATGCCCCTAGTAAGGTACTGGGCGAAGCCAGTATGCAGCAATTCCCACCCGGGGATCCCACTAACCTCCGTGACCCCAGAGACTGTGCAAGGGGGTCTCTAGTATGTGGGGTGGGGCTATTGAGTAGCCTATAGTGCCAGGGATCCTTGAGGGTCGGTGTGTACCCTGGTGTTGATACAGACGGTGTACTGCTGTACCTGTCTATACACTCACAGTTTTGCACGGGAAACCGCCATTCTTAGTGCCGCTCGGTGTCCTGTAGTGTCTGAACACGCTAAACCGATGGTGATCGGTCTGGACCAATCACAGTAATGTAGGAGGAGTCCCTTTTAAAGGCCCGTAGCCCCTTTCACAGTTTCAGGCCAAGCCTTCACAATATATAGTGCCTTGCAAAAATATTCAAATTCCTTAACTTTTTTGCAAATTTGGTAATATATACACATATTTCTTCTCTCTCCTTTTTCTCCCACCTTGCTGGGTTCACCTGTAGGTTCGATGCCTTATTATAATTTTTTTATTGTAATTAATCATGAAATTTATATTTTCTTATATGTGTAATATATTTTAGACATATGTTATAAAGCTTTTAAAATATATATCCCCTATTGTATTGTACTATGTATTTTTAATTATTTTAACTTGTTGTTTTATCTCACGTTATAGTTTTAGGAAACATTTTTAATAACTAATTTATGACTTACACGTAAAAAACAGAGATAAAAGATGGCGCTAAAAGTAATTATAATGTATAGAATATCATATATAAAAAACCAGTGCAGCACACACAGATAACCACCCAAGTGTATAGTCACTGTATAACACTTACATACAAGGATAAAATGAAAGAGGACGGTGGTTGCGCACACAGTGAATGATATCCTTAGTCTAAAGTGGAATCCCTAGGTTCTGTAAGCATAAAAAACCATCATAGGGCAATACATCTTAGACTTAAATAAAATATAAGAAAAACTTGGAAAACTCACAATATTTAGAGCCTTTCTGAGTTGGCTCTAAACTTTTAAAGCAGATTTATCAATCTGGTGCAGGTAATGCAATATAGGTCCCTTGGAAAACATCAAAAGTCTTCTTTATACAGAAATCAGGAACCAGGATCACCAGATGAATAAAAGATAAATACTTTAATTAGAAAATAATAAAGATACAGCACAACGCGTTTCGACCTAGTGCAATAGGTCTTCCTCAGGTGCATAACATAAGACAGTCATCAAACAACATTCTTATATACCATACATAATAAGTATAATTACTGATAAAACATTTACAGCTGTAAAGTCCGTCCTTAACTCCATATATGGAGTGTTTCCGGCAAGAGAAATAATGTGTATGCCTCCTCCAAGATGGCCGCCGTGTAATATTGTCCATACAAGTACGCGCGACCTCCCCAAGATGGCCGCGCGTCATCGCCATGTAGCTGTGTATCGTTACTTCCGGTTTCGTTTTAGATGTATTGCCCTATGATGTTTTTTTATGCTTACAGAACCTAGGGATTCCACTTTAGACTAAGGATATCATTCATTGTGTGCGCAACCACCGTCCTCTTTCGTTTTAATTTATGACTTAGTAATAAGGGTGCATAAAGACTTGTGTCGAGATCAAGTTGCGGGCAAAAGTGCCCTTATGCAATACATGCTTTGAACTTTGTAGACGTTTGAAGTATGGGCACTTTGCCTTACAAACAGTATCGGATGCAATTATTAGTGATGTCACAAACGAGTGTCGAAAGTGATGCACTGCCAATGCCGGCAAAGATGGAAGACGCAGAGTCATTAATTGAAGTCCATCTACTACTCCAAAGGAGGTATAAATAAGAGACAATAGACAAGAGGACTTATACACCTTTTTGGCACTGAGGAAGACTGCAATAGTTGAAATGCGTTTTCCTATAAGAAAGGACTATTTTTCTTCATTTGGTATTGTATATCAACCTGAGATTTGTATTACATATTGCTTCAATAAGTCCTGTATTTTTTATACAATATTTATTTTATTCATTTTTAATGATACAAGTATTTTTGTGAAATAAGTCTGGATTGCTGGCCAGTGAATAATCAAAGCCAATAGTGACACTATAGAGTCTACTATATAGAGCCTGATATGGCTCGCTCTTTGTGAGGGTTGTATTCTTACCACCTAGTTATCCCATATATATAAAACAGATTACACTTTGTATTTGCCTTGTTTTTATTACAGATTCCTGTGTTCATTGACCTTGAATATTTACATTTGAGAATTCTGCATTTTATTGAGAGAAGTATAATTGTGTACTCACAGGGTGGAATGTGTAATAATTCACTTTATTTTTACTGTTTGTTGTTTGCACTTTGTAAGGTGTTGGGGACACACCTAAATTTACACACATCTACTGAAAGTGATTTTGTGAAGCGCCAAGACACCTACTGCTAGCAGTTTTACCCTTATCAAAAGGTCTGGGGTTGAGCAGCAGAGTTAATTTGGTGTTCCAAAGGTAGGATTTGGGGGTTAATGTATGCCCTTGTAGAGATAAAATAACAAGTTAGCCAGAGCTAGTGTTACAATAGAGTGATACTGCACGCCGCTTGCAGCACTCACCCTCACTCCATCGCCGCCCGCGGTCGCCCCTCTACTTACCTCTCGGCGAGCGGCGTCTCCTCTCTGCCGCTCGCCTCCCGCGTCCTCCACGCCCCCCAGCGGCAGCATGTATAACGCTGCACGCTGGGAGGTCAATGACTTATGTAAACGCCGGGGTCACGTGAGTGACCCGGCGTTAAAGAAACAGTACCACAATCACAGTGGGGGGTATAGATATCCCCCACGTGTGATTGTTAATTCTGATTGGAAGTTATCCAATCAGAATTAAACCTAAGGTATTTATACTTACCTTTCCTGTCCCTCAGTGCCCTGTTGTGGTCTTGTGTTACCTGTAGCATAGTGTTCTCGTCTTGCTCTCTGGTTACCGATTACTTGGCTCGTTATTCCGATTATTCTGTCTTCTCCACTCCTTTGACCTCGGCTTGTTTCTCGTTCTCCTGTTTTCTGACTCCCTTTACCTGGCTTGTCTCCTGACTATTCTTAGCGTGCTTAGCCCGGCCACTCTAAGGTCCGGTATGGCACCTTTTCTGTGTGTGTGTGTGTGTGTGTGTGTCAGCGTGTTAGGTTCCCCGAATCGTGACATTACAACAGGGCCACCATGGAACCTGCTGACATTCCACAGCTGTTAGTTAATCAGGAGGCTAGAATGGACGGTTTAGACCACCGTATGGATCAGTTTGCCCAGGCTTTACAAACCATACTGGCTTGTACTGCCCACTTGCAACCTGCCGTCCAAGAAGCTGTTGCTGCTGTGCCAGAACCCATTCCTGATCCAGTACCCGCTCCTGCTCACGTGGTTCACATGACGCCACCTCAGCGCTATAGCGGTGATCCAGCATTGTGCCGTGGTTTCCTCAACCAAATTGATATTCATTTGGTGATGAATCCTCGTTCCTACCCCACTGACAGAACCAAAATTGCTTTTTTGATTAACCATTTGTCCGGGAAAGCACTAGCATGGGCTAATCCCATGTGGGAGAATACGTCCCCAATGTCCTTTTCAGACTTCTTAACAGCTTTTAAACGTACGTTTGACCAACCCGGCTGGGTTGCTTCTGCTGGCAAAGCTCTGCTTAGGGTTCGACAGGGTAATAGATCAGTAGCGGATTATACCATTGAATTCCGCACTTTGGCAGCTGAAGTGGTCTGGAATAACGATGCTCTAGTAACAGCTTTTAAGGAGGGTTTGGCTGCTTACATATTAGATGAAATAGCATCCAGGGAAATGCCTGTTCTTCTGGATGATCTTATAGATTATGTCATTCTAATTGACAACCGTATTAGAGAGAGGCGTAGTCAAAGAAGGATGAATACACAGGGGTTACCTGCTTTACCCAGTACTGCATTGCTAGCATTACCTCCTCCTAATCAACCACCTCCCGAACCCATGCAATTAGGTGCTGTAGGCTTATCTGAAGCTGAAAGAACGTACCGCAGAAGGGAGGGTTTGTGCCTTTATTGTGGTAAGAGGGGGCATCTCCGAAGAAACTGTCCTAGTTTGCAGGGAGACTCCAGCACCTAAAGCCTAGAGAGGGGTCGGCCTCGGGTGTTATGGTTTTTTCCCCTCATATGTCCATCTCCAGACCATTTATAACGGTTTCTCTTTTGGTCAATAAAACCACAATAACAACTAAAGCCTTGATCGATTCAGGTGCTGCAGACAGCTTTATGGATGAGAACTTTGCTAAAACCGCAGCATTGAATCTGATCCAAAAGGCCACACCCTTGGCCATTGAGGCCATAGATGGTAGACCACTTGATAAACCTCTGGTGACCCATGAAACCCAAGAAATGGTTATGGTCGTGGGTGCCTTACACAAAGAAAGGATAGCCTTCCAAATAATTGACTCCCCTACAGCTTCCATCATTCTGGGTTTTCCTTGGTTAGTTAAGCATAACCCGGTACTCGATTGGGATTCTCTAGATATACTCTCCTGGGGGGTATCTTGTCAACGAGACTGTATGGCCCGTTTACATCCCGTTTGTTTACTTAATGTGCCTACAGCTAAACCACTTTCTGTTTCTGTCCCTCCTGTGTATTCAGACCTCGCATTGGTCTTTGAAAAGAGGGAAGCTGATAAACTACCTCCACACCGGGATTATGATTGTGCCATAAATTTGTTACCTGGAACGATGCCTCCTAGGGGTAAGGTCTACCCGCTTTCTGAGAAAGAAAACCAGGTCATGAAGGAGTACATACAGGAATCCTTACGTAAAGGTTTTATCAGACGGTCATCCTCTCCGGCTGGTGTTGGTTTCTTTTTTGTTGCCAAGAAGGAGGGCGATTTGAGACCATGTATAGACTATAGGGACCTGAATAATATAACAATTAAAAACGCTTATCCTATCCCTCTCATTACTGAGTTGTTTGACCGTGTTAAAGGTTCTAGATATTTTACTAAACTAGACCTCAGGGGGCTTACAACTTGGTTCGGATAAAAGAAAATGATGAATGGAAGACAGCGTTCAATACACGCAGTGGGCATTACGAGTATCTAGTCATGCCTTTTGGACTGTGTAATGCTCCTGCTGTCTTTCAGGACCTCATAAATGATGTCCTTAGAGATCTACTGCATGTCTGTGCTGTGGTTTATCTCGATGATATACTCATATTCTCTCCTGATTTGGAGTCACATCATGCCCATGTGAGAAAGGTACTTAAGAGATTGCTACAGAACGGTCTTTATTGTAAATTGGAGAAATGTTTATTTGACCAGAAATCAGTACAATTCCTAGGGTACGTCATTTCTGAACAGGGGTTCAGTATGGATCCTTCTAAATTAGAAGCCATATTGTCTTGGCCTCTCCCTCAAGGCCTTAAGGCAATACAGCGATTTATAGGCTTTGCCAATTATTATCGCAGATTTATTAAAAACTTTTCATCGGTCATTTCTCCTATCACGAAACTAACTAAAAAGGGTTTGCACCCCAGGGTTTGGACTCCTGAAGCCATCAAAGCTTTCGAAACCCTCAAAAAGGCATTTGCCACTGCCCCTGTGCTACACCATCCTGATCCTTCCCTTCCCTTTATAATGGAAGTAGACGCTTCAGAATCAGGTATAGGAGCTGTATTATCACAAAGGTTATCCTATAACGATCCCCTCCATCCCTGTTGTTACTTTTCTAAAAAACTGTCTGATTCGGAAAAGAATTACGACGTTGGGAATAGGGAACTATTAGCTATTGTGATGGCATTTAAAGAGTGGAGGTACTTATTAGAAGGAGCTAGACACAAAATCCTGGTTATAACTGATCATAAGAATCTCTCCTATATAGCTGATGCTAAAAGGTTGTCCTCTCGTCAAGCCAGATGGTCCTTATTTCTTTCACGCTTTCAGTTCATTATAACATATAGGCCTGGGTACCGTAATGTCAAGGCTGATGCCATCTCCCGACAATACGAAACTTTGGAGTCTATCACCCCCACTCCTGAACCCATTGTACCCACGTCTAAGATAATAGCTGCTACCCGTTTAGTTATTTTGTCTCTTTTTCTTGATGGTATCAAGGCATACCAAACCCAAGCACCCTCTGAGACACCTGCTGGTAGATTATACGTGAAAGAGAAAGACAGAAAGAAATTATTAGCTTTATTTCACACCGCCAAAATGGCTGGCCACCCAGGGGTCACCAAAACATACAAGGGTCTCCTTCAACAGTTTTGGTGGCCTTCACTTAAGCAAGACGTGGTGGATTATGTGCAGGCTTGTCGTGTTTGTGCACAGTGTAAGTCCCCTAATGTCAAACCCCCAGGACTCCTAATGCCTTTATCCGTACCCAAGAAACCATGGACCCACTTATCCATGGACTTTATTGTGGATCTTCCTTCATCCGATGGAATGACGGTAATTTTGACCGTGACGGATAGATTCTCTAAAATGGCACACTTTATTCCACTTAAGAAACTACCTTCTGCGGTTCAGTTGGCTCAGGTTTTTGCCAAAGAGGTTTTCCGCTTGCATGGTATACCACAGGATATTGTATCTGACAGGGGTCCTCAATTTGTCTCTCGGTTTTGGAGGGGCTTTTGTGCTGAGATGGGGATTTCCTTGTCGTTTACTTCCTCCTATCATCCACAATCTAATGGAGCGGCCGAACGGGCGAATCAATCTGTGGAGTTATATTTACGTTGCTTCACGAATGCACACCAGGACAACTGGTCTCACCTCCTTCCTTGGGCTGAATTCGCCAGGAACACTGTGACTCATTCGTCCACTGGCTTAAGTCCTTTTATGGTTGCTTATGGGTTCCAACCCTCTGTCCTTCCCGGCGTGTTCTCCGACAAGGGAATACCCGCTTTGGACGAGCACCTCACCTCCTTACGGAAGATGTGGGATCAGGTCCATGCTACTCTTTGTCGTGCGACTGCTACTCAGAAAAAATTTGCTGATCGTCGTAGGGGTGCTGCTCCCTCTTATGTCCCGGGTGATAGGGTTTGGTTGTCCTCTAGGAATCTCCGCCTCAGGGACCCCTCAATGAAATTCGCGCCCAGGTTCCTTGGCCCCTATAAGGTATTACGTAGGGTCAATCCTGTGTCCTACTCCCTGGCCTTGCCTCCTTCCATGCGTATACCTAACACTTTCCACACCTCCCTTTTGAAGCCCCTGCTCTGTAATAGATTCTCTGGCCCTCTCAGGCGTCCAGATTCCCTCCGCGCTGTCTCTAATGACGTGTACGAAGTGGCTGCTCTGCTTGATTCTTGTTTTTCTCGGGGTCGCTTGCAGTACCTGGTTGATTGGAAGGGTTACGGCCCTGAGGAGCGGTCCTGGGTTTCTGCCTCTGACGTGAATGCGCCCTCTTTGATCCGCTCCTTTCATGCGCGGTTCCCTTCGAAGCCTTCGGCTTCCCGCCCGTTGGGCGGGCCTCAAGGGGGGGGGTTATGTCAGGGATCCGCGGGCGGCTAGGAGGGGAGGCTGCACGCCGCTTGCAGCACTCACCCTCACTCCATCGCCGCCCGCGGTCTCCCCTCTACTTACCTCTCGGCGAGCGGCGTCTCCTCTCTGCCGTTCGCCGCCCGCGTCCTCCACGCCCCCCAGCGGCAGCAGGTATAACGCTGCACGCTGGGAGGTCAATGACTTATGTAAACGCCGGGGTCACGTGAATGACCCAGCGTTAAAGAAACAGTACCACAATCACAGTGGGGGGTATAGATATCCCCCACGTGTGATTGTTAATTCTGATTGGAAGTTATCCAATCAGAATTAAACCTAGGGTATTTATACTTAACTTTCCTGTCCCTCAGTGCCCTGTTGTGGTCTTGTGTTACCTGTAGCGTAGTGTTCTCGTCTTGCTCTCTGGTTACCGATTACTTGGCTCGTTATTCCGATTATTCTGTCTTCTCCACTCCTTTGACCTCGGTTTGTTTCTCGTTCTCCTGTTTTCTGGCTCCCTTCACCTGGCTTGTCTCCTGACTATTCTTAGCGTGCTTAGCCCGGCCACTCTAAGGTCCGGTACGGCACCTTTTCTGTGTGTGTGTGTCAGCGTGTTAGGTTCCCCGAATCGTGACAGATACCAATGAAGTGGAGGACATGACGGCACTGGATTGTAGGCAAGATGAGTTAATATAAGTGGCAGGGACATATTAGCTGTGGGCAAACAAGGCATTTGCCTTGGGCGGCACTTTCCAGGGGGCGGCAAAAAAGCCGCCCCCAAATGCCCAGGCAAATGTCTTGTTAGCCTGGTGGCTAACTGACAATCCAGGCGGGCGGGCGGGTGGCGCTGGCGAGGGAGCACTGATTAGTGAGCTCTCTGCTCATCTCCCTCGCGCACCACAAAGTGATGCCGGGAGCTGGAATATGACTTCAAATTCCGGCTCCCAGCATCATTCTGCGGTGCGCGAGGGAGCTGAACACAAGGATCGGTGCTCCCTCGCCGTCTGCAGTCAACGGCCGGCCGCCAAGCAGCCCCACTGGACCCCAGGGAAACAAGAATCCACCCCAGCATTCCCAAAGGTAAGGAGGCTGGGGGATTGAGTTAAAATATAAATGTGAGTGTGTTAGTGTGTGTGTGTCTGTTAGGGAGTGTGTGTCTGTTAGTGAGTGTGTGTGTGTGTGTGTGTGTGTGTCTTTTAGTGTGTGTGTCTGTTAGTGAGTGATTGTGTGTCTGTTAGTGAGTGAATGTGTGTGTCTGTTAGAGTCTGTGTGTGTTAGTTTGTGTGTGTCTGTTAGGGGGAGTGTGTGTCTGTTAGTGAGTGTGTGTGTCTGTTAGTGAGTTTGTGTGTGTCTGTTAGTGAGTGTGTGTGTGTGTGTGTCTGTTAATGTGTGTGTGTCTGTCAGTGAATGTGTGTGTGTGTATTTAGTTGGCGGGGGAAGGCAGGGTTGCAGGGGGGTAGGCAGAGGAAGGGTGGGGAGCCTGAGTTTTGTCATGCCTAGGGCAGCACAAAACCAGGATACACCACTGATAAGTGGGCTTGTCTGCCTTCGATGAGAGCGGTCGCATGTAGTAGGGGATCCACACCCTGCACAACCTAAAGCTACAATGAAGCAGAAAAAAAATAGCATATTGAAGCTGAAAATTTCTCTTGGAACTTCATTTGGATCGTGGGACTAGTTATCAGATAAGCACAGATCAGCTGCACTGTATATGGAGCCCTCGAAGCAGGTGAAGCTTATGGATACTATCTGACAGGGGAGGAGAAACCGGCACAAACCCCGGCAAGATGGCGATGGGTTTGGATAATGCTCACATTCACGATCACCTTCGGATTTACCCGTCTCAGTGGTTCAAGGGGAGCAAATGGATAAACTTCAAATATTGGAAGCTGATCAATTTGCCCTAAAAAAAAAGTGGCAGAACTTGAGGACTGTTCACGACACAACAATATTAGGATTTGGGGGTACCCAAGACTGTTGCACAAGAAGACCTTTTAGAGTATGTGAAAGCCTTCTGCTTGATGATAGAGCCAGAGTTGGAGGATTCAGTTTGGGCTATAGATCGCATTCATCGTTTACCAAAACCACTATGTATCACTGTAGACATCCCTGGTGATGTAAGTACCTGCTTTCATTACTACAAATCTAAAGATTCATTGGCAAACAGTGTCAGAAAGATGCCAAATCTACCAGCTCCCTATGAGAATGTATCTGTTTGCAGATCTATCTGCCATGACTATGGCCTGCAGATGAGGATTTGGGAGCGTTACAAGAATCTTAAGAGAAAAGAAAATCCCGTATCGGTGGGGCTACCTAACAAAACTGATGATGGAGCTTTGAATGTATTTCTTACGCCAGAAGATGAAAGGAAAACATTTAAAGAATGGGTAGTAATGCAAACTGTGATGCAGATGGTAAACGACACAGAGGACAACCCTTCCGTGGAGAGAAACCTGAAGAAGCTTCTCTCAGAATTGAAAACAGTTGGTAAACCCCAAACGTAAAACAGGATAATTGTAGACTCATTTAGGACTAAATGTTAAATGTTAAAAAACTGGCAAAAAAAAAAAAAAAAAGAGGAGACTTTTGATATTAGTGGGCGCCATGAATGGATGTGAAATCACCATGGTATCTCTGTATGCCCAAATTAATCTCAAGCAGTATTTCTCAAAAAATCATTAAAATAAAATTGCATTATTGAAAAAAGGTTATTATCTGTGGTGACTTTAACTGTACGTTGGACCCAGAATTAGATATTAAACAAGAACAAAATACAAATCCTAGTCACATATCAATTTAATTATCCCAGAGATTAGCTAAGTTTTACCCCACATGTATAATTTATATGATGCTTGGCGCAGTTTATACCCAACAGCAAGGTTCTCTGTTTTTTTACCCGGTTCACCTTACATATTCAAATATTGATATGTAAAACAATTATGAATATTACTGATGTTAATATAGGCAGCAGAACTTGGTCAGATCATGCTCCGATAACTATTATTTGTAAATCACCTTACCCAGCTCGCGGCATAGGTAAATGGCGTCTAAATGAGACAACCCAATACCCAATAAAAAAAAAAAAAGAGTTAAGGAAATGATACAGTTATATATTTCAGGAAAATTTAATAGGCCCAGTCTCAATAATGACGTGATGGACAGCCCATAAGGCTGTAATAAGAGTCATTTTGATTCAAATTGGTTCCTTGAATAAAAGGAGAGTAGATACTGCTCGGTCAAGACTTTTGCAAGAACTATCGATCGTCGATTCTCAAAACAAATTGAGTACCTCCAAAAGGGTTTCTAAAAGGATAGGTAACACTAAAAAAAAGAATTACAGATACTTTCTTTACAAGAAACTGAGAAACAAATGCGGTCCTTAAAACAAACACATTATAGCTAGGGTAATAAAGCAGGAGTTACTTTCTTGCTAACTATTTATTATTATTATTATTATTTTATTATTTATATAGCGCCATCAGATTCCGTAGCGCTGTACAATGGGTGGACTAACAGACATGTAATTGTAACCAGACAACTGGACGTACAGGAACAGAGGGGCGGAGGGCCCTGCTCCAGTGTGTGTGTGTGTGTGTGTGTGTCTGTTAGTGAGTGAATGTGTGTGTCTATTAGATTGTGTGTGTCTGTTAGTTTGTGTGTGTCTGTTAGTGGGAGTGCATGTGTGTCTGTTAGCTAGTGTACGTGGGTCTGTCAGTGAATGTGTGTGTGTGTATTTAGAAGGCGGGGAAGGGGGAGTTGCGGGGGAAGGGTGGGTGGCGGGTAGGTGGCGGAGGGAGTGGGGTATGGTGACACAGAGGGTAAAAGTAGGGGTACGAAGTAGGTTGTTAGAAAAGTATTAATTGAGGGCTTAGTAGGTAATTTTTTGACAGTTGCAGGAGAGGAGTCATGGAGGGAGGGGGATGAAAACCTGCTAATAGTTTAATTGATATGTTTTCTTGAAGAAGTCAATTTTCAATGATTTTTTGAATGAGTGGAGACTGAGTGAAATTCTTACGGAGAAGGGAAGGGAGTTCCACAGAAGAGGTGCAGCCCTGGAAAAGTCTTGGAGGCGAGGGTTAGAGGTAGGAGTACGGACAGAGGATATACTTAGGTCTTTGGCAGAGCTTAGAGGCCTCAACAGGACATACTTGTGTATTAGGGAGGATAGGTAGGTTGGAACAGCATTATGTATGGACTTGTAAACATGCACCAGAATTTTAAATTGAGCCCTATATTTAACTGGAAGCCAATGCAGGGACTGACAGAGTGGGGAGGCGTGAGAGGTGCGTGCAGACAGGAAAATGAGCCTCGCTGCTGCATTCATTATAGATTGCAGCGGTGCAATCTGGGAACATGTAAGACCACTGAGAAGAGTATTGCAGTAGTCCAGACGAGATAGAACAAGAACATGGACCAGCACCTTAGCTGCATCCGGGGTTAAATAGGGGCGGATGCGCTCTATGTTTTTGAGATTGAAATGACAGAATTTGATGATTGATTGGACATGAGGGGTAAAGGAGAGGTTAGAGTCAAAAAGAACACCCAGGCAGTGAGCCTGCGAGGTAGAGGTGATGGTAGCATTGTTGACTTGGAGGGAGACAGACAAAGGAGTAGTAACACTTGAGGGCGGAATGACCAGACGTTCTGTTTTGGACAGGTTGAGTTTAAGGAAATGAGCAGCCATCTATTTGGAAATCGAAGAGAAGCAGTCAGAGAAACGAGTCAAGATGGGTGGAGAGAGATCAGGAGAGGACAGGTAGATTTGCGTGTCATCCGCATAGAAATGATAATGGAAGCCAAAAGAGCTGATGAGTTTACCAAGGGAGGCAGTGTAGATAGAGAATAGTAGGGGACCAAGGACAGAACCTTGGGGGGTGCCGACAGAGAGTGGTTGGGGGGAAGAGTCAGAGAAAGAAACACTGAAAGAGCACTGGGAGAGGTAGGATGAGCACCAGGAGAGAGCAGTATCCCATAGACCAAAATTACGGAGAATGCAAAAAGATGTTGATGATCAACAGTGTCAAAGGCAGCAGAAAGATCAAGGAGAATTAGAATAGAGTAATGGCCACGAGATTTAGCAGCAATTAAATCGTTGGATACTTTGGTCACAGCCATTTTGACAGAATGACCAGAATGGAATTCAGACAGAAGGGGATCAAGCAGACAGTTGGTTTCAAGAAAGTCAGTCAGTCCGGTGTACACAACTCTCTCGAGGATCTTGGAGGCAAATGGCAGTAGTGAGATAGGGCGGTAGTTGTATGGGGACTTGGGGTCAAGGCTGGACTTTTTCAGAATTGGGGTTACAGTTGCATGTTTGAAGGGTGAGGGAAATGTGCCAGAGGAAAGTGAGAGGTTGAAAATTTTAGTGAGGGGAAGAGCAAGAGAGGGAGACATAGTGCGGATGATATATGAAGGAATAGGATCAAGGGAACAGGTGGTGGGGCTGGAGGTTGGGTGGCGGACAAGGTGGTAGAAGGAGGGGGATTAAAAGGGCAAAAAAGAGCATCAAAAGTGGGAAATAGGTGTTTGGGTTGATGAGACAGTGTACTTATGAGGGTATTAAAGTAATTTACTTTTGCAGTGGAGAGAGCCAGACTGTAGGAACGCAGCATAAATTTATAGTGGAGGAAGTCAGATGCAAAGTGAGACTTTCTCCAGCAGCGTTCAGCAGTTCTAGAACATTTTTGGTGGTAACGGGTCAGCTTGGTGTGCCAGGGTTGTAATTGGGGGTGCTTGCTGGGTTTAATTGTAGGAGGTGCCATGATGTCGAGTTGAGAGGAGAGAGTTGAGTTGCAGAGTGAGGTAGCCGAGTTAGTGCAAGTTAGATTTGAGATGGGTAAAAGGAGAGTATTGAGTTTGGTGGAGAACTGCTGGAGATCAAGGCATTTGAGGTTTCTGCGAGATTGGAGAGTTGAGGGTGGGGAAATTTTGGTATAGGGTATGTTGATGTCAAATGTTAGTAGATGGTAGTCAGACAAAGGAAATTGAACAGTGGAGAAATTAGAGGTGGTACAGAGATTGGTGAAGATGAGGTCAAGAGTGCTTCCTGCTGTATGAGTTGCTAAAGTCGACAACTGCGTGAGGCCAAAGGAGGAGGTTACAGAGAGCAGATGGGAGGCATCAGGACAGTTGAGGTTGTTGATTGGGATGTTAAAGTCCCCAAGTATGAGGGAGGGAGTGCTAGAGGATAGAAAGTGGGGTAGCCAGGAAGAAACGTGTTTCAATTAATAACTTAGGATGATCGAGGCAATAGATGATGGCAATTCTTAAAGGAGTGGGCTTAAAAAGGCGGATAGTGTGAACTTCAAATGAAGTAAAGGAAAGGGCAGGGGCAGGGAGGATAGGTTGAAATGTACATTGAAGGGAGAGAAGGATGCCTACACCGCCTCCTTTACCGTTGAGTCTGGGAGTGTGGGAGAATTGTAGTGCACTGAAACATAAAGAAGCGGAAGGAGCGGGAGCGGTATCAGAGGGGACAGCCAGGTCTCAGTGTGTGCTAATAATGTGAGTGAGTTAGAGATGACAGGGTCGTGTATAGTTACATATATTGTCTCTGCCCAAGGTGTGAAACTTTACAACAGGAAGGATATCGTAGAGGAGTTAGCGTTGTATTATAGTAAACTGTATAATTTATCTCACTATACTTTTTAATGATGTAAAAATATCAGGCAACATACCAAAAGAAATGCTGGAAGCATATGTAATGATGCTGCTGAAAGCAAGGAAACCATCCATTGGGGGTGCAAATTTAACACCCATATAGCTCTTAAATGTCAATGTAAAGCTGAATGCCAAACTATTGGCTATGCACATTAAACCCTTATTAGACTACCTTGTTTAATTTGAAAAGGCCGGATTTGTGCCAAATAGGCAGGCCGGTGATAACACCAGATATTTTATAGATCTCATTGAGTAGGCACAGAGGAGTAGACAGCAAGGTATAATTATAGCATTAGACGCTGAAAAAGTGTTTGATTACTTACATTGGACATATATGACTACGACTTTGAGTAAGATGGGGTTTCCTTTAGAGTTTGTGAAAAGTATTTTAGCACTTTATTTAAATCCTACCGCAAAGGTTTTTCATACGGGCTTTTTATCTAAAGCATTTAATATAAAAAAACGGTACCCACCAAGAATGCCCTCTTACGCCAATAATTTTTATTCTAAGTTTAGAACCATTAGTGAGGCACATTAAGCAAAATTCACATATTTGTGGCTTGACCACACCTGCAGGAGAACAAAAATTTGCCTAATTTGTAGATGATGTGTTAATATTTCTAACTCAGCCGGTGAGGCCCATTCCTTCTAAGATCACACTCCTTGAAAGATACGGTCGAGTCTCATATTATAAAGACGATGTTAAAAAACCCAAGCTTTAACTATCGGATTACCAATTCAGGAGGTACAACTTTTTAAGGAGAATATAAATTTGATTCACATCACTCAAGTATTTAGGTATTTTCCTGTCTAAAACCAACAGTCTTTTAATTCAGGAAAACCATAAGAAACTCAGGTACAAACTAGAACAACAAATGGAGAAATAGAGAGAAAGAGAGGGATCATTAATAGGCAGTGTGAATTAAATAAAGGTGATGATTATTCCACATATGTTATATTTTTTTCGCACAATACCCATAGCACTGCCTAATAGTATAGTAAGAAAATTTCAGTTTATTATAAACACTTACATTTGGAAAAAGAGACCTCCACGGATATCTCATTATTCAGCATGGAAACCCTACGGTTTGGCAGGGCTAGGAATACCATGTATTCAAACGTACTATAAAGCATCAATGCTCACACGGGGATTTGCAGCTATTTTCTTGGAAAATGCATGTATGAAACCATACACGGTAGATCAACTTTTGTGGATAACCACGATACCTGTTTTTGGCAAAACTTTATAACACTTTCTAGCTCAAGATATATGCTTCAATGCTGGAAGACCTGGTACCTGCTCTTATGGGTAAAGTTAATCTTTTATCATTAGCCCCTTTACAAGTACTTACATCACCTTCCATAACTTTGGATTTTTCTGTAGAATCGTGGGTTAGGAAAGGAGCAGATAAAATAAGCCTGATATGCGATGAAAAAGGAATTAAGCCCTTTCCAGATTTTCAGGAACAATTCTCTTTTATCACCTAAAGAATTATTTACATATCTCAGGCTTAAAAATCGTATTTCTTATAGAGGTTTATATGCAAATAATATTTTTGGGGAAAATAAAAAAGAGCAAACTACTATCTTAATGTTACAATGCGTTTTCAGAATTGGCCAATGAGGTTAAACCATATCATATTATAAAATGGGAAGAGGAGTTGGGTAAATCCTTTCCTCTTTCCCAGTGGTTACAAACTATTAAGATAACTAAAACAGTATCCCATAGCCTCTCTCATTGGGAAGCATTTGTTAAAATATTTATGAGATGGTACTTTGTAGCTCTTATTTTGGCACATATGCATGCTCAGAGATCACCATTATGCTGGAGATGTTTATGCGAGACAACGTGCTTACAACACATTTTTGGGGAGTGTTCAAGGTTAAAGCAGTTTTGAAAACTATTATTAAAGTAATAAATAGAATTGTAAAAAAGGAAAAACCTCCCTTTCAGCCAGAATGCTATTTACTTCATTTAATCCCTTCTTTAGCTGATTTGCCACATAGGGTTGTGATTCTTAACCTTTTGGTGGCTGTAGAAAATTAGTATTGCGGCTCAATGGGAAAAAATATAACCCCCCTCATTGAAAGAAGTTTTGGATAGAGTAGATAATATTTGTCAGCACAAATAGCTTATAGTCTTACTGGTAAAGAACATATTCATACTAAATTGTGGTCTATTTGGCCAGAGGTGAATAAAAATAAATAAATATATATATATATATATATATAGAGAGAGAGAGAGAGAGAGAGAGAGAGAGAGAGAAAGAGAGAGAGTAAGAAAGGAAGGAGTGAGAAGGGGAGAGAGAGAGAAAGGAAGGAGTGAGAAGGGGAGAGAGAGAGAGAGAGAGTGGGTAAGAAAGGAAGGAGTGAGAAGGGGGAGAGAGAGAAAGAGAAAGGAAGGAGTGAGAAGGGGGGAGAGAGAGAGAGAGAGAGAGAGAAAGGAAGGGTAAGAAAGGAAGGAGGAGAAGGGGGAGAGAGAAAGGAAGGGTAAGAAAGAAGGAGTGAGAAGGGAGAGAGAGAGAAAGGAAGGGTAAGAAAGGAAGGAGGAGAAGGGGAGAGAGAGAAAGGAAGGGGTAAGAAAGGAAGGAGTGAGAAGGGGGAGAGAGAGAGAGAAAGGAAGGGTAAGAAAGGAAGGAGTGAGAAGGGGGAGAGAAAGGGAAGGAAGGGAAAAAGAAAGAGAAGAGGAAAAAATAGAGAAAAAGAATAGGAAGATGGAAAGGAAAGATAAAGAAGAAAAATTAAAAGTATATATGTGCATGCGCATGTATGTAGGTACATGGAGATGTATGCGTATACACTCATATGTATATGTATGAATGTATATATGTATATAATTAGATATGATGGTTAAGCCTGAATATAAGAAGGATTTCGATTTAAAAGGATAAGAGCTGTAAGGATGAATATAAATAAGACAAAGTCAAATTAAAGACGTATACAACTGGAGGCATAGGGATGTGTTTTTTTGTTTTTTTTTAATGTTTGTTTGATAATCAAGTGTATTATGCAAGAGGATATTAATTCTATGTTTGGTGTTTATTTCTTTGCTTGTTTGTTTGTTTATTGTATTTTCTCTGAACTGGAGAAATGTATTTACATTTATTGTAAAGAAAAATAATTAATAAAAATGAAATATTGAAAAAAAAAAGTTTTAAAATTTTACAAAATCTGTAGTTTAGCTAATCTGACCCGAAATTTAACGTTCACCTTTAAGTCATTTTGAATTCCTGATAATTCTCATTTTGGTGAATAGCCTTAATAATGCGAGTTCTCTTTATAAAAACATACATACATGGATATGAAACAATATCTTAGACACTTACTTTTCATGAGTTTTGGAAAAAATTCGATCCACTGGCGGATAGTTGAATCTCCCATGAGGTAAATCATTTTTCCAGACAAGCACTCGTTGATTTGAGACAATGGTTCATATGAAGTAAGATTGCAGAATAAAGAGTGCCAAACATTGTTCAAGAAATAGCCACCTGGAAATGGTGGAGACATCCCAATTCTACATTTTGGCTTTACTTCAATTGTACTGTTTCCTGAAACATAAACACATAAAAAAAATACTAGGTGCAAAATACAGTTTGACTTTTCGCTTAGATGTTTTATGGTTTTAAATATTAACTCACAGATATTTTGTACAGGAAAAAAGTGGAGAATTAGTTTGTTTTTGTTATTTTGCAGTCTGCTTCCAATAAGAAATCCCCGTAGGAGCACAGCACTTAAAGGAACCTTCCAAGCACCATAACCACTGCAGTGCAAATTATGCAGGGCTTAGCTCATTGGCTGAGAGAGTTCAACTGATGGTCTGAGCTATAAGTAAGGTGCATTACATTAAACACAACGGTAAGCTATATGGTAGGAATTCTACATGAATATGTAACAACACAAGAATGCAAAGTAATAGCGCAGTATTGCCAGAACAAGTAATATGCGGTATAGTGAAGTTAGGAATCTCACTCACAAGTCAGGAGCAATTAGGTACATATGGCTCGGATGGTAAATGCAGATGAACATTGTAACAGACCGCCTGGCAGCCTGACCGAGAGCATCCGCCAATAGTTGCTTCCTAGTAATCATAAGCACCGGACACCATAACGACTGTAAGCCCCACAAACCGCTGCAGCTTGGTTGGGGTTTCACTGTCCTCCACCCACCCTGGACCAAAACCAGGATCCAGCTTCCAGTGGGTAGACCTCTCCTACTCCAGAGAGCAAAGTAGGCTGCTCTTACAAGAGCAAGAGTTGTAATCCAAGGGTATAGTATAGTGA
>OW240919.1:58185375-58187213 GCA_933207985.1 Pelobates cultripes
TGTGCCGGCCGGCTCCCCCTGGCTCCCATGGGGCTCTGTGCGGTGCTGTCAGCCCAATGATTAGGGCTGTCAGACCGGCCCCAGGTGCCGCGGCCCACCGGGAAATTTCCCGGTATCCCGGTGGGCCAGTCCGGCCCTGACTATTGTTTTGCATTCTTGTGTTGTTACAGATTCATGCCGAATTCCTACCATATAGCTCCCCCTTATGTATGTATATTTTATGTATTTTGTAGAGGTGGTTTAGGGGATTCCACTCAAGGTGTTTTTGAGATCACCAGCTATTTCTCCCTATTGTGTAATAATTTTATGACATTGTATTGAACTCAGGGCCGCCATCAGGGGGTGACAACCATACAATACACACTCTGCATTAATTACACTGACACACACTCTGCATTCACTACACTAACACACTCTGCATTCACTACACTAACACACACTCTGTATACATTAATACAACACACACACTGCATACACTAATACAATACACACTCTGCATTCATTACACTGACACACACTCTGCATTCACTACACTAACACACACTCTGGATACACTACACTAACACACTCTGCATTCACTACACTAACACACACTCTGGATACACTAACACACACTCTGCATTCACTACACTAACACACTGAATTCATTACACTAACACACACACTGTATTCACTACACTAACACACACACTGTATTCACGACACTAACACACTCTGCATTCACTACACTGACACACTCTCTGCATTCACTGCACTAACACACTCACACACTCTGCATTCATTACACTAACCAATCAGCTGACATTTATTCCATAGTAATAATCCTAAATCATCTTTGCAGAACACCACAAGAAAATTCTTGTGGTAATGCCCCAAGAGCTCTAACCCTTTAGGAATAGTCTTTTTAGTCTCCTACCTCAGACATATCATTATCAAACGTGTAAGCAAAATATTTTGTGCCAAGTGCACTTAAATATAGTTTTTACCTCACTGTTAATCTAATTAATCTGTTGCTTTATCTCTGCAAATATCAATAAACAGAATTAGCCGTAATCATACAGCCTTTCTACATACTATGCAATCATTGGGGCATCTGCAATGCTTTATTTTGACATGACGTCTATGGTGTAAAATCATACCAAAATAGATAACCAATGTTTTCAGCTACCTATGTATTCTATTAATAATTTTTAAAAAAAATGGCAAACTTACTCTGACATTTCAAAACAGCAACTTCTTTAACATTTATCCCGATCTCCACTCCAATGTTTGATCTTTAATTGAATAAAAAAAATTACTGCAACATAGACCACATTTTTTTTATTTTTTAAATTTTAACTATCCCTACTCTGTATATGACACCATTGAATAAAACTTCAAAAATAACTTGTAAAATGTGTTAACCTATTTTATGAGGTACTCCATTATCTTTTAAATTTATGGTAAAGATTTTGTAAATGATGAATCCAGTTCAGATACTTCAAAGCCAGGTGAAACGTGCAAATGGAGAGGAGAAAAACATTGTTCAATTTATTCTCTTATTGTTATTGCTATATTTTATTGTTATAGCTATATTTTATTGTTATTGCTATATTTTTTTCATATAATTAAATTTAAAAAAAATGTATTATAAAGATGCAATTACACCATAAACAGAGCAAGACATCTTTTCTCTAATGGCATTCAAACTGCAATATGAAATAAAAACAAAAATTGGAGTATGGGAAAGAGGGATAAGTCGGTTCCTAGTGAAGGTCATTTTTCTCCTCCTTTCTCTTTCCTTTCTTTCTCCTTTTCCTTCTATTTCTCTACACTCATTTTCTCCTTCCCTATTTCTG
>OW240919.1:58199804-58219147 GCA_933207985.1 Pelobates cultripes
CCGGCATGCCACAGTCAGGTGTTAGTCCCCTTGAAACAACTTTTCCATCCCTATTGTGGCCAGAAAGAGTCCCTGTGTGTTTTAAAATTCGCCTCCCCATTGAAGTCAATGGCGTTTCGGGCGGTTCGCCGGTTCGCGAACATTTGCGGAAGTTCGCGTTCGCCATTCGCGAACCGAAAATTTCGGGTTCGCGACATCACTAGTTGTCACTTTACACTTTTTCAATTACTCTCCAATTATGGATTTATTCATATATTGCACACTATATGAGGTATTATCTGGCAGACTAACCTCAGTAATTAATGGCACTTTAATGCACACTGCACTTGTATGCAATGGCACTTAGCCAGGTCACTATAATACACTATACCTATATTCTTAATGAACTAACTCTTTCCTTTCTATATGTGGTTAGAAATTTAATTCACTGATCACCCTGATCGCAATGGTTTTAACACATATTACTGTCCGTTCTGCCTTATTTCTCCATAGTGACGCTTGTTTGTATTCGCGTCACCATGGAAACGGACAGTGACGCCGGAGTAATATGACGTCATTACGCGGGGCGGAGCACGTTTGCACATGCGCACACGGGCTGCTGGGACGCCGGGTAGACGGTAACATGCACTGGGGGTAAGCTCACTCACCTTAAATCACTTATTTTAATTAATTCTGTCTTATATAAATTGTGCTTTATTTGCAAATTATTGTTTTTATGATCCTGATGAAAGTCCTCATGGAAGGACTGAAACGTTGATCGCAGTTTTTAAGAATTGACAATAGACTTTGGACTTTTACTTGGAAAAACCGTGAGTGCAACCATTAATTTATATTTTTTTATATATATATATATATATATATATATATATATATATATACAGGGAGTGCAGAATTATTAGGCAAATGAGTATTTTGACCACATCATCCTCTTTATGCATGTTGTCTTACTCCAAGCTGTATAGGCTCGAAAGCCTACTAACAATTAAGCATATTAGGTGATGTGCATCTCTGTAATGAGAAGGGGTGTGGTCTAATGACATCAACACCCTATATCAGGTGTGCATAATTATTAGGCAACTTCCTTTCCTTTGGCAAAATGGGTCAAAGAAGGACTTGACAGGCTCAGAAAAGTCAAAAATAGTGAGATATCTTGCAGAGGGATGCAGCACTCTTAAAATTGCAAAGCTTCTGAAGCGTGATCATCGAACAATCAAGCGTTTCATTCAAAATAGTCAACAGGGTCGCAAGAAGCGTGTGGAAAAACCAAAGCGCAAAATAACTGCCCATGAACTGAGAAAAGTCAAGCGTGCAGCTGCCATGATGCCACTTGCCACCAGTTTGGCCATATTTCAGAGCTGCAACATCACTGGAGTGCCCAAAAGCACAAGGTGTGCAATACTCAGAGACATGGCCAAGGTAAGAAAGGCTGAAAGACGACCACCACTGAACAAGACACACAAGCTGAAGCGTCAAGACTGGGCCAAGAAATATCTCAAGACTGATTTTTCTAAGGTTTTATGGACCGATGAAATGAGAGTGAGTCTTGATGGGCCAGATGGATGGGCCCGTGGCTGGATTGGTAAAGGGCAGAGAGCTCCAGTCCGATCAGACACCAGCAAGGTGGAGGTGGAGTACTGGTTTGGGCTGGTATCATCAAAGATGAGCTTGTGGGGCCTTTTCGGTGAACAGATCAAAACACTGACAGAATCCATGGATGGCAGGCTTTTGAGTGTCCTTGCAAAGAAAGGTGGCTATATTGGTCACTGATTTGTTTTTGTTTTGTTTTTGAATGTCAGAAATGTATATTTGTGAATGTTGAGATGTTATATTGGTTTCACTGGTAATAATAAATAATTGAAATGGGTATATATTTGTTTTTGTTAAGTTGCCTAATAATTATGCACAGTAATAGTCACCTACACACACAGATATCCCCCTAACATAGCTAAAACTAAAAACAAACTAAAAACTACTTCCAAAAATATTCAGCTTTGATATTAATGAGTTTTTTGGGTTCATTGAGAACATGGTTGTTGTTCAATAATAAAATTAATCCTCAAAAATACAACTTGCCTAATAATTCTGCACTCCCTGTATATAATAGTGTAGTATATTACTTTACAAATATATCTTAAAGTGAGTGTGTATAATAAACTCATATTTTATAGAGCCTTTTTCGTTATTGTCTCTAAACAAAAGGCAAGTCTGGGCCTTTTAGGTGGCACCACGAGATCTTCTTCTGTGTTTTTTTTCCGCAGCGGCAGATATAGAGATAAAAGCAGAGAAACAGGAAATTCAGCAATCTCGGTGTAGCTAATTTAACAATTAAATAATAAAATATAAAATTGCCTGCTCACCTTGTTTGGAGCCTGTTAGATAACTGGCTCCAAAATTTTCACTTAGTGTCAAATTCCCAGGGTGACACTTCCCTGTTGGAACTGGAAATTCAGGATGAAGATAAAAAGGGGGACTTTTAAATTTGAAAAGGTGTAAATTTATTACAAATAAAATCAAAGTTGAAGATACAAATATATTTAAACAATAAGTCCTGGCAAGGCTCCTCCTCTTTTTCGTAATTGACCAATCCTGGGAGGCTTCCCTACAGCTTTTGCTCGTATTTCTCATAATGAGAAGAGTTACGTCCTGGTTGTCCGTGAAACCGGAAGTGACGTCGGGTTTTCAGTCCGTCACGTCACATCCTTTGTAGTTCACTTTTTCTACATTAACCATACTACTCCTCTCAAAATTTTTAGCAATACCTAATTTCTGGTTTGTTCCACTCGATTATTCTCACGTATATTTTATTAATATTAAGGTATATGAGAGAGGAAAAGAAAAGGATATAAGTTTGTTTTATATATGATCTTCATCAATAAAATCATTTAATATACATTTCAAACTCTACCTTACATACCTGTCTCTTGCTCTCTCCTATAGGGCAGTACTTTACTCTCTCCTCCAGCTCTGCTTCACTTCCACCCTATTTGATTGATATTTCCTGTCCTAATGTGTCTTATACCCCACCTCCTATAGACTGTAAGCTCGTTTGAGCAGGGTCTTCTTCAACCTATTGTTCCTTTAAGTTTTCTTGTAATTGTCCTATGTATAGTTACACCCCCCTCTCATAATATTGTAAAGCGCTACGGAATCTGTTGGCGCTATATAAATGGCAATAATAATAATAATTCGTAAATTTGCATCAAAACTTAAATTCCATTGATTTAAAG
This sequence comes from Pelobates cultripes, assembly GCA_933207985.1. NCBI lineage: Eukaryota > Metazoa > Chordata > Amphibia > Anura > Pelobatidae > Pelobates > Pelobates cultripes. The sequence goes on from OW240919.1 coordinate 58,203,032, forward strand.
TGAAAGTATCCAGACAATAAAAATACATTCCTAAAAATATGTCAAAACTTAAAACATTATAAGAAGTTAACTATAGGAAATGGCATAACTCAAAATCTTTATTTAGACCCATGGGACTGAGGGTATTTAAATTAAAAATCCATCTCATTTCACATGTATGATGTCATCTCCCCTCCAATTTGGTTTCACTTTCTGTATTGCTAAAACATTTAAAAATTGTGGATCACAATTATGTTTTTCTTTAAAGTGTCTTAATACACTGTGTTTAATATTCCTGATGTGTTCATTTAATCTTACATGTAGGGAGGGCTTCGTTCTTTCTACATACCATAACTGGCATGTACAATTAAGCAAATATACAATATTTTTTGAGAAGCAAGTGGTCATTTCTTTAGTTTTATAGACTTTATTTTTATTGTGTGGATCTTCAAATGTTTCTATATGTCTTTTCACACTTTTGGTATTCCTACAGGGTAGGCATACGCCGCACCCGTAGAAACCTTTTTTTTTGGAACAAGGAGCTCTGTTTGTCCTTTCTTATATGATTTTTAACCAAAGTTTGTTTTAGATTAGTTACTCCTCTATATATAATTTTTGGCTGGTTTGGTAAAATATTGTACAGAATCGGATCCTTTTTCAACATTGGCCAATATTTTTACATAATTTTCTAAATGTGTTTATTATTTTGGTCAAAATTACATATAATGGGGATTTCACAATCTATCCCTTTATTTTCTTTTGTTTTATATTTAAGAAGTGAGGCACGATCTAGGCTTTCAATTTCTTTTATAGAGTTATCTAACATAAGGGGTTCGTAACCTTTAGACATGAATTGATCTTTTAATTTATTGGCTTGAATGTTGAAAGTTTTCACATCAGAACAATTTCTTCTTATTTTCAAGAACTGCGATTTAGGCACATTTTTCAGCCATGGGGAAAAGTGACAACTCGTTGAATGAATATAGTTGTTTACGTCAACGGTCTTAAAAAACGTTTTGATTTTTAATTTATTTTCTTCAATGTAAATACTAATATCTTAAAAACCAAAGGAAAAAAGTTACCTGTGCTCTCTCCTTAATCCCTATGTATATTTAGACAAATGAAGGTCATTTAGTTACTCCAAAGATATCTCTAATGAGACAGAGAGGGGTATTTTTTTATATACACCCCTATATACTTATTAACCCTTAATTGGGAACACATGGGATGGGTGGCAGCATTGTAACAAAGCTGTGTGATACAAATGTGACTACAAATACAAAAAGATAAGTCCTGCGCTAACTCCCATCACTCCTGGGCGGCAGCAATGACCACAGTACACATCAGCCTCATATATATTAAGAGTTAATAAGTATATAGGTGTGTATATAAAAATACTACTCTCTGTCTCATTAGAGATATCTTTGCCAGAAGCTCAAGGAAGCAAGGTGAAGGGTCAGCATAAGACGCGCTTAGGGAGGTCTGCCTTGATGTTGGCAGGTGGGCATTCTCTCCAATGGCCATTGGAGTAACTATATGACCTCCATTTGTCTAAATATACATAGGGATTAAGTAGAGAGTGCAGGTAACTTTTTTTCTTTGGTTTTTACTATATATTTTGGGACTGATGTGTACTGTGGTTGTTGCTGCCACCTAGGAGTGATGGGAGTGAGCGCAGGACTTATCTTTTTGTATTTGTAAATATTAATATCTAAAAAAATTGACACTAAGGTCACTATAAACAGTATTTAAAACTATCCCCCAATTGTTTGAATTTAAAAAAAGTTGGAACTTCTTCCAGTTCTGACTTGTTTCCTTTCCAAATAAAGAAAAGATCATCAATATATCTCTTGTATGAGACCAGATTAGCACTCCAGCTATTATTCTATTCCCTTCATAATAAAATGTATTTGTTCCTCTAAAAATCTCTTTGAGGTAGATAGGAAGAAATTGGTAGCGTCACATCCCTTTTCATTGGTTATTATTGTGTATAATGAACTTGCGTCCGATGTAACTAGTAAGTAATCTGATTCCCACTGGATTGTCTCTAAAATCTGCAAGATATTTATAGTATCTTTAAGATGACTTGTGGTTGTTTGTACATCTGGTTGGAGGCATCTATTGATATACTCCTATAGCCTACTGAATATAGAGTTAATTCCAGAGACTATCGGTCTTCCCGGTGGGTTCGTCTGATTTTTGTGAATTTTTGGTAAATGATAAAAAAAAATTATTTTAAGGGTCTGTATATTTAGATATTTGTATTCTTGATTGTTCAGAATTCCCATTTCTTAGCCCATATTAAAAAAAACTCTCTAAACTTTTCCGTTATCTCTTTGGTTGGGTCTTTTTGTAGTGTCTTATAGGTCTTTACATCATTTACCAGTCTTAGACCTTTCTCAATATAGTGTTGTGTTTTCATTACCCCTATACCTCCCCCTTTATCCACGGGCTTGATGACTCTATCCTGATCTTTTTGTAATTTTTTCAATGCCCTCCATTCTTCATTATTGAAGTTCTACTGCTTTTTCAAAAGCAATTATCTTATGAGAGATGAAGTTATTTGGATAGAAACTAGACTTATCTCTTAAGTTGGTATGCATATATTTAGATAGAGTAAGTTGACTATCAAAATTATGTCTATCATTTCTCAAAAATAATTTTTTTATACATAGTTGTCTTTTAAATTTATTTAAATCCCCCCCCAAAAAACAAATTTATTTATTGATTTAGATGGAATGAATTTTAAGCCTTTATTTAGAACTCTTTGTTCTGTTTTCGCTAGTGGTGCGTCTGTTAAATTGAAAATAATGGTTTGATCTAGAATCTGTCTCTCTTTTCCTTTCTGAAGCCTGATGCCTCCCCTATTTGCTCTTCTTCTAAATCCCTTGGTCTTTTCCTTGGTGATCTGGGGTGATGTATTCTCTTTTGGGGTAGTTGGGATAATTCTGGCATAAACTTTTCCCTTGGGCATTCTGAGAGAACTTCAAATTTTCGATGAAAAAAGGGTTCTTCTATTTTAGATTGATTCATTATTTTTGGGGAAGATCTATTCTCATTAGGTCTTTTCATGTATTGTGATTTTGGAGTTCTTTTTGGTGGTGACTTATACTCCTTAGTAGATCTGTCCCTATTTCTGTATGTCCTATTTATTGGGCCTTCCTCTCTTGGTTGTGAGTTTCTCCATCCTCTTTCTACTTTATTTCTTCTCCCGGGGGATGTCTCCCAGGGCTGGGGTCTATAAGTATTTTGTGAGTGAATTGTATTTTTGAAATAAGATCTAACCTGATTGTGCTCATAATCGTTTTTATCTCTATTGTATTTTCTTTTTTTTTATTTCTATTGTATCCTTCTCAATTTTTTCTAACTGTGATTGGATATTATTTGTAGTTTCTTCATACTCTTCTGCTGAAGTATGGTTTATTAGGTAATTCTGTTGTTTATTTATTTCACTATCTAGTTTTTCCAAAGTTGATTTTCTCCTCTTAATAATTTTTCCCATAGTGGTAATAATTTTACCACTGTGGAAAAAATTATTTAAAAAAATTATTACTTACTTATTTTTAATCATGTTCCAGAAATTACGAATCGGTGGACAGTTCCACCACATGTGTAACTAATCACCTTTCTGATCTCCACATCTCCAACAAGTATAAATGCTATCTGGAAAATTTTTTGACAACCTGGATGGGACTAAATACCAGCAGTTCGAGAGTTTATATTGACATTCCATCAAATTGAGACAGTGGATATTCTTATAGGTTTCCAAATAGAGAAGTAAAGAAACACTGTCTTATGTTAGAATTATTGATTAACTACAAATTGAGTAAGGAGCACTACCATAAATCTTTATATACAAAAGAAAATCTTTATTCAATGGGCACACACTAATAATATATCTCATTACATGAAAAACCAAGATATAAAGTCATATCATGTTATAAAGCAACAGCCAGAACAATTCTGGATATATATATATATATGCCAATTGTGCAGTGTGTAAAAAGAAAAAAATGTCAGTATCATAGGTAGAAAAAAAATGAGATACCAATATAATTAAATTATACAAATACAAATACATATAAAAAAAATATAATAAGAATACCAGACCTAGTGAGAAGCAGAGACAGAATCAATCACCAAAACACTCCCAACGTTTCAGCAAAAAGTTATAAAATTAAGGAGAGGAGTGCTATAAATTAATTACATACAGTGATATTGGATATCATATCAAATGTTGAAAAAGTAATTATAGTCTCAAAAAGAAATAAATAAAATATGTGGAATACAATTAAAAAATAATAATAATAGGAAATGATTATAATTTGTCAGTGTCCAACTTGTCTGGTTACAACTACATGCTTGTTCGTCCACCCACTGTACAGCGCTGCGGAATTTGTTAGCGCTATATAAATAATAACATAATAATAATAAAATGAATAATTCTAAGCCAATTATATTAAGTATAAAATGACATTACTAAAAGCTAATATTTTCCATAAACACTGCACCAGACACAGCTTGGCTGGGGTCTCGCGTCCCTTCTGGTCCTGGACCAAACTCCTGGATCCAGCTCCCAGTGAGAAGACTTCTCCTCCAAGAGAGTATAGCAGGTATAGCAGTGCAGCTCTTACAGGAGCTGGTGATTATAGCTGGTATAGCTGTTCCCTACTCCTGGAACGAGATGTTGCGGGTGAAGATGAACTGTTCAATGTCAGTCACAACTGGCCTTATATACAGGTCCCCAAGCAAGGGGCACTCCCCCCTGGACCTGAGAGTAGACTACAGTAAAAACATACACACAATTACATTAGCTCTCAGGGCCAGGACACTCCCACATAAAACAAGATAATACCTCCTCTGTGCCTGGGAGATAATTGAGTCAAGCACTGTATTAAACTCAATTATCTGCAGGCACAGAAAACATGTGTTTTTACAAAATCCCCAAAATGCCTTTAAACACATAAGTGGTCTCTGGTTTATGTGGCTGTTGGTGAACCGATCTATATAATCCCAATTGCATGAACAGAGACTTTTTAAAGTATTTTAGCCAGTATTTTAGCCAGTATTTTAGCCAGTTTGTTCCTCCATCCCTCCCTGGGCATGGTTTGCTGTGTTGTCCCATTCTGTCACAGCAGCAGGATTATGAGACAAAGGCTAGGAAAATAGACTCTTTGTCTTTGTTATGCTTGTCTTGGAAACTGTTCTTTGTAAGTTTGGTAGGTTTTGAGCTTGTCGGTGGCTCAGAACATGGTGGGTTTAGGGGTATCTGTTTATACCCCTACCATGGTTAATTAAAACATTGGCACTTTACTTTATGTTCATGTTAAAAATATTGTTATATGTTTAGGTATTTAGATACGGATCATTGCCTTTTTATATATAATTGTGGGGGATACGGATGTGGTTTGGCGGGGTAGAGGGCAATTACTTTTTTAAGGTTCATTTATTTCAAATATATATATATATATATATATATTAATAAAAGCTGTGGATAATTTTGACCCATATGCCTTAGTGTTTGTGTCTTATTGGGTTAGGTATGTGTTTTTTGTTTGTTTTTTATTCTGCCCGCCCATATGGTGACTATGCACCTGTCATGTTATTACCTAGCAGAACAGCAGCAGCCACATTTGCAAGCCCAAGTAAATAGGTGGCCGAGTAATGGTAAGTGGTGGCAGTCACCTTTCTTATATTAAGTTCTGAGGGAAAAAAACTGTAATGCTTTATAGGGCAAAGCAGTAGTAACAGCCCTATCATTTTTACAACAACCCCTAAAGGGGAACATTCACTCAGAACAGCAACACCAGCCTTTGGACGTAAAGGATCACTATAGGGTCAGGAACACAAACATGTATTTCTGACCCTATAGTGTTAAAACCACCATCTAGCCCCCCTGGGCCCCTCACGGCTCCCTAAACATGGCAAAATCTTACTTGAAGCTGTAGCTCTGCATGCTGTGCCTCAGAATAAGCAAGCTGTCTGCTGACATCATCACAAATTCCTGGCCTGATCCAGTCACAGTGCTTCCCTATATGATTGGCTGAGACTGACAAAGATGCAGATCAGGGGCAGTGCCAGCATGATTCAAACACAGCCCTGGCCAGTCAGCATCTCCTCATAGAGATGAATTAAATCAATGAATCTCTGTGAGGAAAGTTCAGTATCTGCATGCAGAAGGAGAAGATCCTGAATGTTTGGATGCATTTTAGGCAGCCATGACCCAGGAAGGATCTCTAACAGCCATATGAGGAGTGGCCAGTGAAGTTTTCACTTGGCTGTAATGTAAACACTGCATTTTCTCTGAAGCAAAAAGCCTGAAGGTAATGGTTTTACTCACCAGAACAAATTTGATACGCTGTAGTTGTTCTGGTGACTATAGTGTCCCTTTAAACTCAGTGTCAGAAAATATTGTCAGTCACTTCTCTAATATTAGATCCTGCAAAAAAGTAACGGACAAAACTGCACTGCTATACAGGATGAATCACTAGCAGCACTGCCCTACTCATAACTGCTAAAGGAGGGTTTTCACTCTGGACAGCAGCAGCAGCAGCCTTTGAACAGGAGCCAAAGGAAAGGGGTAGCAGACTGGTGTAAAAGAGGTTTACAAACAACAGCAGCAGGAACCTTTAAATGTGAGCTAGTCATTTCTATTAGGTCTCTGCAAAAAAACAAAACAAATGAAAAATACAGGGTGCATCACTAGCAGCACTACAGTAGACACAACAACCCCTAAAGGAGACATTATTCACTCAGAACAGCGAACAGCAGGAGCAGAATTTGGACTTGAGCCTAGGGAAAAGGTAGCAGTCACACCCATAAAAAAAAGAAAGCTATTGGCTCCTCTACAATCAATCCTTAATAACATGTAGAGATGGGTAGCCAAGCAAGTTAAAATTAATGTTAAAATAAAAAATATTGGTGCACTATATAAATACTATAATTATAGAGTTTATAAAGCGATGTGCTGCACTATTAATTTTTTATTTAGTTTTTTACTTACTTTTTAGTAACTTGGAAAACTGTACTTTCAACTTTTGTTTTATTCATACATTAATATCATTATCGGTATATTTATATTGTAGCCTGGTCACATGATCAATTCTTAAATCACCTCAATGATAACATTAGAGACATAAGTTTAACATCCTAATTCAATTATCTGTCAATGTTTTAGACCTGGAAATATTTCTTCCTGGGGGAAGAAAAAGAGAAAGAGAAACTGGTAGAGAATTAGACACAGAGTGGTTGATGTCAGACAAAAGAGACAGAAAATAGCTAGGGTAGAGGCGAAAAAGACAGACAGGGGCTGGGATGAGACACCAAGAGGAGCTGAGGGACAAACCAAGAGAAAAAAAAAAGGTAGGGGAAAAATAGACAAGGTGCTTGGGGGACGAGACACACAGAGGGGCTGTGGAGAGAAAGAGACAAAGAGGGTTTGGGAAGGGACAAGAAACAGACAAGTCCCAGGGAAGAGACAAAAAGACACAGTGCATCTGGGGGAGAAAGAGACACAGAGGGAATGGAGGGAAGAGACAAGGTGCTGGGGAAGAGCCACACAGAGGGGTTTGGAATGGGAGAAAGACATGCAAAAGTGTTGGTGTTCACAAAAAGGGGCTGAGGAAGGGACAAAAGAAACAGGCATGGGCTGGGAGGTAGACAAAGAGGCACAGAGGGGTTTGGGGGAGAAAAAACAAGGTGATGGGGGACTAGAAACACAGAGGATCAGAGAGAGGAAAGGCGACACACACAAGTTGTTGGGGGGAGAAAAACACAAATGGGGGTTGGGGACAAAGAGACATAGAGTGTTGAGGAAGTGAATAAAGATATACACGAAAGGAGCACAAGAGGGGATGGGGAAAGGGAGAAAGAGACACACAAAGGGGCTGAGTGAAGGGAAGAGACAAAGAGACATAGAGACATAGAGTGTTGAGGAAGTGAATAAAGATATACACGAAAGGGGCACAAGAGGGGATGGGGAAAGGGAGAAAGAGACACACAAAGGGGCTGAGTGAAGGGAAGAGACACACAAAGGGGCTGAGTGAAGAAAGACACACAAAGGAGCTGGGGTAGAAAGAGACAAAGGAGCTGAGTGGAGTAAAAGGCACACAAAGGGGGGAGTAAGAGACGCACAATGGGAAAAAAATGAGGGATAAAAGAAACTAAAGGTCCTAATACAAAAGAGAGAATACAATACACAAAAGGGGGTAAGTAATTCAAGAGGGGGATTAAGGGACACACAAGTGAAGGTGCATTTTTTGCAGGGGGGAACAAAATACATCTTTGCCAGTGAAGAGAAAAATCCTTGCACCAGTCCTGCACATGTCAGTTAAATTAGAAGCAACCTTGAGGGCAGAGATCACCACAGATAGTGTAGTGTGCATGATCCCTCCTCTACCCTCTGCAGGGGTCAGAGGGAAGGAAGACAAAGGCACACCAGGATTAACCCGGTATTAACATTAGCAAAACACAGCTAAAAGGTCATATTTTCTCTCATCGAAAATATGAGTGCACACACAAACATTTCTGATGAAGTGACCCACTGCAGAAAAAACTTGTACACTCCTGACCTAATGGCTTAAATGCAGATTTTAAAATATTAAAATTTTTTTAATATATAAATTATTGTTATTCTTTAATATTTAACTGACTTAACTGACGTTTTACTTGCTTATAATTTACTTGCTTATAATTATATACTATTTTATATAAAAAAAATTCAGTTTTTTCCTACAAAAGCAGTTTAAATAGCTCAACAAAATGAATGCTTCAAGTGTTTTCTTAAAGTGTTTTCTTAAAGGACCACTCTAGGCACCCTTCTAGGTCTACTTCAGCTTAATGAAGTGGTCTGGGTGCCAGGTCCAGCTAGGGTTAACCCATTTTTTCATAAACATAGCAGTTTCAGAGAAACTGCTATGTTTGTGAATGGGTTAAGCCTTCCCCTATTTCCTCTAGTGGCTGTCTCAGTGACAGCCACTAGAGGCGCTTGCGTGCTTCTCACTGTGATTTTCACAGTGAGAGCACGCCAGCGTCCATAGGAAAGCATTATTAATTATGACCCTCGGGTCAATGCATAGTTAGCGCCTCTCACGCCGCTTGGCAAATAGTAGGGACTCATCTGTCACGTTAAGTTAGCTTAATTCTTTGCCGCTTGGCTTCTTGCTAGCCTGCCAGTACCCGGTCCCTTCGTCTCACTTATAATAATTAAGTTACATATGTATTTTTCCGTTATGTATCAAGTCCCGGAGGGACTGGTGGTTCTTGTTTAGGTAGGTTGTTTCACATTTTATTCTCTTTATTCCCGGGTGTCACGAACACACCCTACTCCAAGAGTGCGCGTGACGTAGTTGTGGTTGTGAAAGGGTTAAAGTTCACTATTTGTCTGCACTAGACCAGAAATAATGAAAAAATCCCCCTTTAACACCACCCACACTTAAACATAATAATACAACTATTACTATTTTAACGCTGCCACCACCAAGACAATTTATAAATGGGGTGCCTTGGTTCCCCAGGTAAATCAATAATAAAACCCACCAAATATTACTTAGCACAATATTTAAGGAATTATAAAAATACTAACTAGTCTCTTTAGGTAACGTGATTCTTAACCAGACAAAGGCAAAACTTAATAAATGAATGTTTATTATGAGCAAAAGATAGTCACAGTGCATATAAAAATATATGATAAACAAATTATTTACACCAACAACAGATAAAAACAAAAAGGATAAAATACAGAAGTCCTAATTACTCACTTAGGTTTTCAAAGTACAACTTCTGTCCAGGGGGTCTCTGGCAAGGAAAGATAGTGACTCACTCAAAATTAGATCTTGGCCCCAAGCAAGTACACAAACACCCTTCAGGATCATTAGATATATACCCTGTGGTTTATCAAGTCTTGCCCAGGGGTGGAGTTAAGGCATACCTACAGTAATAATTACTGACCACCTCCTTTGTTACAGACCACTGTCAATCCAAATGGAAACATTTGACTCTATCTTCTTTTTTGTACCTGCCACAGAAATAATAATTGCATCTACAAATTTGTTATTATTTTCCCATTCCATAGACATGTTGCACGTCCCACCCACGATCCAATAGGACGGACATCACAATTCCTTTCCCTAGGGTCAAGTTAGGCCACTCATGTTTGGACTTGGTTAGAAGATGGCTCTTGTCACATTCCAAATATAACAAAAATGAGGCTTTATTATTATTCTGTGGGGGTAAATATGAATGTTTTTTGTCCTTCCTTTGGATATGATACTAGAACAAAGCTAATGGCATTTACATATCAAAGAGATTTACTCATCCCTTACAAGGTACATGCCAAATGGATGAAGAGACATTCAGACTTTTTCCAAGTGTAGAACCTCACACCTTGCAGAGCTTTTATTACTTCACATCCATATAGTAAAATCCTTTTCACATTCCTATGCCATTCACACTACCCCTTCTGTCATCTGACCTCTGTGGGGGTCCCAGCTTCAAAAGATGTAACCCCTGTTGACCTCAGCAATAGCATCTCTGTAATTTGTGCCATTTACTACAAGAAATTACATTAAAAGATGATATTCCATAGTGTCATAATAAATTATACACCCTTGCCGTGACACCGGGCTCATGCAAAATCCATGTGTCCGAATAAAGTTTTCCTAAAACCTCACCACACTTGCATCAATGTCGCGTTATTGGTTACACTTTTACAATACCATCCCTCTCAGCATTCGATTAAATTTATCAGCAAAGGGCTGTCTGAAAGGTTCCACGGGGGTCTAGTACATTTTTGACAAATGAGACACTAGACTGCAATAATTTGCGACCGCTTTAACAGACCTATAGTTGGGGTGTACAGTTATATGGACAGAACTAGATCACGGGTTTGTGGGGGGTTTTGGTTCCCCTCCTTTTCACATTGGGGAGAATGAAGCCCTTAGGGGTGTCACGGGGAACACTTCACTTAAACCCTGACCAATCATTGACGTATCCACTATTCCCAGCCTTCATTCCCTCATACCCTCCAACGAACTTTCCTTACAATATGCTGTTATGGGCAAATGCAAATATTACAAGTTTTAGACTGAAATGTTGTATTTCTTAAACTGTGTACTTTGTCTTTAAGAGATATTGCAAACTGACAAGGTGTTAGAAATGGAACATATTGTTTTTCATAACTGTTTCTTTAAGCAATAACCTCTTACCTACCTACAGTGCATAATATGTTTGCGCCATTTTGTCCCAGACAAATTTCAATAACAATAATGCATAAACAAGCTTCAAGGCTATGCTATGACTCCTTCAGTATGTAATATACTGTGGTAACCTTAGTAGATAAGGATATTCAGACTTTAATATGCCATCTTGACCTAAGTCAGGAAAATTTCCATGACGTATACACCCTTTAGTTATGGACTTTTATTTTTGCCAAGTTAAGGGAGGTCCTAAAATGAATAAAGTAAAAGAAGTGTTACTTTTTCATATATGAACTACGGTAACCCTAAAATGGAGACACCTAAGGTATAAATAGGTGTACTTTTAAATGTTAAGACAGAGTAGAGACTTGGAGACAGACGTTGCTCCATCTTAAAATGACAGAGAGGCTGACAGGATGACATGTTCAGAAGGGTATGTTAACCTATTAATGATATTTGCAAGCATTTAGTTTAATCTTATAAACTCTGCTATAATGGATTTTATATAACTATATTTAATTTTTTTATATAATAAATATCTAAAAGACAAAACTATTGCTTCCAAGACAATCCTTATTTTATATCGTATTCTCAATTATTTATATAATTTAAATAGAGGATCTCTTACACTAACTATATAAAAGGATGGCTAAGATATCTGTATGGTTAGCCCTACTAACTTCTATGCTTTAAGACATTATAGTGGTAAATAAGGGAACCAGCCGCGGTTATAATGCCGCTATCACCTATACCATTTAGCCCATCCTGGTGACTGGTACAGGTGCATGGCTCTAAAAACTGACATTGTCAATGTTTTTAAATTACTTCCATTCACCCTTCACTATAGCATCTGCACTGCATTTAAGTGGCAAGGGCTTTATTATTTCTCACGACTCACTTTTAGCGCATGAGCAGCCCCAGACATCTGTGCTACTTGGCTGATACTTTGTGTTGGTTATGGCTTAATATGTATAGATGTCCGTCCGTTATTACTACCTGGACAATTTCCCATGATTGAGAACAAGGAACTCCCCCGTAGCAGCTTTACACACATGTTGGCTTTTAAATCCCTGGCTACCTCCGTCTTCCCTCACAAGCCCTTAGGTCCTGATACCACCACACAATTTTGTGGATCCTACTAGACTCAATCCACATGCAAGCTAGCCTTCCCCAGGACATAGTTTGAGTGCACCCTATCAGGCATTGAACACTACTTGCAACTAGGTCTTGCAACCGCAGGGAACTTCAATTACTGCTGGGGTCGCTCAATTTTGCTATGAGTATCATCCCACAGGGTAGATCCTTCATTTCCCGGTTACTACTCTTTATTACCATGACTCACCACAGACGCATTACGTATCACGTTAGACACTCATGCAACCTCTGATTACTCATGTGGCGCTTTCCTTAAATACTGGAAAGAGTGTGCCATGTTTATTCCCCCCTCTCTGACTTTTCACCCACCCTTTGAACAGATGCTGCTGCAAACTGGGTTTACGGCCATCGGAGGGGATTAATGGCGTTGGGAATCATGGCCTACAGACGTTAAGTCCCGGCCCAGCTTCTCCTCTACTTCGGCCTTGTTTGAACGGTATCCGATCATGACGGTTGCCATTGCCTGGGGACCTATATGGTCCGGTCACTCGGTCGGATGTTATTCAGATAAACCTAGCCACATTGGGCATATAGGCCGATCTTCAACTCTGGTCTTCCGCTGTCTGTTGAGGAACTCACATGGGTAGCCCCTTTTCATCTTATCCCATGTATTCACGTGCTGGGTTTCTCAAACATTTCAGCTGACCACTGGCATGGGTTTAGTTTTCAGGCTCTTACTGACACTACCCACCACTTCCAGGTGGGCTAACCTGCCCCGCCATTTCGAGATTTGCTCATATATTGAATGTCTGGTTGAACCTTGCACGTCATGTTCTCACCTTGCACTTTCAGTCGACACTAGGAAATTATGCGATAGGGTGTTCACAATTTTCACTATGTTTCTTGTGGGGTTTCCAGTTCTTGACATGTTTGCTATGGTATCTATTCTGGGGGTTCACTTCTTTTTGCCACCTTAACTTAAATTATCATTTAACACAATAAAACGGTACCTTACGGATATACAACACCACATGTTCCTACGACACCCCACAATACAGGATTCCTTTCATCTTAACTGATAAATACCACTGTGACATAGCAGTTTTAAAAATTTAAATTTTTAGGTGCTAAATAGTACATTTGTGGCATGCACTTCATATCTGAGAGTCAAATAGAACCATCAAATACTGCTGTGACATAGCACTTTCAAAAATTCTAATTTTTTTGGTGCTAAATAGTAAATTTCCGGTGCATTTCTTGCAGTCCAATAAACTAAATTTTTGTTTTTTTTTAAAAATTGTTGACTATTGGCGGTTAAACCATCTGTTAGTTTGGTGGGTGAACGCAAAGAATGAGGAGAGCATCAAATAAGGGACGTGGCCCTGGTCGTGGTGCTGCTGGTGTTGGTGGAGCTCCTGTTGCAAGGAAAGGACGTGGTCGATGTGCCAACTACACGCACAAGTGAAACACCTTCCTCAGGTGCGAGCACACAACAGAACCTTCAGCCTACCTTATTTGGTAGGCCCGAATGCCGCTCTACGAATGGTGAGGCCAGAACAAGTACAGACGATAGTAGATTGGATGGCTGACAGTGCCTCCAGTTCCTTCACATTGTCTCTCACCCGGTCCCCTGCTGAAAGCTCAGATTTGGTACCTGCAGCCCATGGCCATCTGTCTTTCACCTCACCCCCTTGCAAATCAGCCAAGCAGTCTGAGCCACAAGTCATGCAACAGTCTCTTATGCTTTTTGCTGACTCTGCTGGTGGGGTTTCCGTGGGCCATCCACTTAGCCCTGCCCCAGAAGTGGAAGATTGAGTGCACTGATGCACAACCACTTATGTGTCAGGATGTGGACTTGCGAGGACCACCACAGCACGTCTCTGATGATGGCGAAACACAGGTACCAACTACTGTGGCTTTCTGTAGAGTGCAGACCGGCAAGGAGGGCAGGGTTGAGGAGTGGGTGGAAGATGATGTGGAGGATGACGAGGTCCTAGACCCCACATCGAATCAAGGTCATGCAAGTGACGTGTGCAGTTTGGAGGAAGAGGCGGTGGTCGCACAGAGGAATCAGCACAGCATAAGAGGGAGCAGGGTGCAAAAACGGAGCGGCCGTCCCCTAGACGGTACACCTGCTACTGCTCACCACACCCAGGGACCGAGCACACCAAAGCCAGCTCCAAGGAGTTCCTTGGCATGGCAGTTCTTCAGACAATGTACTGACGACAAGACACGAGTGGTATGCACGCTGTGCAATCAGAGCCTGAAGCGAGGCATAAACGTGCTAAACTTGAGCACCTCAAAAACCAAGAAAGGTCTCAGGCTCCTCCTGCTTCCTCTTATGCTGCTGGCTCGGCCTCTCCCTCCACCTCTGGAGTCAGAGTGGCATCTGCCACCCCGCAAACAGAGGATGTGGCAGCAACGCCACCACATCCGCCACCGTCCCCAAGCATCTCCACACTGTCCCATGAAAGCGTTCAGCTGTCCATCTCCCAAACACTGGAGAGAAAGAGGAAGTACCCCCCTAGCCACCCGTGATCCCTGGCCTTGAATGCCAGCATTTCAAAATTTGTGGCCTTTGAAATGCTGTGATTTCATCTGGTGGAGACGGACAGTTTTAAAAACCTAATGGGGGTGGAGTACGTGGTTCCCAGCCGCCACTACTTTTCCAGGCGAGCCATCCCTTCCCTGCACAACCAATTGGCGGACAAAATCAGGTGTGCAATGCTCAAAACCATCTATGGCAAGGTACACATAGCCACAGATAAGAGGACCAGTAAGCACGGGCAGGGACGCTATATCTCCCTGACTCTACACTGGGCAAATGTAGTGGCGGCTGGACCTGAGGCGGATAGCAGTTTGGCGCATGTCCTTCCGCCACCGAGGATTGCAGGGCACCGAGGTTTGCCTCCTGTTGCCGCCTCCTCCTCCTCCTCCTCCTCCTACTCCGCTTCCTCCTCCTCTAACACAACCTTATCCAGGAAGCGTAACACCTTCACCACCAACTTCAGCACAGCCAGGGGGAAACGACAGCAGGCTGTTTTTAAACTCATATGTTTGGGGGAAAAACCCCACACCGCGCAGGAGCTGTGGATGGGCATGGGACAACAAACAATGAGTGGTTGTTGCCACTGAGCCTCAAGCCCGGCTTGGTGGTGTGCGATAATGGGCAAAATCTCGTAGCAGCTCTGGGCCTGTGCTGAATTTGGTGGTGCAGAAATTCCTGAAAAACTACCCAGATATATCAGAGCTGCTGCAGAAGGTATGGGCCATCTGTGCGCGCTTTCTGCATTCTCACTCTGCTGCTGCTCGCATGTCTGTGCTACACAGTGGCGTACTAAGAGGGGGGCGGGGGGGCGGTCCACCCCGGGTGCCAGCCGGGTGGGGGGTGCCATGACCAGCCCCGCCGCCCCCCCCCCCCCATGCTGCTCTGTATTGAGCCTCAGGCGGCTGCAGCTTTGCCCGGGCGGTGCGTCCATGAGGGCGACCGCACCGCCCGGGCGCAGCATGGGGAGAGGCTGACACGAGGGAAGCGCTCAGCGCTCAGCGCTCCCTCCTGTCAGCTTCCTTTGCTGTAGCGTGGCCGAGCCCTGCAGCATTGATAGTCCGCGGGTACAGAGAGCAGCTGTCTCCTGTACCCGGCCGGACTAACAGGAAGTGCACACTGAGTGTTCACTTCCTGTTAGTCCGGCCAGGTACAGGAGACAGCTGCTCTCTGTACCCGCGGACTATACTGGGCTCGGCCACGCTACAGCAAAGGTAGGGGGAGGGGAGAGAAAGGTGGGGGTGAGAAAGAGGAGAAAGGGGGCGTGAGAGAGAAAGAAGGGGGTGAGGAAAAAGGAGGGGG
>OW240919.1:58219247-58255686 GCA_933207985.1 Pelobates cultripes
ACAGCTGATAAACTGGCCGCATCGAGGAAATGTGTATGTGTGACTGTCTGCCTGTAACTGAGTGTGTGACTGTCTGTAACTGAGTGTGTGACTGTCTGTAACTGAGTGTGTGACTGTCTGCCTGTAAATGTGTGTGTGGGGCTGCAGGGGGCGGGGGTTTTGTATTGGGACAGGAGTCTTTACAAATTGTAAAAAAAAAAAAGAGAACCTTTAAAAATTTTTACAGTTTTTTTTTTTGGGGGGGGGAGGGGGGGTGCCAAGCACAGGATCCGCCCCGGGTGCCAAATGCTCTAGGTACGCCCCTGGTGCTACAGCGTAACTTCGGCCTTCCCGCTCACCGCCTCATTTGCGACATGCCACATGCTGGAGAGACTGTGCGAGCAGCAGCAGGCGATAGTGGAGTTTCAGCTGCAGCACGCACGGGTCAGTCACTCTGCGGAACAGCACCACTTCACCACCAATGAGTGGGCCTCCATGCGAGACCTGTGTGCCATTTTTCACTGTTTCGAGTACTCCACCAACATGGCCAGTGCCGATGACGCTGTTCTCAGCCTTACTATCCCGCTTCTATGTCTCCTTGAAAAAACGTTGATAGAAGAGGATGTGGCACAGGAGGAAGAGGAGGAGGAAGAGGGGTCATTTCCACAGTTATCAGGCCAGTCATTCACAAGTGGCTTTGAGGGTGGGTTCCTGCACCAGCATAGGCCAGGTACACAATTGTCCAGCCAGGGCACAGTTCTGGAGGATGACGAGGAGGAGGATGAGGAGAAGGAGGAGGAACTGTGTTCACAGCAGGGTGGCACCCAACGCAGATCGTGGGCATCACTGGAGCGTGGCTGGGGGGATACGGAGGACACAGACAATACACTTCCCACAGAGGACAGTTTGTCCTTGCCTCTGGGCAGCCAGGCACACACGAGCCCCTACATGCTGCAGTGTCTGCGCAATGACTGCCGAGTTGCCCACATTCTAACTTGTGCTGATTACTGGGTGGCCACCCTGCTGGATCCCACATTACAAGGATAACGTGTTGTCCTTAATTACCTCGCTGGAGCGTAATCAAAAAATGCGCGACTACAAGCGCACGCTGGTAGACACGCTGCTGAGGGCATTCCCAACTGACACCGGAGGCTCAGTGGAAGCACAAGGCGAAGGCAGAGGAGGAGGAAGAGGTCGCCAATGCAGCTGGGGCACCGCCAGCACCTCAGAAGGCATGGTTAGAATGGCGAAATGTGAAAAAGCTTTGTCAGCACGCCACAACAACCAGCACCACCATCTGATATGGAACGTCTTAGCAGGAGGCAGCATTTCAGCAACATGGTGGAACAGTACGTGTGCACACGCCTACACGTACTGACTGATGGTTCTGCCCCATTCAACTTCTGGGTCTCCAAATTGGGCACATGGCCTGAGCTTGCCCTTTATGCCTTGGAGGTGCTGGCCTGCCCTGCAGCCAGTGTATTGTCTGAACGTGTGTTTAGCACGGCAGGGAGCGTTATCACAGACAAGTGCAGCCACCTGTCCACACAGTCAACGTGGACAAGCTCACGTTTATTAAAATGAACCAGGCATGGATCCCACCAGACTTGTCTGTACCTTGTGCAGAATAGACATTTATACCGGCCTCACCCAGTTATTGTTATACTCAAGTGCACTTATTCTTTGTTTTCTTTTTTATATGTTGCAATATTTTGGGGGCCACCCCAATAATATTTTTTAAAAAAAACAAACAAAAAAACCCCCCTAAATAAACAGTGTTGGCTACCTCCTCCTCCTCCACCTCCGCTTCAACCTACACCGCCACGGTCACCGTCTCCTCAACCTGTGGGTCACTTAGTATAAACTATGTACACAATAGCAGAGGCTTGTGAAGGCCTTTTCTCCATGCATCAGGAGTTGAGCTCAGTTTGAACAATGAAAGAGAATACCCTGCACTCCAACCCTCTCTCAAATGGATAATTCCCGTGATCCTCCTGACAGCCATGCTTTAGATTTTGATTTATGTTCTTCCAAAGCTAAAATCAAAGATTCCATCTAGTGCTATTTTATGGCTCAGCTGTATTTTTAATTTTTATGTTATTTTAAGTGATTTCCCTATCCACATTTCTTTGCAGGGCACTTATCCTACTCTTACCCCCATTTTACTTCCTTTTGCAGCCCTCTAGCCCTTTCCAAGACTTTTTTAGAGGCATTTTAGTGCCCAAAAGATCGGGTCCCCATTGACTTCAATGGGGTTCAGGTTCGGGGTCAAGTTCGAGCCCAAACACAAAACTTTTGTCGAAGTTTGACCAAACTTGGTGAACCCGAACATCCTGGTGTCCGCTCAACTCTAGCTAACACCATTACTCAAGTGATTCCTTAATGTGACATATTAAAAGTTGGCACAGATTTTTAAATTCTTGTGCACAAAGGTGGATATTTGTTAAATTCCCTCTATTATTGCCAATATGCACGGGCTCTGTGGTATCGCCTAAAAGGGTAGTTACAAGAGATAAAAATAATGTACTGTACAAAAAAGTTAATTTAAATTTGAATTAAAAAGGTTTTTAAATTAAAAAATTAATTTAAATTAAAAATTTACAGCTCTCGAAGTCATTATTGAGTCTGTTGGGAATGAGTAATTCAAAGATCCACCTCATCTCTGTGCGGCCTAGACTTTGAATAAAATTACCATCTCTCCAGTTCCTATTAATCTGTTGGATCCCCATAAATTTCAAAAGGGAAGGGTCAGAATTGTGAAATTCTTGAAAGTGCAGAGACACCTGATGTTGTTGATATTGTCTCCTGATGTTATATGCATGTTACAGATTCGTAACTGCCTAGTTTTCCTGCCTATGTATCTCAAGCCACAGGGGCAAGTTAGCATATATCTTACATTCTGTGTGTTGCAAGTTATGAGATCTTTTATATAATATATAATATAGAATGCCCTTTGTCATAATCCTCTGTGTTTCTTCTTATTACTGTTGTGACGGTTAACTTTGTCTTGCTCAATTCGCTATTCAGTGTCCAGTGCATATTCACACAAAAAGAAAAAAAACAGCAACTTTTTTTTCTCCTCCTCTTCAAGCTTTTCATATTGTGTCCTTTTATTTATTTATTCTTTTCAATTTATTTGTTCTGTTGTCCATTCCTCCAGTTCTCTTGCGTCCACGAACGATTTCTTTGTATCTTTCCAGAAAACTGTTATGGATCTGTTAGGCTCCCATCGGTATCTTATATTATGTTGTATAAGTGGCGTCAATGCTGTGGACATTTTTTTCCTCCACATTCTTGTATTTAGTGAGAGGTCTTGATAAATTGCGATGTTTTTAAATCTTTCTTCTGTTATCTTCATAGTTCTGCTTGCTTGGATAATTTGTTGTTTTGTATGAAATGAGTAAAAAGAGACCACCGTATCTCTTGGACATGATTCCGGAATGTTTTGCGGTTTTCTCACCCGGTATGTGTTTTCAATCACCAGTTCTTGATTTGAGAGTTGGATGTTTAGCATTGCAAACAATTCCATTAAAAATCATTTTATTCTCTCATAGGTAATGTCCTCAGGAATATTTTTTATTCTTATATTTTTCATCCTTTGTCTGTCTTCCAATTGATTTAATCGGGGTTCTAAGTTATTCAGATCCGTCTTCATTTTTTCCTGCTCCTCAGATACTGCTTTATATTGAGATACATTTCTTTCTTGATTTTCCTCTATTTTGGTTATTTTCATACCAAGTTCTTCTATATTTTTTAATTGGTTTGTGCTGGTATTTAGTTCCTTTTTAAACATGTTTGCTTTTCCAGGTTTATTTTAATAAAATCTTGAAGGTTAGACATGGAATTTTTTCTCTCTTCCAGTAGGGATTCTTCTCCATAAGCGTTATCTACTCCCTGTTTTATTTTGAGGTGAGAAAAAGGCGGATATGTGTTTGTCTTTATCTTTTTTTAGTTCTTTTTTGGGGGGGGGGATTTTTACCATAGCCATTTCCACTGCTTAATTCACATTTTTTTTCTTTCTTTCTTTTTTCTTTTCCTTTTTCTTTCTTATATCTTGCTCTTTTTACTTCCCCTTTGTTTTCCTCTTTAATCTTTCTCTTCTTGTTGTTATTTATAAACAAAAATTTAGGGTTTCCACTCATGTAAGTTATGCGGTTTGTTAAACCCTTTCTTTTTCTTCCCTTAAACCAATTTTTTTTCCCCTTTATCTTTCTGGTCTTTTTTTATTTGTTTTTTACAGGGGTTTAGTGTTTTTTGGCTATCAACATAAATATCACTTTTTGAACTTCAAAACATGCCATCACCAGTTCTTTTTTTTTTTTTAATTATTAAATAGATTTGCTTTTAGCGGTATTTCCCCTCCACCTCCCCCTCTCCCCCTTTGCCTCCTGGGTTCACTGTCAGTGTGCTAATGTAGTTGGTTTAAATGGTTTTCAACTTCCAGTCTGCCACCTCCTGGTGTGTGCGCACGTCACATCATCATGTCCCACCCATTTTCTCAAGAGCTTGGGCATATACTTGGCCTTTTATGGGTTCCCTAGACCTAGCGAGTTCACAAAATAGGGTCATGCCTTAAAATATCATAACTCATTAAACACGAAGACCACTATGTGCTCCCTCTGCAACACTCCAAGACCAGTCAACCGGGTCAAACTATAGAAATCCCTTATTACCCCACATTTAATAAATTATGTCCAGTGAAATCATTAGATAGATATCTTGGCCACATTTCAATTACCTCCCAGTCAACCTTTACTTATCTTACATGGGACCATTCTCCCTACAAGCAAGTTCATGCTTTATATCAGAATCCTTCTAATGAGACTAGATTTTAATCCCATACATTATTCCGGACACTCATTCTGGATAGGTGCGGCTTCGGCAGCCTCCAATAGGAACATTCCAGCCCATGTTATCAAATCATTGTGGTGCTGGAAGTCAACAGCCTACTGCCGATACATACGTCAACCAGAGAAAGAGATAAGACAAGCATTCCAACACTTAACATTTTAAGGTTATATGTTGTGATAATGTTGGGGATTGTTGAATGAATAAATAATTTTTGGCACACTTTCTTTTTGCCCACTTTATTTACAGGCCTACCGATCTGTCGGTTTTGGCACACCTCAACCAAATATTGTATATCTCTATAGGTAAGGTGTCAAGTACAAGATACGGCTTCTTGTTGCCCCATGCACATATATATATATTTGGCAAAATACACATAGAATGGCATTCAATATATATATATTATTTTAGTAGCCACTTTAGTCACAAACACTGGCCAAAGTTAGCATTCATTTTTGTTTTTTGCATTTTGCACACACAAAAAAATATGAAAGCTAACTTTGGCCAGTATTTGTAACTAAGTGGCTACTAAAAAAGACTGGACATCTCTCTAATTCTCTAGTTTTGCAAATGGTATGCCATCATGGGTGTTGTTCTCATTCCTGGGCTACGACACGGTCTCAAAGGCAACATTACTAATTTGGCAAATTTCAATGTGTATAAACTGAAAAATTTAACTTTCCAAAACTCAATAAAAGCTGTTCATGGGGGGTGCTCAATAGATGTTGCTCAATACAAATATTGTATTTTATTGCCATAAAAGCTAACAGTATTATGACATTCACAGTTAAAATGCAATGCATAACATTTCCTAATTTCTCACTTTTTTTTTTACATTTTATTCATATTAAGTTATGTTTCTTATATAAATATTATAAATATTTGATGTGAAATGAAAGCCCTGTTTCTCCTGGACAAAATTATATATCATAAGTGTGGGTGCACTTAATATGCAAGAAGTGAATTACGGTTAAACAGACATATAGCGTAAATTCCAGGTTTTGTTTACGTTTTGTTATAATCAGAACTTGTACAATTGCATCCTTAAGGGGTTAAGGGAAACAGTTTTTTGAAACCTGGTAAACAACACTTTCATATCTCAATTAATAGAAGCACAAACTAGTATAGTTGCTTGTCTGGATCTTGTCATGACTTACAATGTCCACTTATTTTCAAACATTCAGCACTAGGAAAAGAGGGACCATAATATGGTATCATTTCCGATTAATAAAAATATATATATATATGTGCTGTACAAAAATGCATAATGTTAAAAAAGGCCTTGCAAATAAAAAGCTTTTTTTAAGTATGTTTCTGCCAAAAACATTAAGGGTGAAAGTGTTGGTCCATTGAAATCAATGATGGGTGAAATAATCAAGGAGGACCAGGACAAAGCAGAAATTCTAAATGTTTTTGTGCTTCAATGTATAGGGAAGAAGAATCTATGGCTGTAGATTTGAAAATCCCTGTTACAAAATCCCTACAGCAAACAGGTAGTTGGTATACACAGAATGAAGTGCTCCCGAAATTAAATAAAGTTAATGAAAGTAAAGCCACAAATCCAGGTGGTGTTCACCCATCCATTCTTATGGAGCTTAGGGTAGAAATGTGCATACAACTCTTTTAAGCTATCAGGGTTCTTTTGGTTCAGGAATTGTACCAGATGACTGGAGAAAAGCATATGTGGTGCCTATATTTAAAAAAGGTTCAGTTTAGAATGAAATGAAACTTCACATCTCAAAACTACTAGTTCTTTAAATTAATATATAATGTACAATGTGTAACTAATGTGACCAAATTCTATTATGAAATAACATGTTTCACATCTCATCACACCAGACAACCTTTTTTCCACATGTTTCGTACCACCAGCATGCTTTCTGGTAACCTCCAAAGAAAATTCAATATATTTTTTTTCTTCATTGACTCCGTCTTGCCATGCATCTGTGAAGACTGGATTATCCTTTTGTCATTTTTTCCCCATCTCAGCTGTGCCTCTTTTCAGTGCTTCCACTGTTATCATTTGCCTCTTGCTTGCTTCTCTGACTATTGCTTCCATACCTGTCACTGACTTTTGGATGCTATTGTGGTATATTTGTATGTGTTAAATCCCATCCCAACCCTTAAATGGGCACTACAGGCACCCAGACCACTTAATCTCAATGAAGGGTTTAAATGCCTTTAGTGGCTGTCACAATGGCAGCCACTAGAGGTGCTTCTACCAAAACATCCAATTAAAACTTAGCTATTTTAACCTCAAAGAGACCATCTTAATGGCGCAGTATTGCATTTTTCCATGAAATAACACTATGTTCCCAGTGCTTTCCCATGATCTTGATGGTCTCAGCCAATGAGACATGCCAACAAGACACAGATAACAGTTTGGTTGAGTGCTGAAATATTAGTAAATCCCCTCTTTCAAGCCCACACATTGTGTGTGGAAGGGGCTACTACACACAGATAAAAACTAAAGCATTAAGAATACATGTTTGTATTCTTCCCCAGAACTTTATCCTGGACTTGCTTTAATCACTCCTAGGGCTTCATGATGCTGTTTATATTACATTGCTCCCTAAAAAAGTCTGAAGCATTCAACAAACAGGTGAATTGATTTTTAGATCATTCTACTCTTTATTTGCACAAAGGGGTAAAATAAAATGACTCCAGATAATTTTATATGCCATAGCTTATTTTCGGGATTTTGACTGTTGTGTCATAATAAAAACATATTCAAAACATTAGGTATGTCCTAAACGGCAACAGTACTTATGCAAAGCTAATAAATCAAATCAGCAAAGCCCATTTTTTGAAATTATAATACTATTGCGACTTGGCACCAGGTAATTACATTTTTTTTTTTTTTGTCAGTTGGAGTGCAAGAGCTTCATTTTTGTTATATATTTATATATCTATATGTCTGTGTAGATAAGAAGAAAATAAAGCACACAAATATACATAGGTAGTGTTAAACAAAGTCTCTATAAAAAATAATAAATAAGCAAGTTTGTTAAAATATAGTAAGAAGAAATAATATATTTACCTAGTAAACATGCTCTTCTCTAATTTAGTAAGATATGCATGATTTTTGTTCTGACTCATGAGTGAGATTAGAGCTTCACATGGTACATTTTGAGGTTTCAGGCAGTAGAAAAATTCACCATGTATTTTATCTGCATATTCACATTGTTCTTCTTGTGACTCTAAAGAAAATCCACATTCCTTGTGAATCTCTTGTGTTTTGTTGAGAAATTTTCCAATATAAATAATGTTTTTATATCCCATATTTCGGGTTCTCCATAAAACAGACACACCCTCACTTGGATGTAATAAAATAATGGATATTCTCACATTGCCTTCCCACGAAAGTGTGAAATTAATAAGGTAGGATCCATTGTTAAAGTCTTCAATCCTTCCAGAAGCTCCAGCTCCAAGACTTTGGGAATAAATTCGAGCTCTTAAGAAATCTCCCCCATAAGTCTTCTCTTTTCCCAAGAAATCAAACATGTCAACTCGGACAGTTAAAGAATCTCCAATACAATACTTTTTCCTGTAATTTAATATGATTGCTTTGCTGTTTTTAGCACTGGTGGTCTTATTTAACCAAGTGAAAGATATATTGGGAATTGAATGATTTATGTCATTGTAAATCTGATATATCTTTTGGTCAATGTCATCAGAATTATGAACTGTATTCGATTCAGTAACATCCATGTGTGAAACATTGTGATCTGAATATGTTGCTTGATGAATTGAAGAGTTTAAAGGCTGATGGGAAGGCTACAATTAAATAATTATGATTAGAATTAAATTATTAAATAGGGCATTTCAGCATGTGAATATAGTATTTTAGTCAATAAAGCACATACCTGGAATAAGCTCCGGCGAAAGCTGAAGCTTAGCGCTAGAATAAAAATCACTGAAAAAAACAATATTTTCTTCAAGGCTTTTGTATCAGATTTGGACATGTTACAGATTCTGGGAAAAAAAGGGAAAGGCATTATTGCAAAAGTAAACCTCCTCATACTACTCTTATTAAAACACGCTCAGGCTTTTTGTCCGTCAAATGAAATTGTAAAGGTCATGTAGATATTTTTCTTGTTGTTCAGATTTTTCTTAGTTAAGCAATTAAGATATAAATTTGACTTTTCTTGTTGTATTACATGTGTTTTTTACATGAACTGTCAGTAACTGTTGATTTTTACAAAACAACCATTTAATAATGCACATTGTCTGGCACTAACATGATCATTTACGAAAATGAAAATTCAAGGTTAATTCAAGGTGAATTTCAAATTTAAGTAGCCCGAGTAGCCATACTGAAAGCATAGCTGACAGAATTTTGCCAGTTCAGCTTTTTTGACCTTAAATTAGAAATCGACTTTGAATTAACTTTGAATTCTCAATTTAATTAATAACGCTGACGACCTGTTTCTTTTTTTTTGGTGTGTGAGAGGTTGTTGTAAATGATCATAGTTTCCATTTCTTAAGCATAAAACTTTTGTTAATAAGACGTTAACGTTCCATCATTAGTTTATATTTTACTCATATTTAAGTCACTCTTCATGAGTGATTTAAAAAGATACTCTGGTAACCAATACAACTTGAATACATTTGATAGGTATTTGTTTAATATGCTATATTTTTTGAACTTTTAAATCTTTATTATTTTTTGCACAACAAATTCTACATCATAAGCCCTCCTTCTTAGCCACGCCCCCTCATACCAGATAAATGCTTCCTTATTAATTGTATGCATGCAGCTCGGTCATTGATAGTACTAGGAGATCTGAAGTACAAAGCAACTTGCATTAGAGGACAAATGGTGAGACATACAGTAAGGATATCACTTATAGTTTTTCTGTAGCTTCCCTGACTGCCTGCGGCCAATTTGTGAGTAAAAAGCAGCTCGCTCAGCTTTGTATACAGGGGCGGACTGAGTACTCGGGCAAAATTTGGGGGCCCATCTGTGCTGCAGTATTGTAACGACTCAGCTGGGGCACTCAACAAGCTCCCCAGCCAGTCTGCACTCAGTAAGGGGCCCGCACGACCCTCTGTGGGCCCCTATTACTAAAGAAGTTCCCCCTTGGTCGGCCCAGCTGTAACTGGCAGCAGAGAACTTTGTAGCACACTGAGAGACAGCTGAAGTGTCTTATCAAAGACCCACAAGGCTGCCTCTCACTGTGCCTGTCTTGTGCAGTCTGTGGCTCTTTGGTGAGAAAATTTTTTATGAGAGGCTCCAGGAGCAGAGCCTCTGCCATAAGATGAGCACAGCATGCAGGCTGCCTGTAACTGATCAGGGCAGCCCCATGCGTAGCTGCTCTATCTGTGTTACAGGTAGAATGCCCCCGCCACAATTCCATGGCCGACCAGAGAGGGAGCGCTTAAGGCCATTTGCATGCAGAGGAGGATGTTGGACTGTTTGCACCAGGGGTGCAACCAGGGATATGGATATCTCCCCTCCATGGACAAAGGTAAAGCCCAAGGCGGGGGACACACATATTTTTTTAACTTTTTTTCCCACTGCTCATATCTCTCTATTCCCTACACCCACTACAACCCTTATCAACACCTACACATACTACAACCCCTATTACTTCCTACACATACTACAACCACTACTACCCCCTATACCAACTAGAGCCCCTATTACCCCCCAGCACCTATATTCCCTGTGCCCACTACAATCCATATTACCCCCTGCATCCTCCACAACCCCTGCACTTATTACAACCCCTATTATCCCCTGCACCCACTGCAACCCCAACATCCACTACAAGCCTTATTATCCCTTGCACCCACTACAGCTACTGCCCTAACTACAACCCCTATACCACCTGCACAGACTACAGTTCCTGTTACCCTTTACAGACCCTATTACCTCCTACACTCACTAAAGCCTCTATTGACCCTTGCATCTACTAAAGCTCCTATTACCCCCTGCAGCCTCCATTGCTCTCTGCATCCACTACAGCCCCACCTGCACCCTCAATGGCTAACCCCTACCCCCACTATTGCCAACATTATCCCTTTTTTGCACTATAGCCCCATTTCCCTCGCTCCACTATAGCCCCTATAATTACTACATGCCCCTGTTTACACGCACACTGACCTTTCACACATGTAAACCTGGGTTCACACACTAACTACATGCTAATATGGCCTTGCACCCACTACAGCTACTGCACTAACTACAACCCCTATACCGCCTGCACAGACTACAGTCCCTGTTACCCTCTACAGACCCTATTACCCCCTACACTCACCTAGCCCCTATTGACCCTTGCATCTACTAAAGCTCCTATTACCCCCTGCAGCCTCCCCTGCAGCCTCTGCACACACTACAGACCCCTGCCCCCTGCACCCTAAATGGCTAACCCCTGCTCCCACTATTGCCAACATTACCCCTTTTCTGAACTATAGCCCCATTACCTCCGCCCCACTATAGCCCCTATAATTACTACATGCCCCTGTTTTCACGCACACTGACCTTTCACACATGTAAACCTGGGTTCACACACTAACTACATGCTAATATGGCCTTGCATTTACACACACATACAGACCCTCAATAAATATTTCCCTGCATACACACACTGATGGAAAAAACAAAAAAACATGCATTTAAAGGAACATTAAAAACACATGCATTTAAACTTGTATTTCTGACCCTATAGTGGTAAAAACACCATTTAGGTCACCTGTATTTTTATTTCCCATCTTAAAAATGTAATAAACGTTGTGCTGGCTCAGCCCATGTTCTGGCCCCTTGGCTGAGATAATCAGAATTGGCCATCTCAGCCATTCCAATGCTTTCTCATAGGAAAGCCTCGGGAAGCTAATGTGCACGCATAGCAAAACGCAGCTTGTGCCATTTAGCATCTACTCATAGAGATGTGTTGAATCATTGCAACTCTGTGGGGAAAGTTCAGCGCCTCCATGCAGAGCATGGAGACACTGAATGTCAGTGCTGCACTTTGTATCACTGACCAAGGAAGCACCTCTAGTAGCCATCTGAGTGACTGCTACTAGAGGTGTCCCTAATCAACAATGTAAACACTGCCTTTTCAGAGAAATGCTTGCAGGGACTGACTATACACACCGAAACAACTACATTAAGCTGTAGTTGTTCTGGTGACTCTAGTGTCGATTTAAGGTAGCTTGTAACCTTTAGCACATGGTTAGTAAGTCAAGACCCAAAATTTGGATACCTGTATACCTTATTCAAACACATTGTCATTTTTCACAAATATTCCCATGGTTGTATACTACCCTATTTAATAACAAACACACATGTATTTAAACACACTCTGAATCCACACACACAGAAATACATATATTCACTTACACCATGGCTCACAGTGAATATCCACACAGAAGCATGCATATATAATCAAATACATGGTACATTTACACCAGCATAGGTCTGCAGGGGGCCAAGGTTCTAATTTTGCCCAGGGGCCCAAGGCACTGTCAGTCTGTCCCTATTTGTATATACACTGATAAGTATGTATTTCTAGCACAAAGGGGCATGGCTAAGGACGAAGGCTTCTGGTGCTTCATTCTGTAAAACATATAAAAAATGTAATTTAAACATATAAAATACAGCACATTAAATAACCCAAATTGAGAGATAAGATCATTTGCGAATACAGGAAATTCACTGTCCAAAAACAATCTACAAAGGATAAATCTGTCCTCTAAATTCCTATTTAAGGTTTGGACCCTTAAAAGCGATTCGTAAAATTTCAATCTAGAGTCTTTCTCAACACATCAGTTATGTGAGGGACAATATTGCTGAACAAAAATTAAACAAATTAGAACAATTTCAACTTTTTTACATGTTTTGTAATATTTGAAACAATATGAATAAGGGAATTATTTCATTACATGATTGTTGTGCAATTACATGACAATTCAATCACAAATCTTGCAGGTTATTCTCAAGTGTGAAATGCTGTGAATTCCAAATAGGTCGTAATAGCCACATTTTTAAATTCAAACAAATTATTTTAAATTAAACACACAATTTACTTTAACAGATCCTTTCCATGTAACAAACTTGATAATATTATAAAAAACAATACTTTTCACATTATCTTAACCTTGCTTGTGTCCATAAATGTGAAACTTCTAATACCAACCCAACAACAGATTGGCAAAAGAGGGAGCCACATTGCCCCATGTCTATGCCACACATCTGAAGATAAAACAAAGTTATACATTTAGCACTTTCTTCAGAGTTTTTCAGAGCTACCTGGTCAGGAGTTTCTCTTTTGTGGATGATAGTAGAAACTTGTAGCAAAAGTGGTGGTCATGTGGTCACAGTTCTTAATTTGGTAAATATTTAACAACAAGAGTGAAAACACACATTTCAGAGCTATAGGTTAGTTCAACTTGTGTGCTTGAACGGTATAATACCCCCCTTAAGCATGCCAGGGAATCAACACAGTAAAGGAGGAGACTATATTTAAAATAAGAAACACTACCACAAGAGGACAGTCTTAAATTAGAGGGACAAAAGGTTTAAAAATAATATCAGGAAGTATTACTTTACTGAGAGGGTAGTGGATGCATGGAATAGCCTTCCAGCTGAAGTGGTAGAGGTTAACACAGTAAAGGAGTTTAAGCATGCGTGGGATAGGCATAAGACTATCCTAACTATAAGATAAGGCCAGGGACTAATGAAAGTTTTTAGAAAATTGGGCAGACTAGATGGGCCGAATGGTTTTTATCTGCCGTCACATTCTATGTTTCTATGTTTCTATGTTTCTCCTTTTAAATGCTTCATAAAATATATAGTGTGCAAAAGAAGAAGGGATAAGAGGTTAATATGGTGTAGTATTTTCTATATTTCTCTATTGCTGGCTAAATATATCAAAATGGGTTTCAAACTAGCTCGATCAGAAGCTAATACCTGACAAGATGGTCACAGATTTCACATATCCACATGGTGCTTTATAGATCCACTGGCCATGCTTCTTACAACAAATATACTTAATACTGGGATGCTCGTCCAGCACTCCTGGATTCAGATAAGTGGTCTAGCTTTAGAAACTGTGATTTTTCTAAACTATACATTTATAGAATCAGCTAATCTCAGTGCATGGCAGTTTTAATGGAAGCAAGTGCTCAATGAATCTGCATTGTCTTTTTCTTTCTACATATTGATTGAGGAACTTTCTTATCTATTGTGTAATATCTGCTCCTGCTGATTGCTCATGAAGAAAATGTCAACCAGAGGACTATACATTTGAATACTGTTGGTAGCCTACATGTACATATACCTATTGGATTTGAAAAAGGCTAACTGAATTTAAAGCCAGTAAGGTGTTTGCTTTCATAACTAATTTATGCTATATAACCGATCTTTATATTGTTGACTGACATATCAGAACCAGTTGTAAGCATACATGATAACAATAATGTTGAGTCATGTTTTTATTGATTGTATGAATTAAGCCACAAAAGGCTGAAGAAAGCTCCAGAGTAGATTGAACCCAGATAAATCATACATTGAAGAAATGTCCTCCAATATGGCTGATCACCAGAAAGAGGTGATCAGATAATAATCAAGGACTATCAACTGAAAAAATGTTAACTAAGAATTAACAATATTATGAAGGAGATTAGAGACGATCAAAATAATCTGCGAAAGAAAGTTCAAGATAATGATGACTATCAAAATTATTTATCTAGAAAGGAAAGAAGCAGAATTGGTGGATAGATCCAGAATAAATAATATGAGACTCAGAGATATTGTAGAATCCATTACTTAAGACAAATTAGAATTCATTAAGATTGAATTTAAAAATCCCCTTGCCATAGATACAGCTGGATATAAACATATTTAATAGAGATGCCACAGGTCTATCAAACCATCAGGAGTACATGCATCAAAACCAAGAGATGTCATTATCTGCCGTGTGTCTACCAAGCTCTTTTAAGTCACCTTATGACCAATTAAATAATTTTCTAGAGTGACTAGGCCTTTCATTCTACACTAGGACTTACAGACATCATAATGCAGACTTAACAAAGAGAAATAACAGTGTCAGATATAGATGGGTGTTTCCGGTAAAATCGTCTCTTATGACTATAGTACAATTATTAGTGATTCACCAGACAAACTCAGAAGTTTGATTAAGGAAAATAACTCTAGTTCGTTTATAGTGGTTATTTTGAATTTACGATTAATTAGGCGTTTTTTTCCCTCTCACACAGAGTTGTGTTGTAGTACAGTACTTGTGCTGCATGTTATTATTGTGAATACTTGCACAATATTATTTGATGACTATGTACTGTATGTTTTTCACAAGAGGAAATGAGAAGTATTTTACTTGTTACCTTTTTTTCCCCTATATTATGTTTTAGCACAACTGATAGATTTCAAGGCTTTGTTTCTTCATGTAAAATTGTGTTGTTGCTGCACAGTAAATGTATACATTATAGAATGAGTACTTTCCCCAAATTATTTTATAATGGTATGTATTGTAGCACAACTTTGAAAAAGAGGGAAAGAAAAATCTTTCCCTCTTTTTCTTTTCTTCTTTTTTTACACAATTGTGTCTCAGCACATCTAATAGATTGGGTAGCATCACTTTTTCAAGAAATAAGAGAAATTGCAATGTAAGCTAATAATCCATTAATGCATACAACAATATTTAGCACATCAGGTGGTATTGTTTATTCCAGAAATAAGAGCACTTTTATAAGCTAAGCGAAGAATTTATGTAATGCATGCAACATAGTTTAAGAAGTACTTTTAATTTTATTTATTGCATGTAACTTTTGTGACAATCTATGCTGAATAATATAATCCTAATAAGTTACAATATACAACCCATTGAACTTACAATCAGTTAATAACTGTATGCATAAATGTTAGAATGTTAGATTAGAACATCTCTAATATTTCTCTAATATTTCTCTAATATTTCTATGCCGAAATCTTCGCTGTATAAGTATATTTTCCCTTTTACTACTCATTTATATGCCTTGTTTTTCCCTATAACCGCTTGCCCTCATTGAAAATGGCCGACGGAGTGTTCATCCTCATAATGCTTTAATGAACTGCTCACCCTACCTCCCTACCTACAAGACCTCTATGTCACGTCTTGTGACGAGAAAAAAAGGGAGTGTTGAGAGCTCAATTGATTATGATGCGGCCACGAGGTAAGACTGAAAACTACATTACTCACCTGTAACGGTAGTTACCCAGCCCATGAGCCGGCAGGGGTCCTCTGATCGAACCACACATGGCTCAAGCACTCCTGCCTCCAGGCGAGCCACATGCATCTCGAAAGCTCCTTGCAACACTCTGAGTGGACACGAGGCCTGTACAGTATGGTAAATGCTGCTCGCATTGCGAGCACTTTCTTAAAGCAGATGAAATGACGTCGGCTCCCATTGGCCCATGTCATTTCGGTGCCCCCATTCACACATGTTTTGAGGCGCAGGCATGATGTGGACCAATCAAATTAAAAATAAAGGTATTTAAACTTACAAGGCCCTAGATTCTGTGCACTATTGTGATTTCTGTTCCCAGTACCCTTTAGTGTGTTCCTAGTGATTTGTATTGTATTCTGGTTTTGACCTTGGCTTTGTTTCTTGACTTGCCTGTCTTGTTTGCTCTTCTGATTATTACCATGTATCTGACTCTAGATAGTTCTTGTTTTCGCTGTCTCTCCGCCGTGCTTCACCTGATCCTAATCAGATATCATCAGGGTATATAAACTCAGCTCTCTGGATTAAGTCTTTGATCCTGTTGTGTGTGTTCTGTACCAGTGCTCCTGTCTATTGACCACGCTTCTTATTGACCCCGGCTCCTGGCACCGTTTACTCTGACCTCTGGCATCCCTTGACTCCGGCTATTCCTCGTTGTTCCTGTCCTCTGGCATCCTTTGACCTCGGCTATCTCTTGACTATCCTGCTGTTTGAGTCCTTGTCTGTGCTGCGTTTTGGAACTTCATCCTGCACAGCCCCCGGGCACAGATCCACAGGCCAGGTGAATTCTTACCTGACCACCTTGGCCTGTGGCTATTTGCAAGGGTGAGCAACATATCTGTGCTACAGACTCCCAACTCAGATAAGACCCTGACAACACCATTATGCCACGGAAGAGGCTTGCGACACGTCACTTCTGGGCGACACTCCCGACTTTGGAAAAATCAGAAAGTAGAACAGCACACCAGATTCCAGTAATTAGACTGAGATTGCCTATATAAACTGAGACATTCTCCATGATTATCCACACTTCTAAAACATTGAAACATAGAATTTGACGGCAGGTAAGAACCATTCAGCCCATCTAGTCTGCCCAATATTTTGAAATACTTTTAATTAGTCCCTGGCCTTATCTTAAGTCTAGGATAGCCTTATGCCTGTCCCACCCATGCTTAAACTCCCTCACCTTTTACCAATTCAACTGGAAGACTATTCCATGCATCCAATACCCTCTCAGTAAAGTAACACTTCCTGATATTATTTTTAAACCTTTGCCTCTCTAATTTAAGACTATGTCATCTTGTTGTTGTAGTTTTTCTTCTTTTAAATATAGTCTCCTCCTTTACTGTGTTGATTCCCTTTATGTATTTAAATGTTTATATCATATCCCCCCTGTCTTGTCTTTCCTCCAAGCTATACATGTTAAGATCTTTGAACCTGGGTTAGTTTTATCCTGCAATCTATGGACCAGTTTAGTAGCCCTTCTTTGACCTCTTTCCAAAGTACCAATATCCTTCTGGAGATACAGTGTCCAGAACATCGTAGAATGCTCCAAGCAAGGTCTCACCAGTGTTCTGTACAATGGCCTAAGCACTTTCCTCTTTCTACTGCTAATATCTCTCCCGATACAACCAAGCATTCTGCTAGCATTTCCTGCTGCTCTATTATATGATCTGCTTACCTTTAAGTCATCAGAAATAATTACCCCCTAAATCCCATTCCTCAGATGTTGATATTAGGACTCTATCAAATATTCTGTACTCTGCCCTTGGGTTTTTACACCCAAGATGCATTATCTTGCACTTTTCCACATTAATTGTCAGTTGCCATGGCTCTGACCATTTTTCTAGTTTACCTAAATCATTTACCATTTGGCTTATTCCTCCTGGAACATCAGTGCTGTTGCAAATCTTTGTATCATCAGCAAAAAGACATATCTTACCATCAAGTTCTTTTGCTATATCACTAATAGAAATATTAAAGAGAATGGGTCCAAGTACAGATCCCTGAGGTAACCCACTGGTAACTAGACCTTGTTTCGAATATACTTTATTGACTACAACCTTCTGTTGCCTGTCACTATGCCACTGCCTAACAAATTCAACAACATTGGAATCCAAACTTAAAGATTGTTGTTTATTGATAAGCCTTATATGTGCAACATTGCCAAAAGCCTTACTGAAATTTAGGTAACCATTGCCTACTGCACCACCATGATCTATTATTTTAGTTACACAATCAACAAAAACAAGATTAGTTCGGCATTCAGTGCACAAATCTTTACCACCAATACTAATGCAGATATTTTTAAACTATATTGTGCATAATGCTATCCTGAAACATTTTTTTCTTAAAAAAGGTTATCCCAGGAGATTATTAAAATGAGCCTTTAATTGAGCTATCTGTTCTAGTGTCCTTGAACAAGCTATTTACACCATGTGAATTTCTATTATTTTAGTTATCCAATCTGAAAAATATTAGTTTGGCATGATATCCCTGAAGTAAACCCATGTTGTCTCTGATCCTGAAAACCATGTGATTTTAGATGTTCAACTATCCTATCCTTTAAGATGGTTTCCATCACTTTCCCCACTACTGGAGTAAGGTTTACTGGCCTATAGTTGCCCGACTCCTCCCTATTACCTTTCTTGTGAAAGGGCGCAACATTCATTAATTTCCAATCTTCTGAGACTACTCTTTTTAACAATGATTGGTTAAATAAATCCGTAAATTCCATTGAAAAGGTTCATTCTTTAATAGATATGATTAAAGAAATCCTTAGTATACCGGTGGTACAGCAACACAGAAAAGGTTCCCACTACCTCATGTATTTCGTATTGAGATTCCACACATAATCATAGTTGTTTCACAAACTGATACACACAAACACACACACACAGGCACATGCAGATATATACAGATGCAGGTGGATGCACACACAGATACACAGATAAATGGAGATACAAAATATACAGACAGATACACACATATATACATACACAGATACCCCATAGAAAAACATTGTGTTAGTTTGCACCTCTAGCCTATCTAGTGACAGCCACCGGAGATGGATTTAAAAATGTTTTACATTGCAGTCACAGCCACTGCACAAAGACCACTTCATTGTAATTAACTGGTCCTTTTTTACTTAGAGAATAATTGGCTTATTTGCTTTTCAAATAAGTATCGTTTGTGTCTAAGTTATTTTCTATGAGAATCATCTGATTGAACACAAATCATAATTATAACTTCACAGGATTTAAATTGAAACTACATTGAGGAGACTCTCCTAGATCTGCAATAAAGGTGAATTAAATATTCACCTTTATTGCAGTTCAACCCATGCAGTGTGAAATGGGTGGACTCAGTAATCTAAAGAGTTTAAGTAACACTCCAATTAGAAAAAGCTAATATATAAGGTGATATATATATATATATATATATATATTACTTTTTTTATTTTTATTTTTTTATTGTAGTGTCCTTCAGATTACTGGACCCCCTCCATTTCAGCACTGAACAGATTGCAATGTTGTTTACTTTTTTTTTACAGAAATGAGTCACATTACAGTTTAAATATCTCTTTTTTGTTTTTTAATTAAAGCTTTCCCTTAATATTCACCAATAATCAATTCTTGAAACATGTTACTATTTCCTTATAATGATTAAATGATAATGAGCTTTGGATACAGCACATGCTTTCTTGTATGTTATATTAAAGTAACATAATTTAGATTTTTAGAGCATTAGAGGTAAATTGATTCTTTATATTACAATTTAACTGGCTGACATTGTATTTAATGATAAAAAGTAAGTATTTCAAAGTATTAGACTAAAAGTTCTATTCAGCAATATACTCATGAAACAGTATTAATTTTACCTTATATTTCTTATATTTGTCTTTTTACTTTCATAATCATTTTATTTTATCATTGCGAAACTCACAGATGCTTTCTATAATATACTACCATATCAATTAGGTCATAAATATTTTTTTATTATTTAAAAGGAAAAAAAAAAACTACCTGAAATTGGGGAAATGGTAGGTTTGCAATCAGACTTTTCTATTTTCTTTGGAAAGCAAAGTCTAAGTTAAAAAACAAACTTTTTTTTTAAACATGACTTAAAAATAAAGATGAAAAAAGACTTGTAGATGACATTAGTACATTTAATTAAAATCCATAGTTTTAGAAATTGATGCAATACTATAAAAAGTCAGAGTATTTATTTTGTCTACAGTGAATGGTAAAACTGTTCCCAGACAATTTCTTAAAAAATAAAACAAAAACATTTATCTGCAGACTTCTAAATAGAAGCAGACTTCTGAGTAGAAATATTAATAGAAGTAGTAATAAAGGAAGTAATAAAAGCACAGCTACTTTGGGATTCTCGCAAAACTCCAGATTGTAGTGAATTGAAATCCAGATGGCAACATTTTGGCAAAAATGCTATTATATGCTAAAATTGCAATTATGGTCTATATTTTTCCATACCAATTTTAATTCACTGCAATGTTAGTTTAGTGAGTACCCCTATTAGTTTGTTAAATAAAAAAAATTAAATTACTTTTGTTATCTTAAATCTATAGTACAGACCTATTTTGTTCTTTAAACTTGAATGTTATACAAAATATTGGAAGAATTATCTATATTCGTTTAAAAAAATATTACTATATTATTATATTATACATTAACAATCATATTAAAACCAAATAAAATTACATTTTAGTCTGAGTATTTCACACTGTGCTGAACAATACCTTACGTCCTTTCCTGTGGATATTCTTTGTTGTTAAGAAGATGTACTGAAAGTTTGAGCTGTAGAGCGAAAGTTACTTATTTACAATAACAGCAGGTAGCTTCACAGAAACACCCTTAATGAGAGGCATATTAAAGGGATTCATTTGTCATGTTGCTCTATAGTGCATGTAACATAATCATATTTTTGTGTGTGTGTGTTTGTGTGTGATATATAAAATATATATAATAATTTCCAGCAGATATGTGATGCAGTTTAATTTAAAACAATGTTCCTAGCCAGCAGTAGAACTCCTGATCACATTTGTTTTTCAGTGAGGGTATTTCTTGTGGATCAGAATTAGAGGGATTATTCACTGGTTGGTATGACTGAATATGATGGATGGCCAGTATAAGGTGTAAATGAAATAAAACCTTAAAATGCACAACCATCCCTGCCCCTGCTAAATAGTAAGTTATTTTAATAATTTTGTAGTGAAATGGCATCAGTAGTGAATACTGGTATATGAGTGGAACATAGGCATTAAAATAATAATGGACTTATGGAATGTGCAAAAACATATTCAATTAAATAAATAGTTTGATAAATAATGGCAAAATATGAGAAATGATGTTTAGGATATATAAATACATATGTGGGAAAGGACATGCAGAACAGCTGAAGATGCTTTATTAATGAGTATCGTATTTTAATTCAAGTTTATAAAAGCATTGATTTCTATGAGAAATGTGAACACTTATAATTAAATTATGCACCACCTCCCTGGCTGTCAGTCAGATTTCAAGGGAAGTTTGGTTCCTGATTTAAGCTCCTCCAAGCTAACTGAAGTGGCAGATTTGCTCTATTTGAGAGCGTCCTCCCCCATTTCTCCTCACAGACCTCACATCAGAGCAGTGTTCTTTCTGTTCTGTTGTCAACGTGCATGCACAGAGGGACAGATTCATTTATATATTCCCAAAGACAAATAGCAGCAAAAATTGCAAGCATGTTTTTTTTAATTTTTTTTTTATTGGTGATATATCTACCTCTAATGGAATTTTGATTGAAATTACTTATTACATGATTTGAGTGACTAACAGCATTATTATCATTCATTGGGGTATATCTACTAAATTGTGACACCCTCTACCCTTTTTAAGTGTAGTGTTCCTTTAATGGAATTTTAATTGAAATTAATTACAACATTATGTGAGTGATTAATGACATTATCTGTATTATTCTTTAACAGTAATAAAATGTATAAAGTAGGAACATATTCTGCAATGCTATACAATAGATGGACAGATAAGTCAGTAGTTGCAACAAGTCAATTCGGATGTATAGCAGGATATATTCTAGTACAAACAAGATTACAGTAACATGGGAATGGAGCATGAATAGACACAAGGTAAAATGCACTGCAAACATTGTTAAGTTTAGTTTACAGTATAATAAGAGTTATAGACATTTTTGACATGTTTAGCAGAAAAGGAAAAGAGACAAAGAGAGCCTTTTCAATAGCCGTGCAATTCTTGAAGGAAAGTAAACTAGGGGAAAGGCTAGTGACGTAGAGATGTTTTCTTAGAATTCAATGCTTAACAGGTTTTTCAGTGTGAACCTCCCCACCCCACATGTATTGCATTTTTTTTAATTCTGTCATGGTGTATTGCCTGTTATCAGTGGCGTACACCTGACCCATGGGGCCCAGGTGCGAAAATTGATCCGTGGGCCCCCCCCCGCGCCGCGGGCCGGGCCGCAACACATGGTGGTGGGCACCTGGTCGCAGGGGTTACAGGGCTGCGACCCCTGCGACCGCGGTATGTACCCCAGTGCATGCAGATGCACACACACTTAAAGGACCACTACAGACACACAGATCACATCAGCTCAATGAAGTTGTCTGGGTGTCAGGTCCCTCTAGTTTTAACCCTGCAGCTGAAAACATAGCAGTTTCAGAGAAACTGCTATGTTTCACTGAGGGTTAATCCAGCCTCTAGTGGCTGTCTCACTGACAGCAGCTAGAGGAGCACACTGAACGTCCATAGGAAAGCATTGAGTAATGCTTTCCCATGGGCGGTTTGAATGCGTGCGCGGTCGCATTCGGAGCTGAGGGATACCCAGCGCCAAGGGAGTCCGGCGCTGGAGAAAGGTAAGTGCTGAAGACACACACACTCTCACTTACAGACGCATACACACTAGCTAACAGACACACACATTTACTGACAGAGACACACTCAGCGACAGACATACATACTCACAAAACATACACTCTCATTGACAAACACAAACTCACTAACAGACATCAAACAGACTCACTAACACACACACACACACACACACACTCAGTAAGACACACACAGTAACACACTCACTGACACTCACTAGCAGACACACACACTAACACTCACTCTAACACTCACACTCACTTTAACACTCACACACTAACACTCACACTAACACTCACTAGCAGACACACACACTAACACTCACACTAACACTCACACTAACACTCACTCTAACACACACACACTCTAACACTCACACTCTAACACTCACACACACTCTAACGCTTACACTCTAACACTCACACTCACACTAACACTCACACTCACACTCACTCTAACACTCACACTAACACTCACTAGCAGACACACACACTAACACTCACTCTAACACTCACACTCTAACACTCTAACACTCACACACACTCTAACGCTTACACTCTAACACTCACACTCTAACACTCACACTCTAACACTCACACACACTCTAATGCTTACACTCTAACACTCACACTCTAACACTCACACTAACACTCACTCTAACACTCACTCTAACACTCACACTTTTTTTTTTTTTTTTTTTTTATTTAATCCCCCCAGCCTCCTTACCTTTTCGAGTGCTGGGGGGATTCCCTGGTGTCCAGTGGTGCTGCTGACCCCCGGAAGGCGGGTGGCTGGTCGGGCAGGCGGGCGCGCGAGGGAGCACTCAGTGCTTCCTCTTCAGTTCCCTCGCGCGCCGCGTAGGGATGCCGGCGCCGGAAGATGACGTCATCTTCTGGCTCCGGTATCAGTGCGGTGCATGAGGGAGCTGAAGAGGAAGCACTGAGTGCTCCCTCGCGCGCCCGCCTGCCCGACCGGCCACCCGCCTTCCGGGTGTCAGCAGGGCCAGCCTCTGGGAGCCCTCGGGTGGTCGGCTCCTGGGCCCCCCAGGGGAAGAGGCTGGCCCAGTGGGTACACACCGGGTCGCAGGGGCGGCCCCCTGGTGGGCCTGGCACGGTCGCAGCCGCGACCCCTGAGACCCTGGTATGTACGCCACTGCCTGTTATTGTTATTTTTATCTTGTGGGAGAATTTGATGCAACATGCAGTGTGCACTGTGGCCAGAGGACTCTGTGACTTCCTTACAGCTTTATCAGGAAGTGGTATAGTATTGGTATTTATCTAAGGCTTAGATTTTTTTCATGTTCTCCCCATGCATTTTACTGGCATTGCACTAGAGCTGAGGTGATTGTTTCACTGGCAACCTAACTTATGGTACTATATGAGAAGAAGCCTGCAGTATCGTCATTTTCTGTTAATATTCTCCTTTACACGGAGGAGAGGTTGGGGTGGATGTGGTGACATCAGATGTATAACTACATCAACGTCAACCAGTAATCACATGGGTGTACTGCTTCATCAATACAGAAATAACTTTATTAAGTTGACAGGAAGTGAACATTCTTACACTGCAGTCTGTGATTTTATACTTGGATTGGTTCACTTAGAATTTGGCATATATTCCTGCGCCAATTTTTTTGGGCTTTGTTTTATTAGTATTTTGGTATTTATTAAGTACAAAAAGTACTTAAGTCACTTTTTGTACTTCTTTGAATAGTTTATGTGCTGATAAACTCAATCCTGCTCCATAGTTTTTCTTGTATCGTTCTGTGAGATTTACTGCCTCATTCTGTTATGTCAAGTGCCAAATAGGCCACAGCATTAAGCTACACCACATAGTATTTCCTTGTCTGGTCTCTCTACTTTGTTACACTCATGCATTAATACATGGATTTGCAAATGGCATTAAGTAGTTAGTTAGCTGCTGACATCTGCTGGTAAAACTAGTAAAGTACAATATGTAAAATTTATATATTTATATGTATAGAAATGTTTTCTTTGTATCAACTAATAATCGTGTTTTCCTTATGTACTTTCATTGCAGGTATGGTCATAAATACTCACTACTTCAGTTTAACATACAGGGTAATACCGAATGGTCTTGTACCGAATAGCCATTTGAACTGCAAAATCCAGGCATTGTTTATGTTTTTTAACAATGTCTGGATTCTGCAATTCAGGCTCCAAATGGGCTTCAATTTTTAAACTGGACCTAACGCTGATAGACGGCTGAAATCAGGACTGAATGAATTAAGTTCCGGTCTGGATGCTTCAAAGGTATGAAGCCTGTGAAATGATGTGGGGTTCATAGGGTGGGCAACTTTTGAATAAATATAAAGGGGTGGACAGTAATCTGTGGCCAGGGGGTCGGGATATTTAAAAAAAAATTAATAAAGAGGGGGACATCCTATGGTCAGAGGGTGGGGAATATTGTAATAGTAAAGGGAAGGATAGTGTTTCCTCCACGGATCCTGCCCATTGGCATTAATAATAATAATAATAATCAGGGGAGGGGACAAAATTCCATGTTCCCCTGATACACTGGACCTTTCCATGGTGGGGGAGGGGGGGATGAGGGAGATATTGCAGAGAATAACTGCAATATTGAGTCCAGTTGTAGACCCAGAAAAAGTAAGCCGGAGGAGAGGCCTATGGTCTAATCTTAAGACAGCTGAAAGCTCTGGGATGAAAAGAAATGCAAGGTCTCGTGCATACTTTGGCATATAGTATTTGGTTCCTCTGCTGATAGAAAATCCTTTAGATAATGTATCACTGTGGCCAGTTACTTACGTACAAGACAACTACAGTATTGAAAATGTTGCATTATTGACGAATAATGACAGATAAGACAATATGATGTATAGGATGAATAATGGCATTTAGGATTAATAATGACACATGGGGTGAATAAGGACATATAGATAATGAATGCAATTTTTATTGAAAATACCTATAACAAGAGTCACTAATGATAATATTATTATTTAATATTATTGAAGCCTGTGCTCCTCTTTAGCTCTTCTTTGGTTTGCCCTGCTTAGGGAAGTGTAAACCTCTTCCATGACACAAAACAATGGCCTTGTTGCCGGCGTGCCTGCTTATGAATTGAGTTCCTATACTCCCTAGCCAGCATGAGCACCATCAGTTATGGAGTTTCTATACAGCACATGTGGTTTCCATAGGTGGAGAGCAGAGGGATCTCCTATTTTAAAAGATCTGCATGCTATTTGACCTTCAGAGATCCATGTAGTTCATCTTTCAGTCAGGGGCCACTAAAACTGGCCTCTGCTGACAGAGGGGATCCCTAGGTATCAGTCCTGGACTAACCCTGATACCTAGGACTCCCTATATACAGTTGGGCTCAAAAATTTTCATACCCTTGATTTTGAAAATATGACTGATCATGCACAAAAAAATGTATTTTATTGAAGGATAGTTATCATATGAAGCCATTTATTATCATATTGTTGTCTGGCTCCTTTTTAAATCATAATGATAACCGAAATCACCCAAATGGCCCTGATCAAAAGTTTACATACCCTTGAACGTTAGGCCTTGTTAAAGACACACAAGGTGACATACACTGGTTAAAATGACAATTAAAGGTTAATTTCCCACTCCTGTTGTTTTTTAAATTACAATTAGTGCCTGTGTATAAATAGTCAATGAGTTTGTTAGCTCTCACGTGGATGCACTGAGC
The DNA here is from genome assembly GCA_933207985.1 of Pelobates cultripes. Classification (NCBI taxonomy): domain Eukaryota; kingdom Metazoa; phylum Chordata; class Amphibia; order Anura; family Pelobatidae; genus Pelobates; species Pelobates cultripes. Next base: position 58,245,896 of record OW240919.1, read on the forward strand.
AGGCTCCATGGGGAGCAGAAAAGAACTTTCAAAAGACATGAGTAACAAGGTAATGGAACTTTATAAAGATGGAAAAGGATATAAAAAGATATCCAAAGCCTTGAAAATGTCAGTCAGTACTGTTCAATCACTTATTAACCCCTTCCCTACCGAAGATGGAAACCTTCCGTCAACCTTGTCCTTGCGTTAAGGACCGTTGACGGAAAAATTTCCGTTATTTACTAAAGTTAACCCCAGATCGGGGTTATCACTCACCCGGTCTACCCCTGCAGCAGTGATCACTCTGACAGGCTGTCAGAGCGAGCACATGTGCTGCAGGGACTCACGATCCGCCTCCCTGCTCTTCCCCGTCCAGTGTGACGTGCAGGGAGACGGATCACTGCTGCTGATCTTCTCCCTGCAAAAAAAAAAGGTAAATCCCACCCCATTTCCCCTGCTTTAATAAAATTAACCCCTTCTCTGCCAATTGATCACTGACAACAGTGATCACTTGGCAGGGATTACATTTTACTGTCATCTGATTTTTTTTTTTAACCCTCAGGGGTTAAATTTATTTTAATAATTAATTTAAATATATTAATATTATATATTTAGCTAGTTGGGATGGGTGGAAGTTAGTGGGGAATTTGGTGTTAGGCTAACTAGGGGTTAACGTTAAAAAAAAAGTTTTAAAATAAGCTTTAAAAAGTTTAAAAAAGTTTTTAAAAATGTTTTAGTAACGTCTAAGTTAAAAAAAAATACCACCCCCCTTTACATAGTCCAAATAAAAATTAACCCCCGCCCTGCCAGTTGATCCTTGCCTACAATGATCAAAATACAGATCACAGTATTACACTGTGATCTAATTTTTTTTAACCCTTGAGGATTAACTTTTATATATATTTTAACCCTCAGGGGTTCAATTTATTTAATTAATTTTAATAATTATATATTTTGCTAGCTGGGGTGGGTGGGAGTTATTGGACGCGGTCACTTCCTCCCAGCTCTCTGTGAGCTCATCACAGGGGGCCCGGTCGCGCTGTTAAAGCGCCCAGCACTGACCGGCCCCCCTTACAATCCACATCCATTGGGACAGATGGACCCCTTGGACGGCGGCCCCGGCGGTTTGCCGCAGAAGATGATGGTGGCCCTGGAGTGGCGACCGCGGTATGTACGCCGCTGTGTGTGTGAGCTCTAAAGGCATGCGGAATCTTGTGAAAATTGAAAGTTAGATGAATGCAGCATGTTATCAGAAAATACTGGCAGACAATTTGCATTCTTCTGCATGAAGACTGGATATGGGATGCTTTTGGACTTTCCAGCATGCCAATGACCCTAAGCACAAGGCCAAGTTGACCCTTTAGTGGTTACAGTAGAAAAATGTGAATGTTCTGGAGTGGCCATCACAGTCTCCTGGCCTTAATATCATTAAGCCACTCTGGGGAGACCTCAAACGTACTTTGCATGACCTGGAGGAATTTTGCCAAGACGAATGGGCAGCTATACCACCTTTAAGAATTAGGGGCCTCATAGAAAACTATTACAAAAGACTGAACACTGTCATTGATGCTAAAGGGGGTGTTTTATGATTGTGCCATTCTGTTACAACCTACAGTTGAATATGAATCCTATAAGAAATAAAAGAAATGTGTTTTGCCTGCTCACTCATGTTGTCTTTAAAAATGGTACATATATTACCAATTCTCCAGCCTTGTGTTTATGAACTTTTCTGGGAAGCTCCCACCCTACCTAATGCTCTCCCTGGCTGTTCCCACCTCCTACAACCTCAGATCCAGTACCAGCACTTTAGTTAGTCTACCTCAATTGAGATATGTAGGGAGGGATCTCTTAAAAGATTTTAGGTTTGGGAAAGATTTGAAAGTGTGCGGGAGGTCGTTCCATAATTGCGGTGCTTCCTACATAGCAACGCAATTATGGAACGACCTCCCGCACACTTTCAAATCTTCCCCAAGCCTAAAATCCTTTAAGAGATCCCTCTTTACATATCTCAAAACAGAATGCACCTGTCATGGTTGATTATATATTTCTTTCCTGTTCTACATTAATTTTTTTATATATTATGTATTAATACTGTTTTTGTATTCTATTGTACCCTACTGTATGAATGCAATGTTTTGTAAACCCAGGGCATACTTGAAACCGAGATAAATCTTAATGTATCTTTCCTGGTAAAATATTATATAAATAAATAAAATAAATTCTCTAAGGGTATGCAAACTTTTGAGCATAACTGTGGATCACCAGGGCCACTTGTGATATTTATCCCTAGATATTTTATGGATGTTTGGGCACACTGGAATGGAAATTGTTCCCGCAATTTACTCTTTTCTGATTGTTCTACCGTTAAGTTGAGTATCTCACATTGGTGTTGACCTTGAAGTTGGATAGACAAATATATTTGGTAATTTCTTGCAAGAGTGGGGGTAACGATTTGGAAAGGTTTACAATTGTGAATAATAAATCAGTTAAAAATGTGACACGTTAAATTCTTGGGTCCCCACTCTCATACCCTCTATTTCCTTATTCTTCCTAATTGCCTGGAGGAATGGTTCGAGCAGTAGAATGAACAGGAGGGGGGATAAGGGACATCCCTGTCTGGTTCCATTTCTGATGGTTAGGGGCTTGGAGAGTTGGTCACTTATTTTAAGTCTTGCCGTAGGGTTAGAGTAAATAGCCTCAATCCAACTGAGCCATCTGGGCCCAAAACCAATGTTCCTGAATGTTGCTATAAGAAGGGCCAGTCCACCTTGTTGAATACCTTTTCTGCCTATATGGCTAGTAATAAGGAAAGTACTTAGGTGGTCCACTTCCAGTGGACTGGTGGTGTTATCTTTTGCCTCCCGTGTAGGCACAAACCGGCCTGATGAAGGTGGACCAGCCCAGTCAGTAAATGTCTTACGCGTACTGACAACATTTTGGTGAACAATTTGACATCAACATTGATCAGTGAAATTGGGTGTTTTTATTTACCTGGCTAAGGGATCAGCATAATAGTTGCTTCCAAGCTAGGTGTTGGAATTTTGTGTGAAGGGGAAATCGAATAAACAGCCTCTAGAAAGTGCACTCCTAGGTCTTTTCCACATGTTTTATAGTATAAAGAGGAGAAGTCGTCCAGGCCTTGGACTTTTGTTTGTGGGGGTGGTTTGGTTAGTGTTTTGTAATTCTTCAGCCATAAACGGCTTATCTAGGGACCTTGAGATTGCGGAGGTAATCCTATTGCAAATATTTATCAGCCAATTATGTGTAAATGTTTTGTGTACCCGGTGGCCATGTGTCTAGGTTACAGAGGGATTGGTAAACATTTCTAAAGGCTTTGGGTATGTCCTCTGTAGTGTGTACTAGTTCATCTTTTGAGGTTTTAACTTTGGGAATGTTTGTTGCTCTTGCTTGGGGGGATTCGTTAGCAGTTTACCACACCTATTTCAATGTGTGTAGAAGAGATGTTTTGTCCACCATAAAGACTTTTTGACTTTTTCACTCAGGACAGTTTTAAGTTCGGTGTGAAAGGATACCAGCCTACAATAGTCAGATTCTGACTGGGTGGTTTTCTGAGAGTTCTCCAAAAGTTGTATTTCTTCTAATATTTGTATCTGTCTTTTCAAATGCTCTCATTTAAGAAATGACCCCAATTGGATCAGCTCCTCTCTCAAGACACTTTTATATGATTCCTATTGGAAAATGGGGTGGTGTCTGGAGTTTTATTTGGAAATATAGCTGGCTTGCTTTAGAAATGGCCAGTCATATCTTGTTGTATAATAGATGGGTTTAATTGGCATTTAGTTATTGGGGTTGAATGGGTGTGTAGTTTGAGGGTTACCGAGGCATGGTCCGACCATGTAATGTTGCTAATGTAGGATTCCCTCACCAAGAACAGATTTTTATGGGCAGTTAGAAAATAGTCATTTCGCGTGCATGTAGATGCTGGTTTTGAGTAAAGTCTTTGGTACGTGGGTGCAGAATCCTCCAACAATCTGCTAGTTGGTTATTTCGTAGGATATTCTACATTTGCTGTCTGGCAGACTGTTGGTGAGAGGGGTTAAGGCAGTACTGTCTCTTCCAAAGTCAAGGGAGAAGTTAAAGTCCCCCTAATATGAGAGCCCCATCTGCATGTTTATTGATAATAGTTATTATACATCTCAGGGCGGCACATTGGTTTTTGTTAGGGAGATATATATTGGTTAATGTGACCGGGAAAGATGCTATCAGGCCTTTAAGGATGATGTATCACCCTAATTCATCAACAGAATGGTGAGTGTAGGTAAATGGTACATTGTCACATCCTGTTCCTGTCTGCGGATCATTTCTGTCCTTGGCCAGTACTCTTTTCACAATTCTTGTTTAGTTTTTCTTGGTTTTTCTGGTTCTCTGTGCCCTGTCTTTCTTTATGCTGGGTTTTCTGGGTTAATCTGTTACTGGAATTCCCAGTCTCCTGGATTCCTTTAAATGTTTGTTTTTTTGTTGCCACACCAGTGTTACCTGCAAGGAAAGGAGCAGAGAAATGAGACCACTGCTAGCAGGAAAGTACTATGTGTGTTTTATTGTTGTACTTTTAGTCATGCATATCTAGGCAGTTAGGACCCACCATAATTGGAGTTCTTTGGCAAAGTGGTGGGCTGCATACATCCTGGCCATTTATGTATGTCTAAATCGCCAATGTTTATTACATATATAGTACTTAGTTATTTCTCCTTGTTTTGCCATGTATCTCTGGTCTTATTTTGTCTTGTATTCCCAGTTCATGTACAGTTCTGTCCTGCCCTGTCCATGCCCTGTTCTTGTTTCCCTCATGTTTTGTGTACATGTTCTGGGTTCTGCTTTCTGTCCTGCTACATTTCTGGGTTCTTCTAGTCTTGTCTTGTTATGTTTGGTGCCTGTTCTAGATACATATCTGGATACATATCTGCATAATGTCAAGCTCCTGGGATCCACAGAAGTTGCATCAGGGCCCTGGTATGTGGCCACACAAACCCTGGTGCTCAACACCAGAAGGCGTGTGGTTACCCTGCAGCAGACCCTGATAGTTAATTTCCACGCTGTGACTCCTACCATCATCAGGCATACAGGGGTCCCAGTCTTCGGACCGCCACCCACGACACATGAGCTCTGTTTAATATTGCCACGTTCTAGATTTGCTGTGTGTGTAGTTATTATAGTAAACTAATGGGAATTTTCTATGTTTAGGCTTGGATGTGTTAGCTAGGTCTCCTCAAGTGGATCACCTAAAGAAAAATGTCCGGTTTTGTTCTCATAAGATCTCTCATTACCAGAATACTCTTTTCAGGGGTGTTGAAGACTCTTGGTAAAAGTCCCCATTTAATCTTGAATATTTTGTGTCATTATAAACTGCGTGTAGGGTGTTGCTCCCCAACAGGCACCTCAAAAAAACTAGAAATTAAAATTAAATTAGTGCGCCTAAGATAGGTGGCACAGAAAAATGCAAATTGAAGCATCAATATTGCCTAGATATGGAATCGGTGCTATTCCTGTCTTATTTCCTACCTGTATCGGTGGAACAGGAATAGTGGTTAGTAGGATTCGATAGGGCCTACTTGCACTGCTCAGTGGTCAAAGGTGCGGGGAGTGATTACCTATTAATTGTTTTAGGTGATCGAAGTGCTGGATCCGAGGTCCAAGGGTGTTAAAGTAGTCAGTCTCTATTTCCGTTATGAGTGAGCACCACTCCCATTGACCGCTCTGATGGGAAGGTTGTGTGAGAGTTTTGGGCTTGTCTTTGGTGACGTTAGTGGTTCTTTCTTTAAGTCCTGTTGGTATGAAACTTGTCCTGTTATGACACATGTTCTAGTGTCCCTTGTACTGTAGAACACATACTCAAATACACATGTGAAAGCTATGAAGTAAGATGTAGGTAGAGGTATAGTATGCACTGAGCAATAAAATAATATAAACATTAACATTAAAATACAATTAAGAAAAAATGCTAGGCCTCTAATTCGGAGATTATTCAGTTTCCTTCTATTATCGAGGTCCTCCATTTGGGAGATCCCTTGAATAAGTAGATAGTTCAGAGATGGCCGGGCAATGTGGCGGGGAATCTGGTTGGCAAAGATGGCACAACCATACTGTCCTCAGCATCCGCCGTTAGAATTCTGGCTTTATCTCTAAAGTATTTGTCGAGTTCCTCTGCTTTTTTTGTGGAACTTGGTTCTATGTGGTCTTGGGAGGCTAGATATTTTTTCTTGATCCCCATTTTCCATTTTTGTGAGATTGTTTGGCCTGTTTATGTATCGGTAAACTGGGAGCTCTCCGAGAGTGCCTCTACCCCAATATATTTCTTCATATATTTGGCATGTCAAATATAAAAAAAAATATTGCATTTTACAGATTACAATCTTTGTAGCTTGCAAGTATTTTACGAAGAAGCATGGCATTGCCACATCCTGTAATACACCATTTGTGAGGTTATTCTTAGATTGTGTATGTTCATGACTGCAGCTATTTTGTCTCTTTTGATATTTGTTTGCCCTAAGACTCTTCGCATTGTGATAAGGTGAATGGGGTGGTCTGTGAGGGAGTTTATATTTCATCGGCATTGTTCAGAGAGGCATATGATCTTTAACAATAGGGGGAATGTATGTATGTATGTATATATGTAACTTAAATGCATATTTAGTTATGGGCCCCTGGGGTGTAGCATTTGGAGAGAGGATGGTGGGCCAGTGCTCCACTCCACTATTTATTGTTTTCTCTTGGGAGACTAGGTCCAGACCAGTCTTTGGACTGTCTCCAATCCACTGCTCAGCTGCAGGTAATCAGCTGCAGCAGTGGGAATAAACCCCTCCCTGCTAGGCAGGTAGATGAGAATGTATATTTCTCTCCTGAAGGGCTGGAAGCAGCAGGCTGTCTAAACACTGGAATGCTGAGAGCTGACAAAGACACTAGGTTGGTGAAACCACTTCTTGTTTTGTTATAGATTAAACCCTTGAGAGAGAGGGAACTTGATGTTAGTTAGTGCTCAGACCGAGCTAGGTTTTTGTTTATAGGGTTTTGTTACAATTTTGTTTTCATGTGCTGCTGTCTTTGTGGAGAAGCTCAACAATAAAGTCCCTGGACTTAAGTTACCTTTAAAGACTGTGCATGTTTCTACCCAAAAGGACCGTGCTAACTGCAGACAAGGATCACAGCATGTTCTCATTAAGTGCACCCATCATGTTATTTAAAGGATATGTAGAAAATACCCATATAGTTATAAAACACCAAAGCGCAAACCAATAGTAGTCAAGGGGTTAATAGGCAAAATTGTATGCTCAGCAGTATCATTGCTTGGCTTGGCAGCATAATTATATTTGGGATTGAAGTTTTAGTGCATGTACCTATGCTTGTTTCCACTCAAGGTCAACAGATGTTACTGCTCACACTCCCAAATCCTTATTGTAAGATATGTGCCAACAATGGGGATGTGTATTATATTGTGAGAAATGGTAAAAAGGAGAGGATTACTAACATTACTTTGTTTGTAACTGATAACGTGCACATTTGCAAAATATAAAACTCTGTCTTTTAGAACCAGTGTAACTGTTCCTCACTCTTTTGCAATAAAGACATGATCCTATACATCCAGGGCCGACCTTAGGGGTGTGCGAGTTGTGCGGCTGCACAGGGCACCAAGGAGCAGGGGGTGCCCTGCGGCCGACACAGCTCACACATGGCCGGCCGGAATTAAAAAAAAAAAATTTGCAGCAGGGGAGGAGCTTGCCATGCGGCGGGGGCGGAGTTTTAACATGCAACGGGGGAGGAGCTAAAAACGCCGGATAACTGCTGCAGGGGAAAAGTCCGGCGATGGAGAAAGGTAAGTGCTGACACTCTCATGAACAGAGGCATACACACTAGCTAACAGACACACACATTTACTGACAGACACACTTGGTGACAGACCACACTGGCGTACATACCGAGTCGCAGGGCGGCCGGGCCCCCTGGTGGGCCAGGCCCGGTCGCAGCCGCGACCCTTGCGGCCCCGGTATGTATGCCACTGGACACACAAATACACAGACACAAGCTCACACAAAAGGACACACAGATACACATACAGACATAGACAGCAGGTGAGGGTGACTGTGTGTGGGGGAGTTGAGGGTCACAGTGTGTTGGGAAGGTGAGAAGAGTTACTGTAGGAAGATGCAGAATGAGAAAGGGTTACAGTGGGGGGGCAGGGCAAAAAAGGGTTACAGTAGGGGGGGCAAAGTGAGAAAGTTTTACGGGGGCAGGGAGAGAAAGAGTTACAGCATGGGGGATTGGGTCAGGGTGTGGGGGCCTGTGTCCTACCTTTATTTTTAATTGAATAAATTCCCTGGTGGTCTAGTGTCTCTCCCTAGTGGTCCGGAGGGTTAACTCTCCGGTCTGCAGTTCCACCGGGTACAGAGCTGCAGACCATGTGATAGACATCCTGCAATCACCCAAAGTGTTGCCATGGTAATGCTCTGGGTGCTTGCGAGACCTCAATCAGTCTGCCCAAGACTCTTGGGCAGACTAATTGGAGGGGTCCAGAGACATACAATGCAAGCCGCCGGGCCCCTTGTGGTGTTGAGCCCATGGTCAAGGACCGAGTGCCCGACTAATCAGTCTTCCTGACTGTCTCCTAGCCCTAGGTCCCCGGCAGCCCTGGATGCACGGGTCAGCGTGACCCACGGAAAAACGGCCGGCGACCCACTCTTTGGGAAACCCTGCTCTAGATAGTTTATCAAATATAGAGTGATAATGAGTCTGATGTCATACAATATGATTCAATCTTGACTCAGCAATAGGGTTGAGCGAACCCGAACTGAAAAGTTCGGGTTCGTACCGAACATTAGGATTTTTGGATCCCGGACCCAAACACGGACATTTCAGTGTATGTTCTGGTTTGAGTTCAGTATTCAGCGATTTAATGGCACGTTTTGAAAGGCTACAGGGCAGCCAATCAACAAGCGTTTGACTTGTGTGCCCCTAGAAGCCATCACAGCCATGTCTACTAATGCCATGGCTGTAATTGGCCAGTGCAGCATGTGACCCAGCCTCTATATATAAGCTGGAGTCACGTAGCGCCGTACGTCACATGAGCTCTTTTAGTGTAGGGAGAGGATGCTGCCGCGTTCAGGGATAGATTAGGAAAGAATTCTGCAAACTAGTACATTAATGGGGTGCACTTCATATCTGAGAGTCATATAGAAGCGTCAAATACTGTGGTTACATCTGAGTTTTAAAAAGTCAATTTTTTTTGGTGCTACAAAGTACATTTGTGGTGTGCACTTCATATCTGAGAGTCAAATAGAAGCGTCAAATACTGTGGTTCCATCAGAGTTTTAAAAAGTCAATTTTTTTTGGTGCTACAAAGTACATTAGTGGGGTGCACTTCATATCTGAGAGTCAAATAGTGTCAAATACTGCTGTCACATTGCAGTTTTAAAACAAACATTTTTGGATGCTAAAAAGTACATTAGTGGGGTGCACTTCATATCTGAGAATCAAATAGAAGCGTCAAATACTGCGCTTACAGCGCACTTTGAAACATTCATATTTTTTTTTTGGTGCTAATCTGCTAAATATTACATTTGGGGCATGCTCTTCCTATCTGAGCGTCAAACAGAAGCGTCAAATACTGCGGATACTGCGTAATTGTAAACATTCTTGTTTTCTGGGTGCTAAACTGCTAAATAGTAAATGTGGGGCATGCTCTTCATATCTGAGAGTCAAATAGAACCATCAAATACTGCGGTTACAGCGCAATTGTAAACATTCTTTTTTTTTTTTTGTTTAATTCCAGTTTTATTGGTATATCAAAGGTGTAAGATGGG
>OW240919.1:58263844-58274547 GCA_933207985.1 Pelobates cultripes
GACTGGTCCTGTTTCCTAATTCAGAGACTTCTTTGGTTAAGTCAGAAGAGATTTGTTTGAAATCTTTCTGTAGGGTGGTTCCTTAGCTCTGGAGCATAGTATGCAGGGTATTCTCGGTCACCAAATTATCAGAGTACACTACTTCGGAGGCCTCCTGATCTGAGAGGTCTTCCGAAGTGGGGGCTCCCAGATCGCCACCCTCTGTGGGCTGCTTATGGTGCTCTTTCCTCGAAGGTCGGAGGGAGTCCGTCAATTTAGTTTGTTTAGCTGGTGCCATCACGTTCTGCACTAATTCTTGTTATAGTACTATAGTGTAGAAGCCTTTGGAAGTTGTAGTCAGTGAAAGGAGTTTTTTAGTAAGTGAAGGGTAATAATGAGTGCTATTCTTTTTTCTTTTGGGCTCTGAGTGCTCATGGCTCGCATGCGTCTGCTCACCTGATCTGTATGTCTCATTTCAAGTCTCAACATATCAGATATCACAAAATATCACGATCACTATATACTTTCCTTACAAACCTCTAAAACCAACCACACTAGTCAGCCATCCACTATCCCGCTGTATCCCATCGGAACCAAATGATGTCCATGTTTATGGGCATATTAGATATAACTTACCATTTCTCTCACTTACCACTGCTAAATTCATCTTCTATAGCAGAACCCTACTCCTGAGATTAGGTTTTATTCCAGCATCATGCTCGGGTCATTCATATAGAATAGGGGCAGCATCCGCTGCTTCCAGCACTGACACTCCAGTGCATATCATCAAAAAATTGGGGGGATGAAAATCCTCAGTTTACAATCAGTACATACCTCATCCCATGAAAGAAATTAGGAAAGCTTTTAAAAGTTTGGCATTGTAAAGGTGATGCAATAAAGTGTGTTCTTCTTTGATATCTTTTTGCCCTGTTTTATTACAGACCTACCCGTACGTTGGTTACGGCACACCCCAACCAACTTTGTATTAATCCGATTTACGTATATAGGCCTGTATTTGTGGGAGGAGTTTGAATCTATCTTATGCTATAAAAACTCCCACTACCCTCTTAGCTGGGTCTTTCTCGTTCAGGTGACCCCACCCACCTCACCCCTTATGCTTTATTTTATTAATACCTATATCAACACCTTTACTCCTGGTAGGCCCTCTTTTATCACAGGTCTACCCGTACGTTGGTTACAGCACACCCCAACCAATTTTGTACTTTGTGATGTTTTGTACAAATCAGTCAATTATTCCTGTATAACGAAGTACTCACTTTATTAATACATATATAACAGGATCTTCATATTGCTGCCTTGTTACACAGGGTTTCTGCAGCCGCCATTTCAAATCCCTGGAACATTCCACCAACTGCCAACAGGAACAGGAAGTAAAGAACCAAAAGAAAGGAAGTGCATCATTCACAGCCAACAACAGCCCAACTACCCAATGCCCATACATTACAATACATACACTCATACACTCACATACTCATACACAGCCCAACCGCCCATACATCACACCTCTTTCCTTTCTCAACCAAAGAAAGAAAACAAAACAAAATAGTAAAAAGTCAACAATAATAAAAGAACAATTTAAAAATGTGTCCTTAATCTGCATCATTCTGTCCATCATCTTCAAGATCTACAATCTTTTTTTCAGGACTGCTTATTCTACTCCTACTATGATACCATTTCCTCCTTCTCACTGTGGAGTTTCTCCGACTATAGTCCCTTAATGGATCTTCTGGTTGCCAGCGGTTTGTGGCCCTTCTCTCTCTTGTTGAATGGACCGTATTTTCATGACCACAGCCTTCATGGTTACTTGAACTGTGGCTTGGCAGTTCTTGTTCCTGAGTTTCATGGGGTATTTCCTCCAAATCATCCCCTATTAGATCATGAGCCTCTGTACCAGGTGTATTGCAGACTTCAGAAATGTCATCATGGCAAACTCCATACCAGATATCAATGTCTGGTTGCATGAGTGGCCCTACCCACTTTGATAGGTAGTCTGTTATAAGTGGTCGAAGTTGATTTGTATGTCCCCGTGTGTAACATCCATCAGAGGTTAAAACGTTATAGTGCGCCGGCCCCAGAACTTCCTTTATCATTGCTTCTTTCCAACGATTCACCTGATGATATACATGCATCCAAACAGAATCCCCTGTCTGGTAACAACGGCCTGCTTTTCCGACTTGCATCTTCGATTGTTGCTGAATGACCCTTTGTTGAATCTCTGGTTTTAGCAGATCCAACTTTGTCCTGAGTTCATGGCCTAACATAAGGCATGCTGGAGGTTGTCCAGTGGTTGGATGAGGTGTATTTCGATACTGTAGAAGGAATTCAGACAAATGATGATCAGGTCTCTTTCCTTCTGCTTTCAGACTTCTCAGAAAACCCTTTAACGTTTGAACAAAACGTTCTGCTTGACCATTAGTAGCAGGATAATACGGTGTTGTACAATGATGCAGAATACCGTTTTCTTTGAGAAAAGCCTGAAATTGTCCAGAAACAAACTGTGGTCCATTATCTGAAACAAGCACTCTGGGCAAGCCAAATGTTGCAAATAGTTTCTGTAATGCTTTAACAGTAGCTTCTGCAGTGGTCTGCAACATGAATAGAACTTCTGGCCATTTAGAATGTGCATCTACCACAATCAGATACATTTTATTTTCCACTGGTCCAGCAAAGTCTATGTGAATTCTCTGCCATGGTGATAGAGGCCAGGTCCAAGGTTGTACGGCACCATGTGGCAAGTCACGCTGTGCTTGTTCACAACCAATGCAACATGACCTCTTGCCTTCTGCTTCATGCGGACTATGCCAGGATGACCTGCATGTAAAATTTCAAGAATCTATGTTGTAACAGAAAAGGAATAACCACCCTTTCTCACCAGACTAAGCAGCCATCTCAAATTGATAACTCCTGAGCTCTTGTTTGGAATGACTTGAGATGTATTTGAGTCTTTAGTGGCCAACCCTTGCGTACAAAAACAAGTATTTCCCACAGCAAAGAGTCCTTGGCTGTCTCCTGTGCAATTTCTCTGGCTGTTATCACCTCACTGAAATATATTGTAGATCTTTCTGTGGTAGTTAATTGTGAATCAATTTTCAATGGTAGTCTAGTGAATGCATCTGCATTAGAATGCAGAGCGTTTGGACGATATTGTATCTGATACTGATAAGCCCCAGAGTTAAGGCATACCTCTGAAGTCTTGCTGCTGTCGTGATTGAAATACCTTTCTGTGGGTTAAAAATTGTCAATAAAGGTTTATGGTCCGTAAGCAGTGTGAAGGGTCGACCATATATACAAAGATGGAATTTCTTTACTGCCCATACTATTGCCAAAGCCTCTTTATCTATTTGAGAATAGTTTTTTTCTGCAGCTGTGAGCGATCTAGAGGCAAAAGCCACTGGCCTGTCTGTCCCATCAGCCATGGAATGAGACAGGACTGCTCCCAGTCCGTAAGGTGATGCATCACAAGCAATGGAAACAGGCTTTTCCAAGTCGTAGTGTACTAAAAGACGTGAACTACGAACTAGTTCTTTTGACTTATGTAAAGCTGAAGCACATTCTACTGTCCAGCGCCATTGTCGTTTACTCTCTAGAAGACAATATAAAGGGTACAGGACATGAGCTAAATTTGGCAAAAAACGGTTGTAATAATTAAACAGACCAAGATAGGACCTTAGTTGTGTCACATTTTGTGGAGTTGGAGCATCCTGTAATGCCTTGACCTTCTCATCTGTTGTATGCAGCCCATGTTTGTCAATTACATGAGCACAAAATGCAAGACAATCCTGCATGAATTGGCATTTATCCAAATTTACCTTCAATCCATATTCCATAAGTCTTTGCAAAACTGCCTCTACATTCTGTTTATGTTCCTCCTCTGATTTACCGTCACCAGCATGTCATCTAACAGGCACTGTGTCCCAGGAATTCCAGCTAACAGCTTGTCCATTGTTCACTGCCAGACAGCTGGTGCAGGTGAAATGCCAAAAACCATACAGTTATACCCGAATAGCCACCGATGGGTATTAATCGTAAGTAGTGGTAGAGAATCTGGATGTACAGATAACTGTAGGTATGCATTTTTCAAGTCAATTTTGGTGAATTGCTGGCCACCTGCCAATGATGCAAAAATATAATCTACCCTAGGAAAGGGATAATTACCTATTTTAAGCTGTGTGTTAAGAGCCATGCGGAAATCCCCACAAATCCGTATCTCCCCATTTCGTTTTCTCACAGGAACAATGGGCAAAGCCCACTCTTTATTGTGAACCCGGGAGATGATATTCAGCTTCTCTAATCTCCTCAATTCTGCCTCAACTCCAGCCCTTAGAGCAAAAGGCACACTTCTTGCTTTAAAAAATTTCGTTGTTGCTCCTTCCTTTAATTCTAAGGAAACTTGTTGTCCCTTTACATTCCCTAATCGGCCATCAAACACTGGTGCATACTTTTCCTGTAATTCCCTAATCCAGTCAAGTCTGGTCTGATTTACATTCAATACATAACATGGATACTTATACACTTGAGGCATCCCTAGAGCCCTTATCCACTCCCTACCAAAAAGTGAAGGTCCTCCATTCTATAAGATATAGAGAAGTAGTTTCTTCATACACTTGTTGAATGTACAACCCACTGGTATTAACAGCTCTTTAGAATATGTCTGCAGTCTCGCTGTTGTCTGAAATATTGGCCTATGTATTTTAAGGCGTTTCCAGTCTATCAAAGAAATCACTGATACAGCTGCACCTGTGTCCAAATCCATAGTCAGTTTCTTTCCATTTACAACAACCTGAACTGTGAATGCAGCCAGATTAGAACCTATTTTATATATTTTTACATATCGGACAGGAAATTGTTCATCCGAATCTTCAGAAGACTCCTGCATTTGTACTCTATAGGCATGCTTTGCTCTGTCTCTCAAGTGATTACTGCCTCTCTCTGCTGTGGATTTACACACTCTTTGTAGGCGGCCCATTTTACCACAAGCACGACACTTGGCATCCTTGAATCTGCATGTAGTTGCAACATGTGTAGGAGCTCCGCAGCGATAACATTTGTAATGTGAATGTTCCTGTTTTGAAAGTCTCTTTCCCTGTGGTTCACTCTGTGCTCTAGCACCTAATTTTAAAACGTCTAGCTCTGCCTCCTGTGTGTTGTCCAGTCTGATGTGTAATAGATTAGCATCCTTAGAGGCTTGTTCTATAATACTTGCCATGCTCATTGCCTTTTTAAATGTTAAATCTTCTTCTGCAAGCAGTCTTCTTAGCACTGCATCCCTTGTGTATTGGTTATGGGCAATAATAAATGTTCTATTATTGTGCTCCCATTCATGTGCAATAACTTATGATACCTATAGGGGGTGTAGTGAGCTATGTGACATTAAGAGCAAGAAGATGGCTGCTGCATATTTAATGAGACATGTGCTTTAGGGAGGAAGTGACCTATAGGTGGCCTAGTGAGCACTGTGACGTCGAGTGAATAAAGATGGCTGCCGCATAGTCAATGAGACATGTGCTTTAGGAAGGTATTGAGAATTCTTAAGTCACTTCCTTTCACAAAGGACCACATGTAGTATCCGCCTCCTAGAGATGACCATTAGGTATTGGTTATGTTACCTCTGTGGGTGGATACCAGATGGGAGGTTATTCAAGGGGTTTCCAGAAACTAGAGTCAGTTTCATGACTGGGTCGGAAGAAGCCAGGTGTCTTTAGAGGTGCCCATGTAAATCCATTTAACATGTGGCAAGGAACTCACCTCATTGTTCTGTGTGTTATGCTGATTCAATTATCCTGTGTAAGCTGCTGAATCTCCATGAATAGAGCTAAGTAGATTTCTTACCTGAATGTATTGTTTATAGCAGTGTGTGTTTTTAAAGTATTTGTTTATTTTTTGTGTGCTTGATAATTGTATTCCCAGTAAAGTTTTGTTTATACTTTCATCAAAACTTTGCCTCTTGTCTGTTCATTCAAGATATTCACTAATATTTATGTGATTGACCAGTATACCTTTTATTATTTTATTTGTGGTATTATTTTATATTTATGCAATTCAGAACTTCATAAATATAAAGAAATTACTTAATTTACCATTACAACTGGCGCTGTGAACAGGATACTGCACAATCACTAAATATAGAATATTTGAATGTGTATATAGATTGAATAAGCCTATAGCACAGTCACGTTGCACAGTGAAAAGAGATATAGTTAACAAGCATTGTCTTTGATTGGTATATTTGCATTTTTGTGTTCCCCCTGAGAGTAAAGATGCTTACTCTGTTTAAAAAAAGTAATAGAGCAGGAGGGAAGGAGGCGTCTAAGTATGGGACAATTCCATTGTGGGCCAGTTTAGAAAACTGGAAACCCATTGCTGAGGAGCTGATCAAGTATGCAGCTCCTGTCTATCCTGATGCTGGTACTGAACTTGGTGCTCAAGCATTACGGTTAGACCTGGGAGTATACTCCAAAAAAGTGCGGAAAGCCGCTGCCACCACAGGGTGGATAGTTGTGCAGGCCCTTAGCCGCGAGGTGCAGAGAAATAAAGCGCTCGAGAAAGAGTTGCAGGATGTAAAAGATTTATTAGTTATGACTAAAGAATGTATGCGTAGTAATGCATGCCAGGTGGCTGCCCTAGAAGAAAAATGTACTACTTTAGTGGTAAGCAAGATTAACCGCAGGAGGTCACAGAAAGGAAAAAAGCCAGTGCCTGTAAGTAAAGTGCGAGCAATGGTTGCAAACCCCATATGGGATCCTGAAGCACCGCTACAGTCATCTGATGATGAGTATGTATCCTTTTCTGATGATGATAATGATGTGGACAGGTGACAAGCCCGTCCTATCATTACACAGCAGCGGAAGAGGACACTACAAGATAGAGCGCGTGGTTTGAGAAATGGTGTACATGAAGAGATGAATGAAGTGGTAAAAAGTTACACACAAACAGAGCTCATGGAGCTGGCAAAGGTGTATAAGCATGAAGTTGGTGAAAATGTGGGAGAATGGTTATTGCGCATGTGGGATGGAGGAGCTGACAGTGTGCAGTTGAATGCAAGGGAAGCATTATGTATGGGGCAGCTGACGCTGCATCCACAGCTCATGCAGGTATTACGGAGGGTGAGGGAGATTGGAGGTAATTTTTCATTATTTGATATGGTGCGGCATGCCATAATTGTGGCCTTCCCATCTAGCAATGACATTGAGCCCATTTCACCCTGGTCAAAACCGAGGGATGCTATTACCCGCATTAGAGTTATGGGTTG
Source organism: Pelobates cultripes (assembly GCA_933207985.1). Taxonomy (NCBI): domain Eukaryota; kingdom Metazoa; phylum Chordata; class Amphibia; order Anura; family Pelobatidae; genus Pelobates; species Pelobates cultripes. The sequence goes on from OW240919.1 coordinate 58,271,094, forward strand.
TGTGGTGGGATTAAACAAGGATAACTGGGAAGGTCCAGACATGGAGGAATTCACAGCCAGCATGCGGTCTCGGTTTTTAAAAAGTGCACCCCAGGAAATGAAGGCATCTTTATTGTCTTTGCTGGGCAGTTTGGGGAATAATGTAAAGGTACATCAGCTCACCACTTATTTAGCTGAAATTGGAGAATTAGAGTCAGAATCTAACCCTAGGAAAGGTGTGTTTGCCGCTAACAGGACGAGGGAGGAGATGGTGGGACCAATAGAGGGAGAAAAGCAGGGAAAGTTTAGGAATAAAACAAGGCTGAGAGTTAATCGTTTTCAAATGTGGAATGATTTGATTGAGGCTGGTGTACCTAGAGAACAAATTAATGGAATTTCAACACCTGCCATGTTTGAAAAATGGTTAAATCTAAAAAAAAAGGGTCTAATAAAAAGGTACAGGTACATTTGGCATGCAAGGATCAGGCAGACAATACCATGCCCTCTGCCCCATTTGTCCCAAAGTCTCCTCCCCCTAGTTATTTAAAAAACACTCCTCTCATGCCTACAGACACAGCTCCTCTGTCCATACCTCTATTCCAACATTGTGCTCCTTATGCTGTGCCCCCACCCTCACTTCAAGCCCAAGATAACACCCCCCCACATTCATACCCACATATGTCCTCACTGTTTCCAACAGAATATTGTGCTAGGACTTACTCTCATACTACATCTAGTGAGAAACAAGCACTGCCAGAGAGTGATGGTAAAGTCAGATCCTTGTATCCTGTAAAAGATCTGATGACACATGATTTGATGGATTGGGACAGTGCTGTTGTACAATGACAGAATGGTGGGCCTCCGGCGGTACATGTTTCCCCTTTAACCGCCGGGGACTGACGCCCTTATGTACCTTTGACTGTGTGGTGGGGGACAAGACCAGGACCAACAAAGATTTTAGCTTTAGTTGACACAGGAGCAGAAGTCACAGTACTGCATGGTAATCCATCAAGGCTATCAGGACCCTGTGTGAGAATAGAAGGTTTAGGAGGTAGAATTACCAAAGCAGTACAAACTGTTGTGGCTATGTCAATTAACAAAGGACCAAGATTCAGTGCTAAAGTTTTGATTTCAGAATTGCCAGACAATATCTTGGGAATAGATGTGTTACTAGGGCAGAGTATTGAGACACAGGGGGGGGTGTTCACGTTTGGATTCCCTCATAAGCCATACTATCTCAGACCAGTAAAAGACATTGTGCGAGGGAATGCAAATTGGACACCTGTCATTGTTCCTCCTCCGTGCAACCCGGTAAGACTGAAGCAATACCGTTTGCCCGGAGGATGTCGAGAAATTAGTGAAACTATCGACAAGCTTTTACAGTCAGGTGTAATCCGTCCAGCTGTCAGTCCGTTCAATGCTCCAGTATTCCCTGTAAAGAAGATGGATGGCTCATGGCGAATGACGGTGGATTACCGGGGACTCAACAAGGTAGCACCACCACTGAGTGCTGCTGTCCCTGATATTATCACCATTGTGGGAAACATTGCCAAACAGGCCGGGGAGTGGCATGCGGTAATAGATTTAGCTAATGCGTTCTTTTCAATTCCTATTGCACCTGAGTCGCAAGATCAATTTGCTTTCACTTGGGAAGGACGCCAATATACCTTCCAAGTTTTGCCCCAGGGATATATACACTCACCTACGATTTGCCATGGACTAGTTGCACGGGATTTAAGCCACCTCACTCTACATCTTCCAGTGTTTCACTACATTGATGACATCATGATCTCGGGATCTAAAGAGGAAGTGAAAGAAGCATTACCTGTTCTAGTGAATTACATGACTGGACGGGAATGGGCAATAAATAAAGACAAAATTCAAGGTCCAACCCAAGAAGTTAAATTCCTAGGAATGATGTGGTCTGGGCCTGTTCGGAAGATACCTCAGCCTGTGCTGGATACAATCCAGAATTCTCCAGAACCTAAGACGTTAACAGAAGCCCAAAAGTTTTTAGGTGCAGTTGGTTACTGGAAAGCATTTATACCGCATCTAGGATTGCTGCTACGCCCCATATACAATGTTACAAGAAAGAAATCAGCATTTGTATGGGGAATTGATCAAGCTACAGCATTCCAAGCAGCAAAGGAAGCAGTATTACAGCATCAGGGCTTGGGCCCGATTCAAATTGAAGCTCCGTTCATATTGGATGTGATGGTGAACGACAACGTAGCATCATGGGGACTATGGCAACCGAGCGAAGACAAAGGCAAGCGGGCAGTACCAATTAGGTTTTGGTCCAAGCAATTGACTGGGGCTCAGCAAAGGTACACACCTTTAGAGAATAATCTTCTGGCAGCATACCTCGCACTGCAGCATGTGGAGACAATGACTGAGAAAAGCATAGTATCAGTGAAAACAGATTTACCAATAGCAGGATGGGTACGAGATGAAGGATTATCTGCAAAGACAACAGTGGCACAAAGTCAGACATTATTAAAATGGAAGTGGTACCTGCAGGAAAGAGGAGGGATCCAAGCAGGTGAAGTGAAGGAACTGACCAAACTCCTTACTGGGTTAGTGACATATGATACACTTTTCACATCCCAATGTACAAGAAGTCCCAATTTTACAGCCCTCACCCATCAAGACAGCTCCTTCATTCAGAGAACTGGGTGAAGAACAAAAGAAAAATGCATGGTTCACAGATGGGTCTGCAACCATGACCCACAAAGGACGACATTGGACTGCAGTAGCTTACAACCCTCAGCAACAAATTGTGATTAAAGAGAAGGGAATAGGAGGATCTAGTCAATATGCTGAATTGACTGCCATAGTCATACTGATGGAAGAAACCACAGATCCAGAGCTCTACATCTATACAGATAGCTGGGCTGTGTACAAGGCTTGTGTTACATGGATGCCTACATGGAGAAACAACAGGTGGCAAATACATGGCAAGACAGTATGGGGAGGAGAAGATTTATGGGAAAATATATGGAAAACAGCCCAATCAAGATTAATACACCTCGGACATGTTAATGCCCATGTGAAAGACAGTACTGGAGAAGAGAACCCGAATAAGATAGCCGATGAATTGACCCGAATACGAGAAGCAAAAATAACACCAGAACCTGTTGATCCAGTATTACTTAGGATAGCAGACTGGGCCCATGAGACCGTGGGTCATAGAGGAAAAGCAGCTACGCTAGAGTGGGCGCGAGCCCGAGGACTACCAATAACTCTCCAGATGATTGTCCAAGCTCAAGAAGTATGTGAGACCTGCAATGAGGTTAAGAAATGGCCCCTCACGAAGCAAGCCCGTGGACATTTAAATAAAGGAACAATAGCAGGACAGATCTGGCAGATGGACTACATTGGTCCCATGCCTAAAGGAAGAGGGGGGCTGATGTATTGTTGTACTGCTGTAGACACCTTTTCCGGAATTCTGAAAGTATTACCCTGCAAACATGCG
>OW240919.1:58274647-58294875 GCA_933207985.1 Pelobates cultripes
ACAACCCTCAGCAACAAATTGTGATTCAAGAGAAGGGAATAGGAGGATCTAGTCAATATGCTGAATTGACTGCCATAGTCATACTGATGGAAGAAACCACAGATCCAGAGCTCTACATCTATACAGATAGCTGGGCTGTGTACAAGGCTTGTGTTACATGGATGCCTACATGGAGAAACAACAGGTGGCAAATACATGGCAAGACAGTATGGGGAGGAGAAGATTTATGGGAAAATATATGGAAAACAGCCCAATCAAGATTAATACACCTCGGACATGTTAATGCCCATGTGAAAGACAGTACTGGAGAAGAGAACCCGAATAAGATAGCCGATGAATTGACCCGAATACGAGAAGCAAAAATAACACCAGAACCTGTTGATCCAGTATTACTTAGGATGGCAGACTGGGCCCATGAGACCGCGGGTCATAGAGGAAAAGCAGCTACGCTAGAGTGGGCGTGAGCCCGAGGACTACCAATAACTCTCCAGATGATTGTCCAAGCTCAAGAAGTATGCGAGACCTGCAATGAGGTTAAGAAATGGCCCCTCACTAAGCAAGCCCGTGGACATTTAAATAAAGGAACAATAGCAGGACAGATCTGGCAGATGGACTACATTGGTCCCATGCCTAAAGGAAGAGGGGGGCTGATGTATTGTTGTACTGCTGTAGACACCTTTTCCGGAATTCTGAAAGTATTACCCTGCAAACATGCGAACCAGGCCTCAACACTTCAGATGCTTCAGACTCTTGTGATTGCTTATGGACTGCCATCTGAGATTCAGACAGACAATGGAACCCACTTCACTGGACAGCTCGTACAGCAGTGGGCAAATGACTCAGGGATTAAGTGGATCTTCCACATCCCCTATCATCCTCAAGCTTCGGGGTGGATTGAAAGGTGCAATGGGCTTTTAAAAGAACAGATTCGGAAGCTATCCCCAAGTAGGACATTGAGGGGGTGGGACCGGGTGATCACGCAAGCAGTTATGATACTAAATAGTAGACCAATAGGACAGTTTTCACCTTATGAAAGATTGACTGGACAGGTAGGGACACCAACTGTGTCAGTTCGATTAAGGTTCAAGGGATCTTTCCCCCAACAGGTGGGGAAGAACAAATTTAAAGTGGTCAGCCAGAACCTAGTTGAGATTGTACAGGGTGATGAATGGATGACATACATCCTTCCCATGGGTGGGATATTACCAGAAGGGACTGAAGTGACCTTTGCCCTAACAGAGGAGCTAAGAGATGATAAATGGTTGACCACAGGGATGGTAAATGTGTTATCAGATTTGTGGGAAATCCCATTGACCAGGGGGTGTCCAGGCCAGATTTTCTCACACACTGTATTAGGCGTGGTATCCATTTGGATCCCACGGAAAGTATTAGTGACATGGGAGGAAAGCAATACCTTACAGACAGGTTCCAAAGTATGGGTGCTATCACGAGCAGGTGAGCAGGTCAAACAGAAGGGAGAAATACTGTCCAATGGACCTGGTGACACTAAAGTTGTATTACTAAGTGGAGGTACTCACCCTGTTTTCTTTCCTTCCAACAGATTGGTGGCTATATAGACAAGTCGGATCCCTGGTCCTCCAACTCATACCTGAATCTATTAGCAAGTTATTCGAGAGTGTCAAACAGCACGGATTGCTGGATTTGTGGGACCATATCATTCAGCGAGGAGAGCAGTTACCCATATGTTGGTGTTCCATGGACATTGGAGGAGTTAAAACAATATAATAATACAGGATTCGGCTGGTACCGAGAAGAAGGAAAGCCACAATCATTGGACAGATTGCATATTATAAACCGCCCCCAGGAAGGTGCTATTTGTATCAGTTCACATAACAATGGAGCCAATGCCACTAAAATGGGATATTCTAACTGTACATCTGCCTGGGTAAAGGGCTATGGTAATGAACAACATTGGGCAATGACCGTCAAAGACTCCAGCCCAATGGTGAGAGTAATAAGTATGACCTCTCATGGTGCAATAAAAAGACTGAGCTTTCCCTTTATTTCTATACTCCTGGACACTTGTTTTAGTGGGGCCCCAGATAATAGTTACAGTGTCCTTCCCAGAGGTGTGTATTTTCTGTGTGGTAATTGGGCCTATAGATGGTTACCTACTCAATGGGATGGAGAATGTTACATTGGATCAATCATCCCCGCCATAAGGCATAGAAATAGCTTTCCAGAAGGCATGATTAGAAATAAACGGTGGAGTTCATTTATCGGAGAACATGCAGCTAATTCTGGAATTGTATTTCCCGGCTGGGGAGTATATTGGTCATTAACTCGAATAGAAGCTTTAAAAAAGCTAGTGGATGAAGCTTTAGATGCAACCGTGGATGCTATTAACAAACTATCCCAAGAGCAGGTACAAATGAGAGCAGTGGTGTTGCAAAATAGACTGGCATTAGATTATGTCTTGGCCGCCAAAGGAGGCGCTTGTGCGTTGGTAGGGACAGAGTGCTGCTCATATATTGTCAATAACTCTGGCACAATAACACATGATATTTCAAAGATAAATGATACCAGGAAGAAGCTCCAGAATCCACCGGATAGTGGACCTTTTGGGTGGTTGGGTAATTTAGGGTTTAAAGTAATGCAATGGGTAGTAGTGGGTGTTGTTTTATGTATAATATTGTATTTTTTTTTGTAAATTGTATTATATGTGTGGGAAAGCAAGCTATGAAGAAAGTAAGACCTATCCGAGAAATATATGAGTTATAGTTATTACTCATGTAATGGGATCAACAGGTGGATTGTATTGGTTATGGGCAATGATAAATGTTCTATTATTGTGTTCCCATTCATGTGCAATAACTTATGATACCTATAGGGTGTGTAGTGAGCTATGTGACATTAAGAGCAAGAAGATGGCTGCTGCATATTTAATGAGACATGTGCTTTAGGGAGGAAGTGACCTATAGGTGGCCTAGTGAGCACTGTGAGGTCGAGTGAATAAAGATGGCTGCCGCATAGTCAATGAGACATGTGCTTTAGGAAGGTATTGAGAATTCTTAAGTCACTTCCTTTCACAAAGGACCACATGTAGTATCCGCCTCCTAGAGATGACCATTAGGTATTGGTTATGTTACCTCTGTGGGTGGATACTATATGGGAGGTTATTCAAGGGGTTTCCAGAAACTAGAGTTTCAGTTTCATGACTGGGTCGGAAGAAGCCAGGTGTCTTTAGAGGTGCCCATGCAAATCCATTTAACATGTGGCAAGGAACTCACCTCATTGTTCTGTGTGTTATGCTGATTCAATTATCCTGTGTAAGCTGCTGAATCTCCATGAATAGAGCTAAGTAGATTTCTTACCTGAATGTATATTTTATAGCAGTGTGTGTTTTTAAAGTATTTGTTTTTTTTGTGTGCTTGATAATTGTATTCCCAGTAAAGTTTTGTTTATACTTTCATCAAAACTTTGCCTCTTGTCTGTTCATTCAAGATATTCACTAATATTTATGTGATTGACCAGTATACCTTTTATTATTTTATTTGTGGTATTATTTTATATTTATGCAATTCAGAACTTCATAAATATAAAGAAATTACCATTACAACTGGCGCTGTGAACAGGATACTGCACAATCACTAAATATAGAATATTTGAATGTGTATATAGATTGAATAAGCCTATAGCACAGTCACGTTGCACAGTGAAAAGAGATATAGTTAACAAGCATTGTCTTTGATTGGTATATTTGCATTTTTGTGTTCCCCCTGAGAGTAAAGATGCTTACTCTGTTTAAAAAAAGTAATAGAGCAGGAGGGAAGGAGGCGTCTAAGTATGGGACAATTCCATTGTGGGCCAGTTTAGAAAACTGGAAACCCATTGCTGAGGAGCTGATCAAGTATGCAGCTCCTGTCTATCCTGATGCTGGTACTGAACTTGGTGCTCAAGCATTACGGTTAGACCTGGGAGTATACTCCAAAAAAGTGCGGAAAGCCGCTGCCACCACAGGGTGGATAGTTGTGCAGGCCCTTAGCCGCGAGGTGCAGAGAAATAAAGCGCTCGAGAAAGAGTCGCAGGATGTAAAAGATTTATTAGTTATGACTAAAGAATGTATGCATAGTAATGCATGCCAGGTGGCTGCCCTAGAAGAAAAATGTACTACTTTAGTGGTAAGCAAGATTAACCGCAGGAGGTCACAGAAAGGAAAAAAGCCAGTGCCTGTAAGTAAAGTGCGAGCAATGGTTGCAAACCCCATATGGGATCCTGAAGCACCGCTACAGTCATCTGATGATGAGTATGTATCCTTTTCTGATGATGATAATGATGTGGACAGGCGACAAGCCCGTCCTATCTTTACACAGCAGCGGAAGAGGACATTACAAGATAGAGCGCGTGGTTTGAGAAATGGTGTACATGAAGAGATGAATGAAGTGGTAAAAAGTTACACACAAACAGAGCTCATGGAGCTGGCAAAGGTGTATAAGCATGAAGTTGGTGAAAATGTGGGAGAATGGTTATTGCACATGTGGGATGGAGGAGCTGACAGTGTGCAGTTGAATGCAAGGGAAGCATTATGTATGGGGCAGCTGACGCTGCATCCACAGCTCATGCAGGTATTACGGAGGGTGAGGGAGATTGGAGGTAATTTTTCATTATTTGATATGGTGCGGCATGCCATAATTGTGACCTTCCCATCTAGCAATGACATTGAGCCCATTTCACCCTGGTCAAAACCGAGGGATGCTATTACCCGCATTAGAGTTATGGGTTGTGTGGTGGGATTAAACAAGGATAACTGGGAAGGTCCAGACATGGAGGAATTCACAGCCAGCATGCGGTCTCGGTTTTTAAAAAGTGCACCCCAGGAAATGAAGGCATCTTTATTGTCTTTGCTGGGCAGTTTGGGGAATAATGTAAAGGTACATCAGCTCACCACTTATTTAGCTGAAATTGGAGAATTAGAGTCAGAATCTAACCCTAGGAAAGGTGTGTTTGCCGCTAACAGGATGAGGGAGGAGATGGTGGAACCAATAGAGGGAGAAAAGCAGGGAAAGTTTAGGAATAAAACAAGGCTGAGAGTTAATCGTTTTCAAATGTGGAATGATTTGATTGAGGCTGGTGTACCTAGAGAACAAATTAATGGAATTTCAACACCTGCCATGTTTGAAAAAATGGTTAAATCTAAAAAAAGGGTCTAATAAAAAGGTACAGGTACATTTGGCATGCAAGGATCAGGCAGACAATACCATGCCCTCTGCCCCATTTGTCCCAAAGTCTCCTCCCCCTAGTTATTTAAAAAACACTCCTCTCATGCCTACAGACACAGCTCCTCTGTCCATACCTCTATTCCAACATTGTGCTCCTTATGCTGTGCCCCCACCCTCACTTCAAGCCCAAGATAACACCCCCCCACATTCATACCCACATATGTCTTCACTGTTTCCAACAGAATATTGTGCTAGGACTTACTCTCATACTACATCTAGTGAGAAACAAGCACTGCCAGAGAGTGATGGTAAAGTCAGATCCTTGTATCCTGTAAAAGATCTGATGACACATGATTTGATGGATTGGAACAGTGCTGTTGTACAATGACAGAATGGTGGGCCTCCGGCGGTACATGTGTCCCCTTTAACCGCCGGGGACCGACGCCCTTATGTACCTTTGACTGTGTGGTGGGGGACAAGACCAGGACCAACAAAGATTTTAGCTTTAGTTGACACAGGAGCAGAAGTCACAGTACTGCATGGTAATCCATCAAGGCTATCAGGACCCTGTGTAAGAATAGAAGGTTTAGGAGGTAGAATTACCAAAGCAGTACAAACTGTTGTGGCTATGTCAATTAACAAAGGACCAAGATTCAGTGCTAAAGTTTTGATTTCAGAATTGCCAGACAATATCTTGGGAATAGATGTGTTACTAGGGCAGGGTATTGAGACACAGTGGGGGGTGTTCACGTTTGGATTCCCTCATAAGCCATACTATCTCAGACCAGTAAAAGACATTGTGCGAGGGAATGCAAATTGGACACCTGTCATTGTTCCTCCTCCATGCAACCCGGTAAGACTGAAGCAATACCGTTTGCCCGGAGGATGTCGAGAAATTAGTGAAACTATCGACAAGCTTTTACAGTCAGGTGTAATTCGTCCAGCTGTCAGTCCGTTCAATGCTCCAGTATTCCCTGTAAAGAAGATGGATGGCTCATGGCGAATGACGGTGGATTACCGGGGACTCAACAAGGTAGCACCACCATTGAGTGCTGCTGTCCCTGATATTATCACCATTGTGGGAAACATTGCCAAACAGGCCGGGGAGTGGCATGCGGTAATAGATTTAGCTAATGCGTTCTTTTCAATTCCTATTGCACCTGAGTCGCAAGATCAATTTGCTTTCACTTGGGAAGGACGCCAATATACCTTCCAAGTTTTGCCCCAGGGATATATACACTCACCTACGATTTGCCATGGACTAGTTGCACAGGATTTAAGCCACCTCACTCTACATCTTCCAGTGTTTCACTACATTGATGACATCATGATCTCGGGATCTAAAGAGGAAGTGAAAGAAGCATTACCTGTTCTAGTGAATTACATGACTGGACAGGGATGGGCAATAAATAAAGACAAAATTCAAGGTCCAACCCAAGAAGTTAAATTCCTAGGAATGATGTGGTCTGGGCCTGTTCGGAAGATACCTCAGCCTGTGCTGGATACAATCCAGAATTCTCCAGAACCTAAGACGTTAACAGAAGCCCAAAAGATTTAGGGGCAGTTGGTTACTGGAGAGCATTTATACCGCATCTAGGATTGCTGCTACGCCCCATATACAATGTTACAAGAAAGAAATCAGCATTTGTATGGGGAATTGATCAAGCTACAGCATTCCAAGCAGCAAAGGAAGCAGTAGTACAGCATCAGGGCTTGGGCCCGATTCAAATTGGAGCTCCGTTCATATTGGATGTGATGGTGAACGACAACGTAGCATCATGGGGACTATGGCAACCGAGCGAAGACAAAGGCAAGCGGGCAGTACCAATTGGGTTTTGGTCCAAGCAATTGACTGGGGCTCAGCAAAGGTACACACCTTTAGAGAAGAATCTTCTGGCAGCATACCTCGCACTGCAGCATGTGGAGACAATGACTGAGAAAAGCATAGTATCAGTGAAAACAGATTTACCAATAGCAGGATGGGTACGAGATGAAGGATTATCTGCAAAGACACAGTGGCACAAAGTCAGACATTATTAAAATGGAAGTGGTACCTGCAGGAAAGAGGAGGGATCCAAGCAGGTGAAGTGAAGGAACTGACCAAACTCCTTACTGGGTTAGTGACATATGATACACTTTCACATCCCAATGTACAAGAAGTCCCAATTTTACAGCCCTCACCCATCAAGACAGCTCCTTCATTCAGAGAACTGGGTGAAGAACAAAAGAAAAATGCATGGTTCACAGATGGGTCTGCAACCATGACCCACAAAGGACGACATTGGACTGCAGTAGCTTACAACCCTCAGCAACAAATTGTGATTCAAGAGAAGGGAATAGGAGGATCTAGTCAATATGCTGAATTGACTGCCATAGTCATACTGATGGAAGAAACCACAGATCCAGAGCTCTACATCTATACAGATAGCTGGGCTGTGTACAAGGCTTGTGTTACATGGATGCCTACATGGAGAAACAACAGGTGGCAAATACATGGCAAGACAGTATGGGGAGGAGAAGATTTATGGGAAAATATATGGAAAACAGCCCAATCAAGATTAATACACCTCGGACATGTTAATGCCCATGTGAAAGACAGTACTGGAGAAGAGAACCCGAATAAGATAGCCGATGAATTGACCCGAATACGAGAAGCAAAAATAACACCAGAACCTGTTGATCCAGTATTACTTAGGATGGCAGACTGGGCCCATGAGACCGCGGGTCATAGAGGAAAAGCAGCTACGCTAGAGTGGGCGCGAGCCCGAGGACTACCAATAACTCTCCAGATGATTGTCCAAGCTCAAGAAGTATGCGAGACCTGCAATGAGGTTAAGAAATGGCCCCTCACGAAGCAAGCCCGTGGACATTTAAATAAAGGAACAATAGCAGGACAGATCTGGCAGATGGACTACATTGGTCCCATGCCTAAAGGAAGAGGGGGGCTGATGTATTGTTGTACTGCTGTAGACACCTTTTCCGGAATTCTGAAAGTATTACCCTGCAAACATGCGAACCAGGCCTCAACACTTCAGATGCTACAGACTCTTGTGATTGCTTATGGACTGCCATCTGAGATTCAGACAGACAATGGAACCCACTTCACTGGACAGCTCGTACAGCAGTGGGCAAATGACTCAGGGATTAAGTGGATCTTCCACATCCCCTATCATCCTCAAGCTTTCGGGGTTGATTGAAAGGTGCAATGGGCTTTTAAAAGAACAGATTCGGAAGCTATCCCCAAGTAGGACATTGAGGGGGTGGGACCGGGTGATCACGCAGGCAGTTATGATACTAAATAGTAGACCAATAGGACAGTTTTCACCTTATGAAAGATTGACTGGACAGGTAGGGACACCAACTGTGTCAGTTCGATTAAGGTTCAAGGGATCTTTCCCCCAACAGGTGGGGAAGAACAAATTTAAAGTGGTCAGCCAGAACCTAGTTGAGATTGTACAGGGTGATGAATGGATGACATACATCCTTCCCATGGGTGGGATATTACCAGAAGGGACTGAAGTGACCTTTGCCCTAACAGAGGAGCTAAGAGATGATAAATGGTTGACCACAGGGATGGTAAATGTGTTATCAGATTTGTGGGAAATCCCATTGACCAGGGGGTGTCCAGGCCAGATTTTCTCACACACTGTATTAGGCGTGGTATCCATTTGGATCCCACGGAAAGTATTAGTGACATGGGAGGAAAGCAATACCTTACAGACAGGTTCCAAAGTATGGGTGCTACCACGAGCAGGTGAGCAGGTCAAACAGAAGGGAGAAATACTGTCCAATGGACCTGGTGACACTAAAGTTGTATTACTAAGTGGAGGTACTCACCCTGTTTTCTTTCCTTCCAACAGATTGGTGGCTATATAGACAAGTCGGATCCCTGGTCCTCCAACTCATACCTGAATCTATTAGCAAGTTATTCGAGAGTGTCAAACAGCACGGATTGCTGGATTTGTGGGACCATATCATTCAGCGAGGAGAGCAGTTACCCATATGTTGGTGTTCCATGGACATTGGAGGAGTTAAAACAATATAATAATACAGGATTCGGCTGGTACCGAGAAGAAGGAAAGCCACAATCATTGGACAGATTGCATATTATAAACCGCCCCCAGGAAGGTGCTATTTGTATCAGTTCACATAACAATGGAGCCAATGCCACTAAAATGGGATATTCTAACTGTACATCTGCCTGGGTAAAGGGCTATGGTAATGAACAACATTGGGCAATGACCGTCAAAGACTCCAGCCCAATGGTGAGAGTAATAAGTATGACCTCTCATGGTGCAATAAAAAGACTGAGCTTTCCCTTTATTTCTATACTCCTGGACACTTGTTTTAGTGGGGCCCCAGATAATAGTTACAGTGTCCTTCCCAGAGGTGTGTATTTTCTGTGTGGTAATTGGGCCTATAGATGGTTACCTACTCAATGGGATGGAGAATGTTACATTGGATCAATCATCCCCGCCATAAGGCATAGAAATAGCTTTCCAGAAGGCATGATTAGAAATAAACGGTGGAGTTCATTTATCGGAGAACATGAAGCTAATTCTGGAATTGTATTTCCCGGCTGGGGAGTATATTGGTCATTAACTCGAATAGAAGCTTTAAAAAAGCTAGTGGATGAAGCTTTAGATGCAACCGTGGATGCTATTAACAAACTATCCCAAGAGCAGGTACAAATGAGAGCAGTGGTGTTGCAAAATAGACTGGCATTAGATTATGTCTTGGCCGCCAAAGGAGGCGCTTGTGCGTTGGTAGGGACAGAGTGCTGCTCATATATTGTCAATAACTCTGGCACAATAACACATGATATTTCAAAGATAAATGATACCAGGAAGAAGCTCCAGAATCCACCGGATAGTGGACCTTTTGGGTGGTTGGGTAATTTAGGGTTTAAAGTAATGCAATGGGTAGTAGTGGGTGTTGTTTTATGTATAATATTGTATTTTTTTGTAAATTGTATTATATGTGTGGGAAAGCAAGCTATGAAGAAAGTAAGACCTATCCGAGAAATATATGAGTTATAGTTATTACTCATGTAATGGGATCAACAGGTGGATTGTATTGGTTATGGGCAATGATAAATGTTCTATTATTGTGTTCCCATTCATGTGCAATAACTTATGATACCTATAGGGGGTGTAGTGAGCTATGTGACATTAAGAGCAAGAAGATGGCTGCTGCATATTTAATGAGACATGTGCTTTAGGGAGGAAGTGACCTATAGGTGGCATAGTGAGCACTGTGACGTCGAGTGAATAAAGATGGCTGCCGCATAGTCAATGAGACATGTGCTTTAGGAAGGTATTGAGAATTCTTAAGTCACTTCCTTTCACAAAGGACCACATGTAGTATCCGCCTCCTAGAGATGACCATTAGGTATTGGTTATGTTACCTCTGTGGGTGGATACTAGATGGGAGGTTATTCAAGGGGTTTCCAGAAACTAGAGTTTCAGTTTCATGACTGGGTCGGAAGAAGCCAGGTGTCTTTAGAGGTGCCCATGTAAATCCATTTAACATGTGGCAAGGAACTCACCTCATTGTTCTGTGTGTTATGCTGATTCAATTATCCTGTGTAAGCTGCTGAATCTCCATGAATAGAGCTAAGTAGATTTCTTACCTGAATGTATTGTTTATAGCAGTGTGTGTTTTTAAAGTATTTGTTTTTTTTGTGTGCTTGATAATTGTATTCCCAGTAAAGTTTTGTTTATACTTTCATCAAAACTTTGCCTCTTGTCTGTTCATTCAAGATATTCACTAATATTTATGTGATTGACCAGTATACCTTTTATTATTTTATTTGTGGTATTATTTTATATTTATGCAATTCAGAACTTCATAAATATAAAGAAATTACCATTACAACTGGCGCTGTGAACAGGATACTGCACAATCACTAAATATAGAATATTTGAATGTGTATATAGATTGAATAAGCCTATAGCACAGTCACGTTGCACAGTGAAAAGAGATATAGTTAACAAGCATTGTCTTTGATTGGTATATTTGCATTTTTGTGTTCCCCCTGAGAGTAAAGATGCTTACTCTGTTTAAAAAAAGTAATAGTTTTGCTTGGAAATGGCTAATTAACAGAGTAATCAGGCTTGCCAATGGCTTGCTGGCAGGTTTCTCTGGGTGTAAGAGGCTCCTTAGCGTATCATACGTTCTGGCTCCTATGACTGCTAGGAAAACAGCGACCTGTTTATTGTCAGGAATGTCATTAGCTGTGAAATATTGTTCAAGCCTTTCAACCCAAGAGGCCCATAAATCCGAGTCAGGATCAAAGTCCTTTATAGTGCCAGTGGCTGCCATGTCAGTTAGGGTTCTACAGCCTCGTCGCCACTGTGATGTTTTGTACAAATCAGTCAATAATTCCTGTATAACAAACTACTCACTTTATTAATACATATATAACAGGATCTTCATATTGCTGCCTTGTTACACAGGGTTTCTGCAGCCGCCATTTCAAATCCCTGGAACATTCCACCAACTGCCAACAAGAACAGGAAGTAAAGAACCAAAAGAAAGGAAGTGCATCATTCACACTCTGCACTCACTACAAACACCATTCATTATAAACACTCTGCACTCACTACAAACAGACTACATTCATTATACACACTCTGCACTCATTACAAACACACTACATTCATTATGCACACTCTGCACTCACTACAAACAGACTACATTCATTAAACACACCCATCCCCTCGAGATAACTAGGCTATCCTAAGGCGAACTGGAATCCCCCAAGCCCCCAAGACAAACCTAGAGACCCATCTCATTCAATTACCGAAGGCAGCGCACCAGTGCACTCACATTGCTGAGTGCACTGCCAACAGGAACTGGCGATAGCCCCAGACCAGCCCTTGGGAACATCCGGGAAGAAAACAGAACGCGTAACATTTCCAGATTTAAGATCAATCCCAAATGATCACCGAACCCAGGTCATTCCACCCAGATAGATGACAAAAAAAAACCAGTACCCCCTGGAGGCGGGACAGCTGACCAGGACGGGGAGGAGCCACACCCCTTCAAGCATTTGGTGCCAGAACACCGAACCTTTGCTCAAGAAGGCGTAATATCCAACCACTCGTCACCCGCCTCCTGGACCAAATTACATATGAGCATCACACCATCCCTATTCCGGGGGGGAACCGAAACTGCGGAGAGAAATCAATTCCGGAGCCTGGCAACGTGAACCTAAGGAACCTACCACCCTGGCTCCTATCATTCGAGACTTTTAACCATCGGCGCTGGCATGCCAAGCCTAACGGTGTCAGCAGCCGCCCCTACCGTTGCGAATGCCCCCTGAACTCCGCACCATCCCTACCCAGGAACTCGAGCCCCAAGTGGAACACCCCAACGAAACTGGGCAGGAGAGAAAACCCGTCGTCGAGACCAAACAAGGGGCGAGGAGGCTGAATAATTAATTGGACAGAATAGCACTCACCTAAGGAAAACCGGACAAATGTCGGAACCCGGCACCACCCCCAATCGGAACGGTATATTTCAGATTAACCTGGGTACCTAGCACAACATGCTAGGAGCCCAACTATTACCCTGTGCATTCCATCTACCTCTGGAGAATGCGGAAGGGCCAGGTTATGTCAACCCCGCAACATCCAAGAAATGAACAGATGCTATTGATGAATCAGCCAACCGCCACCAACTTACCCTTCCCAAAGACAACCGCCATTGAGCAGCGAAACCTGAAGGAAGCCCATTCCAATGCCCACTCATCCCACAAAAACACCCTCCCACCTGCAAATGACCGTAACATGAATGGGAAACCGAGCCCTGCAAATCGAAGAACTCACCAAGGAGGACTACCTCCAGCCCCCAACACCCTTAAGGGACGGAACAAAACAGGTAGACGAGCAGTCTAATCCTGGAACCCCCCAAGGAAATGCTCCTATCCAGCCCGATCACTCACACCTTACTGTAGCGGGCCCCCCGCCGCCTCAGAGATCGACCCACGGACCAGCTTCATCAGACCGCTCGACCAAGCGACCACATCTCCACTGCCCTATGATTAGAAACGGCAGACTCAACGGCACCGAGCCAGGCGCCACAACCAGAGTACCACTGGGGTGGAGGACACCGTCACATGACAAACAGCCTGCACCACCCCACAAGGGAATAACTACCCACCTGATCATGAGTTGGGTACCCCCTGCCTACCATGCCACCAGAATGGGGAGGAGCTCCAAGACAGCCAGAGGCCGCAAGAGCCCTGATGCTTGCCACCTTACTGGGTAAGAGCCAGCACACCACTGAGAGCCCAAAATGGTCCCAAACCCCCCAAACCTGCTGCAGTGGTAAACAGGCGGAAGTCAGAGGAAGGGACCCACAGGGCCTGCTTGCACAAGCTACCATTATAGAATTCAAGAAGGAACCCCATACCACCCAAAGGGCAACACCGACAGGCGAAGCCCAGCTTACCCAGGGGACGGAGTAGCGCAGCTGAGACCCACAACTCCCCCAAAACCACCGACACCTCCTGCCCAATGTCGGAAACTGCAGTCAGGGGCAACCGACATTCCCCCGCCCTGGAATCAAACCCACTATCCAGGAAACCACAGCCCATATCCCGACCCACGGTTATGTCCTGGGCCATGGAAATCCAAAACACTGAACCACTACCCCAATAAAACGCCACAGCAGCAGAGCGCAGACTTGTGACAATGACTGCCCCACACAGGAGTGACATCGGGAGCAACCCTCATGGAGGCACATAGGCACCTAACACAGACCATCAGAAATACAGCCTGGAAAACAATAACCTGCCGGGCACACCAGCAGCAGCTGGAAAGCCGATTCCACGGTTGCCGTCGTCAGCAAGGCCCCAGGGCCCCGCAGCCCTAACCACTTGGACCGCTGCATCTTGCCACACCACCCCATACCTAAGCCCTTGGAGGGAACGATGTGACGAAACGCCTTTTGTCACCGGATTTTCCCCTGGCTGTTGGAGGAGCCTGATTGCCAGCCTCTTGCCTCATGACTATGGCCCTGGGTTATTTGGCCCTTCAAGTACAATATTTGGGCATATTGGATTTGTATGGTGCTGCTGCTGGCCCTTTAAAAACCATCCCTGGACATATTATGACTTTTAGGAACAATGTCCCTTTAAGACTGTGAAGCAGATTACATTCAGGCGGTCTGCAATATTATATATGCTATTATGTGTTCGGTAAATTGGAAATGTGTAGATTCTATGTGATAAATGTAACAGTATGTATTTTTATGTCTTTTGTTGTCCTTTGTCTGCCATGTGGCTAATGGAGTTTTGCCTCTGTCCTTGGAGATAATTGCATTACTTCTCAATTATCTCCAGAATAGAAGGCTCTGAAACCAGTTTGGGCCAGATATCCATGCTGCCAGCCAGGCCCCAAAAGATACTTGTGCTAACTTCTGAACCCCTGGTCTGATTCAGGCCATTTTTTAATATGTTGTTCCCCTGAATGGATTGATTGTGAATATGTAGTTCTATGTGAATGTGATGTATAGTTTTAGAGTTATGAAAGTTGGATAAAAAGTGTGTTTTAAAATGTATGGATAATTGGGTTACCTCTCAGGGGAGGAGATGTGTGGGATGTAACCATTGTGTGATTGGTTGTACTGTGTCCCACCCAGTGGGATGTCCCCTTGCATGGGGACCTGCATAAAAGAAGATTCTTTGTGTGCCAATAAACAGATCATCTTGTACCTTCATGAAGTTTCGGCTCATGTTTGGGGGATTGGAGAAACTACACTCTGGGGATTGCTATAATCACTATACTCCCCAGGGTATAATCACTAAGCTCTGCTAAGAGCTTGTTCCTGTTCCTGCTCTCTGGAATTGGGAGAGAGGTCGACCTGCTGGAAGCTGGACCCTGGTCCTGGGTCCAGAGTGGGTGGAGACGGCGAGACCCCAACCAAGCTGCGGCGGTTCGTGGGGTCTGCAGTGGTTATGGTGTCAGGCAGAGTGCTTGGAGTCCTCGGAAAGCACTAGGAGCATCCGTCGGCGGAAGGTACTAGGTCGGGGTGCCAGCTGTTCCGTTACAAACGACAAATGAGTTAATAAGGAACCAGGCGAAATCGCCCCCCACTCCTCAATGGGCACCATATCCCAAGGGACTTCGGGGGCACACTAAAAACGGTCGAGAGGTAAGCTCATCAAGCTTTTTGATAGGCTGCTCCTGCACCGATGGAGGTCTCATATGTACCAAAGGTCTTGCACAGAGAGCACCCATGTCCCCCTTGTAACCGGAGCCCTCGTGCTGGAATGGCATGAGGGGGCCACAAAGGAAAACCAGAGGCCTAAGTCCATCCAGTCTCAGGCCAAGAAGGGTCGCACGCCAACCGTGAACGAAAGTGCAAGACGTACCTTCACCAACCCAGCTCACCCTAGGGACGACAAGCGTCCCAGAGGGTGTCCTGACCCTCGAGCGAGCACTCTCGGGGAGCCCTCACCCAGACAATGCTATCCATAAAATACGATGCCCAGATACAATTCCCGCACGTCATGGGATGTATCCGGGTACGGTACATCTACCTCTAATAACCCTTCCCCAATCTACTCCCTAATAATTCACGAGAAGCGCAAGCCAAGCGGGCCATACTAGCGCACATCAGCAGCGCCCAGAGCCACATAAAACGCCCGCTTCCCGGGAGGCATCACCAGCGCTATTAGCTGCGCAGGACGCTGCAGGAAACAGTAATAAAGCATTCGATAAATATTGAGAAGGAGGAGGGGTAACCAGAGTGGACTACCTGGTAAGCGTTGTCCGTGTACTGTTTCCTTTATGTTTTTTTTTTTTTGGGGGGGGGGGGTTTGTCATTTTTATTGATTCATTTTCATTTCTTTTATTTATTATCCGGGGAAAAAAATTTCCATTTATTTATTTATTTATTTTTTTTTGGTGTATAGCGCGAAGATCCCCCTCCCCCCCCAGGGACCTGACTGGAGAAAAGAAGGAACAACGTACTCACCAGCCAATGCCAGGCGCACCGCCCGCGACATAACAAGCGGAAAAGGTCCAGACAGAAGACACTGAATTCAGCTCCCACCGTGATCTTCCAAGGTGCTCCAGGCGCCACCTGCTGGGCATTTCTATGAACTGCAGCCAGGATCTGTGAGAAGAGCAACGGTGAAATGGTGACCCATGCTCCACACCAGGAGGCAGCCGAGGTAAGTGATCAGCAGGGGGGAACACAGATAGAACAGGGACACATGCACACACAGATAGAACAGGGACATACACAGCCAGAAAAGGGGACACACGGGGGGGGGGCAAAGAGAGAAGAAACAGACCCACCCAGAGGGAACAGGGGAAGGAGAGGAGGGCAGGCGGGACCCCCAGGAACATGGAGGACACCAAGGAGGGCAAGCACAAAGGGATGGGGGCAGAAAATGAAAGGAGGAGCCGGAGGGGGGTAAACGGAGCAACAGGGGGATATGGGGGGGGAACAGGGGAGAGAGACCCAGGGGAGTCTACCTCACAGGCCAAGGAGGCTCCCAGCCTGCCAGAGGTCCTCCCCCGGTCCTGAACGGCTGTACCGGAGTACCCCGCGCGGCCCTGTCGGGCCAACTCACAGTCGGGGGGCCTTGACACATATCCGCCGTCCCGCCAGCTGCGGGTGGATTAAACGGCCGCAAGGCGACCGCACACCATCGGGAACGTGCGGCCCGCCATCCGCCGCCCCCGGCCATGGACACAGGCCGGGTAGGCCGCACTTCACGCGCGGTACATGAAGGCCGCGCATCCTCAGGTAAAGATGCAGGCCACGTGTATGGAGCCTCGAGACACGCAGTCCTTGCGTGCCAGGGCTCCCACACTTCAACCGTGTGTGAGGAGGAGTGGCAGGGTACCCCCTGGAAGAGGCAGGGTACCCCCTTTAAGTGGCAGGGTACCCCCATTTAGTGGCAGGGTACCCCCTTTGGATGTGGCAGGGTACCCCCACGCAGTCCTCTGGCCCTGAATGCCAGGTGAGGATCCAGGAGAGGGGAGCACCTGAATCAGGAGTCGCCGGCCACCATCCACGCTGCAGCAGCTCTGGGGGAAGCCCGAAAGCCTCAACCTCCATCCCATAAGCTGTGTAAATCTGCAGGCCCAGGCAAACAGGAGCAGGAGGACAGGAAGCTGTTTTCTGGCCCGAATCCCAAGTGGCACTGAGGTAAGACCTCCCCCACACTAATTTACACAGAACATAATCCCACCCACACACTCTTTCCCAACCAATCCCATGCATCTATCCCCACACTTCTACATGTGCCCTTGTCCGCTTAGCTGCACTATCTCCCCAGGGCCAATACCTCTAAAAAGTGCAATCATGCAAAAGTGATGTTTAGAGAATTTTCCCTTTGTGATATTTTACAATTTGTAACCTTTGAAATCACAGCTGCTGTAACACCACAATACATAATCTCTCTTACTGGATACTTACAAAACGGAGGAAGCCAAAAGCATTGGTAAAACACGTATCTGGATTAATATTGGATTTAGACAAGTAATCTTTATTATTTTGTGTTACCATACAAAGCTGCTAAAGTGAGAAACTGGCTCACTTCTGAGTATACACTTCTGAGTATAATATATGTAAAGAAACAGTAACCTGGTTTCAAAATATTATACTTTATGCACTTTATATTTATTGAACTATCTACATAAGAACACCCAAATTAAGAAGTTCCCATGCTCCATTCTAAGGCGCCTAGACTGACCCTCAAGCTTGCTATAACAGAGCTAGGCGGATTAGTGCTGAAAAGTGTGAGTGTTCTATTTTTAGGACTTACTCTGAAATTGTATTAAAGGAACACTATAGTCAACAAAACAACTTTAGCTTCATAAAGTAGTATTTGTTGAACTTGTGAACTATGCTTTCAATGGTGTCTCTAGGAACATTCAGTGCCTTCGCTGTCTTTTTGTATGCTTTTTATTTTTTTTTATGAGCGATGACCTCTTCTCTTAACTTTGTGGACCATTCTTTTGACTTAGCCATATTTCTAACATGCAGTGAAATATGGCACTCAACAAACCCCGTAGCCAGTTTAGGTATTTCAAGTGTTCCAAATCAAGCACACCTGGTGTAACAAATGAAGCCCTTGGTTAGTTGCATCAAGTGGGACAACACCTGTTTTGCATATTTGTGCTGTTGTGAGGTAGTCTGGAGAAGTCACTAAGTTGCATTTTCAGTTGAATTTGGAGAAACCATTTGAAGTATTAGTTGTGTTCAGCTATTTCAATTGCTTTTGTTTGCTTTGTTCATAGCAAATAAATCTGATTTTTTTTAATGGGGGTTGTATAATTTTCATTGCAACTGTATATTACTAATTTGGTGAAATACATATCTCAAATCAGGGGTGCCCAAAAGGTAGATCCGCAGATGTTGTAGAACTACAACTCCCGTGATGTTTTGCATGCCTTTAGAATGACAAAGCATCACAGAAACAGCAGTTTTAAAACATCTGTAGATCTACCTTTTGGGCGTCCCTGTCTTAAATACTTTGCACCTAACATACCATTTCATCACTTCTAGATGTTTCCGTTCTGATATTTATTTTTTTAGAATTAAACTGCTGATGCTTAGTTATATGTATATACTGTATACTGTACAGTGCTTTTGCATTTTACCCAATAAATAATTAAAAATATACACTTCAAAAAATGTATTGTTCTCTCAATAGAATTACTTAAATAAGTCTCAACAGTAACAAAATTCTATTCCGTGCAACATAAATGAAATACTATGCACAAAATAATAAAACAGAAAAAGTAAATATAGAATATAAGGATATTAAGGTGTAATAAAAACAATTCCAATCAAATCTATGAATAAAAGAATATCATGATGACCTGACCTTATTGGAATGACAGCTTACAATGTTGACTAACACAAGATCATATGCTAAACAATAGGTTCAATAAATGCCAAAAGCCTAGTAGACTAATGCATTGTACTCACATACACTTATAATAAATCAGAAATATAATGAAATGAGAAATAAGACATCTTAGGTGAGAAATAGACTGCAAAAAGCAAACAGTGTATGCCACCTACACATGAAAGGATTTTAAAAGCTAACCAATGCATTTTAACACCAACATGAAAAGTTTTGTATTGAACCTTGAGGACAAGAGCAATTTTAAATTTTTTTGCTATGTCCACTGGCAATTTCCCTTTTACTTATTACAACACAAGTACGTTAAATACACTCAGGAAAGGGTACAGGGAAGCACTGCCTTCAGGATGTCCTCAAACTCGTATAGTGGTGAGTCAACATGGAAAATATGAAGACAGAAAACAGAATATAGTGTAGTATATTCTATAGGTGGTGAGGTAAAATAAGAGAAATGCCACTTTTTCTTTACAATTTTCTGTTCAGATCCAGATATATGTGCTTGGGTGGTATGATCGCCACCTGTGGATATGTCGCTCAGCTTGGTTCCTTGTAGATAATAGGCCAGGTTCCAGAGCCAATTGAAGGGTTGAGCGTTCATAGATATTTCCCTCGAAATTGCAGTGTCACAGATATTCACCAATCACATAAAATGAGAATAAAAACAGAAAAATAGTGCTCTCTGTTTTGTTGTTGTAAAAGCAAAATAAAATGAGGTATAATCACATAAGGTTTAAAATTAGGCTTTTGCTCAATCCTGTGTAGCGTCGGTGGTTTCCTCCCCACCAAGCAGGTAAAAAGTGTGGTTCTTCTGGATAAAATCTTCAGACATAAAATCAGGAAGGTCCAGGTAAGATAAAAAATTGTTTTATTTAAAACAAAGATAATAAAACCAATAACATAAAAATACTAACATGTTTCACCCAAGGGGGCTTTTTCAAAGCATTCAACTTACTTACCCGAAGCTGTACCTGGAGGACGCCACCTTCTTCTTTCATGGGATCCTCTTGACTTTCTGTCGCTTCATTTACCAGGAACCTATGTCAGTGCTGTAGTCATGCGCATGCATGCGACTATTATCTGGAGGATGCTGCAAACATGTGGGAGCCACCATAGACAATGCCTTTTTTTTTTTTTTTTAAATCACAAAGCTT
>OW240919.1:58296299-58313400 GCA_933207985.1 Pelobates cultripes
GCGGGTGTAACGGACCGTTTTGCAAAAACAAAAGGGGAAAAAACCGCTTAGACGATAATCCCCTTTCAGAGACAGGCACAGCTACTGTAGAATCACCAAAACTCACGAACTGAATACAAGTGAATGCTCCAAACACTCGAACTGCATACAAGGGAATGGTCCAAACACTCGAACTGCATACAAGTGAATGCTCCAAACACTCGAACTGCATACAAGTGAATGCTCCAAACTCCCGAACGGCATACAAGGGAATAAGGTAGCACTCCAAATACACGAACAGGAACCATACGAATTGCTGCTACCAGACGAACAGGAAAAGCTCCCAAGCGGCTTACACTCCTGGCAATCAGTCCTTAGCAGCATACAGTAAATCCCCCAAAGACGAGACAAGGCTCCGTGTTGAGGGTCAAGCAGTGGTCTGTTTAATGAGGGCTACCTGCCCAGTATTTATGCAGGTCTCCCACCTGGTGGACACTCCCCTAGGGTACCAAATGGGAGACTGTGACAAAAGACAGACAAGTAGACAAATAGGACACACAGTCACAATATATTCCCACAATGCATCCTGGCTTCCTCCCCTCTGCCCTGGGAGATAATTGGGAAGTAATTAAATTATCTCCCAAGACAAAAGCAAAACTCCATTACACATGTGGGGATACAAAACCAGTATTATACTTTAAAATACATAAAGTAACATTTATTACATAAAACACAGACATGTAACATATCCCCAGATAGCTCAGGTCTGAGCGCACATTATTAAGCGAATGGCGCTCAGACCACACGAATACAGTTTAATCGCCATGGAGCCAAAGTCTTTACAGTCAGTTTCATACGAATGGGCTCCGTGGGATTCCTATCTGGGGTATAACACATTCAACCAAAACTACCGAACACCGGGCCGTTCGTGCACTTCCACCGAACAAGAAGGGAGGTCGGCGGCTTCAGCGGTGTTCGCGCAAAACTGTGTCCGATTTTAGTTCCATGAAAATAGGGGAGAACACCGCTGTGCATTCGTATGTTTAAAATGGCCGTGACCTCGTGTTCGGGATACGAATGGCGGCCACCCAGCATTGGTCAATTAAGCTGCGGTTAACCGCAGCTTCAGGGAGGTTAATTGCCGGCACACTCCAGCTCCCAGGTGGTCCAGTCATTTGTACGGTTGTTCGGTAGATTGAATCTACCGAACCCCAGGCAGAAAAGCACGAATGAAGCTTTTCTGCAGGTAAAAAAGATGTCTTTTAACAGGGGGCCATAGTCCAAAGGCAGCAGGTGAGCAACCAGGCTTCTCCAATGCAATGTGGCGAGATTGGTCTCGTCACATCTCTCCCCTTTTCCAAACAGACTAACAGGGTATCTGACCTCCTGCCGGTCAGTGCCCTTGTTAGTCCAGCAGTCCACCCACAAAACATAATCAACAGCACAGCCCACCCACAATAAATGGTTACTGCACCTGGGTAGAGGAGAAGCTTGTCCATGTCCAGGTGCCTCACCACGGCTGTGCTGGGTACGGGTACGCTGACTTGGTGGGGTGCTGCGTGGGCAGAGACCAGTGGCACTCTGCCCTGTTGCCAGCGCTACTGGGAGGGTAGCCTGGTTGAAGCCTGGTTGTTGGAGGGGGAGATCGACTGTCTCCCCTTTAAATACACTGCTCTGCTGCTGGAGACCGACTGTCTCCCCTTTAGATACACAGTCCTGCTGCTGGAGACCGACTGTCTCCCCTTTGGACACACAGCTCTGCTGCTGGAGACCGACTGTCTCCCCTTTGGCTAAACAGCCCTGTCGCTGGGGGGCAGAACCGATCGTCCCTACCCCCTGTGCTGTATGTGCAGAGACCACGGTCCCATCTGCACAGTTGTGGGGCTTACTGTCTCCCCTGGGTACATTAAGCTGCCACTGGGGAGAGGGGGTAACAAGCTCCTCTCCCATATATACTTCCAGCCGCGGGGGAGGGAGACCGACTGTCTCTGCTCCCAATACAGAGTCCTGCTGCTGGGGAAAGGAGACTGGGCTCTCTATTCCCGGTAGGACACTCTGCCACTGGGGAATGGAGACTGGGCTCCCAATTCCTGGCACATCACACTGCCGATGGGGAATGGAGACTGGGCTCCCAATTCCCGGCACATCACACTGCCGCTGGGGAATGGAGACTGGGCTCCCAATTCCCTGTTTTATCTCCCGCTGGGGAATGAAGACTGGGCTCCCAATTCCCAAAAAATCACGCTGCCGCTGGGGAGGGAGGACACTGCTCTCCTCTCCCTGGACTTCACACTGCCTTCCCGGCATATCACTTGGCTGCTGGGGGGCAGGAACAACTACCTCTGCCCCCTGTAACTCAGCCTGCCGCTGGGGAGGGAGGACGCTGCTCTCCTCTCCCTGCACTTTACACTGCCTTCCTGGCATATCACTTGGCTGCTGGGGGGCAGGAACAACTACCTCTGCCCCCTGTAACTCAGCCTGCCGCTGGGGAGGGAGGACGCTGCTCTCCTTTCCATGCACTTTACACTGCCGCTGGGGAATGGAGACTGGGCTCCCAATTCCCAATAAATCACACGGCCGCTGGGGAATGGAGACTGTGCTCCCAATTCCCTGCAGGACCGGTGGAAAGACCTCGGTCCCATCTCTACCGGCCACCTGGGGTTCTTCCCAGAAAATATCAACAATGTCTTCCCAGCTGAATGGGTCTGGAACTGGATCTGTCACCTTGCTGTCCTGCTGAATCTTCTCAATGGAGTGGAAGAGATCTCGGTAGTCCTGCTCCAGGGTTGCTAGGTGAACCAGGTCTTGCTTAATGTCGTGAGTGTTGTCCCAGTCATACCTGCTCTTCTTCCACTCCAAGAGATCACTGAACCGGGCTTGTGTAGGGCTCCCAAATTCAGGCTCTGAAAAAGCCTCCCATAACAAGCCAGGACCATCAAACTCCTCTCCCTCCGGCTTGTCATGCTCGGCTGTCCAGGGCAGGTACTGTGCCCCATACCACCAGAGCGCCTGGTATGCATCTTCCAGCCAAATCTCCTGCCATACCCGATGCTCCAATTCCTTCACCCATTCATCCAGGGGCTGCTCTCCCAGGAAGGGCATCCGCAGGGCCACTTGCTTCTGCAACCGCTGCTCTTCACTGGGGAGACTCTCGCCCCGCTGGCATTGTACATTATCCAGGGCCTGGTACCAGATGCCTTTCCTTAATGCATCACGGCCATCCAGGTCCTCCTCCTCGTATGACACTGCTGGTTCCATGCTGTTGCTGTCAGGGTCGCTGTACTCAGACATGCGTTGCCCTCAAATTGTAAATCCACAGAATGGTGTCGCCTGTAGCTGTCCTGTTGTCTGTGGGAACAATCCCACCGCTTGCCACCAATTGTAACGGACCGTTTTGCAAAAAAAAAAGGGAAAAAAACGCTTAGACGATAATCCCCTTTCAGAGACAGGCACAGCTATTGAAGAATCACCAAAACTCACGAACTGAATACAAGTGAATGCTCCAAACTCCCGAACGGCATACAAGGGAATGCTCCAAACACTCAAACTGCATACAAGGGAATGGTCCAAACACTCGAACTGCATACAAGGGAATGGTCCAAACACTCGAACTGCATACAAGTGAATGCTCCAAACTCCCGAACGGCATACAAGGGAATAAGGTAGCACTCCAAATACACGAACAGGAACCATACGAATTGCTGCTACCAGACGAACAGGAAAAGCTCCCAAGCGGCTTACACTCCTGGCAATCAGTCCTTAGCAGCATACAGTAAATCCCCCCAAAGACGAGACAAGGCTCCGTGTTGAGGGTCAAGCAGTGGTCTGTTTAATGAGGGCTACCTGCCCAGTATTTATGCAGGTCTCCCACCTGGTGGACACTCCCCTAGGGTACCAAATGGGAGACTGTGACAAAAGACAGACAAGTAGACAAATAGGACACACAGTCACAATATATTCCCACAATGCATCCTGGCTTCCTCCCCTCTGCCCTGGGAGATAATTGGGAAGTAATTAAATTATCTCCCAAGACAAAGGCAAAACTCCATTACACATGTGGGGATACAGTATTATACTTTAAAATACATAAAGTAACATTTATTACATAAAACACAGACATGTAACATATCCCCAGATAGCTCAGGTCTGAGCGCACATTATTAAGCGAATGGCGCTCAGACCACACAAATACAGTTTAATCGCCATGGAGCCAAAGTCTTTACAGTCAGTTTCATACGAATGGGCTCCATGGGATTCCTATCTGGGGTATAACACATTCAACCAAAACTACCGAACACCGGGCCGTTCGTGCACTTCCACGAACAAGAAGGGAGGTCGGCGGCTTCAGCGGTGTTCGCGCAAAACTGTGTCCGATTTTAGTTCCATGAAAATAGGGGCGAACACCGCTGTGCATTCGTATGTTTAAAATGGCCGCGACCTCGTGTTCGGGATACGAATGGCGGCCACCCAGCATTCGTCAATTAAGCTGCGGTTAACCGCAGCTTCAGGGAGGTTAATTGCCGGCACACTCCAGCTCCCAGGTGGTCCAGTCATTCGTACGGTTGTTCGGTAGATTGAATCTACCGAACCCCAGGCAGAAAAGCACGAATTAAGCTTTTCTGCAGGTAAAAAAGATGTCTTTTAACAGGGGGCCATAGTCCAAAGGCAGCAGGCGAGCAACCAGGCTTCTCCAATGCAATGTGGCGAGATTGGTCTCGTCACAGCGGGCATGGTAGGCCCCAATATGGTGCCGAACTCAAATCACTCCAGCTCGCCTCCCTCTAACCCGGTGGACTCTGAAGGTTCGGGCCCTTCATCAGAGGGGGAATAAGAGCCATTCTCTGGAATCTGCCATCCAAGCAGGATATTGCTAACATGCAGAGTAAGTTAGAAGAATCGGTCCAGGCCAAAATGGATACGATAAGCTCTGACATTTGTCAAGTAACAGACAGAGTCAGCACACTTGAGGATGATCGAGATGCTATGTTAACTCTGTTGAGTACCCTGCAAGAATATGTGGACCATTAAAATTCATACCTTTCAGCACTCCACAGATCCCTCGATGACATCGACAATAGGGCGCGCAGTAATAATTTGACAGTTTTCGGCCTCCAAGAAAACGATCAGGAAGATATTACACAACGCTGTGTGAACTCTTCAATTTGATGCTGGGCAAGTCTTTGGACAATGGCATAGTCCTGGACAGAGCTCATAGGTGTTGAAACCTAGGAACACAGCATCCGACAAGCCCAGGGATGTTATCTGTCACCTGCACTACCAAAGCTGCAGGAAAGCGATTCCCCCGACGCTGAAACAAGCATCCCAATCTCTGCTCTACCACGAAGCCCCAATTACCATCTATCCGGATTTATCCTGGTTCACTCCACAGGTGCCGCGCATTCTGAGACCTATGACAGATCAACTACACTCCAGAAATCTAAAATATCGCTGGGGGTATCCGCTGGCACTGAGTGTCACCTACAAAGGTGCCCTTCACAATATTTACTCAAATGCCGACATACTGTCATTTGTGCAATGACCTGTACATTCTGGACTGGTACGGACTGCTACAAACCTTAAACTTGCCTCAATTGCCGCAGAGAACCCGATGGCAACTGTAGCAGAATGAGCCTTGGGACGGTACCCTTATGTCTGCTCTGGGTTGTCCATAACGGTTTTTCCCCTCCCCGTTGTCCCCTATGTTTGGGGCGCTTGCAGTCCCTGTGTGAGAAAGATCTCCCTATTATTGAATTACCATGTCTTTCCCCTGTTTCGCCCGGCCATTTGGTAAATACCGTTCTCCTGATTTGCTACCACTGTTCTAGTCAACAAAGTACTCCCCACCCCCTCCCCACCCAGGTCATCCCACTTCCCAGTGCCCTGTTCCCCGAGCCACATGCCCGCAATACTGTACCAGATCGGCACGTTGTAATTTCTCCCCATCAGTTCAAGAGGCACCAAACAGCTGTTACATAACCCCATAGTTTATACCTCATTGCCCAGAAAAATGTTCACTTTTGGTTATATGAATTTGTGTTCTGAAAGCGGATGTCAGCGACCGATACATACCTTATAGTAATACGTGTGTCGCTAGCTGACATTGAGCTGCTCAGTCGAATTTCTGCACGTATTTCAACCCCCAAAATATAAATGTACTTATTACTATGTGATTACGCTGATTTCTATTTTGTAATAGGTCGAATAGATCTATACCGTGGTGTCGCGGAAGTATCTAGGTGGTTACATTTCAGCTTGGGTCCGACGCCATTGGTTTTTCCACACAGACTACTGGTGGGTAGCTGGTTGTTGGCCGGCACCTATACTTAGTCTCAGGGGACTACTACACACTAAGTTTGTTTACTGTTTCTTTACTTGTAAATAAGTTTATTAGATGTTTATTTTACTTTGATAATCCTGTGACTACCCCTGACTTTCTACCAACTGACACACTCAGGTACTGACGACTTCAGCAAGGTACGAACACAAACACTATTGGTTTAATATGGCTACACTACGAGTAGTTATCCCTTAATGTTCGGGGATTAAATATGCCAGAAAAGTGCTCCCTCACGCTCTCAGAAATGCATAAATTAGGGGGCGGGGTGGTCTTCTTACAGGAGACTTATTTTAGAAAGGATAATGCTCCCACACTGAAAAGCAGGCAATACCCCATTGGTTTCTTCAGCAACTTCAGCGATGCCAAGGCACGTGGGGTAGCCATACTTATATCTGCAAACACTCCTTTCATGTACAAGGAACATAAAACAGATGATGGAGGCAGATTGCTTCTGGTGAAGGGCCAGATCGGCCAAACCACGCTCACATTAGCAAACAATTATCTCCCCAACAGACATCAGGGAAGACCCCTAAAGAAATACCTACACATTATAGAATCCTTTATGGAGGGTATGCTAATTCTGGGCGGCAATCTAAATATATCCATTGACACTGCCCTTGACATGACCTCTAACTCAGCACAATACCAGACATCTGCACAAAAAAGTATTACTCAGCTCCTGGACCACTCACAACTAGTCAATGGAGTATATTCGAAGCTTGGGCTTGTCACCAGTGGGGTACCTCAGGGATCTTTACTTGGACCAATTCTCTTTAATATTTTTTTTTAGTGATATTGCAGAAGGACTTGATGATACGGTATCTCTTTTTTCTAATGATACTAAGATATGTAACAGAGTGGATGTTACAGGAGGGATAAGCCAAATGGCAAATGATTTAGGTAAACTAGAAAAATGGTCAGAGTTGTGGCAACTGACATTTAATGTGGATAAGTGCAAGATCATGCACCTTGGACGTAAAATCCCAAGGGAAGAATACAGAATATTTGATAGAGTCCTAACCTCAACATCCAAGGAAAGGGATTTAGGGGTGATTATTTCTGATGACTTAAAGGTAGGCAGACAATGTAATAGAGCAGCAGGAAATGCTAGCAGAATGCTTGGTTGTATAGGGAGAGGTATTAGCAGTAGAAAGAGGGAATTGCTCATGCCATTGTACAGAACACTGGTGAGACCTCACTTGGAGTATTGGACGCAGTACTGGAGACCATATCTTCAGAAGGATATTGATACTTTAGAGAGAGTTCAGAGAAGGGCTACTGGATTGCAGGATAAAACTTACCAGGAAAGTTTAAAGGATCTTTACATGTATAGCTTGGAGGAAAGACGAGACAGGGGGGATATGATAGAAACATTTAAATACATAAAGGGAATCAAC
This sequence comes from Pelobates cultripes, assembly GCA_933207985.1. Classification (NCBI taxonomy): domain Eukaryota; kingdom Metazoa; phylum Chordata; class Amphibia; order Anura; family Pelobatidae; genus Pelobates; species Pelobates cultripes. The sequence goes on from OW240919.1 coordinate 58,304,013, forward strand.
ACCGTAAAGGAGGAGAGCATATTTAAAAGAAGAAAAACTACCATAACAAGAGGACATAGTCTTAAATTAGAGGGGCAAAGGTTTAAAAATAATATCAGGAAGTATTACTTTACTGAAAGGGTAGTGGATGCATGGAATAGCCTTCCAGCTGAAGTGGTAGAGGTTAACACAGTAAAGGAGTTTAAGCATGCGTGGGATAGGCATAAGGTTATCCTAATTATAAGATAAGGCCAGGGACTAATGAAAGTATTTAGAAAATTGGGCAGACTAGATGGGCCAAATGGTTCTTATCTGCTGTCACATTCTATGTTTCTATATTTGACTGCTGCAGGACTCTGCACCCACACTCCAGAGACTACTCCTATTATTCACTGACCACACAGTCTTATTCCTGACTGGACATGTTGTTTCTTACACAGGACCACTTACACCTGGCTAACTCCTGCTCCTATGGACCAATCACATAGTCAGATCATGCACCCCTGTCTCTTGCCGTTCAAATCCCATCCCTCCTGGTGACATCTTTTCACTGGAAGTTAAATTACTTCCTTCTGAATGACCCTACCATCACAACTCGTATTCGGAAAACACTTAAACATTACTTTGAAGAAAATATGTTACCTTCCATATCCCTCACATCTTTGTGGGAAGCTCATAAGTGTGTCATAAGGGGGGAATTTTTAGCCATTGCATCCACTCTTAAAAAAAGAAGAGCCCAGAAAATATGCACACTCATGCAAAGGACAGATCTATCTGAATGTACAACGTTCTCATATCTAAAAGGGTGGAACTGACACAGCTCTTACACCACCAGAAACTACTGCGTACTAAACACTCCTTTTATGCACAAGGAGGCAAATGCAGCAAACTTCTGACAAATGCCTTAAAGCAATCTAAGCAGACTGCATTCATATCCAATGTTAAGACACATATTTCCCATACGCTCCTAGACATAATGGACACATTCCAAAAATTCTAAACTAAACTCTACGATCTCAGAAATTCATTCCCAGCTAAAGAAGACATAGAGCAGTTTCTATCCTCTATACTCAAACAAACTATTCCCCAGAACATTGCTCTAGCCCTGGATGTCCCCACCACCCCAGATGAGCTACACCTAGCGATGAAGGCAACACCATTGGATAAGAGCCCGGGCCCAGATGACTTTACAGCCAAATATTACTAGGTGTTCTATCCACTCCTCTCAGAGCAATATTTACGCACTTTAAACGCCCTCACACAATTTGATACTCTTCCCCTATCAGCTCTTAAAGTGCACATCACGCTAATCCCCAAACCGGGCAGACCCGACTGAATGCTGCAGATACCGGCCCATTTTACTTATCAATATGGATTTAAAGATTTTCACAAACCTTTGGCAACACATCTGCAACCCTTGCTACACATGTTAATCAACCCGGACCAATCTGGTTTCGCTTCTGGCCGCGAAGCCAAGCACAATATGACCAAAATGTTACATTTCACGCACATTGCACAGTCCACCCAGGGACCGAGCTTACTACTCTCAATTGACGCTGAAAAAATGTTCAATAGGGTGGACTGGTCGATGTTGACCGCCACCCTCCAAGCCTTGGTTTTTGGTTCTAAGTGGATGAAGTGGACGGGAGCCATATATTCCACTCCGACAGCAAAGTTGAGAATAAATGGCCAATTATCAGGTTCAGATCCCAGTTTTTCCATCAATTCCCCCTGACTCAAGAGACGAGATATCCTATGGTGGGCTCCTTTGTAACGCTGAGCAGGGTGGCACCTCTGTCCACGCTATCTGAGACAGAACACCCTGCCAACACACAATATGTCCAATATATCCAATTAATACATGGCATACAGGGGGAACCAAACCATCCCAGGGTACAAAGGGACATTCCACCTTCAAAACTTATTGTCCCACCCAAACTCTCAAGTCCAAACACATATCTGTCCTCTATCAGCTTCTTAATAAAACCCACCAAGGTCAGCTACCTCAAGAGCAGAAACGGCACAAGACAAGGGTGCCCCCTCTCCCCTTTACTTTTTATCCTATCTCTTGAAACCTTTTCTACAGGGCATCAGGGATCATACTGCCATCCATGGTTTTCAAATCCAGCAGCAGGAGTTTAAGATCTCGGCATTCGCGGATGATCTGTTATTCTCCATTACTGACCCACTCACATCCTTTTCCCCCCTAATTGCAGAAATAGCTACACACAACAGATTATCAAACTTCCAAGTTAACTATTCTAAAAGTGAAATCCTTCCTCTTCAGCTGAACCCTCATAGGCAAACAATTCTCAAACCCAAGTACCCATTCTCGTGGGCCACTAATTCCATTACCTACCTGGGGGTTCATTTACACAGACAACTCAGACACACATATGGCCTTAACTTCCTGCCACTCCTGGATGAGAGAGCCATGGATCTCCAGGGCTGGCAGTGGCCCCAATTTGGCTGGCTATGCAGAATCAACATATTAAAGATGAACACACTGCCTAAGATTCTGTATCTCCTACAAACCCTTCAAATTGCCATACCTACCTCATTCTACTCCAAACTCAAACAGCTGTTCACGACATTCATTTGGGCTAACGAAGGTCCTAGAATAGCCTACTGAGTCATCACTAGACACAGGAGACAAGGAGGTCTAGGTCTACCTCATATGGAACAATATCACAAAGCATTGACTAGAATATATTAATGGAATGTTGCCCCATCCCTCATTTAAACAATGGATGCACATTGAAAACTCAATGTTCCTCTTGCCAATCACCATAGTTCCATGGCATTACAAAGGGCATACATTATTACTGCCACAACATGCTCAGCATCCTACAATCATTCCTACACTGCGAACTTGGTCACACATAAGGGCCCAGATAGAAGTGTCTCCTCACCCCTCAGCACTTTATCCACTTGCACACAACCCTAAATTCCTACCGGGCCTCAGATCCCAGTTTTTCCATCAATTCCCCCTGACTCAAGAGACGAGATATCCTATGGTGGGCTCCTTTGTAACGCTGAGCAGGGTGGCACAGAGGTGCCACCATGCTCAGCGTTACAAAGGAGCCCACCATAGGACAGAACACCCTGCCAACACACAATACACAATATATCCAATTCATACATTGCATAAAGGGGGAACTAAACCTTCTACAGGGTACAAAGGGACATTCCACCTTCGAAACTTATTGTCCCACCCAAACTCTCAAGTCCAAACACATATCTGTCCTCTATCAGCTTCTTAATAAAACCCACCAAGGTCAGCTACCTGTATTCACATCCTCTTGGGCTCAAGAGCTGAACATTACTCTAACCCATGCAGAGTGGTTAAAAATATTCACATACACCTATAATGCATCTACCAGCACAGTAGTAAGGGCAGGGCCGGGGGCAGAGAGAGTAGAGACCACCTGGGGGGGGGGGGAGAGGAGAGACCACCAGGGGAGGAGGGGAAAAGAGAAACCACGTGAGGAGGGGAGAGAGGAGAGAGCACCAGGAGAGGGGGGGAGAGAACACCTGGGGTGGGTGGAGGAGAGGAGAGACCACGAGGGTAGGGAGAGGAGAGCTTTCTTGTCAGGATTACAGTATGATCTAGCACGTAGAATTGTGTAACACAGAGGACTGATAGGTAACGTATACCAGACCTTAGAATGGCCAGACTAACGTACCAAAGAATAGTAAGGAATAGCCGATGTCAAGGGATACAGAAAGAGACACAACGATAAGGAAAAGCCAGGAGTCAGGGATGCCAGAAAACAGGGAAGTCAAAAACAATGCCAAAGTCAAATAACCAGAATACCAGAATAAATAACGGGCTCTTGGACAACCACAAGGGAAACCACGACAGGGCACTGAGCAGGATGAGAACTGGGCCTAAATACCCCTCCTCTAGATCTGATAGGCTGTAACCGGCCTTTGACCCCAAAGTCAGTTAACAGGTTTCCATTTGCATAATTGCTGCTCAGCATTAACCCTTCTGTGGATTAGGTTGCTGCTCAGCACAACTTTTCTTGTGTGGACAGTAAATGTCATTAACCACATTTTTATAAGGGGATGAATACATGACATTTCTATCCTTTACATAAAAACACACTGCATCCACTACACACACACACACTGTCTCGCCTACACAAACTGATATCCCTATACTCTACATTCTATAAGCGCACACATTAGATCATCTATGGGTGGGCCTTATGGGCATACTCACCGTCAGGCCATGGGGGCCCAGACCTTGAGCTGTGTAAAGGGTCCCAAAAAATGGAGCTGCTTTCTTTTCCCCTAGAACATTGATTTTTGTGACAACAGTTACAAACAGCATCCAGAGAGCCTGTTCTACACCAGACTAGTGGAGCCAGACTGCAGCCAGAGCCCATCACCATCCTCATCTGGTTGTAAGGATTTTTTCTTTTGCCTAGGGCAGCAAAAAACCTTGCACCGGCCCTGAGTAAGGGAAAGTACATACAAGAGGATATCTAGGTGACATTACTAAACCTCTAAAGTTCATGTGCTTTTCCCTATAGTGCCAGATATTTGCTGGAGATGTGGACAGCCTAACGGTACTACAGCTCATATTTAGTTGCTATGCCCAGTCATCGAAAGCTACTGGCGGAGACTAGTGGGTATGATCACATCTATAACGGGTTTCCGTCTACCCGAATCATTACTATTCCTATTACATGCTAACCCTATTCCTACACCACAACGTATGCTTATAAATCATATGCTAACATCAGCAAATTTGCTAATACCAAGTAAGTGGAAAAACTCTCCTGCACCTTCTGTTAGGTAGTGGATCCAGAAAGTGGAGTATATCCAAACTATAGAGGAATTAGAAGCATCTCACTCGGTTAAAGGATCACTATAGTGTCAGGGGGGAAAAAAAAACTGTCTTCCTGACACTATGTTATCCATGGTGGACCCTCACCCTCAGGGTCCCGCTCTCTTGGTGCTGAAGAGGTTAAAACCACTTCAGCCACTTACCTTAATCCAGCGCCGGGCTCCCTCGGCGCTGGTGACCTCTCCTCCCCCGCCGACGTCAGCTCCCGAGTGAAGCGGAATGGGCATGCGTGACAAGAGCCCGCGCGCATTCGAACAGTCACATCCATCGTCGCAGAAGTGCCTCTAGCGGCTGTCAGGAAGACAGCCTCTAGAGGTTGGATTAACCCTGCTATGTAAATATAGCAGTTTCTCTTAAACTGCTATGTTTACATGTGAAGGGTTAAAACCTGAGGGACCTGACACCCAGACCACTGCATTGAGCTGAAGTGGTCTGGGTGACTATAGTGTCCCTTTAAGTACAATCAATACACCAAAGTTTGGCAACCCAGTTGAAGTACCTACAGCGATAAAGTGTCAATCTCCCCCCTTCTCCCACCCCCACTCCCCCTGTTCCCGTCCCCTCGCATCACCTTCACTGCAACCTCCCCACACAAACCCAGGTCCCACAGGAGCCATACGATACACAGACCCCTTAGTTACTTCAGAGGAAAATTGCCAATGTCTACTCACTTACCAGTAGTTGTATGTTCCTTGTCTTATTATGAATAGCAAATCATATCATGAATTGTTTAATACCATGATCTTTCACCTATTCTGTATGACCTTAGCTGTTGACACTTATGACAAGTTATGTGAAAAATGTATGTCATTTGCTTTGAACAAAGGGAAAATTAAAAAATTAAATATAAAAAAAAAGTGCAGAGTTCATCAGGGAAGTTTTACATCTGACTGTTAAAAAGACATCTGGCCCTGCTACTTTATGGTTTGGTTAGCTCAGTGGAGCTAAACACAAGAGGCAACATTTTTCCCAGAGCACCTGTCTTGCAAATACTTCTCATTGAGCTGCATTGGGATGTCTGTTATTGGACAGATACAGCAGGCTGGATTAGAATGAGAGGGATTGTGAAGACTCCAGATAAGATTTTTTTACATATATCCCAAATGAAAAATTCACGATTTAATGCATGCATGTTTCCATTGGGGCAAATCTACTAACCAATGATATCTATTTATTTACTCTTGTACAATGGAGTGTCCCTTTAATGCTGCATCCATAAGTAAAGCCAGCCATAAGATCTCACTAGGCTAACCATGCCAAACCAATGAACCTCTGTAATTATATAAATAAATAAACATTAGGTTTCATTGACCCTTTCTATTTAAAGACCAAGAGATCCCCAGTCTCTTAGCTCCCTAACATGCCCAAAAATGGATATCCTCTTAGTGCACGACAGGCCAGGAGATATTCAATCTTCTGGCCCTCTTATGTCTTAATCATCAGTCACCATAAGAGCCAGGTGTCAAGGAGTAGATATGCAAGGTTACTGTTTGCTGTTATACAGAGATTTAGTTATTTATTTAACTTGAAGATTTATTTTGTTATGAACTGCAATTCATCTGAATTTAGGTCTTACTCAAAGCCAAAATGTAGCAAAACAAACCAAACAAATTGCACAATGGAAAAGCATCTTATTGTGATTCGGAATTCCAGACGTGGTGCTAAAAAAAGAGTTGACCAGTGGAAAAAAAAAAAAACAGGCACTAAATGTTGATTTTATTGACAAATCAAGTGACTAAAAGTAACCGAAAAAGGGATAAAGGAGGGGCAGTAAAAAAAATATATATTCTATATTTAGATCTGTATATATTATATATTTAGCAAATATATCATATAAATATAGATTTTGTTTTACAATTATCAATTACTATTTCTCACTTGAAATCACTTGAAATCTGAACAAAGTGGCAGGAATATTTATATTATGTATATATTTTGCAGTACTTTGATTTATATGCCATTTTTGTTATTGTGATTTGTTTTCCTGAATCTCTTTTCTTTAATATAATTTGGATAGGCCAAACCGCCGTATGGGCAAAATTCATCCATCCCCAAAAAAATTTTATTTTCAGATAAAATGATTCACAGTTATAACAGTTATTTTCATCATGTACAGTTACCTAATTTTACTACACAATTGTTTTTTCATTGGAAATGTATGAACAAAGTATACATTTTAAGGGTCTGAGAAGGAAAAACGTTAAATGAAAGGACTTAGGAACAACTATGGATAACAAGCTTGGCAATACTGTGCAATGTCGGTCTGGCTTTACCAAGGCTATATAGGCGGTATCATGTATAATAAGGGGTATTGATTCTCGAGATCAATATATAATTTTGTTAATAAATAAATGGTAAGACCCCCATCTTGAATGTGAACTGTAGTTTTTTGCAGTACTAGAAAAAGTGCAGAGGCAAGCTACAAAATGAAAAAGAGGGATGGAAAACATTAGTTATGAAAAAAGACTATAAAAACCACATTTGTTTTCTGTTGAGGAGACAAGTTACAAATATATACAGATTTAATACAAACTGCTAGGTGCTAACCTGTTCATTAGCAGGAATGTATAACAGACAAGAGGTTATCCACTGGACAAAAGGTATTTTCGTTTATAGCAGAGGAAAAGGGTTCTCTTTTGTAGGAACAATAAAGATGTGGAATTCTCCACCAAACGAGGTTATTTTATCAGATTCTGTAGATATTTTTTAATAAAGACCTAGATGTATGTTTGGAAGAACAGAATATTCAAGGAGATAATTAATATGTATGTGAACAGGTTGCTGATTCAAGGAGATGGTGAAACTCAATGGACATGAGTCTTTCTTCAACTATTTTACTATGTAACTAAATAACTACCCTTATTTTTTTTAGAATGTTTTTAAATAATACTGTATTGCTAGAAAAAGACCATGTGAGGGTGGAAACGTTGCATTTATACTGCTCCAATAAACCTGCTTTTTGTTTGTTACACTTTGAGTGCCTGGACCATCTTCTACTTTCTAAACTGTGAAGTGAGGTTTGGCCTACCTTGGGTCTGGCTGCACCCTGGGAATAAAGGAAGTGCAGTATCCTCTGTACTATTGAATAATGTATTAATGTGACATGCCTCTGTATAGTGGGCGCATTTACAACTTCTTTGAATTTCTAGATCCCATAATTTATTAAGTATTTATGATTTCAGAATTGTGTTCTTCAACATGCACTTTGTTTGTAATGTATACTGTGTACGCACCTGTATTTTATTTATTTATTTATAAAATATTTTACCAGGAAAGATACATTGAGATCTCTCTCGTTTTCAAGTATGTCCTGGGTCCATAAATCATTGCATTGTTACATTGGGGTACAATAAAACATAAAACCAATATTAATACACAATAAATACAAAAGTTAACATAGAACAGGTAGGGAATATAAATTCAACCATGACAGGTGCATTCTGTTTTGGGGTATGTAGAGAGGGATCTCTTAAAGGACTTTAGGCTTAGGGAAGATTTAATATTGTGTGGGAGGTCGTTCCACCATTGCGGTGCTCTGTAGGAGAAGGAGGATCGGCCTGCTTTCTGTTTGTACTGAGGTAGACTAAATAAAATGCAGGTACTGGATCAGAGGTTATAGTAAGTGGGAACAGCTGGGGAAAGCATTTTGTTCAGGTAGGGTGGGAGTTTCCCAGAAAAGCTCTTAAACACAAGGCTGGAAAGATGAAGGGTGCGCCTGGATTCCAGCGACAGCCAGTTTAGTTCTTTTAGCATGTCACAATAATGGGTCCTGTAATTACATTGTAGTACAAATCGGCAGAACGAGTTATACAATGTGTTGAGTTTATTAATGTGGGATTGCGATGCAGATGCATATACTACATCCCCATAATCAATGATTGGCATCAGCATTTGCTGTACAATCTTTTCCTTTACTGTAGGGCTTAGGCAGGATTTGTTTCTGTACAGGGCACCTAATTTTGGATAAAGTTTAGATGCAAGCTTTTCTATGTGCAGGCCAAAAGATAGATCGGGGTCTAACATCATACCCAAGTATTTGAAAGAGTATACTGCGATCAGTGTGTCATTTGAATTTGTTTTGATTGATAGGTGGGAATTTAGGTACTGTTCCAAAGATCATTGTGACAGTTTTGTCAGTGTTCAGGAAGAGTTTGTTTTTTGCGATCCACTTTTCTACCTCTGTAAACTGGCCTTGGAGCACAGCCTCAAGCTGCGGTAGATTGGATTTGCTGTAGGATTTACCTGTAGGCCAAGTTCTATTTTATTTTGAGGACGCTTTGCACCAGTTTGTTATGTAGATTAGGCATTTAGTTATATGAAATGTCTGGTCTGTTTGATAGGTATGGCCAAAGGTCAGGTTACACCTTGAGTATGAGCCAGTACTTTTGTAAAGTTTGCTTACTTCCCAGGAGAGAATTTTATGTAATTAGTCTACTTAGCTATTTAATGAAGCAGCTATTACTCACAGCACTACCAAATTGGATCATTTCCAGTTTTGTTTTTGGATAACATAGAAACATAGAGTATGATAGCAGAGAAGAACCATTCGGC
>OW240919.1:58321415-58430939 GCA_933207985.1 Pelobates cultripes
GTGGCCCGGGGAGGTGTGTAGCCTGCCTATTTGTTTGTTCTGTATATTTTGTCGAGCCTGTGGGCAAGAAGTGTATCAGCCTTTTTCAATTTGTCATAGTACATTTGCTTCATCCATTGCAGAACTTTAGCTGTGTCAGCTGCAATTGTGGATTAAAGAGCTTGTTGATGTGCTAAAATTAGCTTAGATAGGTCTGAAGTTGGATGAAGTGTATGCCTAGCTTCTAGGACTCTTATGGTTGTCAATAAATATTTCAGATCAGGCCCTTTTTTTGTAGGTAGAGGCTATGCTTATAGGTTTACCCCTAGGGACAGTTTTATGAGCTAGCCCATAGGGTTGCACGTGAAGACACTGATTCTTGGTTAAAGGAGAAGAATTCAGAAAGTTCTTTCCGAATGTCTATGGTGGTTTGTGGTAATTGTAGGTCGATGGGATTGTGGGAGTGTAAGAGTAACGGATATGTCTGCTTGGACTGACTAGGAAATGGTTCCGATTGCTGTGTGGTTGTGTGGGAAAGGAGTGAGGGTGAGGTTAAAAGCAGGTAAATCCTGGAATATGACTGATGTGGGTGTGAGAAAACAGTAAAGACAACTGTAGTCAGGTGTTGCAGTCTCCATAAATCTAGCAAGTGGGTTTTTTATGTGAATGACATAAAGAAACACAGGGAGGGGGTGGTGAGGAGAACACAGGGAGGGGGGGAATGAGAAAAACACAGAGAGGGGAGGTGAGGAGAAGAGGAGAACACTGGGAGGGGGAGGTGAGGAGGACACGGGTGGGAGGTGAGGAGAACACAGTGAGGGGAGGAGAAGGGAGATGAGGAGAACACAGGGAGGGAGGTGAGGGAAGGGGATGAGAACACTAGGAGGGGGAGGTGAGGAGGACACGGGGGGAGGTGAGGAGAACACAGTGAGGGGGTGAGGAGAAGGGGAGATGAGGAGAACACAGGGGGGAGGTGAGGAGAACACAGTGAGGGGGGTGAGGAGAAGGGGAGATGAGGAGAACACTGGGAGGGGGGAGGTGAGGAGAACACAGGAGGGGGGGTGAGAAGAGACCGCTAGGGGAGGTTGAGGTGAGAGCTCTAAGGGACAGGGGGCAGGACAGGAGCTTTTTCACACTACGTGCGCGCACACACACAATGCATCCCTATACATACACAGAAACACACAATGCATCCCTACACTCACAGAAACACAACATTCTTCCCTTACACACAGAGAAACACACAATGCATCCATTACACACACACACACAATGCAACCCTTACACATAAAGACAATGCATCCTTTGCACACATACACAGAAACGCACAATGCATCCCTACACCCAGAAACACAACATTCTTCCCTTACAAATAGAGAAACACACAATGCATCCATTACACACACACAATGCAACCCTTACACATAAATACAATGCATCCTTTGCACACATATACAGAAACACACAATGCATCCCTTACACACTCATGCAAACACACACTACTTCTCTTACATACACACAGAAACACAATGCATCTCTTACACATACTCAATGCACCCCTTACAGACACACAAACTGCATCTCTTACATACACAGGAACACACCTTGCATCCCTTTTGCATTCAAACACAGATTCACACAATGCATCCCTTACACACAACCAGAAACACACAATACATCCCTTATACATAAACACACACTGCTTTCTATCCCTTACACAAAAACACACTGCTTCCGCTACACACACACACACTGCATCACCTACACAAACTGGTATCCCTATACACTATATTCCATAAGCACGCACATTAGATCCTCTACAATAACACATAACACATCCCCTACACACTCCACTCCCTGTGAGCGAACACATGGGTGGAACATGTCGGTGGACTTATGGGTGGGCCTTATGGGCATACTCACCGTCAGGCCCTGGGGCCCAGACCTTGAGCTGTGTAAGGGGCCCCCAAAAATGGAGCTGCTTCTCCCAGAACATTGATTTTGTGACCACAGTTACAAACAGCCTCCAGAGATCCTGTTCTCCACCAGACCAGTGGAGCAAAACTGCAACCAGAGCCCATCACCATCCTCATCTGGTTGTAAGTAGGCAATCTAGTATATTATTAGTGACACTAATATCTAATTTACCTCACATTAAAGAGACACTATAGTCCCCAGAACCACTGCAGCTTAATGAAGTGGTTCCGGTGTCTATAGCCTGTCCCTGCAGGCTTTTTAATGTAAACACACACTGTATGCAGCACTGGCGTTAGTTCATATGGCAGATCATTTGGGTGGGGCATTGTGATGTCACATGGGGGGGGATTTTTCCTAGGGCGGCAAAAATCTTTGCACCGGCCCTGAATGTAGCTATGATCGGATCTCTGTAATGAAGTAGTATACAATTGTTAGCAATCAATGCTGTGACCTGTCTATATGTTTGTCAAAAGACTGCTTGAGTAAAACACAAATAGTGAACATTTAAGCAATGTTTTTAAAAAAAGGATAGATGAACAAGATACAGTATGTCCCCATAACCCCCAATCCTACGCCCCATCCACTCTTAAAACCTATGAAGGGATTTGTTGTGGATTCTGAAGCTGTATTAATTAATTAAGCCTAATTTTAAGACATGATAAGGAACGGATGATTGTTATTATGTCCTGATATGTAAAACCATGGTATTCAAAGGGGGTGTACTTTCTTTCCCCCCCACTCCCTGTAACCTGTAACTCCCTTTCCAATCCAGACCACCTTTCCTTCACAAGTAGGAGCATATGAACAATTTACATGATTTCCTCCAACCCCTTCCCCCCTGCCAATTTTACATCCATTCAACAATACAGGAGAACTTTAGGGAAAAAAGGATATTGGCTATTGAACCGTGTTGTGTGTCATATAGGGCATAAGGCACAGATGTGATATAGTTTCATCACCTCATGGGTAAAGGACAGGTCTACCTCTACTGAGGTTAAATCTATTTCTCAACTTTCCAGATGATAGTCCTTGGTATTGTTCAGGGAAGAGTCTCTTTCTGAACATTTATGCCATAGAGGAGTGAATGCTGCTCTCAATGGTCGAGGGTTTCAGATTCAGTGGGCAAGCAGGGAAATGCCCAATGTTTTAGCAAAGGCCTTCCTTCTAGAGATGTTAGTAAGGATGTGGGTCACATTGTCTCTATGGATTATCAATTTAAATCGGTGTTCCCACTTGTAACTAATTCCTTTAATATTGAATATAGTATTAGGTTTCTCTAGAATAATATTCAAGTTAGGCTCTTTCCTATGAGTCAATTTTAACTTGTACACACATAGGCACTTCACTGCACTGTGTGATACACGTTTTTGTTATGGTTTAAGTTTTTTCTTACATTTTTTGTTCTATGCCTATTTGGTAAGTTTAACAGGGAGAGAGGCTTTCTCTACTTTACTTTACTTTATCTGTCCTACTTTTGATTATTAGTGCTGCTGATCCTCCAGACAGTAACCTTGCTCCCTTTAGCATAGAATTAAGGTGAGATCTACTAACACCCTATGCGTTAAAAGGTCAGACCTCATTAAGCCTATATGTATATTGCAGAATTAGGTGTTTAGCAACTTTATCTCCTCACTTACTTAGGCATGGGAGTAGCCTTATAAGGCTTGTTCGGTATTTATTATTATTTGGAGTTAGTTTATTTCTGTGTTGATACTTTCTGTTACTTCAGATATTTAGTGGTCTCCCTCTGGTTACATTGTTCCATACCACTGGATGCTTTGGTGCCTACGTCTTTATCTCTAGTCAGCAATATATTCAGTTTGTGAATTTTTGCTTTTTTGTTTCTGTTGCTAGTATGTAGGGTTAAGCCTTTGGGTATTGCTTGTAGTGCCCTCCTGGTGCATGGGATCAGTGTGGAGGTGGTGTTTATTCCCTTTTACCCATTTCTTTCTATGTTTCCTAATGGCAAAGACAGCCCTGTCTATGTCAAAATAGGGAAGTCTTACAATTGCGTCCCTTGGTGTGGACTGGTTAGGAGCTGGGGTCTGAGCACACTCTGGGCTCTCTTGATGGTCTTGCAGGAGCAGAGACTGTAGAATTTCCTGTAGTGTTAGCAGTATGGTTTCTGGGAGTACTTTTTTCGGGAAGGCCACGTATGTGGATATTTCCACCTGCAATGGTTATTGAGGTCCTAGATCCCTTTCTCCAAAGAGAGGAGGTCATCAGTATACTTTTAAACCTGGCCAGTCCTTGTGCTCAGGTAAGCGAGCTGCTCCTTGACACCTGCAAGTTGCTGTTCCAGCTCTACGACCATGTGGTTTAATGTTTGCCATGGCATCCCAGAGAAGGTGCTGTAAATCTCTTTTAGTGAGTACGGCAGAGGATGCCTCACTTTGTTCAGATTCTAAATCGGACTCATTTGGTGCCTGGGAAGATGGCGACGCCAGATCTTGAAGGGTCCAGAAAAACAAGCTGACCACATGGTCAGGTCCTTGCATTTTTTATTTCAACACATGGAAAAAAACCTGGTCTCTGGGTTCTGGTAAGATATGTGCAGGGGTCTGTCATCTAAATTTAGTGTCACGAAAGCTAAATTTTGCTAATGCTGCACCCACTGTTATCTAAGCAAATGCCTTTCGCGTCCATCTTGGTTTGTGGCCAGGCTCCAGCCCTGCCAAGCTGTTTTAAGTTTAAAAAGTAGTAAGGGTATTAAATAAAAAAAAGTAAATTGTGGATGCAACTGAGTTTTTTTTCTAGTGTAGAGAATACTAAATAAATGATTGACAAATATAGATACAAATATGCTGATTATTCACTTATTATCCCTTATAAAATACATGAAACTGGTATATGATTAGTTAACCGCAAAGACATATTTCTTAAGTTGCAAAAAAGGGGTTCAGAATGCCCAGCACAATTTTATAGATACATCTGACTGGGTTTTTACTTTCATACCTACTCCCTTCTCTGTCTGCTCTTGACTTTTGAGTCACAGTTTAAAATGCTTGATTTTGCAATTTCACAGAAAATAGCAAGAACTAGCTTCATACCTTGGTACAGTTGTCAGCTTTGGGTTCTAGATCTTTCAGGCTAACAAGATCAATAAGCAAACTTGCCTCCAAAAACCCAGATTCAGCATCAATATGGAATATAGCCTTTGAATTCTCTAGAATAAGATTCAAGTTAATGGCAAAGCCAGCCATGTCTATGGCAAAAGGCCTTTCAACTGCGTACTTGACATCCCAACCGTCAAACTTTCCTTCCGCATTTACTTTCACTGATTCATAAAGTTGACCACCAACAAATGCAACAGGCCACACAGAGACCTTTTTCGTATATCTCATCTGTTTAAAAAAAGAATAGGTACACATATGTGTCACTAAATTATAAAGAATTGTTACATAAAACATGTTATAAAAATATGTTGAGAATAATCAGTAGTTTAAAAAAATTGTGTTTTAATAGTGATTGGATGTAATAAAAACAACTACATTTCTCTTCGGTAAATGTATAGTTAAATCAGAGGATGCAGTTTCTGGGCATATGGAATGGGGCAACTAATCCATGGTTATAATAATTCTCTTAGCATCCCATACAATTCTTAAAGGGGCACTGTAATCACCAGACCCACTGCAGTTTAAGGTAGTGGTTAAGGTTCCTATATTCTGTCCTTGCATGATCTCCAATGTAAACACTGACTTCTCAGAGTAAAGACAGTGTTTTGCTGCCTTGTAACACCTCTAGTGGCAGTCACTCAGACGGTCACTGAAGTGATTCCTATCTCAGTGCTGTATAGTGTGCTGCACCTACATTCAGTGTCTCCATGCTCTGCATCGAAGCACTGAACATTCCACACAGAGATGCACTGAATCAATTCATCTCTATGAGGAGATGATAATTGGCGAAGTGTTTTGCCGTGTATCTGTAATATCCTATGGAAAAGCATTGCACTGGCTGAGCTCATTAAGCTTTATAATCTCAGCCATGGAGGCCTGGCCATCCACAGGAAGAAAAGCATGGCGGGGGAAAATCACCATTCCATTCAATTGGAGGGGGGCCGGTCAGCTAAACAGACACACACTGACAAACACACTCACTGACATACACACACATACACTGAGAGACACACTTATTCATTGACAGACACACACTGACAAACACACACATCTACTGACAGACAGACACACGCTCATTGACATACAGTCACTCACTGACAGACACACTCAGTCACTGACAGATACAAATTGACTGACAGACATACACTCATTGATAGAGACACAAACACTCATTGACAGACACACACTCACTGACAGACACACACACTCTCACAAGTTAGTATTTCTTTGAATTAAATTTTATTCCTACCTTTGGGAGGACTGGAGTGAATAATTTTCATGGGTTTCAGTAGGGCTGCTGTCATTGTAAAGGTTCTTGCTCTGCTCCCTCGTGCACTTTTTAGTGATGCCGGGGAAGGAGTGATATTATATTCTGGCTCCCGGCATCACTGCAGGGTGCACAAGGCAGCAGAACAAGAAGCTTGCAGCTTTCTCGTCACCCAGTTCCTTTCCTTACAGCCAGCCACCTGCTGGCACGCCTCCACTCTCCCCCAGCCGGTTGTTCACATCTGAATGAACGGACTGACAAACCCAAGCGCCGGTAAAAAAATTCCTAGTTGCCATGGTGACCTGGCACATGTAATTTTTCAATAATATAATCAAAAGTACAAGGTGGAATATAAGAAGTCTACAGTACATGAATGATGGAATATTGTAAATAAACAGGAAGGATCTTTCAATGCTAAAGATTTACCTAGCAGCCTTTGAGTACTTCCAATCCAGCATGTTCCAGCATGAGACAAATGAGCTCCCTTAGTATGATCATTATTGTGAAAGTGTTACTTCAAGCTCTATGACCACTTCAGGATTTTAAGTAGTCATTGTACCTGTATTCTTCATGTGCAGCATTGTCCCATGAAACACTACACATAGAGAGATATACCTCTCTTCTACTGGAGTTGAAACTCCACGCACAGCATGCTCTCTCCAGATGGCCAATCGCAACACAGCTTCTCCCTTCATGCTACCACTGTCCTCCCTGACACCCCTCTTCATCCAACAAGGGACATCAGTGGAGGAAAATTGTGTTAAAGGGAGAACTTGGCCTCAGTATTGGAACAAAGGTAAGTTTTCGCTGTTATCTTTTTTGTTTGCTTTTTGTTTGCTTTTTTGGGAGAGGCTAGTCATATTGGAATAGCTACTCTGACCAAAACCAGTGGGTTGGGGGAGTTGAGTAGACTATTAAGATTACTGGTTGGCAGACATTTATCATTGTCTAGGAGTCTTACTTGTGAGGAACAAATTGCTCTATTTGATTTGATTGGTCAAGACAAATAAGTAACAGACCAAGAAAGTGGTCAAAAGTGTGTTGCAAATTGTAACATAGGTGTGCAATTAAGAAGATTGATCTGGAACTGTCACACCTGGTGAGGTGTTTACCATTATTTGGAATATGTAAAATGCCACATTTCATATTTCTGGGATGAGCATGATAACTGAAGAAAACCATTAAATACACACTATAATATGTGGATGTGTAAAAGAATGGCACCAGACCCATATGTTTTTGTTTTATTAAGGATAGCATTCTGTCCTTAGAAGCTAGTGTATATATCAAACATGCTCACCAACTGGGGTTACCGGAGCCCAGCATCCAGGAAGGATAGTCCCAGCAAATAGTTATGAAAAAAGAAAGGGGGATATCAACATAATTAATACAGTATCTGTAACTGATTCTCAATTCAATTGAAGAAAAAGCTGTTCCAAAATTCAAAGTTTATATTCCAAAGAAAAATAAAAAAAAATGACAGACAGCATAGCAAACACCACAGTTAAGTATAGAAAAGTATAACTAGATTAAAAAAAAAAACAATCTAAAAATATCATCTATTTATTTTTTCTATACTTACCTATGGTGTTTGTAATGTTGTCTGTTAGTTTTTAAACATTTTCCTTTGGAATAAAAGTTACCTTTTATAGATCTTGAGTTTTGGGGCAATCTTTCCTTTAGTTGATTTGAGATTCACTCAATGAATACTTAAATACTCATGGTAGAAACTACTTTTGGCACAAACCAGTAATACCTGTTATGTGTAAGCAGAAAAAAAGATTGTTCTACAGAAACACACACGCAGTAGCGATTGCAGAGAATATAGTGAGAATTTAGGTTCATATAAAAAACTCACCTCTTCAAATAGCTCCAAACTGTAGGTATTATCATCATCAGCAAAATATACAACCGCTGATGGAGCTTCGCCTGGAAGAAATTTGTTTCGTAGCCAGCTAAGGCCCAAGTTCCGTTGTAAAGCACCTTTTGACCCAGTCACTTCAGCTGATGTTTTAACACAAAGATGGGTATACTCCATTCCACATGTTTTTAAAAAGTTACTGACCAGTTTTGTTTTGTTTAATGAGTCTTCAACCACAATCCAGTGAATTGCAGGCACTTGACGAAAAGTATTAGCAATACGGGTGAGATCTGCCTTCTGTACAAACCGTGCGTAGGTTGGTGTAATTACAAAGATGATTGGCAACTTTTTGTGTGTATGAACACCAAGAACTACAGAAAAAAAGATATAGGTTTAAAATGTAATTTATTAAAGGTGCAACATGTCACCAAATTAAAAATGTTGCCACCGGGATGCTAACAATTCAATCCCTTTCCAAACAATACGCACTTGAGCTTTTCATTCAACTTTATGAAAGTTTTAGCAAATTAAACTTAAAAACTATTTGTTTTCCATACTGAAAACCTATATTTTTATATATTTGATTTAAGTGGGCTATATGTTCATCTAATTTAAGCAACTTCTACAACATACTTATAGACATAGCAAAATAAACAGCACCATATTCAAACTCTTTTCCCTTTATATATACCCACTAAACTTCCCATCTGAGCATTATCTCCATCATTAACGTGTGTATCTAGCTCCCAAATTACTACAATCTTAAAATCATCCCTCTTCTCCAAATTGTCACATGTTGGCTATGCGCTTATACATTCCTTATTCTTAAGAGTTAAGTTGAACTGCCATTTCCTAAATGTTTTAATATTATAACTACTAATCCCTATATTTAACTTTTTATTTTGAGTTGTGAAAAAGTAAATAAAAAGTTTAAATCTACACTATATCCTGCAATTTGGCGTTTCTCCGGCAGCTCCCTGACAGTTATTGTCATAAACTCTGTGCTTTGCACCTGGTCATCAACATACAGAAAACATAAAGAAATAAAACAATGTTTGCATTGGCGTAGCCAGAAAATGCAGCATCTCATTAAGAAAGGCTAACAAATAATAGGGGATTTCAGTGTTTTAGTCAATGGTGCAAATTCCAGGAAGTGACAGTTTACCTTTAAAGTATTAATAACATGTAACATACCATCCTACTGAGTACCCAGCCATCAAAATGTACCAGCACCTTTCAGAGTTACATATAGGTAAAAAAACAGACTGAAGTTCGCCAGGTTAATCTTTTCTCAAAACTATGATTCTGATATTGAAGCAAATGAAAGTAAAAAAAAAAAAAATAATAATTTGATGTGACTTTTAATTCTGCCACATATATTGTAAACAATCCTTATTGACTCCAAATTGGTAATTATAGCAACACATTTATATTGACATTTTCCTACACCAAACATGTACCCATCTTCACAGTAATCCTTCCTGATACATTCCTGCACTAAAATCGTTTTTTTTCATTAAACAGTACAAGTGGTGTCCTCCTTGGGTAAAAATATATATCTGCATCACATCCCTGTTTATAGAGTATACTTATAAAATGCAATCATTCTCTCAGAAACTGTTATCTGTAACTGATTCTCTCACCACATTCCATTCATTCCATCCACCTTACTTTTTTTTCAATTTAAAGCTTAAAGGGACACTATAGTCACCAGAACAACTACAGCGTATTGAATTTGTTCTGGTGAGTAGCATTATTGCCTTCAGGCTTTTTGCTGTAAACACTGTCTTTTCAGAGAAAATGCAGTGCTAACATTATAGCCTAGTGATAACTTCATTGGACACACCTTAGATGGCTGTTAGATATCCTTCCTGGGTCATGGCTGCCTTAAATGCATCCAAACATTCAGTGTCTCCACCTTCTGCATGCAGACACTGAACTTTCCTCATAGAGGTTCATTGATTCAATCCATCTCTATGAAGAGATGCTGATTGGCCAGGGCAGTGTTTGCATTGTGCTGTCTCTGCCCCTGATCTGCATCCTTGTCAGTCTCAGCCAATCCTATGGAGAAGCATTGTGATTGGATCAGGCCACCACTTCTGATGATGTCAACAGACAGTTTGTTTTTCTGAGGCAAACCGCATGCAGAGCTACAGCTTCAGGTTTGTATACAAGTAATATTTGGCTATTTTTTAAGGAGGCATGAGGAGCCCTGGGGGCTAGATGGTGGTTTTAACACTATAAGGTCAAGGATACATGTTTGTATCCCTGACCCTATAGTGTTCCTTTAAACAGGCAAATTATGACTATATTCCATTATGGTGGCCTGTTCAGATAATTCACTAATTGTTCAGCTTTTCATTTTCCATAACTCTAAACCCAGCAACATTCACCAGTGGTGGTCTATGTACCACGCGTAACACCCACATACCATCTTGAGCTTTCCACAACATCATGTACACAAAATGTCCTCCACATCAGCTAACTGCCTCAAAGGCACCAGACCCGACACTGACTTTTTACAATGCCTATAGCTGTGTAAACACTTCTCTCTTGTCATTTTAGGATCTATGATTTTCTCTGTGCAGACCCAAAAATTACTTTTTCCCTTACCTTACAGTTTGCCATATTTGCCATTAGCAACATAATCGGTTTGACAGCTTTTAATGCACTCCTTATTACACTACAAAGAAATCTACCTTGTGCGCATGTACCGACTTGTTACACACAACCTGTAGGAAGATTCAAGTCAACCACAATAAAATGATACCTCTCCTTTCTCTTTTTTCCACTAGAGTCTCTCTGACTTCTATAACATTCCCTCTGTATAAATTGCTTTGTTTCCATTAACACGCTTTTCTTCCTTTTACATTTTCCCCTTGTATGTGTATGTTTATGTATGTGTCTGTCACTCTTAACTATGACCTTCAATCTCCTAGGTTTGTACCTTCATGAGGCATTGCCTGAGCATTTACTCTGTTGAAAACATCCCAGTAATTATAAGTGAACCTTCGTTTAAACTTACATATGGTTCATTCTGTCTTTCCTATAAAAAATCTAGCTTTTAAAGTAATATTCTTTTAGCCCTTTAATGTCATATTCTTTTAGCCCTTTATTGACAAAAAAATGGCTATCATGCATATTTTGAGTCTTATTTATTTATTTTTCACAAATTTCTTTCAGAATGTATGGTTTTACTCGTTATAACTTTTTTATGTATATAGCAAATTAATAACGTATTTTTTAATCCTGATGTATGCTACTCTTGTAAATAATATACCTTTGTCTATACATCAGAGATATCAATATACCATTACCAGACCTTTGTAAATTAATAGGGCCCTATTAGTAAACTGTCTTTTACAGTATCTCAGTTCCTCATGTGATGCATTCTGAATATTATTGTTGGATGTTTTTTTGCAGTAATCAGCGCAGTAATAATATGGGGTAAAATAGTGAGCCCCCATGCAGCAGTCCTTTGTCATTACAGTAGGATTCGGTATTCATGGACGGTAAACCCATATACTCTCAGCCAATCTCATTCAGCAAGCTGAAGTATTTAGGGGTCTGGAGTTTCCCTTTAACAAAAGTATTGACAAAAGGAGTGACTTGTCTTGAGGGTAAAAATCTAATGCCTTTTAACCTATCTTGTTACATAAAGTTACTTTGCTTCAATGTTTGTGACAAAAAGTAAGACTTATTGGCTCTTTGCCCTGTTTTGTTGTACAGTAGGCAGGGTCAAACTGTTTCAGGTCCTTGTTTTTCGCTGGCCAGAAATTTCAAATTCACTATGAATTAACTTTGGATTCTCAACAACTCACATTTTATTATATAGAACTCTCAGCAATATTTCTGCCTAAGGTTTGCATTTAGATTTCTATTTCATTTAGAGCTTTTTGAATTTGCATGTGTGAGCCTCAGGTGCATGAGAGTTTATGGCAAAGTATGGCAAAAGACTGAGTTTTACCTTCCTTTTGCAATACGGTACCATTGCCTATTGATAATGGCTGAAGATGTTCTCACAAAAAGCACAAAGGATGCCTTTTTCCTCCATGGATCTCTATTAGGTGTTAGCGCTCATGGTTAGTTTACAAAGATGACACATTCTCATTAGCTTCTTCTGCCCAAAGATAAAGATCAGGAGATGGCATTGCGAAGAGAGAAAGCGTCAGGTAAGTGTGCAAAAATGTAGTATGTTAATGTTTGTAATCTTGTAAAGCCATTCTAAAAGCCTCATTTTTGAAACTTCCCTTTTTAGTCGTGCATGCTTTATTGTTTGTTAACTAAAAAATAAAATAAAAAATCTAAAAATTATTTAATTTGAGAAAACAAATGTAAAGAGGTTTAATCTGTTTTCTACTACAACATATTGCGCTTTAAAGGTTAATTATCTAATCAGATCAATTAAAACATTTGTGTTTCCATAATGTATACAATCAGCTAAATGTCAGACTTTGAACCGTCATATATATTCATATTGACCTCCCAATATAAACATTCAGAGCAGAACTTGTACTACATTCTCTATTGTTCCACTTTCTTGAAAATATTAGAATACAAGAAAAGTAAATCAATAAGTGCTGAGTTTATTTCTCCAGATTATTTGGGGGAACTCAGCAGGGTTCTAACTCTGTGTGCCCACTATATTGTAAAGTGAAAAATACCCAGTGCTATTTTATTTGTGGTCTCTGTAAGTATTTAGTGCGTAATAAGATGCATTGTTTTCTTCTTTTTATCTCTCAAGGCCATTTATCTGTAATAGTATTAGCGTTAATATTTGCACTTGTGCTTAAGTTGTTTTAGCAATAAAGAATCAGCATTTAGCTCAAATTCCATTTAGCATCATGAAAAACATCTTTATTGCTACTATTTAGACCTGTTACACAAAATAACCACGTGTCTAAACATACAAATACTTTATTTCAGGTTTTGATGTAAACTTCATATTTTTGACTCTTGAAATTATTGTTCTCAATAGTTGCCAGTTTAATTGTAATAAAACAGTTTTAAAAGTATTTACCATTTTCAAAAATAAATATTTAAATGTGTAATTAGAATGTATTTTGCCTTTGTTTGCTACAATATATGCTACAATATGCACAATTTACACCAAAATAGCAGAATTAGAAAGTATATATATATTTATTGTATTTGTTTCTAATTCTGTTATTTTGGTGTAAATTGTGCAAGTCAGTTTTAGATCACTACAACTGCATATTCTTAAACAACGCTTTACGAAAAAAATAAAGATTCTAAAATATAATAGAAAGCAATAATACTTACCTTTGCTGAACTTGTACACAGTACTGTACAGAAAGAGAATTGTGCAGAATAATAAAATAAATACAGGAAAAATATATTTTGACTTCATAATGGCAAATGCAAGGATGTATTAATATTCCAGAGACGTTTTAGAAATGACAACGACTTTATTTTCAGTTAATGTTTAACTTGGTACAGATGAGATTGATGTGTAGCGAAAATATATTATATGTAAGTACCCAATTGTTGTCCTTTGAGATGAGCTAACAATGATGTTGTGCAGTGTGCAGTTAGTAAAGGGTGGGGAGAGTGGCATGCAGGTGCTACTTGCTGTGAAAGAATGGAGTGTCCCTTTAAATTTCACATTTTTCTGTGACTTTCTGCCTTTTTCTTTTTCATACTATCATTTTTTACTCTTCACAACATTTACTGTTCCAATACGTGATAAAGTTATTTAGTATGTATACACATGTATATGATGTATAATTATAATTCTATTAAGCTAGACAGCTGTGTGAAGATATAATTTATTACACTTCTCTGTAGAAACTGTTTTCACAATTAGCAGAACATTTTAACTCCTAAATAATTCAGTTAATCCCATTGTTCTTTTAACAGTTATTTTATTAATACATGGAGCATTATTTAGCTTTACAATGTATTTTCTGTAACTTATTGTCGCATAAGCTTTCCAAATAATTTTATATTTTTGGATAAACGTTTTAAAATAATTTTATATTATAAAAAATATTAGATTTTTTTTATTTTTGTTGGTATATCAATATATATATTTTTATATATGATATATGTTTTGATATTTTATTATGTCGAAAAAGTCATTTGAAAAGTTTATCCAAAAATATTAAGTCACTGGAGAGCTTATCCAACTACATCAAATTGAGACCTAAATAAGTGGGTGGACTAATTATTTTAAAAGAAAACTCTAACATTAAAAATATTTAATTTTAAGTGTTAGTCTTCCTTTTTAGTGCATTTGCTGGGTTCCCTTTGTAAAAAAAATAAATATATATGTTGGTGCTATATAAACATGCTTATAATAATAATCAATTTTGCCAAGAAACAAGAGTATTTTGATGGTTTTCATGTGAATTCAGATTTTACCATACTCTGCAGTAGCTGCAAATCCTGTCAATTTGAAGAAAAAACTGGAATTTAAGTGTTTATGTATTGTTTATTAATTATTTTTAGGATTATTTTAATGACTTCATAAATTCAGGTAAACCCCTTCACTCTGAAAACTGTCCTTAGGAGACAAACGTATGTCCTTCTTTAACGGTCACCAGGTAAACACTAATACAGATGACTCTTGGACATCATGATATGTACCAGCCAATTACCTGGCATTTTTCCGTATGCAATCAGTCTTCGTATGACATGCTCCGACCATATAGTGGGAGTTTTGAGTAAGTCCTTTTGCAGTTACAGTTCTGTCTAACTTCTGTTTATTTCAGAAGCATACATGTACAGTGTCTGATTAGGGTAAGTACAAGATTATTGTAATATTTAAATATTATACTTTTACTGATTGTTTGATTGCTGTTTCACTGGTATTGATTGATTACACTGCCTACAAATATGTGTCTTTTGTTTGGGGTGTTCGCTTGAAAAAGACCCATTGTAGGATCGAAACATTGCTGTATACTGTGTTCCAATAAATGTGCCTTGTTGAACTTTGGAGCGCCTAGGCCTTTTTACTATTCCCTGGATGCAATATTGTGTGGGGACTATGCTAGGAAAGACTGACAGGCACGGAAAATTGGTACCAATGTGCGTATCTACACACCAAGCTTCCATTCGCACTCACAGCAATATGGAGTGAGAAGGTGTACTAAGTACTGCTCTCAGCCTGCTCTCATAAATGCTTGCTCTGCTAAATGCCATTGTTTTCATAAAAAAATATAATAAATAATAAACTCCTTGATCACAAAGTTTCATTGCGATTGAATAGTCTTCAAGACCTCTACACACTTCCAAATTGAAACTAACTACCTTTTAAAAGTAAATTGACCCCTTCATCAGTTTATCATACAGTGAAGAAGGGGTCTCAGCTTTATCACTCATTGTGATCATTATATAGATAATGGTGAGTAAGTGCTGAAATTGCTCCCGAATCCCCCCATTGCTTCTATCCTTCCCTTATTTAAAAAAAAAAAGAAGAAGAAGAAGCAATTTAACTCCTGCATCAGTGAGGCTGTGAGTGCAAAAGGCTTCAAGGTCATTTTAGTTAATATCCCGATGGTCCCTAAAAACCCGATGTCCCTCAAAGAACTATTTAACCCTTTCCTCACAGTATTATACAGCAATGAACCCAAGTCTATCTTTCACTCACAGAAAGAATTGAGGTAAGTTTTAAATGCATTAGCCTCTCTATTTTTTTAAATTTTGGTTTGGAAAATCCAGCAAGTGTTCTCATTTTGTTAGGATATATATTAACCCCTTAAGGACTGAGCCAAATGTACATGTTTTGATCAAAATAAAACATAAACAGAACTTGGAATTTAAATATATGTCTGTTCAATCGTAATTCACCTCTTTCATATTAAGTTCACCCACACTTATTATATATCATTTTATTCAGGAGAAAATGGGCTTTAATTTAACATCAAATATTTAGCTATAAAACATAGTTTATTATGAATAAAATATAAAAAAGTGAGAAAATACTGTTTGTTTTTACTGCAATAAAATGCACATATTTGTATTTAGCAATGTCTCACTTGTAAAACACAACCCCCTATGTGCAGGTTTTATGGTGTTTTGGGAAGTTACAGGGTCAAATATAGCATGTTATATTTTTCATTTTTTTTCACAGTGAAATTTGCCAGATTGGTTACATTTTCCTTTGAGACCATACGGTAGCCCAGGAATGAGAAATACCCCCATGATAGCATACCATTTGCAATAGTAGACAACCCGAGGTATTGCAAATGGGGTATGTCCAGTCTTTTTTAGTATCCACTTGCTCACAAACACTGTCCAATATTAGCGTTAACATTTATTTGTGTGTGAAAAATGCAAAAAAACTATTTTGAATGCCAATTGTAGTTTCCCGAGTACAACAGTACCGCCCATGTACAGGTTTTATGGTGTCTTGGAAAGTTACAGGGTTAAATATAGTGCTAGCAAATTCAATTCTCTGGACTTTCTGCCTGGGTTATCAGAATTAAAATATATATATATTTTTAATTATTTTTATTTATATACAGGTGTATATATAGTGATATATACATATATATTTATATAAATATATATATATTTTTTTGTTCTAAGTGTATTTTGATATCAATATATATATATATATATATATATATATAAATATATAAAATACAGCTAAAATGAAATTACACAAATATATTTTTTTAATTAATA
Source organism: Pelobates cultripes (assembly GCA_933207985.1). Classification (NCBI taxonomy): domain Eukaryota; kingdom Metazoa; phylum Chordata; class Amphibia; order Anura; family Pelobatidae; genus Pelobates; species Pelobates cultripes. The sequence continues at coordinate 58,338,268 of OW240919.1, forward strand.
ATTTTTTATTATTTTTCATTAACGTATTTATATATTTTATATATATATATATATAATTATATATATATATTTAATTAATATCATTCTACGTGTCTTTTGATGTTAATATATATATAGTTATATATATATATATTAATATTAAAATACACTTAGTGTATGTGTGTATATATATATATATATATATATACTTAGATCATATAAACAATATATATATTTTTATATATATATATATATATATATATATATATATATATGATCTAAGTATATATTATTTTATTTTAAACTGTTTTTAACCTTTACCTAACTTTTTATAGGCAGCAGGGGGACCCCTGGATGGCGTGGACGTGCTATGCCGCCCGCCGGTGTTTAGAGCCGGTCCCCAAGGACAGTATAGCACATCCGCCGTTCTTAAAGAGTTAACATATATATATATATATATATGTATATATATGATAGAGTAGAGATAGTACTCCAAGGACTTCAAGTGGTAAAAAATAACTTAACTTTTATTCAGCAACTGCCACAGTTGATCAACGTTTCAGTTCTACAACAGAACTTTCGTCAGGTACCTTATAGGTATTTAGAGCCCCCACCCACCGCTCAGGGGTGGGTGCCAGGGGGGAGGACTTTAGGCCCCCCTTATTCTAATTTAGGGCCCCCACCCACCGCTCAGGGGTGGGGGACAGGGGAGAGGACATTAGGTTCCTCCCCTTATTGGTATTTAGGGCCCCAACCCACCGCTCAGGGGTGGGGGCCAGGGAGGGGGACATTAGGTCCCCCCCCTTATTCTAACTTAAGGCCCCCACCTACTAGACATGCCCCTACTCGCGGTATACCGAGTAGGGGCATAATTTACTAATATTAAGTAATCTTTAGGTCTTAGCCTTTTTCAGCCTTTTAGAAGATAACTCTCTAATACCGTGGAAATTAGGGCGTTATCTACTTATTCATTCCTGTCATTCCATTGACAGGCTAAGTAACTTACATTTTATATGAATGTGTGTTACTTGAAGTGTTGCAAATGCTTACAGCTGAATCCTGGCTATGTTTGTATACTTTTTATTTAAACTTGTATACAGTGTAACATTCTTCATTCTTCCACTGGGTAAGTATATTAGTACTTAGGCAATACTGTGCTTCAGAACTTCGGCACTTTGACACTTCGGAACTTTGACAATTTCGGAATTACGGAACTTCGGAACTTCGACACTTTGGAAATTCGGTAATTTCGGAATTTCGGCAATTCGGACATTCGGAAGTACCCGAATGTCCGAATTGCCCAAAATTCGTCCGAATTCGCATTCAGACCGAAACGAATTGCACATGTCTAGTTTCTTCTAAAAGGCAGTCTTCATTTGAAACAAAGACGTGGAGACAATAAAGGCTCAGAGAGGAGCCGAAACGCTGTCTCCACTATCTTGTTTCAAATAAAGACTGACTCAGGTGTGCCTGGATATTTCCATTCAACACTTTATAAAGAGACTATTCCCTGAAGAATACCAAGGGCTATCATCTGGCAAGTTGATAAATTTATTCAACCTCAGTTTGGATAGACCTGTATTTTACCCATGAGGTGATGAAACTATATCAAATTTGTGCCTTATACCCTATATCAGTGTTTCCCAACCCAGTCCTCAAGGCACACCTACCAGTCCAGGATTTAGGGATTACCCAGTTGTGTCTAAGGTGTTTTTTTTCTTCTTTGTAAAAACACCTTAGACACAACTGGGTAATCCCTAAATCCTGGACTGGTAGGTGTGCCTTGAGGACTGGGTTGGGAAGCACTGCCCTATATGACCCACAAAATGGTTTAATACACAATATATGCTTTTTTCTAAAGTTCTCCTACTTTATTGTTGAATGTATGTAAAATTGGCAGGGAAGGTGGGGTGGAATCATATTGTTCATATGCTCCTCCATGAATAAGGAAATTGGTTTGGGTTGGAACCAAAAACACAGAAAACTGCATGAAATGTATGTATCTATGTAAGTGTGTGTGTGTGTATATATATATATATAGATATATATATTTATGAAACAACATTTCAAAACACTAACTATATTATATTATGTTAGTATGTTATTATGTTGTTAGTCTTAGATACTCAACATATCAAAATTAGGTCTATAATCTATAACTGGCAAAAATCTGAAAATCCTTGGCAAATAAGAATAAATTGATTAATCAACTTTCATTTTTTTTCGTAGGTGAAAGTGTGAATGTACTTTTTTAAAAACATTTTGCATTTTGTTTTAAGATATACTTTTATATAGTGTTCACAAAAATAAATTCGAAGGGAGCTGTAAAAGTGCATGATATAAATTTGTGCACTAAACAAATGCATGCTGACTTTTTTTGTACTCCATAATTTTACAGCCTCTTCAGCAGCACCACAATTAACTCGTTAACTACCAAGTGGTTTGAAAAAGAAACCTGCTTGAAGAAGTGGTTTTATCAGTCTGTACAGATGTTTAAACAGCAACTAGATGCATACTTGTGAAAACATAACATTCTATTATATAATTTTTCAATTGTAGGGTAATAGGTTCTTGATCCAAGGACTGACTGCCATTATGGGGTCAAGAGGGATTTTCTTTTCTAATTTGTTGCAAAATTGGAAGTGCTTCAGACTGTTTTTTTGCCTTCTTTTGGATCAACAGACAAAAAAACATGTGAGGAAGGCTGAATTTGATAGACACGTGTCTCTTTCACACATTCTTTGTAGATTGTTTCTCTTGTCTATTATTTTTCTTGCACACTATGTATCTCTTAATTCCTTTACTGCCTCTATGTGCATACTCACACTTCACATAGACTTTTACAGTGTGTCCTCTTGTGTCTTTTATTTTCTTCTACTTTCTGGGCCATCATCATAGAGGCTACTTTTTATTTTATCTGCTAGCTTCTTTGCTTGTTTCTGTATGTCTTTGATATATTTGTCTTGTTTACTGTTTTCCACTTGGTGCTTGTTTTTAACTCTCCAATATTATGGAATCTTTATCTAATTTCAACACGATTTGATTTACATTACATATTTTTTTAAAGTACTCTTTAGATGGTCGTCCAGTTGTTCAGCAACCATGTCTGTTATACTTCACTTAAGTGCCTCTACGTCACTTTAGATTTTTGTGATTGGTGGTTTGGGTGCACACAATCACAGTGTGTGTCTGCCAGTATGTATTGGTACCTGTGTATGCATGTCTGGTATTGTGTAACTGTATATGGGAAGGATAGTCTGTGTCTGGAATTTCTTGAGGGAAAGAGACATAAATAGGGGCTGGAAAAGGGGAAAAGAGGCAAAGGAGCTGAAGTGAGAAAGAGACACACAGAGGCTGGGGTGAAGAAACACACACTGGGGCTGAGGTAAAGAGACACCTAGAAGGGCTGGTGGGAAGAAACACATAGAGAGGTTGGGAGAAGAGACAAGAAAACCTATATACATGATTTCTGTGTGTGGCTGCATACCCTGGCAATCATGTGTACATGACTGTCAGCATGAAGGGACTAAGTAATACATTTTCTGCTCAACCTTTTTTTATTGTTTGGTACTGTGATGTGACTTCCTAGACTAAGAACACAACCACTCAACTCAGAAATGTTGCCTAAGGCTCATGCTGTAAACCATGCAGGAAGGTCTAGAATTAAATTCCAACCTGTGAGCTGTAACTTACCATTGAAGTGATGAGGCCATGACTCATTAAGGCCATGCAATCTGTGATGCAATGCATCACAGACCAGAATGAGAGATATAAAAAGTTTTCCTAATTATCCCCCTGTATATAGTAAAAAGATAGAAAACTGTTTGTTTGTTCTGGCAAACAATACAGAATTGTATCAAAGATGTTGCATATACATCCTGTTGCTCTGCATCACTATTGTCACACATACCAATAGGGATCAATAAAGGGGTCACAGTGGAAGGGGGAAATCAATGGAAGAGAAAACAATTATTCGGAGAGAGGACTGGCACAGGGATAAATCAAAGAGAGTAGAGGAAATGGGAGAAAAGATTTTTTTAAATAAGGAAATTATCATAATAATATATATTAGAGAAAGAACTACAATGTAATGCCTTCAGTAAAGAGGAGAAAGCATTGCAATAGAAGAGGGAAACTGAGAAAAGAATAGTAAAAATCACAGAAGAGAAGAACGAGTGATGGAAAAAAGGGAGAGAAGGGGTATATGGAAATAAGAACAGTGGAAGAGAAGAAGGGAAGAGGAAGAGAGCTGTAGAATACGGGAAATGACAATATGATGTAGAAAGTGTTTCCGTTGACTGGAAGCATAATGGAAAGCTTGAGGAAATTAAGGAATTGTAAATTAAGCTAACATAGAGTACTAATAATCTTAATTTTAGTAATGACAGGAGGCGAGTATTTTGCATTGACTTTCTTTACTTTAAAACTCCAGCAGCAACATGTCAATCAAAAACTTTAACCAATCAGAAAACAACAGTCATAACAGATATAAAGTAAGACAGCCCCCAATCCCTCCTCTTTCTTTGGTGTGAATGTAGATAGTGCCTTTTAACTGGAAACTGAAAACTGTAGAAACTTGAGCATCCTGATAACTCCAAACTATAACAAGTGTTTGAGGGAATTACATTCCGCTTGTAGTTACTGGAAGTATTCATACTGAAAAGAAGAAGAAATAAGTGAAAGGTATTGGTAGTGACCGTGATTCCATAGCTCACCCTTGTTCATAAATACATATTATAATGCGTATAAATTGAATAATATGAAACTCGAACATAACATCATAAATATAATATCAAACCTTCCAGAGTTGTCATTAATTACATTCTAGAGAAAGGACTATAAGTTATAGCAGAAGATAGTACATAGATAAGAGTAGTACAAAATATATAGATAAAAGGGAGGGAAACATAAAAAAAGGGGGGAAAATGCTCGCCTCCTGTCATTACTAAAATTAAGATTATTAGTACACTACATTAGCATTATCTACAATTTTACCACATGACAGGAGGCTTCATATTTAGCATTTTTAACTTTATTCGATTAGAGAAAAAGAAGCGTGAGAAGGACAGAAACAAAAAATCCTAAAGGCCTCTTCCCGAGACCAGTCTGCCGAACGCATGATGTCTCATTGGGACGCGTCGAAAAAGCCTGTGTCGCTGCTGTGCCCTGTACGGAGTGAGCCCCGAAACAAGATTCAACACCCGCCAAAGTCAGGAGCCAGGGGACCCATCTAGCCAGAGTAGTAGAGACCAGTTTGTGCAGTTTGGTGTATGACACGAGAAGTTGAGCCGTTGGGGAGCCACGTAAAGAGGTGATAGTTTCCACGTAGTTAAGTATCATCTTGACCACGCAAAGTTATGGATTCCTTGGAGAAAAAAGGGTAAAAAAAACTGTAATTGAATCCGTCTTAGTACGACGGGATACCGAGAAAGACGCGCCATCTGGGGTAATTGATAAACTGTCGACATCAAAGGCCCTAACGTCTGCCACCCGACGATAAGAGACCAGACAAAGTAGTACTGTCAGTTTTGCTGACAGCTGTCGTAAGGTCAGCAAAGTGCTGTCCAGGCCATTCCTGTAAAAATCGCAACACCACATCGACGTCCCAAAGCCTCGAATATTTCAGAGCCGGAGGACGTGATAAATGAATACCTCTCAGTAGTCTACAGATCAGAGGATCCTGTCCTGCTGGTCGACCCTGGATCCGCCGACCGTGAAACATTAATGGACCAATACGATCTACCCGTTGAGAATAAATGAGATAGGACATTGAGAATTACGGTGGTAGGAGCCGAAAATGGATCAGATTCTCTCTCCAAACACCAGCCAGACCATTTGTTCCAGGCAGCGAGGTAGCTCTGTCTGGTTCTGGGTGCCCAAGAATCCCATAGCAGATCCTTAGTGATTTGCAATAGACCATCTGTAGCCCAAGCTCCCCTGAAATCGTCCAAGCCACTAGATCTAGTCGTCCTTGAAGTACCAGAGGATATGGTTCTCCCTAAGGGCCAGATAGTAGGAGGGGTAGAAGGAGAGGATGGTTGTAGGATAGTTCCAGAAGGTCCGGGAACCACGCTTGACTCTGCCATAGTGGTGTTAGGAGGAGCAGAAATATCCTCTGGTTGCATATCCCTGGTGTACCACGCTCGCCAACATGAAAGGCGTAAGACCCCCGGTACGGCCAGGTCTGAAGGAAAGCGTACACTGCTTCGCATTCTGGATTCAGTAGCCAGCTGAAGAACCTGGGCAGTTGAAGATTGGTCCATGAGGCAAATAGGTCAATGATGATGGGACCTCTGCATTTGTACAATTTTTGGAATATCGACTTGTGGAGGTGCCAGTTGCTGCTGTCCCTCCAATGTTGTGAATAACAGTGTGAATACCTGTTGGATAATCCCTGTAGGTATTCTGTCTGTAACATGATATTGTGGGAGAGACAGAAACTGTAAATGTCTTTTGTCGCATCTGTTAGTGCCCGGAAGCGAGCTCCGCCCAGACGATTGATATATTGGATTGCTGAGATGTTGTCAATGACCATCAGGATGCAGCAGTCAGACATGTGGCTGGCCAGACTGCGGATGGCAAAGGAATCTGCTATCAGTTCTAGGCAGTTGATGTGCAATTTCTGTTCCTCGAGTAACCAGGGTCCTTCTGTGGATGATCCCGCACAATGTGCTCCCCAGCCCCATAGGCTGGCATCCGACGTCATATTCCAGCTCCCGGCATCACTCTGCGGCACATGAGGGATCTGAGCAGAGTGCTCAGGGGAAAGTGCTCCCTCACCAGCACCGCCTGCCCAACCGCCCAGCAGCCTCACTAGACCCCAGGGAGAGGGAACCCCCCCCCCCCCGCATTCCCAAAGGTAAGCTTAAATTATAAAAAGTGAGTGTGAGTGTCTGTTAGTGTGTGTGTGTGTGTCTGTTAGTGTGTGTGTGTGTGTGTGTGTGTCAGTGTATGTGTCTGACTGTGTGTGTCTGTTAGTGTGTGTGTGTGTGTGTGTGTGTCTGTTAGTGTGTGTGTCTGACTGTGTGCCTGTGAGTGTGTGTTTGTCTGTTAGTGTGTGTGTCTGTGAGTGAGTGTGTGTGGTCTGTTAGTGAGTGTGAGTGTGTTTGCATGTTAGTGTGTGTGAGTGTGTGTGTGTGTCTGTTAGTGAGTGTGCGTGTGTCTGTTAGTGTGGGTCTGTGTGTGTCTGTTAGTGTGTGTCTGTTAGTGAGTGTGTATTTATCTTAAAGTGAGTGTATGTGAGTCTGTTAGTGAGTGTGTGTCTGTTAGTGTGTGTCTGTGTGTGTCTGTTAGTGAGTGTGTATTTGTCTATTAGTGAGTGAGTGTGTCTGTTAGTGAATGAGTGTGTCTGTTGGTGTGTGTGTATGTTAGTGAGTGTGTGTTTGTCTGTTAGTGAGTGTGTGTCTGTTAGTGAGTGAGTGAGTGTGTCTGTTAGTGAGTGTGAGTGTGTTTGTCTGTTAGTGTGTGTGTGTGTCTGTTGCAGGGGGGAAGGGTTGGGTGAGTGTGGTGCAGGGGGGGCGCCTGAGTTTTGTCCTGCCTAGGGCAGCACAAAACCAGGATACACCACTGGGCTCACCCCTACGTGCAGCTGTAGCAAGCAGTCTGCATACAAGGCATATCCAGCACATATACAGAAATTGACTGTAAGGTTAATAGTCTGGCATGAATTTGTAAGCATTAATTAATAAGCACTAGTTGTATAGAGGGGGGATTAATCCTTTATAATATATCATGTGCCACCATACAGTAATGGCCCATATAGAATGTTACTATATATAAATAGATATAATTGTGCAGAAAAACTTGTATATTGGCTGTAAGTTCACCTTGTATGTTCACCTGTGTGCCTGAGTGTGCTGGGAGTGACAGGTGGTGTCTCCACTTGCAGTTAGCTGCAGGCCGGATTACCGAGTGCCGGATTAACGTTCAGATCTCAGGAAAGTGAACTCTAGCCCCACAGGCTAGAGTTCACTCTCCACTGGACCACCAGGGATGTCAGCAGAACGGTCCCCCCTCCCTACATAAGGTAAGAAGGGAGGAGGATATTAACTAATCTGCTCTCACCTCCACCCCCACAATCACCCAAACATACATAACACACACACATACAGCACACAAACAGCACCCTCACACACATGGCACACAAACAGCACCCACACACACACAGAGCACACAAACAGCACCCACACACATACAGTACCTACACACTGTCCACACACATACAGCACATACACACACACAGCACACAAACAGCACCCACACACATACAGCACCTACACATATACAGCACCCTCACACACACAGCACCCACACACATACAGCATACAAACAGAAACCCCCCCACACACACAGCACCTACACAAATACAGCACCCTCACACACACATATACAGCACCCACACACATACAGCACACAAACAGCACCCACATACACACAGCACCCACACAGCACCCACACACACACAGCAGCCTCACACACAGTACACTAACAGCACCCTCACAAACACACACACACCGCACCCTTACAAACACACAGCACCCTCACACACAGCACACTAACAGCACCCTCACAAACACACACACAGCACCCGCACACAAACAGCACACTAACAGCACCTCACAAACACACGACACCTACACACAGCACACAAACAGAACCCTCACACAGCACACTAACAGGACCCTAACAAACACAGCAACCTCACAGCACCCTCACAAACAGGGCCGCCATCCGGGCTGCTCTGGCAGTCTGAGCCCCACATTCCTTATGTGCACATATAGATAGCGATTTTCGTCCTCCTTCCAGCTCCTCTCTTTCTAACTTTCCTGCGGCCGCCAGAGCGTTGCCACGGGTTACCATGGCAACGCTCCACACAGCACGCAGGCCGGTCTCGCGAGAGTTCATCAGAGAGGAGCTGGAAAGGAAGACCGTGTGTGATGCTGAACCCCCTCTCTGCAATTTACCGTGGCTGGCCCCCTCCACCATGCCACTAGACCACCAGGGAATGCCATCTCCCCCCTCCCTGGCAAGGTAAGAAGCAGGGAGGGGGGAATAAAATCAAGCACACACACTACATTCACTAAACACACTCTGCACTACACACTCTGCACTACACACACTCACACTACATTCACTAAACACACACTACATTCTCTAAACACACTCTGCATTAAACACACACACACACTACATTCACTACACACACTCTGCACTACACACACTCACACTCCATTCACTAAACACACTCTGCACTACACACACACTACATTCTCTAAACACACTCTGCACTACACACACACTACATTCACTACACACACTCACACTACATTCACTAAACACACTTTGCACTACACACTTCATTCTCTAAACACACTCTGCACTACACACACCCACACACTACATTCACTACACACACTCTGTAATACACACACTCACACTACATTCACTAAACACACACTACATTCACTAAACACACACTACATTCTCTAAACACACTCTGCATTAAACACACACACTCACACTACATTCACTACACACACTCTGCACTACACACACTCATACTACATTCACTAAACACACTCTGCACTACACACACACTACATTCTCTAAACACACTCTGCACTACACACACTCTGCATTACACACACTCTGCACTACACACACTCACACTACATTCACTAAACACACTCTGCACTATACACACACACTACATTCACTAAACACACTCTGCACTACACACACACACTACATTCACCACATACACACATACACACACACACACACACACTACGTCCACTAAACACATACACTACATTCACTAAACAGACTCTGCACTACACACACACTACATTCACTTAACATATTGCACTACACACACACACACACTACATTCACTATACACACATTGCACTCACTACAAACACACTACATTTACTAAACACACTTTGCACTCACTACAAACACTGCATTCACTATACACACTGCATTCACCACAATCACACTACATTCACCATACACATTTTGCATTCATTACAATCACACTACATGAACTATACACATTTTGCATTCACTACAATCACACTACATGAACTATACACATTTTGCACTCACTACAATCACTATACATACTTTGCACTCGCTGCAAACACACTACATTCACTATTCACATATTGCATTCACCAGAATCACACTACATGCACTATACACACTTTGCACTCACTACAAACACACTACATCCACTACAAAAATACACACTGCATTTACTGTACACACACTAAATCCACTTCAGAAACACACACTCTCCATTCACTGTACACACACTACATCCACTACAAAACACACACTACATCCACTACACAAACACGCACTCTGCATTCATTATACACACCTACATTCACTACACACACACTCTGCATATAATGCATGCATACAAACATTACATACATTACACAAAACGTACAATCTGCATCCACTATACACACTGGATCCATGACACACATACCACATCCACTACACACATTCTACATCCACTATACACACTGAATCCATGACACACATTCTACATCCACTATACACACACACATACACGCACACTTCATCCTTGTGGGCGGACTCGGGGCTGGCCCAGGGGGCCCAGATCTTGAGCTGTGTCAGGGGCCCTAAAATTTCTGATGGCAGCCCTGCTCACAAACACACACACAAACACCCTCACCCACATAGCACACTACCAGCACCCTCACAAACACATCACACTAACAGCACCCTCACACACAGCACCCTTACACACACAGCAGTGTACGTATGTGTGTGTGTGTGTATATATGTATATGCAATAGGCTGTGCATGGGGGGGCCCATGTACTTAGGGCCACTTGATGGGTATTGTTGAACTGGGTCAGGCAGCGCAGTCTTTTAACAGCACCACTGGGCCCTTGTAATATTGGTGATGCTAGGAGGAAGTGAGAATGTGTGAATCTATGTGTGTATGCTTCAGTATGTGTATATGTCAGTGTGTGTTTGTGCCAGGGTGTGTATCCTTATTTTGTATGTATTTGTGTTTATATTTCTGTGTCAATGTGTATGTGCATCTGTTTAAGTATGTATGTGTGCATACTTCCCAGCAATCAATCGCCAATACTACATGCAAACACTAACCTGCAATCAAATGCAAACATTACATAAACTGCAGTCAGACATCCAAATTATATACAAACACACCTGTTTAGTCATCAGTACACACAAATGCACACAAATGCACAAAAAAGCACTACATACAAATCCACCTGTGCTGTTAATTGTAAAGATTACAAACATAATGTTAACATTCCAAATTATATACAACATCCCTTCATTCAAATACCAACTCTACATACAAAAGTACACCTGCATTTCAAATCCTCCCCTACATACAAAAGTTTAATTACACCTCTGCTTTCAAATGGCAATAGTACATACAAACACATCCCTACATACATGCATGTACCCCATACAAAAACATGTTTACATGCAAACACAGCTCACAAATACAGTCCTGCAAAGATGGGCAAATGGCAAGGCATCGTGGGCAGGGCCAGTGCACAGATTCTTGGCTACACAGGCAAAGATGCATTTTAACCTTTGTGTCTCTTAACTCTCCTTTTGAATTTCTTATGCCCTCTTTTGAATGACTTAACCCCTTTAGTGTATCTCATCCCCGTTGTGTGTCTTACACCCCATTTTTCTTACCAACATTTTCCTCTCTCACTTACTCCCAGCTCATTGTCTCTTACCTCACACCTTTTGTGAGTGTTTCATTCTCTTTTCCCCAGCCACTATGTGTGTCTCTCCCCCCAGCCTCTTTGTGTCTCTCTTTTTTTCCTTTCTCCAGTCCGTCTTTGTATCGTTTTCCCTTTTCCCATCTCTTCCGTGTCTCTTCCCCATCATCTCTGTGTGTATTTTCCCCCCAGGCCCTCTTTGTGTCTCTTTCTCACCCTAGACCCATTTTTCCCTTCCCATGGCCCCTTGTGTATGTTCTCCCCAGTAACTTGTATCTTTCCCTCCAGCTCCATTGTGTGTCTATTTCTCCCGCCAGCCTCTATGTCTCTTTCTCCCCTTCCCGTTCCCTCTGTGTGTCTCTTTCCACCCAGCCCCTTTGCATGTCTTTTTCCCCTCTACTAGCCTCTCTGTGTCTTTTCCCCTCAGCACCTTGCTGTTTTCCCCCCAGCCCCTCTGTATATCTTTCTCACGCATTCCCCACCTAGCCCCTTTGTGTGGCCCTTTCACCCCCAAGCAAAATATGTCTCTGTGTGTTTCTTTCCCTACAGTCCTTCTGTGGGTCTCTTCCCCATATTGTTGTTCTCAGTGAGCAGATTTCTGTCTGACTGGGTGGGAGGATAAGGAAGATTTTCTACCACTGTCCGTATAGCCACGCTACATTGGGCAGCTGCCTGTGCCGCCTTATTGCTGCACCATCCCTGGTTGTAAAACATATGGGGATCTACCCCCTGGCCACCATTGCATTAGGGGGGGTCTAAAAAAATATTCCTTGCACCATGGCTTAGTCTACATTAGTTCCACCATCGTTTTAGCTGACCTACTATTCCCAGACACATTTGCTATTCTTCTTTATGACATGGAGCTGTGATATCATGAACCAAGTTCAGGAACCACCACGATTGAAATAGTTTAGAATGGACAATATGCAGCTGAGGAGATAGGCATCAGATACCTATAAAAAATTTTTTTAAAAATCCAAATAATTCAACCAGTCTCCTTAATGAGGAATTAAACCCAGACAGTGGATTCACAAAACACAGTAAATGATACAAAAAGAAACTCTTTCATCTGTTTATTTCATGGTGTAATAAACGTAACAGCAGTGAGGAAGAGACACAGAACCGAAAAAAACCCAACCTAACCTCTAGAGCCACCTAGGCTTAAGATACAGAATGCTTCAAAACAATATGTTTTCATTTTTTATTAATTTACATATGTACATATATTACTGGCATTTGCTTATTTACGCAAATACTATGCACAAGTGATCATGCAAGAACTACGGTATGATATAAACCAAAAATATAATGAATAAGTTATGTTTGAGCATGTGTCCTTTTTTATGTAATTGTGTTATTTCTATGTTCTTTTATTACAGTTAGGGTTATTCATTAAAAGTGAATCAAATAGCATAATTGAAAACTTTGAAATGACATTTAAATGAAATACCCTGAGTGTGTTCCTTACAGGGTAATCCACTAAAATGAAAATTCAAAGTAGTAAAAAGCAAAAATGAAGAACAGGAGTGAGTCAAGGGTGATTACTGGTATGTTGGCCCTCAAGAGTAGGACAGTGTTCAGACACTATGTATACAATAAAACATAACTTTTAATATTAGAATATTAAAAAGTATCTAGATGACACTAGTATTTTACCACAAACAAAGGATAATGTAATAGGATATCAATTAGGAAAAATGTAGACGGGACTATCTTCCAAGCTGTGTTATGTTTAGTATTTAACACATGGATAGTAATTTGGTAAAGTGCCCTGTAGTGGATGAACTCAAATACGTTCTATGTTTTCAATAGTTGTAAAAATCTAAATATAGCTAATAATATTTTAAAGGGACACTGCAGTCACCCAGACCACTTCAGCTAATTGAAGTGGTCTGGATGCTGTCTCCCTATTACACTTAGTGCTGCAATATAAAACATTATGGTTCCAGAGAACTGCAATGTTTACATTGCAGCACTAAGTCTGCCCTCTGTGGCTGTCTACCAGACAGCCACTAAGGGCGCTTCCGGAATCCAAACAGACTTTTGGTCTGTTATCTGATGTTGGACGTCCTCATGTTTGTTTTATTGCACTAAATGTTCTTAAATGTGATAGGAGCTATTTTCTCTGTGGGTTTATTGATACACAATTATCCAACATAGACTGTCAGGATTCCAATGTCTGTGCAATCAGGGTTACTTAGGGACAGACATCACATGGATGCACAGAATTCTCAAACTCCCACCCCCACCCCATTCATATTGCAAAATCCCCACATTCCCTAAGTGCCACTGACTTGCTAAAACAAGGCATCTACTATACTACTGTATTGTCACCATGTCTCGAAACACTGATGTCTACCCAAAGTCTCCTCCCCATCTTTTCCTTGGCTGCTGGAATGCAGCCCTGTACTTCTGAGCCATAAAGACTCTTATGCAGTGTGTGTGAGGAACCTCACTATTAAAACTGGAATGACTTAAGACTCAGTGGAAGTTTTTGTTTTAAGTGGAATGTGCCAAATTATATTTTGCAATGTTCAGAAATGCAAAATAAAATATAACCATGTATTAATCAGTTTGCACGCAAAAAGTGGTAATAAGCAAATGTTTTAAATACATGCAATGAGGGCATCTTGGAAAAAGAGTTTAGAATCCCCTTAGAATGTGCCTGCATGGACATGATTTGTAGCCATCAGGTGATGGAGGAAAAGAACCCTGTTTCCCTCTCTCTCTCTGGAAGAACACTTCAAGATTAGTTCACACAGCTGGCAAGTTGAGGAGGTATAGTGGTGATCTTTAAATACATACAATGGTGGATCTCACGTATTGATGCGTCTAAATAAAAACATAAAACCATATAGTGTAATATTGTCAGTGTATATATAAATATGGAGATCATGTACTCACAAGCCTGGAGCCAAATTAAATCATATGGCTCCCATGAATAGCGAAGTGGGACTATTAAATGGGATGTCCCCGTCCGTCTTGTAGAAATTCTTGTAGTTCTCAAGCAGCATAAAAATAAAGCTGAATTGGGTTGATGTGACGATTAAAAATCCATCTCATCTCAAAGATACAATCCATATATTGCAAGTTTTGAATACTATCCAATGGGACACTAACTATCGCCTAGTTACCAGCGATGTTACGTCCTTGAGGAAGCCCCTGACACGGGGCGAAACGCGTATAGGATCCTAATAGACACTATTAGCCACTTGGGCTATTCGGACTACAATAGATATTATCAGCCATCTGGCTATATTGGACTTTGGATCTATCCAACTCTGCAGTCCATGTTTTTATATTTTCTTTTATATTTCCTTTATTATTTGTTTTATTGCACATTCTGAATAAAGCTTTTTTCTGGAAGAAATCAAACCAAATACAGCTTTATTTTTATGCTGCTTGAGAACTACAAGAACTTCTACAAGACGGACGGGGACATCCCATTTAATAGTCCCACTGCGCTATTCATGGGAGCCATATGATTTCATTTGGCTCCAGGCTTGTGGGTACATGATCTCTACGCTTTCCATATATATATATACATTGACAATATTACACTATATGATTTTATGTTTTTATTTAGACGCATCAAGACGTGAGCCACCATTGTATGTATTTAATTCTTGTATTTGTTAGAGTGGTTTAAGGGGTCTCCACTCAGGTGGTTATAGCATTTTTTGCTATCACACTTATTCACTTTTGTTCACTGTATACACTTTACATTTATAGTGGTGATCTTTCACTTCTCACCTTCTCTGCAAACCCACAGTGACATCAGTTCTAAGGCTGCTGTCAACAAATAATGGGAAAAAGAGTGCCCAACTGCAAGGTGCACTATGCACTAAACAAAGTCGTACTAAGTGCTGTAATATTTAGGAATTTTAATTAAAGCATTCAGACACTTCTTTTTCGCTATAAGAACCACATTAGTATATACACATTCATGTCCTCCTTTGCCCCTGGAAGCTCCTGCACTGAGGGAGGAGCTCATTGGCTGAGAGTACTTAGCTGACACTCTCAGCCAATGAGCCAGTCCTGTACAGCAGGGTTTCGCTCAGTGGAGCTAAAATAATCTTCTTGCAGGAGGTGGTTATGGGTGACCAAGGGGCCCAAGTAAGTTGTCTAAACTTTTTAAAACTCTTTGACTACTTACACTGTGGGATGCCAAGGCACTCCTGTCAACAAAACACTTACAGCAGGCTGTAGTGGTTATGGTGCTTGGAGTGTACATTTAACAAAAATTATTCCTCTTTATAGGAAGAGTTTCATGATGCAACATTGTATAAATTACTTTTCCATTGAGCCTTCAGGTTGTTCAATAGTTCCTTCTGATGGGTTCAGACCTCAGTATTTAGGTCAGTAACATTTTTGTCTAAATTTAGTATTGGAAGTTGTGTCCTTGTGTGCCAAACCAGGACCTAAAATGTTGAAAATTAAAATAATTGTTATTGTTGGTCATGTAATATCCTTCATTTTTTTTCTTGTTCAAATTAATGCAAGTTCTTATGTACGATTGTGTATACAATGACTCAAAATAAGCATTATCTAACATTGTAATGAATAAGTAGGGCCACACCCTATAAAGTATAGTGTGGGACACAAAGATTTTTAAACTGATAATACAGCGTAACAGAACTAAAAGATTTTATGCAAGCTTGGTACATTACACACACCAATGAGCAGTCGTGAGGCAGAAAAGAAAAATGAAGTGCATTAGTTAAACATTAAAAAAATTAAGTGCAAAAAATAAAAAAAAATTAAATACATTTTATTTAAAATAAATAAAGACGGACACAGAGAAATCATGTTTTCATAAACCTCCCATATCATACCCTACCACAGACAAATATCAGGTTTCCATGTTTCAGTAAACAACGTTAGAAATAAAATCCTGTTTTAAAACACAGATTTTAAATCAATGCATCTCTACAAGGATAGGCTTATTAGAGTAGTGGGTGTTTTTCCATGCATGCAGTGGTGTATTTTGGATTTATGCTGCCCTAGGCAGGACGGTGCTCAGGCACCCCCACACAAACTTACAGACACACACACTTATACACACACACACACACACACACACATTCACTTAGACACACACACTTACAGACAGACACACACATTCACTTAGACACACACACTTACAGACACACACACACATACACACTTACAGACATACACACATACACACAGACACAAATAATTTTTTTATTTTAATTTAAATCCACCCAGCCTTCCTGGGAGAGCGGGAGTGGATTACTTACCTGCGGTCCAGTGGGGCTGCTGGGCAGGCAGGCAGGCAGGGGGCGGACAGACTAAGTAGGCGGCGAGGGAGCTCTGATTTTCTTGCTCAGCATCAAGCACTGCTTAGTGATGCTGGGAGCCGGAGTGACGTCATATTCCAGCTCCCGGCTTCATTAAGCGGCACACGAGGGAGCTGAGCAGGAAGAGCTCAGGTGAGCATGCTTTCTCGCTTCCCGCTGTCCACCTTGGGGGGGCTCAAAAGTGGCCAGCTCGAGCCTCCCAGGACACTAGGCAAACAGTGCAGTGGCATTTGGAGGCGCCAGTGCAGTGGGTGCAGAAGAGGGATAGGGCTGTAGTGGGTGCAGGGGTAATATGGGCAATTGTCTTTGCAGGGAGAAATAGGAGATGTAGTAAGTGCAGGGAGTATAGGGGCTGTAGTGGGTGCATAGGGTATAGGGGCTGTAGTGGGTGCATATGATATAGGGGCTGTAGTGGGTCCTTGGAGGTAGGGGCTGTAGTTTGTGCTTATCTCCTGTAGTGGGCGCAGGGGCTGTAGTGGGTAGGAGCTGAAGTAGGTGCAGGGGGTAGGGGTGGCAGAGGGTACAGGGGAGCAGGGGCTCTAGAGGGTGCAGGGGGCTAGGGTCTCCGCAGGTGGTAGGGACTACAGAGGGAGCAGTGGGGTAGGTGCTGCAGAGAGAGCAGGGTGACAGGGACTGCAGAGGTAGCAGGAGGTAGGGGCTGTAGCAAGAACAAGGGGGTAGGGGCTGCAAAGGAAGCAAGTGAGTAGGGGCTGTAGAGGGTGCCTTGGAATGATAGGAGTTGTAGTAAGTGTAAAGGTAGGGGCTGCAGTGGGCTTTTTTCAGTGGGCAAGTTGCCTTCTGCGTCCAGAAAGCCCCAGCATGCCATACTCCGTTCCCACGGGACTCCTGACGTCAATTTTTGGCACTCACAGGAAAAATTAATGGCATCTGCCAGCTCTTATGATGGTGGTGTTTCTGCTTCGGTAGAACTCTCAGTAATATCACTAATAAAAATATTAAAGAGAATGGCTCCAAGTACAGATCGTTGAGGTACCCCATTGGTGACAAGACCATGCTTCGAATATACTCCATTGAAGGGGGTCTTCCGCACAGGACAACAGGGGGGTCTTCATCCCATGGGCCTCTGTGTCTGGGAGCCAAGGCGCGAGAAAAGAGACTGTCTCTTTGTCTCCCAGACACAGAAGAGCCCGCAAAACTAGCCAGTGCTCCAAAAGTGACCCCACCAACCTAAGGCAACCTCACAATGGCACATTCTCCGGTCAATCTCCATTTGCGAGGTTCCTGTGCTGAAACCTGCAATGGAAGTGTCTCCTTTCGGGGTATGAATGCTCCTCCTGGTTGGCATTCATCTATACGAAATAGCAGCCACCTGCGGGAGCACTCATTAATTACTTCCTTTGCGGTTTCACACTTATGTTGCAAGTGCGAACATTCTAATTGATTAATTGGTTCTAAAGGGGTACTGGGGTTCCCGTTCAGTAGACGAATGGGTTTCATTCATAGGAACGCTCCTGAATGGGAAAATAGGATATAGGACACGAAATACATGGGGAAACAATTAAAACCAGGGGAAAACACACGAATAGGCAGTGGTTCTGACACAGATGTACTACTGGTTGGAACGCACTCTGGAATGTAGAGCGCAATGATGTCAAAAACTTGGAGAAGGAAGATGTCAGTATCCCGATCGTGATGGAATGCACGTATGGAATGCATAACGTCATTGCGTGTGTAACGTGATCACGTCTTGGGGAGGGGTTTGATATGTACTTTGTATCCTGTACCATTGAGAGATTGTCCCTGAGGAAGTCCCTAACTCCGACAAAATGCATAGGACTTACCCTGTGATTCTTTGGTGACATGCTTTACCTGCTACTGTTTACTGTAAGTAAACAAATTTGCTTTGTGCACTTTATTTTTTACTACTATCTGATTTAGTTGCACTTTTTTTCATTGAATGAGATTGCTCCCAATAAAGCTCAAGACCCGAGAAGATATCTACCAATCATTTCTGAAGGCTCTGTATTTTGCTTAAAAGTGTGAGTGACCAATTGGCATTTACAATTTATCTAAATTATATTATACAGTTTTGCACTATGTTGTGCTGTCTCTATCTTCCCTAGCAGGACAGACCCTATATTTTATGCTTATACTGATTGAAGATTTGAGGAAATCTTCAGGTTACGTCTTGGCTATAAGGGAAGTTAAGTGCCAAATAGTTTGTATGCACGTTTTACACCAAGCACTTTTTTGTGGAGTTGTGAAAGTCACTATTGTATTGTAGACTGGGCAGCAATGGCTAATTTTAATATTTAGTAGACATGCCCTGGCAGGTGGGAGCATATGGAGCTACATTACCTCCATTATAGCAATATTTTTATTTCTTCATTTTCTGTTACTATTTCCATGTAGCAGCTTGCCAACCACCACATAATTAACTCTTGCACTGACGATGGATTTTGTATACAGTAGTGTACTAAAGTGCCACAAGGTAGGGGGGTGCCACCAGGACTGACCAGGATTGGGGAGGTGTGAGCTGTGTGGCTGCACTGGGTGACATGGCAGCAGGGGCGCCGGGCATCCGTCACAGCTCACACACACAGGGGCCGGTCAGGGAATACAGCAGGAGTAACTGCACAGAGTATTGGGGGCAGACCCAAACTGGTCATGGGGCGGAGCCAACTCCGATGCTGGGCTACATGCACCCTCCACTCACCGCTCTTACTGCAGCACACTGAGGGGAAGCAGGAAGGAGTCCCTGCTTGCCCAACAACTGCACACCAGGGACTTCACTGACTGTCTGCCTGTGACTGTGTGTGTGACTGTCTGCCTGTGATTGTCTACCTGTGACTGTGTGTTACTGTCTGCCTGTGACTTTCTGTGACTTTGTGTGTGTGTGTGACTGTTTGCCTGTGCCTGTGTGTGTGTGAATGTCTGCCTGTGACTGTCTACCTGTGACTGCGCCTGTGACTGTCTGCTTGTGACAGTATTTGCAGGGGCGTTTTAGCCGCGAGGCAAACAAGGCATTTGCCTTGGGCGGCATTTTTCAGGGGGCGCTGGGCGGGCGGGCGGGCGGGCGGGCGGGCGGCTGACGAGGGAGCTCTTCCTCTGAGCTGTCCGTTCAGTCTCTCGCGCACCGCAGAGTGAGGCTGGGAGCCGGAATATGATGTCAACCACTGGACCACCAGGGAGATAGAGAACCCCTACCCCCAGCATTCCCAAAGGTAAGGAGGGGGGGGGGCGGTAAATAAATAAAAAAAAGTGTTAATGTGAGTGTGTGTGTGTGTTTGTTAGTGTGTGTGTGTGTGTCTGTTAATGTGTGTGTGTTTGTTAGTGTGTGTCTGCTAGTGAGTTAGGGTGTGTCTGCTAGTGTGTGTCTGACTGTGTGTGTCTGTTAGTGTGTATGTGTGTGTCTGACTGTGTGTGTCTGTCAGTGTGTGTGTGTGTCTGACAGTTTGTCTGTTAGTGTGTATGTGTGTGTCTGACTGTGTGTGTGTGTCTGTTAGTGTGTGTGTCTGACTGTGTGTCTGTTAGTGTGTGTGTGTCTGTGTGTCTGTTAGTGTGTGTGTGTGTGTGTGTCTGTTAGTGTGTGTGTCTGTGTGTCTGTTAGTGTGTCTGTCTGTTAGTGAGTGTGTGTGTGTCTGTTAGTGAGTGTGTGTGTCTGTTAAGTGCACATATATACATGTACAAAACATATAATTAAGAGAAGGAGAGTAAATGAAAAGGAGGAAAGTTAGTAATAACCACAACTTACTAAATTGTTAAAAAAAAAATATGTATGTTGTGGTTATTATTAACTTTCCTCCTTTTCATTTACTCTCCTTCTCTTAATTATATGTTTTGTACATGTATATATGTGCACTTATGTGCACATATATACTATGTGACTATGTTTATGTGAGCCTGAAGATTATCAGCATTATGAACTTTGCCACGGACTCCTCTGCTGGGAAAACCGAACCGCAAGCGAAACCGGAAGTGCCCCCTGTGAGACGCACATTGGAACGCATGCGATACCGGAAGTAAAAGCAGTGGAACGCGTGAATCCGGAAATTGCAGACGGCAAAGGAGAAATAATTTGGCTCTTGCTGATTGGTCCGATGGCAAAGGGGGCGGGTCCTAAATACCCGATTTTCCGCGCCAAAAGGCCTTTAAATGTATGGACTTTATACAATATTGTGAACTGCACCTGAGGAAGACGAGATTGATCGTCGAAACGCGTTGTGCTACTACCTATGCTGCTATTTTTGCTGATTTTACAAGACCTCAATGTAAGTTTTTTTTATTTACTTGTAATAAATGTGTTTTTTATACTCTTCTAATTTGATGTTTGCTTGCTCAATAATCTGCATATTCTGAGGACCAAGCTTCATCTCTGGGAGTAAACTCAAGATTTGAATTGAGACATCTTAAAGTGACACCACTTGAACCAGCCTTTATACGGGATCTGGCAAATGCTTATAACCCTCAAAGACCTAAAAATATTGGGATATTTATCTCCTTTTTTATTACCACATATTCACTGATTGTGTTTATATTCCTGCAAGACTTGTGGGTCTGGTATATGCGCTGCACACTTTTTCTGTTTTTTGTATATTGATGTTTCTGTGGGGTTATTGTGATTGTACCCACTAGTGTGTTCTAGCTGCTATTTATTCTAGCGCCACAAATTGTATTTTTCTCTGTTTTATCTTTTGGGCCCTGGCTGGCACATGGATATCTGGCTCAAACAGGTTTTACAGAGCCCTCTATCCTGGAGACAATGGGGGAAAGTAATCCAATTATCCAGGGATAGAGGCAGACTCCATTGAGCACATGGTTGCAAAAAGACATAAAACACTTTAAAATACATAAAGTCACCTTTTACACATAACACACAGACATTTCACATATCCCCAGATAGCTGGGATCTGAGCGCACAAAACTACCGAATAGCGCTCAGATCCTATTCACACAGTTCAATTGCCATGGAGCCGAAGTCTTTAACTACACGAATGGGCTCCATGGCATAGCTATCTGGGTTAACACATTCACATAAAGTCTGGTCCATAGTCCAAAGGCAAGAGGCGGGCAAGCAGCCCCCTCCAAGGACACGTGGCGAGGCCGGTTTCGCCACATATGCGTATCTGTCAGTGAATGTGTGTGTGTGTATTTAGAAGGTGGGGCGTGGGAAGGGTTGGGTGGGGCTGGCACGGGGGGGGGGCGCCTGAGTTTTGTCCTGCCTAGGGCAGCACAAAACCAGGATACACCACTGAGTATATGTGTATAACTGTGTGCATCTGACTGTGTCTGACTGTCTTCGCCCTGCAGTGAGCCGGCATGCAACATCATCCCGGCGTCGGCGTCATTACAGGGTGCGCAAGGGACCTGTGCAGGTAAAGCACAGAGATCCCAGCAGTAACTACTGACCACCAGGGACTGAGGATCAACTCCAGCCCTCCTAGAGCAAGGTAAGAATATTAAATGTGTGTATGTATGTATGTAATGTCTGTGTGTGAATATCTAATTATGTGTGTATGTTGTTGTGTGTCTGTGATTGTATGTGTGTGGGTCTGTGATTGTGTTTGCGTATGTCTGTGTTTATATGTGTGATTGTGTTTATCTCTGTGGTTAAGAGTGTGTGTATATATACACACACACAACCACAGATATACACACACAGACATACACCTATTGTGTTATTGTGTGTGTATATAAATGTGTATGTGTTTGGTAGATACAGTGGTGTACATACCGGGGTTGCAGGGGTCGCTGCTGCGACCAGGACCAGCCCACCAGGGGGCCCGGTCGCCCTGCGACCCGGTATGTACGCCAGTGGGGGCCCAGGAGCTGGCCACCTCAGGGCCGCCCGAGGCTGGCCTTGGTGTCACCGGGCGAGCAGGCAGGCAGGCTGGCGGGCGCGGGAGGGAGCACTCTCACCTGAGTGGTCTCTCTTCAGCTCCCTCGCGCGCCGCACTGATACCGTTGCCGGAATATGACGTCATATTGAGGCTCCAGTATCAGTGCCGTGCGTGAGGGAGCTGAACAGGGAGCACTCAGGGGAGAGTGCTCCCTCGCGCGCCCCCCAGCCTTCCTGCCCGCCCGGTGACACCACTGGACCCCAGGGAATCCCCTCAGCTCTCCCAAAGGTAGGGAGGCTGGGGGATTAAAAAAAAAACGTGTGTGTGTTAGAGTGTGTTAATGTTAGAGTGTGTGTGTGATAGTGTGTGTGTTAGAGTGTGTGTATGTGTGTGTGTTAGAGTGTGTGTGTGTTAGTGTTAGAGTGTGTGTGTGTGTGTTAGAGTGTGTGTGTGTGTGTTAGTGTGTGTGTTAGAGTGTGTGTGTGTGTGTGTGTGTGTGAGTGTGTGTGTTAGTGTTAGAGTGTGTGTATGTGTGTGTGTTAGAGTGTGTGTGTGTAGAGTGTGTGTGTGTGTGTGTGTGTGTGTGTTAGTGTGTGTGTTAGTGTTAGAGTGTGTGTGTGTTTGTGTGTGTTTTAGTGTTAGAGTGTGTGTGCGTGTTAGAGTGTGTGTGTGTGTGTGTGTTAGTGTTAGAGTGTGTGAGTGTGTGTTAGTGTTAGAGTGTGTGTGCGTGTTAGTGTTAGAGTGTGTCAGTGAGTTTGTTACTGTGTGTGTCTGTTACTGAGTGTGTTAGTTTGTGTGCATCTGTTAGTGAGTGTGTGTTATGTAAGTGAGTGTGTATGTGTCTGTCGGTCAGTGAGTGTATGTATGTCTGTCACTGAGTGTGTGTCTGTCAGTAAATGTGTGTGTCTGTCAGTAAATGTGTGTGTCTGTTAGCTAGTGTGTATGCGTCTGTTCATGAGAGTGTGTGTGTGTCTGTTAACTAGTGTGTATGCATCTATTCGTGAGAGTGTGTGTGTGTCTTAAGCACTTACCTTTCTCCAGCACCGGACTCCCTTGGCGCTGGGGATCTCTCCGCCCCGATCCGCCTCTCAGCTCCGAATGTGCATGCGTGGCAAGAGCTGTGCGCGCATTCAAACCGCCCACAGGAAAGCATTACTCAATGCTTTCCTATGGATGTTCAGCGTCTTCTCACTGTGTTTTCAGAGACAGCTACTAGAGGCTGGATTAACCCTATTGTAAACATAGCAGTTTTTCTGAAACTGCTATGTTTTCAGGGTTAAAACTAGAGGGACCTGGCACCCAGACCACTTCATTGAGCTGATGTGATCTGGGTGTCTGTAGTGGTCCTTTAAGTGTATGTGTAACTGCATGCACTGTACATACCGCGGTCGCAGGCAGGGGCGTTTTAGCCGCGAGGCAAACAAGGCATTTGCCTTGGGCGGCATTTTTCAGGGGGCGGCAAAAAAAGCCGCCCCCCAAATGCCCAAGGCAAATGTCTTGTTAGCCTCGCAGCTAACAGACATTCTGGGCGCTGGGCGGCATTGGCGGGCGGGCAGGCGAGGGAGCTCTTCCTGTGAGCTGTCCGCTCAGCTCCCTCGCGCGCCGCAGAGTGAGGCTGGGAGCCGGAATATGACGTCATATTCCGGCTCCCAGCCTCACTCTGCGGCGCGAGAGGGAGCTGAGCAGTCAGCTCACAGGAAGAGCTCCCTCGCCCGCCCGCCCGCCAATGCCGCCCACCCAGCAGCCACTGGACCACCAGGGAGATAGAGAACCCCTTCCCTCCCCAGCACTCCCAAAGGTAAGGAGGCTGGAGGAGGGGGGGGGTTAAAAAGTACATGTGTTAATGTGTGTGTGTGTGTCTGTTAGTGAGTGTGTGTGTGTGTGTGTGTGTGTCTGTTAGTGAGTGTGTGTCTGTTAGTGAGTGTGTGTTAGAGTGTGTGTGAGTGTTAATGAGTGTGTGTGTGTCTGTTAGTGAGTGTGTGTTAGAGTGTGTGTCTGTTAGTGAGTGTGTGTGAGTGTTAGTGAGTGTGTGTGAGTGTTAGTGAGTGTATGTGTCTGTTAGTGAGTGTGTGTTAGAGTGTGTGTGTTAGTGTGTGTGAGTGTTAGTGAGTGTGTGTGAGTGTTAGTGAGTGTGTGTGTCTGTTAGTGTGTGTGTGTCTGTTAGTGTGTGTGTGTCTGTGAGTGTGTCTCTGCTAGTGAGTGTGTGTGTTTGACTGTGTGTGTCAGTGAGTTTGTGTTTCTGTTAGCTAGTGTACGCGTATCTGTCAGTGAGTGTGTGTGTATTTAGAAGGCGGGTGAAGGGATGGGTGGGGGTCGCGCGCAGGGGGGAAGGGATGGGTGGAGGTCACGCGCGAGGGGGGCGGGGGTTGAGGGGCGCCTGAGTTTTGTCCTGCCTAGGGCAGCACAAAACCAGGATACACCAATGGTCGCAGGGGTTGCGTTCCCAGCCTGCGCAGAGGAAGCGCGCTCGCGGGGGGCCCACGGATCAGTTTTCGCACCGGGGCCCCATGGGTTGTGTGTATGCCACTGGGTAGATAGCTCCCTTATTTGGTGTCCTTAAATATTGCAATCCCCTATAAGCAGAACAAATAGAATTATCTACTAAACAACTGAAATTTAGAAAATCCCATTCTGAAGAAGCCACTTATGGTGAAACGCGTTTATGGTTATTAATTCTGTATTTTACTGTGTATTTTAGATCAATAAAAGTTTTTTGGCTACTTTATTGTACCAATCCTCTTTTTATTGCACTCTTTATGCACTTTAAACAACTTTTGTTTTTACCTATTCCTGGCATTTTAACCTTTCCTGGTTACTTTTACTTCCATTGGCAATTTTAAAGTTCCAGTACTCCAAGAAATCCTAGGTGGGGATCATACCACCGGCGCCTATCCATAGAGCAGTACCTCTGCTCTATCTTTGTGAGTATTATTTTATTTTCTCTACTACTCTCTTAACCTATCACAATTGAGAGCACTATTGCTGCTTTTTATTCTTCTATATTGGAGCCTTGGATCACCAGACGGTGCTGACGGACGTATCGCCGCTACATATCCTATAAGCGGGGATTATACCGCTGTACGCTATCCACACCAGAGCTGGCCATAGCTCCCTCAAATGTGAGTTTTTTACCTCTTCTTATCTGCACATTGAACCACATCAAAATTGAGAGCACTATTGTTGCTTTCTGTCTTTCTTTTTCGAGCTCTGGACTACCAGACGGTGCTGACGGAGACCCCTCCCTACATATCCCATAAGCGGGGATTATACCGCTGTACGCAATCCACACCAGAGCTGGCCATAGCTCTCCTGAATACGCATCCACAGAGGAACTCTATCAAGTATCCTAGACCATCTATTGGCACCCTAGCAATACTTTACTGGACTATCTACCCTTATTTGGCGCAGCCCTTCCATATCTTTTTATATATATACACATTACTAGCACTAGTAGCACTTGAATTGCACTTTATTATATTATTATCGTCCCAACAGCATAGTGTGCAATTTATAGCTAGTTTGCAGTTTTGGAGTACCCTTCATCTTTTTGTACACTAGAGGGAGACATTCACTTCACATTAATTGTATGATGTTTTTCGGACTTGGGTTAGATCCATCTGTTTTTTTATTTGTGTATTTCTTTATGTGCATATCTTGCACTTAAAATGGCGCTGTCACACCCATATAAAAAATTTGTATTTCATAAAAATAGTATCTTTCACTCAAATTCTAATCCAGTCAAGAGAAATACAGAGACTTCAACTGCTAAAACACAAGGAACTAAAGAGGAGCAGAGCGACCAAGATGGCGGCACTCTCGAGGGACAGATTGAGGTAAGTAATCTCACCTGTACCTGCCCCTTGTACCATCAGCACCGATGTAACCATCTAGGAAACTTTGCTAATTTGGCCCCTATTGGTGACAGTGCCCTTTGAATGTTTATTCATAACTAACAATGTTAATATATAGTCTCCAAAAAGGGAAAGAACAAATTGTTGCTTATTCAATATCCTGCTAGCATAAACACAAATATACATTGCAACATTTTCTTTTGGTACATAGAGACCTGTCCAATAGTGCTGGTCATGTGACCTCCCTTTTTAATATTTCCCTTGGTGGCATCATCAAAATTGCCAATTTTAGCCAATCCAATGCTTTCCCATGATTAAAGCATTGGATTGGCTAAAATCGGCAAGGGGGCGGGGACAAATGCCGATTTGGCCAATCAGCAACTCCTCATAGAAATGCAGTGAATCATCTCTATGAGGAAAATTCAGCGTCTCCATGCAGAGCGTGGGGATGCTAAACAGCAGGGCTGCTCACTGTGCAGCCCTGAGCCAGAAAGCCACTCCAGTGGCCATCTGAGGAGTGGCCACTTGGAGGTGTCCCGTGGGGCAATGTAAACAATGCCTTTTCTCTGAAGGAAGCTATTATACTCACCAAAACAACTGCATTAAGCTGACATTTATGTGGATTGTTCTTTGACTTGTATCACCTAAGTAGAGATTGTTGCAAACCACTTACACTCCTTCATGGCAATGATGTTCATTAGTGGCAGTGGCTTCTTCAGCAGGATAATGCAACCTGCTCACTGCAAAAAATGTTCAGGAATGGTTTGAGGAATATGACAAAAGTTCAAGGTCTTGCCTTGGCCTTCAAGTTCCACAGATCTCAGTCCGATTTAGCATCTGTGGGATGTGCTGGAACAGCAAATCAAATCAATGGAGGCCTCATCTCACTACTTGCAGAATTTAAAGGATCTGTTGCTTATGTCTTTGTGCCAGATACCACAGGACATGTTAAGAGGTCTTGTGGAGTCCATGCCTCAATGGATCATAGCTGTTTTGGCACACTATTTTAGACACATGGTTTTAATGTTGTGGCTGATCAGTGTATACAGGGCCGTTTTTAATACGAGGAAACAGGGCATCTGCCCTTGGCCCAATTACTCTTGGGGGGCCCAAAGCAGCAGGTGCACATGCATACTGAAGGGTCCCATCAGGTCGCCTATGCACTTAGGG
The DNA here is from genome assembly GCA_933207985.1 of Pelobates cultripes. NCBI lineage: Eukaryota > Metazoa > Chordata > Amphibia > Anura > Pelobatidae > Pelobates > Pelobates cultripes. The sequence continues at coordinate 58,366,145 of OW240919.1, forward strand.
CTACCCAATGGGTATTGCTGAACGGGGGCCCTGTCAGGCACAGTGGTCCTTTAAGAGACAGGACCAGCCCCCTGTAGTATAGGATGCTGAGAGGAAGTGACAGCCCATCACGTTCTCCCAGTTTAAATAGAAAGCCGTGTGGGAGGGACTAGGAGTCATAGCAGCAGCGGGAAGTGTGCTGCTGAAGATCCCCACACATCAGCCTCAACCAGCAGCACAAGCAAGTCACCCTTATGCAGACAAAAAGTATGCTAATAGGAGCGTGGCTGCAAATATTAAAAAAAGTGTCAGTTTCTGTGTGTCAGTGTGTTTATCTGTGTGTCAGTGTGTGTATGTCAGCGTGTATCTGTGTGTATGTGCCAAAGTGTGTATTTGTGTATATGTGCCAATGTGTTTATCTCTGTGTGTGTGTATGTGTGTGTATCTTTTGGCTGTGTGCCAGTGTCTGTATCTGTGTGTGTGTGTGTGTGTGTGTGTGTGTCAGGGTGTGTGTCTGTGTGTCTGTGTGTCAGTGGGTATCTGTGTGTGTGTATGTGTCAGTATCTGTGTGTTAAGGTGTGTGTATGTGTCAAGGTGGATGTATGTATCAAGATTTGTGCATGTGTCAGTGTGTTCATTTTTGTGTATCTGTGTGTTAATGTGTATGTATATCTGTGTAAGTCTGTATGTGCATACATCCCAGCAATAAAACACAACATGCAAACACCTGCAAGCACAGACATTACATCCAAACACACCCCTGAATTCAAATTCCAAAATTATAAACAAACTCACTCCTTCACTCAAATACCAATACTACACACAAATCTACATTTGCATTTAAAAGACAACACTACATGCAAACACACCCCTGAATGCAAATGCAAACACATACAAACACACCCGTGTATTAAAACGCTTAAATTATATTTAAACACTACATATAAACACAAACACCTCATACAAACAAGTACACTAGAAAATTCCAATGGTAAAAGTGCATACAAAAACACCTCTACATGCAAACAACATGCTTACATTCAAACGCACAAACACTGCTCACAAATACAAACCTGTAAGAAGGACCAAATGGTAGATCCTCAGCTAGCATAGTATTGTGGGGGTTTAACTAAAGGTGGGGATCTATCTTTTTACCACTCTTGCACTTGAGGTGGGGGGCCCAAAAAATGTTCTTGCCCATGGCCCTCTCATTAGTTTTGCCACCGAGTTGGGGTGGAGGGTGCGATTGCATGCCAGGGAGTGGGAGCAGCAGGGTCCAGGTGCCCAAGCAAATTCTTGCCCAGGATCCAATCAATATTAAAGACAGCCCTGAATGTATACTATATCAGTAAAAGGGGTTGTAGTGGATGATACTACCTACATTATTTTATTGGACAACTTGGCAAAGTTGAGTAATATGTTTATTTTGGGGTCACCTAAGACACCCAGAGACGTAACATTCTCAATGTTTTGATGGTGGCTAGCTACCTGAGTGAGTTTGGGGATTCAGGTAAATTATCCCCTGGGTTTCTATACCTCAAGGTTTAATAGGAAGCAGTTTTAATATTCTTGCAAACTAGTTTACATTTTTAGTAAAATATTATTTTGGGGCATATAAGAAAGAGGTATGACATCCCAGATTAAAAAGAAAAGACTCATATTGACATTACCACTCTTGGCTCGTCCATGCCAACAATCTCAGATTTGGTAGGAGGGTCATAAATTTGGCTCTCAATCCATTTGTCACCCATATCTTCCATAAAGAAAGATTTATTTATGTTACTAAGCTAAGCTCATGCTGCAAATGTCACTTCTGCCCATGGCGACATGGTGATGAACCAGCTCACTTCTCCATGAGCCAGAAACTGGAGAGATTTCTGCGTGCAGGGCTCATGACTCCGCCCACCCATGGACGACTCCTCTCCAACTTTCCTGGGCACAAGATGTTGGAGAGCTACTGGGATGGCACACAGTATGGCCAAGAGAGGTGAATTCCTCACTCTTCAGCAGGGGTCGACAGGGCTGCCAGGCTATCTTATGTGACGGGCAGGTGGGCATTTTTGTAAATATGCATAGGGATTTGGGATAGTGTGCAGGTAACTTTTTCTTTGTTTTTTACTGTATGTATTGGGGCTGATGTGTACTATGGTTGTTGCAGCCGCCCAAGAGTAGTGAGAGTTTGAGCGCAGGACTTGTATTTGTGTAACTTTATTCACTTTTGTATCACACAGCTATGTTACAATGCTGCCACGCACCCCATGTATTTCCTATTAAGGGTTAATAAGAATGTAGGGGTTTAGAAAAATACCTCCCTCTGTCTCATTAGACATATCTTTGCCAGAAGCTCAGGGAAGAATAGTCAGCGTGGGATGCACCTAAGAAGTTTGCCTTGACATGGCAGGTGGGCATCCCTCTAATGGCCATTTGAGTAACTAAATAACCTCCATTTGTGTAAATATGCATATGGATTTGGGAAGAGCGCAGGTAACTTTTTTCTTTGGTTTTTACTGAATGCATTGGTAGCTGATGTGTACTATGGTCGTTGCTGCCGCCCACGTGTAGTGGAAGTTTGAGCGTAGGACTTGTTTTTGTGTATAGTAAAGGCAGCAGTAGCAGTAAGCAGGAGTGCAGCTAGACCCAGCACCAGTAGTAGTTTCCATGGCAAACCTGTAGGGCATTTTAAGGGTAGTACTAGGGGTATTACTAAAAAGACAACAGGTAGCCCAGTCAGTAAGAAGAATTGAGCTGTGCCCCCAGCTTCGTCTTCTTCTACTACTAGCATTCTCTGTTCATTTGTCCATGAAGAAAGGGAAATGGCAGATGAAAAACAGAGAAAGTTTGGCACAAAGTGTAGCAGCAGGGTTGGGGTCTGGGAGTCAGATATCCAAGCTGCTTCTTTCTTATACATGGAGGCTGTTTTCTGACCCCCTCCCAGGACCACCAGCTTTACTATGAGTACTACAACACAAATTCCTACTAAAACTATTTCAGCCAAAGTACCTACCTCTAGCAGCAAGGTATCATTGGTGAAATCACACGAGTTGTTGCCATTGTCAGTACTACCTTCTAGTCCTTTTAGGCACCCCAAGAAGGAACAAAGAGAGAGAGCAAGTAGAACTAGTGCAGCTTCAGAGTCAGTCAAAGTTTCTCAAAGTGCCAGAAGCTACTGAGGGAGAGCAGGTACGTGCTTTAAAAACTGTTGCCATTGTATGTTCTTGCTGAAGGTGATATAAGTCTTACACCCAGCACTACACAAGTTGTATTTAGTCTCGCTCATGAAAAGCTTGACTATGAGCCAGAGCTAGAGGATGAGCTAGTAGAGAAGGGTCAAGATTAGTGCACTCTTCCCTTGGCTCTCCTCCACTTTTCCATGTAGTACCATCTGCTAGTACAATCCAAAGTGCACCACATATGTCTGTGAAGTCTGGTAGAACTCTGTTCACTATCAGTGCCAGCATGTTCACTACTATTCCTCACAGTGGCACACTGACCACCTCCAGTGTAACTTTGTCAATAACCAGCACCACTACTGGTACTAGCAACAGCAGTAAAAGTGCAGAGTCTAGGGCTGTTCCAGGCTCCAATGGTCAGGTTTCCACTGCTGAAAGTGCTGCTCATTCACCCAAAGCATAAGCAGCAGCATTGCAAAGGGTATAGGTCAGTATGTTGCAATGAAGCACATTTTGGGACCAGCATTTTTAGAAATGGGCACTTTGCAACGTGCAATCTTTTTGGCAAGGAAGTAAGCAGACAGAGAAGGTTGGGTCCTCTCACCAGTGTTGGCATGAACCAACATCACAAGGTAGTTTTATTGAGGGAAGAGGCAGAAGCAGTAGAACAGGAGGAAGAGCCTCCACTAACACTCCACCACTGATTGGACAGGGATGGTGTAGAGAGATATGGTACTGTCAGCCAATAACCATTGCCAAGTATGCATGCAGTCCACCCTTGGAACAGTTTGGGGAATTTAACTCCAGAACCATGACCAAGAAGAAGGCCAATAAAACCACGTGACTTTTTGGCCAGCTGATCTTTTGGTGGTGTTTCCTTTTCTATGACAGAAGGGTGGTGTCATTTTGGGTACATGAGAAATCAGGCACCACAAATCCCACCAGTAGTGGTAACTGACGCAGTTCGAATACAGTGAAAGCTCTCCAAAATGAAAATTTTAATTGGTGTGCACTGTGCATCACACATTTTGCATCTTATTGTGAAGTCAGCAATCCCTGAAGGAAATAATAGAATGTCACGAAAAGCACAAATAGGAGTTAAATACTGGGGTTAGTTTAAGGAAATATTATTTAAAATTTAACTTTTAATAAATAAAGTAAAAAATACCCAAAATGCTTCCGCTTCTCTAATTGAACAATATATTTGTTGAATGTCTACAAAATGCTAAATTGCATGTGTAGCATAAATCATATCGTAAATCAAGATATCAATAGCTCTGATGAGCTTGTTGGTGAAACGTGCACGCCAGGGGTTCTGTGGTATCCTCGGGAAGATGAAACATTGATACCAAATACTGAGATGATATTGAGTTTAAATTAATCACTACCTATATGTTAGGATACACGATTTTTAGCAAATGCTAGCATATGTTTTATAATAGCATGGAAAGGGTTTCTTTAGGATATATTAGCTGTATTATTCATAGACAGGTGCCCTCAAAGGCACAGTTATAGGTTCCAGGGCAAAGATACAGCGGTGGCACTAGTATAATTATAGTAAATGTTCACTGATAGACTTGTGATGTTACCATCCCTGTGTTATTGATATCTTGATTTAGCATATGATTTATGCTACATATGCAATTTATTTTGTCGACATTCAACCTGTTAGTTGATAATCTCCCCCCTTTCCTTTGTTTTTTTTTTATTTTTACTTTTTTCAATTTATTTAATATCTCATTCCTCTTTTTTCTTTCCCATCCTCTTGTCCCCCCTCTCTCTTCTTACCTATTAGAATGATCTTCAGCTACTGATGCTATTTGTGGTCAAGGCAATATTTACTGTGATCGTAAGATAACATATAATACTTATATAATATAACAAGTAGATAGTGACACCAGTCGGTTGTGGTGTGCCGAAACCAACAAGGCAGTAGGCCTGTAATAAAGAGGGACCGTCTTAGAGGGTGATGTGAGTAAAGGAAGTGGTGGGAGGGGTCACTCGCCAGACCAACGATGGTAAAGTGGGAGAGGATAGGCCACCCTTATAAAGGGGACCCAAGCCCCTCCCACAACTACAGGCCCAGCGTTAAATATATCTTGAACAGATATATTGTTAAATTAGAGGAGTGGGAGCATATTGGGTATTTCTTTACTTTATTTTTAAAAGTTAAGTTTTAAATCATATTTCCTTAATCAAGCCCCAGTATTACACTCCTATTTGTTCTTTTCTTGTATGTATTGATCTATCATGTTCATGGTTACCCCCTCAGTGGAGTGTTCCTTTAGAACACGCTCTTTTTCAGTTTTTTCTAATAGAATGGCAAGCATAATTGAACCTTGTAGGAGGATTGCAAGGCACTCCAAAGCAGTGTGAAGACTAGCCAACTCAAGAATCAGTAGCAATATGTCAGTACATGGTGGAACTCCACTTTCGAGATTCTGGAGAGGATTTTGGAGCAGCAGAGCGCAATCCATAGTCTGTCATCAGACCTGTACAATGGAATTGTGTCTCCACTGGGTAAAGATGATTGGACAGTGATAAGTCAGATAGCAGCAGTCCTTAAACCAATTAGGGATGCCATTGAACACATGAGCCAGAACACTATCCCTCTTGGACAGGTCATCCATGCGTTCACCCATCTAGGGAGCAAGATACGTCAACAAATAGAGGGCCTTCCTTGAAAAGGTTGTTCAAGGTGGCCCTCTAAATGCAGATGTAGTAGCACTGGTCAAGAGGTTGAAGAATCAGCTGAAAGTTGATCATTCTCCCGAACTGATGTAAGCTTACCTGTAAGATCCTAGGAATAAGGGAAATGACCTAGATCCAAAAGCTTGCCAACTTGGAGGGAGCAGATGATTCAAAGGCTGTATGACTTGCAACAAAAAAGGGGGATTGCTGGTTGAGGGAGAAGTCCAGTAGAAATCTAAGATGTCCACAAATCTTTGCACCAGCACCACAAATCATGTGAATGGAGCATCTGGGTTTTGGGTAGAGATATTTGGGAATGTAGTTGGACCTACACAAACACAAGGCACTAGAAAGGAAAGTAGTTCCTTGTAAATAGTCAGAATTTACCTCTCTGAAACTCCTTTTCCCCCTACCATTTAGTTCCTCCCCTATAATTGCACCTGTGGTGTGGCTATGGCTGCTACCTTCTGCCTGCACAGCCAGTTACTTGCTAGGTCACTCTGGAAGTTTGCACCCAATGCTAAGGACTAGAAATAAACCAATGCGTGTGTTGTCAATTACCCACTCACTTCCTTTTCCACATTCATTTTACTTCCTTCCTGCCCTCCTTCCTTTTGACGAGGTACAGAAGGGAAATGGATATTTTATCTATGTGTGCACTCTGCAGTGTTATTTACAAGACTAGCACACTACAAGAAGTGATCAGTATCCTTCAGGAGCCCAAGTGTTAGGTAAGTATACGTAATTAAGCTAAGGAAAATTCTTCCGTTCAACTTATTTTAGAACACAATTATTTTTTCTTTAATGGTGATTTTTATTTGCAGATCACAAGTAGCTCCATGGGTACCAAGTTCGCTCCCAGTGCCAATACCTATATGACAAGATGGGAGAATCTCTTTGTGTGGTCAGGTCATGATTGGAGGTAGAACCTGATGCTCTGGTGGAGATAGATCAATGGTGTTATTATTATTTGGAAGGGGTAGTGTTCTTTGTTTCTGGAGTTTGTTAATTATATCAATAGCAATCAATATACCGTATTTCACTGCATAATGGTCACTGTTTTTATGCCTAATTCCTTTCCTTAAAAATGGGGGTGCAACAATTATGCGGTGTTTGACCATTATGTGAAACTTTATTTTTGCGATATTATATATGCAAAGCTGTTTTTTTAACAGTTTTGTAACAGTTGCTGATAACATTATAGTGACTAATAGCATAACATAGCATATTTTCTAATTCATTATGTAAACTCTGATTCGGATCACTTCCCTCCTGTCATTTCTTACTGCATTACATAGCTAAAATGCACTAAAATATAATAAACTGATAGGTAATAAACCCTCTCTTCAGTATAAGATCAGTAGGATTTTCGCCATCAGTTTTCAAGAATAACAAAAACAGCAATGGTCAATTTTATAGCATGACTGGAGGCTTCATATTTGCTTCAGTCTCTCTTTACTAGAACTCCACAGCAGCACATTAACATAGAGAGAAAAACACCAGAGACAAAAAAAATCAGGAATCTATAAAAGGCTTCTCCCAACTAACTATTTCCTCTTTCTTTGCTGCTCCATAGTCTGTACAGGTCAGAGTACCACTGCCTCCTGTTATACATGGGTGGTTGTGGATATTTTACTGTATTTATATGTTTATTACTGTATTGATTTATTTATTTAGAGGGTATTTTTTGCATCTACCTTCTTAGTGCTGTAGGGTTTGATTTATTTAGCTATACTGTATTTTCTTCACCTACCTGCTTAGTGCTGTAGTGATTGATTGATTCATTTACTCTGTTTTTCTGCATCTACCTTCTTATGGCTGCACCTTCATATGGCTGCATTTAGAATGTGTTTACAGTCCTACGGCCGTTATGATTTATTTATTTAGATTGTATTTTTCTGTCCCTACTTTTTTGCTGTAGGAATGTATTTTCTCTTATGACTTTTCTGCATTTTCCTGTTTTGGGCCCCCCTGTCTGGGGATCATTTTTTTCTCGGGTTTAGGGGGGTTTCCTTTTTCCCTCCCTTCCTCTACCTTTTCTGGGTGGCTTTGCCCCCTTCACTTTTCGTCCATTTGCGGCCACCGGAAAGCGGTCCTCCCACCGCTTTCCGTTGCCGACCGCCAGGGACCCCGGAGTAAGACTCCGGTGGTCCCACGTGTTGGATCCCGCCTGCCGGCTCCGTCCTCCGAGCGAGATCCTCTGCTTACCTTCCCATGCAGTGCGGCGGCCCCGAGCATCCACTTCCCCGCAACTGCATGGTCGGGTGGGGGCGGGGCCGGTCAGTTTCCAGACTTACCGCATTAGTTCTGTCGGCAGGCACATGTGCTGTAGCTTTGACTGGGACTCAGCTATGACTTGGGCACATTGCACCCTCAGGCTGTCCTGGCTTTGTGCCCCATGTGGCTAGCAGGTTAGGCTACTGGGGACTATAGTGGATGGTATAGATCACAGGCTTGCTATATAGAGCTATGCACAACCCCTCAAGGGTTACAGGCACAGCTGGCAGTGTTACCACTTATACTCATCCTCCCCCCCCCCTTTTTGTTTGTTCAGATGATTGCTTCCAGCGCTCTGTTTTATCATATTGACCAATGGAGCACCTCTTGTGAGGTAACTCAGTTGGTGAGTTCCCTGACTACAGGTGTACTCAATATGCAGGTTCACTATTTACGGAGTGTCAGGCACTATTTAACTGAAGTGCGTTATCTACAGTTACACAATGGAATGCTAGGTACAGTCACACAGAAGAATGCTATGTACAGTTACACAGTAGAAGGCTATGTACAGTTACACAGTAATATACTATGTACAGTTACACAGAAGAATGCTATGTACAGTTACACAGGAGAAGGCTATGTACAGTTACACAGTAATATACTATGTGCAGTTACAAAGAAGAATGCTATGTACAGTTACACAGAGGAATGCTATGTACAGTTACACAGAAGAGTGTTATGTACGTACAGTTACACGGAAGAGTGTTATGTACAGTTACACGGAAGAGTGTTAGGTACGGTTACACAGAAGAACGTATTGTATGTTTACACAGAAGGTTGTTATGTACGGCTGCACAGAAGAGTGTTATGTACAGTTACACAGAAGTGTGTTATGTGCTTGTAGCCCGTGAAGTTACACAGGCTGCATTATCTGAAATGCCCAGTAGATGGCACATGGACTCAGTATGCTGTTAATAAAACATTGAGCTTTGATCACATGACTTGCTGAAATCAGGAGATGAGTGTGGCATCATCGCAGGGCCTGTCAGGACTTCCTGCACAGCTCTGAGGGAGGAGGATTCTAAGAGTGACCACATGCTGAGCCAGGGAAAGGACATGTGAGAGACTGTAGCACAGAAATAGGACCTGGCTGAGAGAACTTGTTTCACCCAAGATCACACCAGCTGAGAGAGGGACCTGCAGAAAAAAAAGAAGACAAGCACTGAGTCCAGGCGTCTGGCGAATCCAGTGAGAGGAGACTGCTGCTGACTGACCTGGTTAATCGTGTTGTGAGGGTAAGCCAAGCCTCTCCCTGTATCACCACAGGGCACCTGTCTCCTCACTCACAGTAAAGACTCTGAGGTCCCGTGACGGACATTACACATCTGAGGCTGCTTCAGTGACCCTGTGAAGCAGGACTTATAAGGGCCCCAACTCTCCTATGTGCACCAACGGCCGCTAGGGCGAAGATAAGGGGGTGGGGCGCAGGTGTGCTGGTGGGTGAGTGAGGAAAATCCACATTTGCATTGTTATCTGTGTTACTCTATTGTATTTTCCTATGTATGTTGGTTCAATTGCTACTTACCATATAAAGTTAGTTCCAGTTAGACTGTGTCAGTCTCATTGCACCAAGTATGTTCCCAGTGGGACCCCACATCCCTACCCCGGATGCTCCACTGGGTGGAGGCACTGCCGCAGACATGTACCCCAGCTCCCAGATAGCGGAGGCTCAGGATCCGCCTGTCAGGCATAGTGAGTTAACTAGGTTTGGGGACCCCCAAAACCCCGTTACATGCTATTAATCTGAAAAAGTGTTATGTACATCTTATCTGAAGAGCAAAAGGTAAATTTTATCGGAAGAATGGAATGCGCAGTTCCTCACCTGTACATCTCTGAAGGTCCAGAATTGTCTGTGTCCCAGGACTTGGCCGGCTTTGTCTGTGCCTTACTGATTGGCCTGCTTTGCCTGTGCCCCATTGATTGGCCTGCTTTGTGTCTGCCCCATTGATTGGCCTGCTTTGTCTGTGCCCCATTGATCAGGCCTGTGCTGTCTGTGCCAGAATGTCTGCATGCCAAGCCTACTGCCACATACTCACGCTTGTTCATTGCATGCGCTGCCCAACTTGCCTTGGTCACTATATGGGGTGCTGCCCCTATCTCCCTGCCAGTGACACTTGTCCTCTATACTCCTTGAGGTCGCTTTGCCCTGGACCGTTGCACAGGAGAACCCTTATCCAGGTTAACAGCGCAGACAATGACTACTATGGCAGTGACCACCTCCGTGGAATTAGGCCTCAGCCAGGGCCTTACTTTAAGATTATCAGGAGCGTAACGCTAGAGGGCCCACCTGTAAAATGGAGGCAACTTGAATGAGTCAGACTCTCCTAGAGGAGAGCAGGCAAGGGCACATAAGCGCTACTGGAAGGGTGAAGGCCCTGAACCAGTGACTTGAATGAGTCAGACTCTCCTTGAGGAGAGCAGGCAAGTGCTCATGAATGCTACTGAAATGCCCTGAACCAGGCTCCCAGAAAGATAAGTAATCGAGGAGCGGCTAGCCCCTCTGCAAACAGCCAGATGGCCCTGCCTATATGGCGCGGGGGAGACTATGACCACCGGACGCGGCAGTGACCACCTTCTTAAAAAGGAAGACAACTTGAAGGAGTCAGACTCTCCGAGTGGAGAGCAGGAAAGGGCGCATACGCACTAGGGGTAGGGTGAAGGCACGGAACCAGACGCCCGGAAAGATTAGACTCCGGAGAAGTGTCTAACCCTGATATAATCGGCCTTGACTGCCAGACGACACTGCTTATGTGGCGCAGGGATGAAGGTCCCCGTAATCCCCCCCCCACCATGGCCGCCATAGCTGAATGGCGGGCGGACCGGTTCCCCTCGGAAGGAGAGGACGATGGGGGTGTGGATAATGATGATGGCTCCTAGTGGCACCATGAGATGTAGAACAAAGTCCACTACAGGGGCCCCGACGACCATGGAAGAAGAGGTCATCTCGTGGATCGCCTTAAACGAACCCCTGTTCAACCCTCAATCCATTGCTCACCTGGTTTCTTTGGAATGGTCTCTGCCCGATCACCTAGCACGAACGGTGCGTTTCTGGGCCCGTGGGCCGCTGGCTTGAGAAGCCCGCAGGATAATTCGAGCGGTATCCCGAACTAAGTAGCTGCAAATCCAGACTTAGACCCCGATGGGGCACAGCGGTTTTGCTGGTTAAGCACCTGTCTAGTATTCAGGAGATCCTGAGTGCGGCCCACTGCAGTGCCTATACTATTAAGTCCGCACTGGCAAGCTGATTGTTTTCCGCTACACGAGTGAGTTGTGCTAGCGGAACATATGAGGAAGTATAATATGTGTCCTTTTTTACATGGAAATACTTGATGGAGGCTTATCTCAGCTCCAACCTGTACCTTTTATAGGGGATTGGACCCTTGACCCGGAATTTCACACTTGCCTCCACTTTCGGGTGACATCCCAGACGGGGCCCCGAGTCTGTGGTGGCAGACGACCCTATCCTAAACGCAATTTGGTCCGCTGGAAGTGCTTGGGATAAAGGGATCTGAGCCCCTCGGAGTCCCAGCACGACTCCACGATTGAACGTATATTCATTGGTTACTTTGAATTAGATGCGGCCCATAAAGAAACTTCTAGGGACCGCGGGGTCCAGTTCTGGTAAGGTGGCCTCTATTTTCTCCCTGGTGAGATAGGTATCTTGTGCATCAGTCATTTGGGCGACAATACAACCTGTTTGGCAGGTTGGGAGGAATTGAGGACATTCAGGAATTCCAGAACTATTTGAAAAGGTGTTTCTCATTTTCCACGCGTTGGGATCTGAACGCAACTCTTCATCGATATAGGACATCTTGCTGTACGGTCAACCTGGACGGGCTTGCCGGACCCCCTGCAAGGTATCTCCCTGACCGAAAGGTCCTGCGTTTTCCCTTGTTCGAGTCCCTGGATTTAGTTTCAACCAGGGAAATATCGACCGCCTCTACATCTCAAGGAGTAGAGTCCTGGAGGGCAGATTGGACGCAAGGGGGTGCCTCCTATGCTCTCCTCTACCTGAGTTTTTGGACATATGGAATAGTTTCTCTGGGAGGACCCGGCGTCAAGACTTTAGTCCACAGAGGAGGACCCATCAGGCCCCGACCAGTTCAGTTGGATGACAGACCCGTTTGCTCAGCGATGGACGCTTCCCTCCAGGAGTGTTTGACATGGAGACGCGGACAAGTCTCCTCCGTTTGTTTGGTCTCAGGACCTTTCTACAGATGCCTCGGTCTGCTGGTACTTTGGAATTATGATCTCTGCTTCAGCAGAGTCGAACCTAGTTCCTGGATTTCCTGGACCCTTGCTCATTTGATCTCGGGGATTGTGAGACTTTGGTCTGCATGGTGACCCTGACGTAGTTGGGTCTGGTACGGCTCTCCTAATTTTGCTACCGCTTTTACAGGGTTCGGGTATTGTTCGGTCACTTTATTACCGAGGACTGCCATATTAATTAGATTAGGTAGCGCGTACGACTGTCGCTCTGCTTAGAATTCCCTTAACGATTCCTGAGGATGGGTATTCATCTCCCCAGCGGGTACATGCATTTTTGTCATGCTCCTATGGTGGGTTCTGTCGGGTTTTGCCCATTCACTGATTCTGGAGTTATTTCCGTTATTATACCTTGTTTTTCTTTCAGATGGGTTCGGACCTTAGTTGTCTATCAGCCTTAGTCAGATCCGAGGGTCATATTCTTACTTTGGTAGCGCTCCCACCTTTAGGCGGTGTTCGACGTCACTGTTTGTTTAAATGTTTTTTCCCTTTTTCTCGACCTTCATATACCGCTTGCTTGTGGTTGGCATTGGCGGGGCGTATAGGTTTTTTTGGTTCACTTCAGTCCGTAACACGGTGACTTCAGGTACCGACATGGCGGGCGTTTTTTCTCCTAAACATCGTACGGTTTCCAGCCTGTTACAAGGAGCTATCTTTGCAGAGTTTAGGTTGGTACGGTGGATCGTGTTTCTTTGGTCTTTGCTGTCCGAGCGTTAAAACAGCAAATATGAAGCCTCCTGTCATGCTATAAAATTGTAGATTATACTAGCTTTAGTGTAACTATAATCTTAATTTTATTAATGACAGGAGGCGAATATTTCCCTCCCAGTTTCTCCCTCCCCTTGTTGTTTGTTGGTTTGACTGACTTGTTGTTCACCTGGTCTCCTGGGCTAGGTTGGTTATCTGGGGGAGTTGGGGCTTATGGTACCATCAGTATTTTATGATGGGGATTCAGGTTTTTTCACTATCTGGGATACTATACTGTGAGTCTTTACGATGGGGATTCATGTTTTCTCAGTACATTTAATTCGCTAATCAGTGTTTCGACTCTGTTTATCTCGTTTCAGTTTAATGGTTTGGCTACAGTTCTTAGATCCGACTACTCTACAGGATAAAGGTCAAGGCTTCACCCACTGGTTCCACGGTTTCAATTTCAGATGGAATTCATTGTTATGTTATTGTATTTGTGGTGTATCGTTCATGTACTTTATTTGTCGCAGCGTGAAAGAGGAAATAGTTAGTTGGGAGAAGCCTTTTATAGATTCCTGATTTTTGTCTCTGGTGTTTTTATCTCTATGTTAATGTGCTGCTGGGGAGTTCTAGTAAAGAGAGACTTAAGCAAATATTCGCCTCCTGTCATTAATAAAATTAAGATTATAGTTACACTAAAGCTATCATAATCTACAATTATGCGACTAATTAATTGAACCAGGAAAATCAGGGTGCGACTATTATGTGGTGAAATACTTAAAATTCACACCATTTTGGAATAGGAGTGAAATTAGTTTTCTAGATCTGACTTTATTTTGTGAAGATGATCATATAAAGACCAAATGTTTTTTTAAGCCAACTGACCGCAATTGTTATGTCCATCGGAGAAGTTGGCACTGTCAATCACGGCTAAGGGGAATAGCGAAGGGACAATTTACACGTGTTAGATGTTATTGTTCTTCAAGATTTTAAATCCCAGTCAATACATATTAAGAATAAACTTATGGAAAGGGGATATGTTAAGACACTCACAGCTTAAATGGATGAAACCACCGTTTAGCCGATATTCCCCCTTTCCAGAGACACAGGCTCTATACAGCAGACCGCCAAACTCCCGAATGGAGTGCAAGGGAATGCAGTAAATCCATGAACACACAAATCAGCCGAATCCCTTCTTCGGCTAAAACAGGTGAAAGGAATCCTTCCAAGTAGCAATCCCCCCAAACACGAGACCAAGCTCCGTCTTGAGGGTAAAACAGGAATCTGTTTAATGAGGGCTACCTGCCCGGTATTTATGCAGGTCCCCCACCTGGTGGACACTCCCCTAGGGGACCAGATGGAAGACTGGGACAAGTATGATACATTAGCCAATCACAGTGGCCCAGGTTTAAACACTCCCCTTTATACCAGTAAATCCCTCCTCCCTATCCTGAACATAATTGGGAAGAAATCCAATTATCTCCGAGGATAGAGGCAAATTGCCATTTTGCATGAAACATTACAAATGCATAAAAATATATAACTGTACAAATACCGAATACATTGGATTCGTGTAACGTATCCCCAGATAGCCTGGATCTGAGTGCATATTACTACCGAATAGCGCTCAAATCCCATACACACAGTTCAATCGCCATGAAGTCAAAGTCTTTCACAGGTCTTTCGGTATGCTATTGACTCCATGGTATGGCTATCTGGGTTAAGTCCATTCGTATTATCCAACCTCCCGAACTGACCGGTGTTCGCATGCCTCGACGAATGAGAAGGGCGGTCGGTAGTTTCAGCGGTGTTTCGGTAGGAAAATTGTCCGTTTATAGTTCCATAAGATCTGCGCCGAACACCGCTGGTCTTTCGCGTGTTTTAAAATGGCCACCGCCTCGTGGTCGGCATACGAACGATGACCACCCTGCATTCGGTTGTAATGAAGAGGTGTCTGCGGTTAACCACAACGTTCTAATTGGGGCCAAGAGGTTAACCAGCAGCACACTTCTCTTCTGGGTGGCCATCCGTTCAGTAGTTTGTTCGGTATAAGTCTATAATAACGAACAGTGGCATACGGACAGGCAGTTCCGCGAATGGAGGCAAATTAGACGAACCAGCAATACCAGTCACACAGATGTCACACAGGATATAAGAGAAATGTCCTAGAGAAAGAGATTAGGTTAATGACACAAGTAGAAAGGAATAACTTATTGATGGAGAAACCAAATACTAAAAGATATTCCATTTGCTTTTCAGAGCCAAGCCCTGCAATGCAATGCCTGCTGCCTAGCATTGGTGTAGCTAGTAATTAACTACAATAACTGTTTTTCCACTCTGGAAGTCAACTCTAAGGACGGAAACAGGTGAGAAGTTTATCAACTGCCCACTTACTCTCCCTTTCCACTTTATTTTTTATTTAAATATCTGTTTTTGCCTTTTTTTCATGTTTCCCTTAATTTACAATTTTCCTTAAAAGTAGATGTTCTCCCCTTCTGATTACTTTCACAGTGTGGCAAAATTAGATCACATTCACCAGCACAGTCAGTTAATCACTAGGGCACTGCAATTTATCTCTGGATGTCCACTCCATGCAAAGGACTAAAGGTGTCTACATGCTTTGCCCAGGGGCTCAAATTGCCTACTCACTTTCCCTTTCCATTTTATTCTTTTTTTAAATATAATTTTTCTCTCATGTTGAACCTTAATTTACAATTGGATGTTTCCCTCCCTCTGACTGCATTGCTGATGTGACAATGCCTGAAACCACCCACAGATGCAGCCAGTTAAATGCTAGTACACTACTTATGCACTCTGGAAGTCTAGTGCATGTTAAGGACTAAAGGCGTTCAAACCTTTTTCACGTGGTTGAAACAAGTGAGTGGTAGGCTTGGGCACCACAGGTATTTTCAATCCATTCAAATGCATTAGAACAAAAAGAAAACATTTTGGTTCATCCATTGACTCATTTGTTTTCTGGACCAAATTTGCCCATTATTTTCACTTTGGACTTTAATTAGGATGGATGGAATTCTGATCTATCCTGCGGCTGCATCTTGCAGAAATTTAGTTGATAACTTCCTAAGCTAAAAATCCAGCAATCATCAATCACTTAGTTAGCACATCATAGATAACATTTTTAAATTCAAATTTCACAAACACACACAACAAAAACATATAAAAATTATCTCTCTCTCCAAACATTTACTTATCAGACTACAGCTATAACCATTACCACCAGTGCGACCACAACAAAACCATTCATTCTGTTTACCATTTTACATACATCTGTAGATGGTCTGTAAGTATATGTGTACACAGTCTAAAGTCCACAACATCACACACTCACTGACCCATACTACACAAGAAGATGGGGTTGGAAGAAGACTGGTTAGACAGGGTATAGAAGGACACCAATCATTGTCTGTATGTTTATTAGTTGTACACTAGAAGAAGTGGTTGGTACCATTCAGGAGCCCACGGTAAGTATTAGGCTAAGAACTCCTGCAACAATCTTTCACTGCTCTCCAGAACCTAATCCTGCTGTGAAGGGCAGGTTAATTGGCTGAGAGGATCAGATGCTGTTTCTCAGCTAATGAGTTACGCCCTGCTCCATCAGGCTTCACTCAAAGGAGAGGGAGAGCTTCCATAGAGAAGTTGACCAGTGCCCTGCAGACCCCAGGTAAGTTGCTTGTAAAACGATACATTACAAAATAGTTTAACTATCACTATTCTACTACTGACATTTGGGTGCATCTCTATTGATGAGATTTGTTGTTTCAGCACATCCCACACATACTCAATCGGATTAAGATCTTGGGAATTTGAAGGCCAAGGAGACATCTTGAACTCCTTGTCATGTTCCTCAAACCATTCCTGAACAATTTTTGCAGAGTGGCAGGGTGGCCAGGGTACATTATCTTGCCGAAAGAGGCCACTGCCATCATGGAACACCATTGCTGTGAAGGTGTGTATGGGGTCTGCAACAATCTCTAGGTAGGTGGTACGGGTCAAAGTAACAGCCATTTGAATGCCAGGACCCAAGGTTTCCCAGCAAAACATTGCCCAGAATGTAACACTACCTCTGCCAAGTTACCTTCTTCCCATAGTGCATTCTGCTGCCATTTATTCCCCAGGTAAATAATGCTCACGCACCCAACATCCACCTGATATAAAGGAAAACATGATTCCTCAGACCAGACAAACTTCTTCTATTTCACCATGGTCCAGTTTTGATACTTACGTCTCCATTGAAGGCGATTTAGGCAGTGGACAAGAGTCATCGTATATTACTTCACAATCCCATACACAGCAAACTGTGATGTAATGTGTGTTCTGTCCCCTTCCTATCATGATCTAAATAGTTTTTTGTTTTTTTTAGCAATTTGACCTACAGTAGCTCTTTTGCATGATAAGACCAGATGGGCTAACCTTCGCTGCCCATATTCATCAATGAGCCTTGGGCTAATGACCCTAATTCTAGTTCACCGGTTGTACTTGCTAGCACCACGTTTAGTAGGTTCTAACCACTGCTTACCAAGAACACCCTACAAGACTTGTAGATGCTCTGACCAAGTTATTTAGCCATCACTATTTGACCCTTGCCAGACTCACCCAAGCCTTTTCACTTGTCCATTTTTCCTGCTTCCAACACATGAAATTCATGAACTGAATGTGTGTTCACTTGGTGCCTACAACCCTTAACAGTTGCCATTCTAACAATATAATCAATGTTATTCACGTCACCTATCAGTGGAATTACTATTATTATTATTTATAATGTGCCAACAAATTCTGCATCATTGTACAATGGGTGGGCTAAGAGACATGTATTTATAACCAGTTGAACATGCAGGAAAAGATGAGTATTGATGTTGTGGCTGATCAGTGTTTACTAATAATTCATTTATTATCCCTTGTAAAATACAAGCAAATAGTGACTCCTTGGTTAAGTAGAAAAGGATTGTTTTTTACTTCTAAAGAATTTCAGAAAGATACAGGTTTACTAACTGTGTTTCAAGTTTCCCAGACACATGCTTCTCAGTCTTTTCTTGACTTTTGAGTCACAATTTAAAATGTCTGATATCAGAGAAAATAGCAAGAACTGGCTTCCTACCTTGGTACAGTTGTCAGCTTTGGGTTCTAGATCTTTCATCTTCACAAGATCCATTAGAAAACTTGGCTCCAAGAAACCAACTTTAGCATTAACATGGAATATAGCCTTTGGATTCTCTAGAATAAGATTCAGGTTAATGGCAAAGCCAGCCATGTCTATGGCAAAAGGTCGTTCAACTGCAAACTTCACTTTCCAACCTTTAACCTTTCCATCTGCATTCACTTTCACAGACTCATAACGTAAGCCTCCAGCAAAGCCAACAGGCCACACAGAGACTTTTTTCGTATACCTCATCTGTTTAAGAAAAGAATAAGTACATATATTGTTAGTGAATAATAAAGATTTCTTACACAAAAGTAAAAAAAAGGAAATACTGTGTTATTGTGTTATTGGAACTAGCAATAGTGATCTGTTTCAATAAAATCAACTACATTTACATTTGGTAAATGTATAGTTAAATCAGTGGGTGCCATTTTTGAGCCACAGAATTGTGCCCCTGATTGTTTTTCCAAGTTCCCAACACATATAGAGGCAAAGGAGAAAATCATAATCAGCTCTGCTTGGGTTTTAATGTAGATTTCTGATCCTCCTAGTGGTTTGGTTTTACATATGTGATCCTGACTTTCTATTTTGCATATAATTAAAATTCTGCATTTTTACCTTTTCGCTATGATTGCAATAATTTTACGTGTATGCTAAATTTTCTGCTTTGCTTATATTTGGCTGTTCAACAGAATTATTTTCAGGTCTGTTCCATGTCAATAACCATAAATCTTGCACAATGTTACCACCCTCTCCACCTTAATATGCGTTTTAAGTGACCATCTCTCTCCTCCACCAGCTGTTAGATATAGTGTCATCCAGAGGGTTTTTTCCCTTCCCACTATTCATTGCAGTTATCTACCACTCTCCTCCCCTACCCATCAAGCCAGCAACATAGACCTTATATTCTCCAACCTTTGTTCGGTTACAAACTTTACACCTCTCCCTCTCTCTGATTACCACCTCCCATGCTGTGATCTTACCCTGACCCAGACCCAACCATCATCACATGCCAAATCTAGACTCTAAAGAAACTTTCTTGATCTTCAGTAGCTTTCTATCAATATCCAGAATCTCCTTTCAATGACCTCTACTACTATATGTCTGTAGTGGTTACCCCGATGAGTAGAGGCGTTTCCACTGCCAGAGGGCGTCCTTCTCCTGAGTATGAGGGGTACTCACAGTAGTCATCCAAGTAGAGAAATTCTTACAAAATCAGTGTAAAGTGTGTTGATTATTTGTGCAAAATACAATACTTGTGCAATACATTGTGCAAATACACTATACAGAGTATTACACAAGTATTGTATTTTGCACAAATATTGTGTGTGTATTCTGTTTGCTGGGGTTGATTTCAATACACAAAAAAAAAAATTCTGTTAACATGATCTTAAAGGCACAGTGTACTTTATATTTGTGATTTTTACCTTCTATCATGGCCATCATTAAGTTTTTTTAGCAATTTCAGCTACAGTAGCTCTTCTGTGTGATCAGACCAGATGGGCTAGCCTTTGCTCCTCACGTGCATCATGAGCCTTGGTTGCCCATGACCTTGATGCTAGTTCACCTTCCTTGCACCACTTTGGTAGGTACTGACTACTGCATACAGGGAAAACTCCAGAAGGCTTGTTTTTTTGGAGATGACCCAATTGTCTAGCCATTGCTATTTCACCCTTGTCAAAGTCATTTAGATCTTGCCTGCCCAGCTTGAACACCTGAACGTTAAGTACTCACGGTTCACTTGCTGCCTTATATATTCCAAATCTTGACAGGTGCCATTGTAATGATATAATTAATTTTATTCACTTCACCTATCCAGGGTAATCTTTAATATTGATTGGTGGGCAAGCATTTGCTTTGGCCTCCCATTCCCCACTCTCCCAAAAAAAAACACTGGCAGAGCTAAAGTAGAGGGAGCACTGGTGCAAGAATTTTTAAGGCTCCCCCAATCACAAGGGTGATTAAAAAAAAGATAGATCCCCATCTGCCGTGCAACTCCAACAATGCTTTAACACCTAGGGCTCTACCATTTTCCCATGCATGCAAGGTTGTATTTAGCACTGAGCAATGTTTGAATGAAAGCATGTTTTTCTATGGAGTATGTTTGTGTGACTGTAGGCACTACATACCGCACCAGTGTGGCCACATTTTGCCAGCCTCTTCTCCGGGGTGGCCCAGGAACTGGCCACCTCAGGGCCCCCCAAGGATGGCAGTGGCGTTGCAGTGCGGGCACGCGCGCGAGGGAGCATTCTCCCCTGAGCGCTCTCTACCCAGCTCCCTGATGCCGGAGCCGGAATATGATGTCATTCCGGTTTCAGCATCAGTAAGCGGCACGCGAGGGAGCTGAACAGGAGGATCAGTGCTCCCTCGCCGCCTGCAGGACCGGCCGCCCAGCAGCCCCACTGGACCCTAGGGACAGCTGTAATCCCCTCAGCACTCCCAAAGGTAGGGAGGCTGAGGGATTAAATAAAAGAAAATTAAAAAAAAAATGATGTTAGTGTTTATGTGTGTTAGTGTGTGTGTCTGTTAGTTGTGTTAGTTTGTGTGTGACTGTTATTGAGTGTATGTCTGCTAGTAAATGTCAGTGTGTGTGTGTTAGTTTGTGTGTGTTACTGTGTGTGTCTGTTAGTGAGTCTGTTTGGTGTCTGTTAGTGAGTGTGTGTTTGTCAGTGAGAGTGCATGTTTTGTAAGTGAGTGTGTATGTGTGTCTGTCTGTCAGTGAGTGTGTATGTATGTCTGTCACTGAGTGTGTGTCTGTCAGCAAATGTGTGTGTCTGTTAGCTAGTGTGTATGCGTCTGTTCGTGAGAGTGTGTGGTTAACACCCCTTCAGCACTTACCTTTCTCCAGCACCGGGATCCCTTGACGATGGGGATCTCTCCGCTCCGATCCGCCTCTCAGCTCCGAATGCGAATGCGCGGCAAGAGCCCCATGCCCATTCAAACCGCCCATAGGAAAGCATTACTCAATGCTTTCCTATGGACGTCCAGCGACTTCTCACAGTGAGAATCGCCGAAGCGCTTCTAGCAGCTGTCAGTGAAACAGCTACTAGAGGCTGGATTAACCCTCAGTGAAACATAGCAGTCTTATTGAGCTGAAGTGATCTGAGTGCCTATAGTGGTCCTTTAAGTGTATGTGTATCTGCATGCACTGTCGTGCATACGGCGGTCGCAGCCCTGCGACCAGGTGCCCGCCGCCATGTGTAGCGGCCCCGGCCCACGCAGAGTAAGCGAGGGGGAGGGGCCCACAGATCAATTTTCGCACCGGGGCCCCATGGATCGTGTGTACGCCAGTGACTGTAGGGGTGTGCCTGTATGTGGTGTTGGTGTTTGAATGTAAGCATGTATTTATATGTAGTGTTTGTTTTTGAATGCAGGGGTCTGTTTATATATATATTTTTTTTTTTTTTGAACACAGAAGTGTGTTTATACATAGTGTTGGTGTTTCAATGCAGGAGTGTGTTTGTATCTAGTGTTGAATTTTGAATGCAGGGGTGTGCCTGTGTGTAGTTTTAAAGTTTTGAATGCTGAGATGTATGCACATATACACAGACACTGCAACACGCACACTGTGATACACATACACAAACAGATACACACACACACACACTGAAATACATGCAGATACACAGATATACACATAGATACACACACTGACACATACAGACACACTAATACACAACTTGATACAAATGCAGAAACAGACACACAGATACACACACTGACACACATGTGGATAATCAGATACACAGATAAACACTCTTACTATACAGAGAAACACAGACAGATATACACACAAAGATACACACACTGACAACATACAGG
This sequence comes from Pelobates cultripes, assembly GCA_933207985.1. Taxonomy (NCBI): domain Eukaryota; kingdom Metazoa; phylum Chordata; class Amphibia; order Anura; family Pelobatidae; genus Pelobates; species Pelobates cultripes. The sequence continues at coordinate 58,388,198 of OW240919.1, forward strand.
CACTCTGATACACAACATGACACACATGCAGATAGACATACACGCAGAAGCAAACACTGGCATACATGCATATACACAGACACACAGATACACATACTAACACACATGAACATACACACAATGACACACATGCAGATACATAGATACACACTTACTCCATAGGCAAAACACAGATACACACACTGTCTACTTAAAGATACACACTGACAGACATATTGACACACACTGACATACTGATACAAACGCACACTAACAGACATACTGACATCCTAATACACACACTGATAGACATACTGACACACACAGACACACATCCTGACAGACATACTGAAACACACAGACAGACATACTGACACACACACTGTCAGACGTACTGACACAGACAGACAGACTTACTGACACACACACACAGACACACATACAAGCTTTACACTTTTAAAGCCACCCTCCATTTTTCCATCTTTTTGGAACAGGAGGGTGGCTTCCCTGGGGTCGAGTAGCAGGCTGAGGTAGTTGCGAGTCAGAGGCTCTGACACTCCACGTCAGCCCCCACCTTAACTGACTCCATCTCCCTCCCTCTGGCAGCAGGTCACTTGCTCCCTGAGTACCTATAAGCAAGGGACCCAGTAGCACTGTTTAAGGGCAACGGCATCCGACCGGGCCTCTGCTGAAAAACACCCACCGGATGGCCCTAAGTGCATTTCAAAAAATAATAAAGAAAAAAGTCAGTGGGCAACTGACAATCCACTCACTCTTTCAACCCTGTGAAGAACAAAGCTTTCCCACACATCCTGTTGATAGCATCTGTGAATGTGCCGTTTTTCCAAACTAAAAAGATTTAACATTTTTTTTACCTTTCTTCATAACTAAAATTCTCCATTCCTTTTATCAATTTTGTAGCTCGTCTCTGCACTTTTTCTATTGTCATATTATTCTTCTTTAGAACAGGTTCCCAAATTTGCCCAGCATATTGAAGGTGAAGTCTTACCAGCGATTTATAAAGAGGCAAAATTATATTTTCATCCAGAGAATTTATGCCCCTATTTATACATGACAAAAACGTACTGGCCTTAGCAACTGTAGATTGGCATTGCATATTGCTGCCTAATTTGTTTTCTATAACATTTTCCAAATCCTTCTCGTCTTTTGTTATCCCTATTTCACTACCATTTAGGGTGTAAGTTGCTTGTGCATTCTTTACTTGGAATTGCGTAACTTTGCATTTTTCTACATTAAATTGAATCTACCATTTTAGTGCCCAGTCTCCCAATCTATCTAAAGCTCTCTGCAGCACATCAATATCCTGCTCACATTTTATTACTTAACAGAGTTTTGGGTCATCTGCAAACACTAAAAACATGACTTTCAATGCCTATTTTAAGATCATTTATAAATATGTTAAATAGAAGCAGTCCCAAAACAGAACCCTGACAAAACTACTTACCAATTCTCTCCACCTTGAAAATTTACCATTAACGACAACTTGTTGGACTCTATCCTAAAGCCAATGTTCTACACAAGAACAAGAATATTCATCTAGAACAGGGGTTCCAAACCCAGTCCTTAAGTGCCCTCTACCAGTCCAGGATTTAGGGATTACCCTGTTGTGTCTAAAGTGGTTTTTTTTCTAAAAACACCTTAGACACAACTGAGTAATCCCTAAATCCTGCACTGTTGGGGAGTACTTGAGCACTGGGTTTGGAATCACTGATCTAGACCAATTTATTTTAGTTTGAACACTAACCTATTGTGAGGAACTGTATCAATTACCTTGGCAAAATCCAAGTAGATCACATCCACTGCAACACCATGATCTATACTTCTAATTGTTTCTTTGTATAATGCAATTAGGTTAGTTTGACATGATCTATGTTATATAAAACCATGCTGATTATTGCTAATAACAAAGTTCTTCCCAATTAATTCCTGAATATTATCCCTTAATAACCCTTTAAATACTTTCCCAATTACAGAAGTTAAGCTCACCATTCCTATGGAACGCTGTTTCCCTCTCTGTTAGACTTTCACCCAGTCTCCGCTCTTTCAAAACTTACTTCTTCAGCAAAGCATATCAATTAAACTGTCAATAGCTTTCCCTCCCGCACCTGGATTCTTCTCCTGCAACTGTCATCAAAACAAAACACTAAGCCCTCAGCGAATACTATTCTAACAACTACTTTTTTTACCCTTACCTTTAGTGTCACTATGCAACACTCTCTCTAGCATGTGAGCTCCTTGAGCAGGGCATTCATTTCCCTCTCTTGCTGTGTGTCTAACTCGTCTGGTTAAAAATACGTGTCTGATAGTCCACCCATTGTACAGCGCAGCGGAATTTGTTGGCACTTTATAAATAATAATAATATTAATAAGATGCTAAGTAGTTCACATTTTAATTTACTTACATTTCTAAGGGACTTTCAGCAAAAAGGGGACTCTCCAAGTACCACAATTACTAAAGCATATTGTAGTGTTTTGTGAGCTATGAATATGTCCCAAAACTAAATTGGACTACTCCCTCATGCGTGTTGGAGGAAATCGTGCCATCCTACTACAATAGTACAATCATAATCATAAACATATATTTAAGGTTGAATATAGCACTATCCTTAATAAAATAAATATAGCCCTCATGGTAAAATGGCATGGCTTGTGACACAATCCAGTATTCTCTGTAATTTAGGAACAGGAGAAAGGTCATTCTATAGAAACCCATACTCCATAAGCAACTCATACCCTAGTTATTAGAAACTTTTTGAGAATTAAGGTTCAAGTAAATAACTCACCTCTTCAAATAGCTCCAAACTGTAGGTATTGTCGTCATCAGCAAAATATACAACACCTGATGGAGCTTTGTCAGGAAGAAATGTCTTACGTAACCAGCTGAGGCCCAAGTTCCGTTGTAAAACACCTTTTGACCTAGTCAATATTGCTGAAGTTTTAACAGAAAGATGGGTATACTCCATTCCACATGTTTTTAAAAAGTTACTGACCAGCTTGGTCTTGTTCATCGAGTCTTCAACCACAATCCAGTAAATTGCAGGCACTTGACGAAACGTATTAGCAATACGGGTGAGTTCTACCTTTTGTAAAATCCGTGAATGGGTTGGTGTTATTACAAAGATGATTGGCAACCTTTTTTTGGCACGAATATTGAGAACTAAAAAACAGATGTGGGTTTATAAATTAATTAGTTACAGTATGACACCAGATTAAAAAGTAGTCACCAAGATGTTAACAATTCAGTTCTATTCCAGCCAAAAGGCACTTGAGCTTTTCATTGTACTCTATAAAAGTTTCTGCAAATTAAACAAAAAGGCATTGCATTTCAATACTGCAGACATTAACACTTGCCAAAGTGGCAATCAGAAGTTTGATCACCATTTCTCATCCACAAAACATTTACCCATCTTACTTCACAGTAGTTCCTACCTCATACTTACCTGTACTAAACTGTATACTTTACTCAACAGTAATAGAACCCAGGGGTGGTCTCCTCCTTGGGTAAAATTGTGTTTCCACAGAACATCCAGTTTAGATTATACTAATTAAATACAATATATGTTTTAGAATTTAAAGGTTTACTCCAAACACTTTGACCACTTCAGTGATTTAAAAAAAATTAGCAACATAATGACATTGGTGTGCATGATATTTGTGGTAGCTACAGCACCATTTTGACAGCTCATAACAATCACCTGCAAAACAAATTTGCCCCTTTATTATACTCTATTCTTAACCGGATAGATAATGCAAAGACCTCATAGTACATTTGCCAGCAAGTCATCCACAGAGAAAATATTGTCCCCACAATAATATTATATGTTTCCTCTTCCTATTTCCGCTAGAGTCCCTCTGACTGCTATAAATTTTACTTTATAACATTTTACCTCTAGTTATAGTTATTTTATGTATTGTTATGTTTCCAATAGCATTTTTTTATTTGTATGTTTATGTATCTGTCTGTGTTTATTTTAATAATATCATTAAATCTTCTCAGTTTGTACCTTCATGAGGAATGACTTCCTGGACATTTACTCTATTGAAAACTCCTTAGCAATTCATCATACTATCTTCCCTTGTGTTATTGTGAACCTCCCTGTAAACATTCATGTGGTACATTCTGTCTTCGGTTACAACCAAAGCAAATGAAAAGAGCATTTCAAAAAAATAATAGTAACTATCCTTGTTTAGAACCACACACTTTACTGTTGTATACTTAACACTGTAGTAACACATTAATGTTGCTTGTTTAGCACTTAAAAATCCAAGCATTTTGGAATGTTTGGTTATCATTTATGGAAAATTATACGCCTTATGGCCTTCAGGTTATTTTTTTTTACCTGATATGTGCTACCGTAGTAAAAATAAATAGGGCAAGGCAGTGCAAGTCGCCGGGACCCGAAGCTCAGTCGGCAGGGCGCTCAAAAAGCCTGAAAAAGAGCGCAAAACAGGGTGTAAACAGACCAAGTGAACACTAGTAGGGCTCCTCTAACGATGGGGAGCAAGACCAAGAAGCCCTGGCCGGATCGGCCCAGATACTGTGCAGATATTGGAGATATGCTGAGGAGATCACATGGAGAGGTGTGGCCTGAAATGGGGACGGACCTCGGAGATTTCTCAGATGCATCAGAGGATTACTCCCTCCACGACATGGAAGACCTGTGCTATAAAGGGCCACCCAAGTCCACTCAATCCACTGTGGGAATATCACCCCCGTCACTGAAATCTGAAACTGAAATCACACAGGTCAGGGAGGACATCAAGGAGTTCACTGCATGCCTTGACACAGTTGAGCAAACTACAACAGCTCACACATTGCAGGTCTTGGAGCCACAAAAGGTCAATGATCTCACCTCGGCCCATGCAACCCTATGCTACCAACTAGTTGCCTTGGAAGACAAAAGAAGGTGTAAACATGTGAAAATTAGAGGCATAACATACAGCGTCACCACTGCAGAACTGCCTCATTTTCCGCACAGACTTTTTGTGGCCCTCCTGCTGCCTAAACAGGAAAAAGGCATATTGTTAGACAGGATGTTCCGCCTCCATCTGCCACAGCTTCAGCCAATAGCGACTTACTAATAAAACTTAAAAATGGCCAAGACAAGGCCGCATCTTAAATGCAACCAGAGGGAAAACCCATATCAGTTCCAAGACATGGACCTTGCATTTTTCTCTGACCTTTCTCGTATGACGCTGCAATGAAGAAAATCACTATGCCTTCTCACAACACTTCTGTCGACTCAAAGCATTAAATACCACTGGGGTTACGCTCACTTTCTTTTTTTTTAATGTATAATTTTTTATTGTTCATATTTTATGCATATATATATAATATTGGGATACAGAAGAGAGAAGTGGGAAAAGGGGAACAGTACATAGTTTAGTCTATAATTACACACTATTAAAAACAATATTATTCACATAACAGTATGCATTAATTCATGTAAGACAATTGATTACAACAATATTTTTCAAAATTCTTTTCCTTTCTCTATTTTTTTTTTAAATCAATATTCATTTGCTTAAAGTTAAGAGAAACCACTGAAAAGTATTACTTCCTCTCGATCCAAATTAAAAAAGAGTAATTTACATTCTTATAAAGGATTGTATCAGGGAGGGGTGGGGAATGGGGGATAGAACAACAGCCTATTGAGCTAAATCCCTTATGAGTCCAGCTCTCATTATAGTCTTTAAATGTTAGGAAGAGCATAAAGGGGAGAAAAATATAATAACACCTTAAACATATCTATCACTTATTTCTAACCATTTATTCCACCTTTTTTTGTATAAAGTTTCCTGTCCTTTCAAATGACCAGCCATCATTTCATAAGTACATGAGGAGTTTAGTCTTATCATTATCTCTGACAATAAAGGAGTCTGTATTTTTTTCCAGCTGTATGCAATAGCCGTTTTAGTTGCTATCAAACTGTGATTAATAATATAAATAACCTCTTCTGGGAGCGTTATAGAAAACATATGTAACAAAAAACATTTGGGTTGGGTAGGTATCACTGCTTTCAAATCATTTTGAAAAAACCTTCCTAATTCTTTCCAAAGCTTAGCAATACCTGGATATAACCAAAAGATATGATATAGAGTGCCCTCCTGTTTAAGGCAGCGCCAACATAAATTTGATGCCCCTGCGTAAATATGAGCTATCCTAGTTGGCACCAGGTACCAATGCATATTCAATTTACAGTATGATTCCCAGGGTTGTAAATTAAATGCTGCCTTTTTAGTTAGCTTTATTGCCTGATGCCATTTGGATAGAGAAAATTGATAACCTAAATCTAAATCTAACTCCCATTTCTGCATATATATAGGTTTTGCTTCATTCCCTATATATTTATAATGTTATTATAAGATAATGATAAAGTTTTAATAATCGGTAATTTACCCATACATTTGTATATCAAAGACGGAAGTGTTTTCATTTCTTCTATATTTTTATTAAATCCATGAAGTAAATTCCTAATGTGTAGGTAGGAAAACAACTCTCTCGGAGGTATGGAATAATCTTTAACCCCTTAAGGACACATGACGGAAATATTCCGTCATGATTCCCTTTTATTCCGGAAGTTGTGTTCTTAAGGGGTTAAGTATTTCAGGGAATTGCTTAATGCCTATAGTATTATAAAAAAAAAAAAAACTGTTTGACACCATGATTTAACCAGGTGTCCACTCGTAAGTCTGATGTGAAGGCAGTAATAATCTGTAGCGGGGCTGCATATAGCAAAACCTTATCATCTACAATTTTGGGGATAATTTGTTTCCAAATTTGAAGTCGTGTTTTGGTAACTGGTAGCATATCATTTTTCTTCCCTATTTTTATTTTACCTGTCCACAAGGCTTGTGGTATTGTGCCTTGATGCATGCAGGCGTTTTCTAATGCTAACCACAAAGGGGAAGGTATTCGTTCTAATACTGATATGCTTGTGCTAATATTGAGGCTTTATAATACATTTTAACATTCAGAATACCAAGGCCACCTTTCTCATATGGAAGCCACAGTAAGTTCTGCTTTACTCCCATTTTCTCAATTGTTGCTCTAATTTAATTATAAGTGGTATATGATTCTCTTTTATAAATTTTAAATTATGTGTGGAAGGAAGTTTAATTCCTAAGTATGTTATTGACTTTTTCCACCAGTCAAAAGGATGTGTATTTTGTAATGCATGTACCACAGATGTGGGAAGACCAATAGACAATGCTTGAGATTTTTGGGGGTTATTTTTATAGTATGATATCTCTCCAAATCTATGTAGTGTCTTTAATAAAATTGGAATTGATAAATCTGGATAAGTTAAAAAAAGCAAAACCTCATCCGCATAAAGAACTATTTTTGAGACACCTGCAGGGGTATTCAGTCCCTGTATCCCTTTATGGTTTTTAACATGTCTTATTAAGGGCTCCATACACAAAATAAAGATTAATGGTGAAAGAGGGCATCCCTGTCTGGAGCCATTAGTAATATAAAACAGAGGGGAAAGAAAACCAGAATTGCTTATTTTCGCTGCTGGTCGAGAGTAAAGAACTAAAATACTTTGAAGAAATGCTAAAGGGAAACCCATGCTCAAAAATACTTCTTCCATGTATTGCCAATTCAAGCGGTCAAACGCTTTTTCAGCATCAAATGCCAGCAATTAACCCTGTTGGTTATTAAGATGTGCCCAAGTCATTAAATTTAAACAGTGGCGTGTGTTGTCTCCTGATTGTCTTTTAGGGACGAATCCCGCTTGTTCTGGTGAAACCAGATCCACTATTAACGGTTTTAGGCTGCCAGTAATTTAGTATATCATTTTGTATCTGAGTTTAATAATGAGATGGGTCTTAAATTTGCACATAGTATTGGTGATTTGCCTGGTTTTGGTATCGTAATTATATGGGCTACTAACATCTCTTTGGGTATTGTACCTGAATTTTTAAAATAATTGAAAAGTTTGGTAAGGTGCGGGACCAGTTGGGCCTCAAAAACTATATAATAATTATTTGGAAACCCATCTGGGCCCGGTGCCTTATGGTTAGGAAGTTTTCTAATTGCTTCTCTAACCTCCTCTTCTGAGACTTGTGCATTCAGGGATAAACTTTGCTCTGACGTATTGCACAGAAGGTTTACTTCTTTCAGGTAATTTTGTATTTCTACTCTAGAGGGTTGATATGTGTTAATATCAGACTGTAGGTTATATAGCTTAGAGTAAAAAAACGCTAACTCCTCGACTATATCCTGAGAGTTATATAATTTGACATTGTTATTATCTGACATTGACATATAGGGTATTTTGACTGTAAATACTTAGTTTTAAATTGATTCGCTAACATTCTTCCTGCTCTATTCCCTTGCACATAATAAGATAGTTTTAATTTCCTTAGTTGCCATGCTGAGAGTGCCTCTTAATTTTAATTATTTTATTTTAGCTACATGTTTTGTGGGGTTAATTTTATTGCTTGTTTCTGCTCCACAGAGATCAGCTATGAGTCGTTCTCTGTTCACATCTGTCTTTTTCTTAAATATTGATCCGGCTTTAATGAAAAGTCCCCTTATAACAGCTTTTAATGCTAGCCATTGTATATCTATACTCGATGTATCATTGACATGGTCAATGTAAAATACTTGTATTGCTTTACGTATTGTCTCCACCAGACCTGAATCGCTCTAGCTGGGTATAAAGCTTTAAAGGTAGTGACAACCGGTGCATGATCTGACCATGACCTGACCCCAATCTTCACATCTATTACATTGGTTATGGTCCTTTTATCTACCAGACACATATCTATACAAGAGCAGGAGCAATGGGCTGATGAAAAGTATGTATAATCCTCAGCTGCTGGATATAAACAGCGCCAAGTATCATACAGATCATGTGAATGCAAGAGTGTTGAAAATTTGTGGCTAAGAAGAATAGCCTGGTACAGCGGGGGTTTCCCTTTAGGTCTTTTAGTATCCTGGACCGGATCTAACGTACAGTTAAAATCCCCACATACTATAATGTTTCCCTTATGCAAATTATTGCAATGTCAACAAACCTGGCTAAAATTCGCCCTTTATCAAAACTAGTTTCTTTCACTCGTTTCCTTCGTTTAGAAGTCATGAATTTACAGAGAGCTATTTGCTGTTGTCTAGGGGTGAGGGATATGACTGAGGATAATTTGTGAAAACGTCATAAACCTAAAAAAAATATATACATGTACTCTCATATGGGAGAGTACAGGGAGTGCAGAATTATTAGGCAAATGAGTATTTTGACCACATCATCCTCTTTATGCATGTTGTCTTACTCCAAGCTGTATAGGCTCGAAAGCCTACTACCAATTAAGCATATTAGGTGATGTGCATCTCTGTAATGAGAAGGGGTGTGGTCTAATGACATCAACACCCTATATCAGGTGTGCATAATTATTAGGCAACTTCCTTTCCTTTGGCAAAATGGGTCAAAAGAAGGACTTGACAGGCTCAGAAAAGTCAAAAATAGTGAGATATCTTGCAGAGGGATGCAGCACTCTTAAAATTGCAAAGCTTCTGAAGCGTGATCATCGAACAATCAAGCGTTTCATTCAAAATAGTCAACAGGGTCGCAAGAAGCGTGTGGAAAAACCAAGGCGCAAAATAACTGCCCATGAACTGAGAAAAGTCAAGCGTGCAGCTGCCACGATGCCACTTGCCACCAGTTTGGCCATATTTCAGAGCTGCAACATCACTGGAGTGCCCAAAAGCACAAGGTGTGCAATACTCAGAGACATGGCCAAGGTAAGAAAGGCTGAAAGACGACCACCACTGAACAAGACACACAAGCTGAAACGTCAAGACTGGGCCAAGAAATATCTCAAGACTGATTTTTCTAAGGTTTTATGGACTGATGAAATGAGAGTGAGTCTTGATGGGCCAGATGGATGGGCCCGTGGCTGGATTGGTAAAGGGCAGAGAGCTCCAGTCCGACTCAGACGCCAGCAAGGTGGAGGTGGAGTACTGGTTTGGGCTGGTATCATCAAAGATGAGCTTGTGGGGCCTTTTCGGGTTGAGGATGGAGTCAAGCTCAACTCCCAGTCCTACTGCCAGTTCCTGGAAGACACCTTCTTCAAGCAGTGGTACAGGAAGAAGTCTGCATCCTTCAAGAAAAACATGATTTTCATGCAGGACAATGCTCCATCACACGCGTCCAAGTACTCCACAGCGTGGCTGGCAAGAAAGGGTATAAAAGAAGAAAATCTAATGACATGGCCTCCTTGTTCACCTGATCTGAACCCCATTGAGAACCTGTGGTCCATCATCAAATGTGAGATTTACAAGGAGGGAAAACAGTACACCTCTGAACAGTGTCTGGGAGGCTGTGGTTGCTGCTGCACGCAATGTTGATGGTGAACAGATCAAAACACTGACAGAATCCATGGATGGCAGGCTTTTGAGTGTCCTTGCAAAGAAAGGTGGCTATATTGGTCACTGATTTGTTTTTGTTTTGTTTTTGAATGTCAGAAATGTATATTTGTGAATGTTGAGATGTTATATTGGTTTCACTGGTAATAATAAATAATTGAAATGGGTATATATTTGTTTTTTGTTAAGTTGCCTAATAATTATGCACAGTAATAGTCACCTGCACACACAGATATCCCCCTAACATAGCTATAACTAAAAACAAACTAAAAACTACTTCCAAAAATATTCAGCTTTGATATTAATGAGTGTTTTGGGTTCATTGAGAACATGGTTGTTGTTCAATAATAAAATTAATCCTCAAAAATACAACTTGCCTAATAATTCTGCACTCCCTGTATAACGTGGAATGTAGTAGAAAGCCAATATATTAGCCTCCATTAAACATCCCCTAAGGGGGGTCGTGTGGAGTGAGCCATGCTGCTAGGCCATTGTCTAAAACTCTACTGCTTAGCAATGTTGCTAGCCGACTTATTGTAATCATTATCAGCATTTCATCGCTTAGTGTCATATACCTCTCTAAACCTCTAAGACCTTTTTAACTTAATTTAACATGAAAAAAACAATAAAAATTTTTAAAAAAAAACACAAACCATATCTTCTCGACATTAGTTCTTGCCATATTAGCTTTGTATCATCATTGCTTAAATACACCCTATTGTAGCCCTATTCATCAGTATGAAGAGTTTTCAATCTTTCTATTACTACACAATTTTACAAAGAATAATTACCTTTCATTGTTATAAATAGCGACATTACAGCTGTTAACTTCAATACTGTATTATACTAAGGGTACTTAAATATAAATGCTTCTATGATTTACCATTATAAAATGTTAACTCGAATATCATGGAATGAATATTTAAATGTTGAAAAACTGTAATAGAGATATATAGGATATAAGTGCTACCCCACTCATAAACATTATATATATATAATACACATTACCGATCTTGCTGATTATAGCTTTTCTTCCTATATCTACAGTGTCAAGCTTTTTCCACAGAAGGAGTAAATTAATATCTGTAAATCTGTAAGTGGCCCGGTGGGGCTTAGTTTTCACAGCTGTATAGGGCACAAGTTCTGTTCTTTTCTCATATTTCTCCATCTTTACCATGATTAAGACAATTTGTGCTAATATCAAAATTGTGATGTTGGATTCTTTCCCACCGTAGTCCAATCAGGCCAGAGCTCTTTTGATGAAGATTTTGGGACTTCTGAGACTGCCTGGGCAGAGCTAGGATCAAATTCGAGAGTTCCATAGACCCCACTCTTTAAGAATAATAACTCCTCTAGCAGGATAGTCTATGGTGTTTAGTTTTCCATTGCGCCAGATTAATAGTTTTGTGGGGAAACGCCAGCGGTATGGCACTTTATTATTACGAAGATTTTTAGTAATATTGGAGAATTCCCTCCATTTGTGCAGAGTTAAAGCCGAAAGATCTGCATATATTGTTATTCCAGAGTATGGGGCAGGTGTTACACTTATTTTAATTGGAACTCAACTGCAGAATTTCTAATTGCAGTAACTGAAAGTTTGACCTCCTTTTATACGGATATGAAGGAGTGGTTACTGTCACTTTAATTACACATGTAGGATCTTAATTGAATAAGTAGTAGACTCTGTTGATTTGTACAATACTCTTAATTCCTCTTTAGGAATAATGCAGAGTTAGATTCCAGATTAATATAAGAAGGAATTTTCATAAGAAGACTATTAATGAAGCAGGATAAGTTGCAGTTATAAATGACTTGATTATTGGAGGAAGTGTTAGCCTTGTTAGCAGATCCTTAAGAATAAGGAGGAAATTATTGAGAGAATGTCATATAACTGTATATGATTTGTAACAGAGAGTGGCTTGATTGGAGAAAAGTTACTTAACTTAAAAGGCAGTTACTGGAACTGAAGGGTTAATTTCACCCGATGGTTGAGAAGGTAGAAGTCCGTTTTAGCAAGCCGTGGTCTAGGAGTGGAGAAGGTGGGAGTCCGTTTAACAAGCCGAGGTCTGGGAGTGGAGAAGGTAGGAGTCCGTTTTAGCAAGCCGGGTCTGGGAGTGGAGAAGGTAGGAGTCCGTTTTAACAAGCCGAGGTAGGAGTGGAGAAAGTAGAAGTCCGTTATTAGAAAGCCGAGGTCTGAAACAGGCAGGAGCGAGGTAAAGCAGCTGATCACTTTGCACGCACCTGTGCAATAATCCAGCATTTTAAATCTGGCACGGTCTTCCTAAGTACCGTGGAAGGACCGCGTCAGAGAAAGGGGCGGGGCTAAGTGCCGTGAACCCGGAAGTGGGTTCTTACGGCGGAATGCATGTCAGACTATACCTGACAGCAGGTATGGTCGTGGAAGTTCTGGTAGCTTTAAGGAGTAAATCCTTAGATTTAAAATAATGAAAGCGGGCTATCACATCACGTGGAGTTTCTTCCGAGAAGCGAGAAGGACGTGGAATACGACGAACTCTGTCCAGCTCCCATGCCGCCTCCGTGAGAGAGGGTACTAAAATTACACACATTGATTTGATATATGTTTGCAGCTGATCTGGTTTTATTGCTTCCTCTATACCTCTAAATCTCACATTATTGCGGCGCAGTCTATCCTCAATGTCCGCCATCTTACTCCACAATTTTTGATTTTCTTCCTCCAATTTACAAAGTCTATCTGTTACCTCTTTATGAGCGGTACAAAGAACATCCGTTTTTCGTTCTAGATGGTCTGTGTGGTTCCCAAGCTCTGCAAGCTCTTGATGGATATTAGAAGTGATAGTTGTAAAATATTCCCTTATTGTAACCCTTAGGTTTAGGAGTGCTTGCATGAGGTAATATTTTGTTATTTGGCCTCCCTCCGGCTCATGTTGCAATATATCTGCTCCCTGGTGAGGCAGGTGGGATTCTAGCTCGGGCGACTGATCCCTTGTTTCCACACCATCTTTGCCAACTTGCGCCTGTTTTTGGCGCTCTTTTTTATTTTGCCTGATCTGATCTGTCAGTTTGGATTGCTTTGTTGGTGGCATTACAAACATTTTTTCCTTCTTTTTTTTTTTATCTCGATTTTTTTTTTTTTTTTTTTTTTTTTTTTCTTGCTTTTTTTTTTTATTTTTTTTTTATTTTGCTTTATGCTCACTTTATAACCACTTTATAGCCACTTATAGCCTTCTTGATATCCTTCCTTGTATTCCACTTGGTTAATCTGCTTATCTGCTTATATGCTTAAATGCTTATCCACTCCACTTCACGTCCTCCTTGATTTATTTATTCTCTACTCGTTAACCTATTCCTCGTGCTGGTTTAGTACAGTCATTTTTAAGATTTATCTTCGGCTATTGATGCTGCTTGCTCTGTTCACTTCAGTCCATAAGTGCTTTAAATGCTGGCTCCTGCTGGCTTTTATCTTAAATGCTAACTCCTTATCACTCCTTATCACCGTTCCTTAAAAGCATTTCAAAGCTTTTACTTGTCGGCTTAGCTGGCTTGTTGGCTCTTTGCAACACGGAGCTCCTACTCCATGCAATCGATCCGGCCGGAAGTCAGACACACACCCCAGACACACATACCCTCACATTCTTAACATACAGCACCAGAACGTGGATTACAAAGAGTCCGATGTCTCCGAGATGGATGCTATCCTGACCAGGCTTGGTCTGCATCGCACTCCCTTACCTACAATTCCAGCATGGGACCCAACCAACATAATCCCATTCGTTCCAGCCTCCAAGAGCAAAACCGCTGTTGCACTTACCTGATTGAAGCACCCTCTTTTTGTTTTGTTTTTTATGCTTTAACAATTTTTCTGCCTATACAAAGAGTGACTTACGAGTTTTTAAGTTTATCAGTTCTTACACATTATACACCCTGTTCCAAATTATTATGCAAATGATATTTTTCTCATTTACCTAAATAATTGATGTAAATAACAGTCAGCATAATACTCATGTTATCAACTATTAAGAGTACAATTCAAATTTTATTGAACAAACCTCCTAATGACAACAGTATTTTTTTAAAACATAAAAAACTTACAATGAACAGTTACAAATTATTACGCACAGTAAGTTTCAAAACACTTTATAGGTTGTAAAGAACTGAAAAGTGACATTTGTTGTGTTTGTGGCATATTTACTGAAATCAAAAGCTATTTCAATCAAACTTATAACAACATTTTAACTTTTTAAACATTTTAACAGGTCACGTTACATTTTAACATAGAAACCCTTATTTGATAGCAACTTCACAAGTCTTGCATCCATTAAACTTGTGAGTTTTTGGACAGTTTCTGCTTGGATTTGTTTGCAAGATGTCAGAATAGCCTCCCAGAACTACTGTTTGGATGTAAACTGCCTCCATCCCTCATAGATCTTTTGCTTGAGGATGCTCCAAAGGTTGGAGCATCCTCAAGCAAAAGATCTATGAGGGTGGGAGGCAGTTTACATCCAAACAGCAGCTCTAGGAGGCTTTTCTGACATCTTGCAAACAAATCCAAGCAGAAACTCCCACTACCCTTAACCCTGCAACTGTAATTATTGCAGTTTTCATAAACTGCAATAATTACATTGCAGGGTTAACTCCTCCTCTAGTGGCTGTCTACTAGACAGCCACAAGAGGGCACTTCCGGGATTCTAGCACAGGTTTTCTATGTGAGGACCTCCAGTGCCACTAAAATCCCCATAGGAAAGCATTGAAAAGCATTTTCAATGCTTTCCTATGGAGAGGTCTAATACGCATGCGCTGCAATATTAGGTCTCCCCAGCCGGCGGGCGTGATCAGTCTCCCCCGCCGGCTGACATAATGAAGGGGAGGAGCGGCGGAGGAAGAAGCAACGACGAGGGACATCCTCACTGCCTTTGGTAAGTGACTGAAGGGGTTTTCACCCCTTGAGCAACCGGGGATGGGAGGGAGAGGGGACCTGCAGTGCCAGGCAAACGGATTGTTTTCCTGGCACTGGAGAGTCCCTTTAAGTTTTCGTGAAATATCTAATGTTTTCATACCTCGTCCAAGGCATCAAACTATTTCACTCTTTTCGGCAGCAGAGAGACCCTTTTTCTTCCCCATATTGCATGAACATGGTGCTCTGCTTAATAATGTGGAACACCCTCCTTTAGTAGTTTTTCCTTAAATTGGGCTCACCTGGTAATCTAATTATCACAGGTGTCCAAGATTGTTTTCAGTGATCAAAAGAGCCCTGAGACACAATTCCACCCATGAGTTAAACTGAAAAACAAAATATTTAATATTTGTGACACTTAAATAGAATTTGCATAATCATTTGGAACAGGGTGTATATTTAGTTTTGTTTCTTTGGGGTTTACCCCACCAAGGTTTTGGGAAACCCTTGTGGCCTTCCTGGGTCATGACCGGTAATAACCCAGTTACGATAGGTCCCCTATTGCCACCAATCCCACCAGGTCCGCACTAATAATTTCTCACTTTACTCCAACATGTGGAGCTGCCACCCATGAGCGCACCGCTTCCCCTATTTTTAACATCATATTCACTTTTTTTAATTTTATTATTATTATTTTCCATGTTGTGATTCCATTTTGAATATTGTCATGCCCTTATACTAAACCTACTGCTTCTAACACCTACACTAATGGCGTAGGCACGGCGGATTGCTAAGTTTACTTAGCTTACTCTAACTTATTCTAATTCTAATAACACAGTCAGCACAGTGAACCTTAAGATTGAATGTATGTCACTAACTATTTTGTCATATCTCGACTATTGTATCACATGTTATGCCTCTTATGTACCTGACTGCAGCAAAAATAAAGAATACATTTTGCCAAGCGACATCTTCTTAAAGTAACACTTTGTGCACCATAACCACTTCACGATAATTAAGTTGTGATGTGTGATGGTGCCAGGAGTTCCCAGGTGCTATCTTACCTTAAGGGGTTAAAATACTAAGGAACAGTTTAACCCCAAAGTGTTGAATCCATAACTGGTTAGTTCTGGCCCTGTCTGAAAGTTAAGTTGGTGCCAGGGACCTCCTAACTCCTCCTAACCAATCAGAACAAATGAGAAGTAATAAGACCCTGAACAGGCCATTCCTATATTTTCTTTCCTTGATGCTGCCTCCCAGGTGAGTCTGACTCAATTTGGTGGCTAAGGCCTTCTGTGTATGTTATCATTGCCATTTTTCTACTATTGTCTAGGGAAAGTATTGTTTATTCTTACTTTATTTGTTATTTCATGGTTTGGTTTTTTTGCGTGTCTATATTTCATGCCTGTGGACTAGCAAGTCTTTTCTTGCCTTTCCCAACCCCACTTTCCCTAGAATCTGTTTTCACTGTCTTTCACCTCCCTTTGTTGGCTCATTGCCATTGTTTTTAGCTACAGAAATTAGCTTTCTTCTCCTCACAAAGTCTTCTCTTCCTTTTGCTGGCCTACTTGTTCTGGCATTTGCCTTTCACAGCTAGCAACAGGCCTGCCTACCAGGTCCAGCCTGTTTCTCCTCCTTGGCCTCTCCACCTCTGCTACCTGCCTTCTCTGGGCTGTTTTCCCTGGATCTATATCTCAATAGGTGCCTACTTATATGCTTCTTACCACATGACTGGCAGGGGTGACGCTGGGGCCCCCACATTATGCAGTGACTCCCCTTATGCCCCCCCTCCACCCCTCAGTTGAAACTGAAGCCGGGAGCACTGAGTCTCCCTTCACAAGCTGCAGCAGCAGTGCGGTCTCTTCCACCCCTGTGGAACTGTGTTCGGCCAAAGGAGGCACTGTGCTGGGAGGAACTACTTCCTGGGTCATATAGAGTAGCGCAGGGGAGAGCCAGGGAGGGAGAATGAGGCACCCGAGTAGCTGCTGATAAGTGTGTGTGTGTGTGTGTCGTGGTGGGGTTCAGTCTTTGTGTGTGTGTGGAGGGGAGGATTCAGTCTTTGTGTGTGTATTTGTCAGTCTGTGTGTGTATGCATCAGTCTGTATGCATCAGTCTGTGTGTATGGGTGTCAGTCTGTGTGGGGGGGAAGGTCAGTCTCTATGTGGGGGGTCAGTCTCTGTGGAGGGCTCAGGCTGTTTTTCGGGGGTTCAGTCTGTGTGTATGGGTCAGTCTGTGTGTGTATGGGTCAGTGTTGTGGTCGTGACTTAAATATGAATATTAATCTCTTAATACATAATAATTAAGCAATACAAACAACATTAATATTTTTATAGTGGTATTATGGTCGAATATGTGGATAGAAAATACACAAAACGTTGTAATATTAAATGTATATTTTATATAACTATAATAAATAAACAGATGCTAGCAGAATGTCAATTTACTACAATAATTATACAATACAAAAACTATAATAAATAAACAGATGCTAGCAGAATGTCAATTTACTACAATAATTATACAATACAAAACTACAACATATTACTCACAAAAGGTTGCTAAATGTTACACAAAAGGCTATTACAATTGCTAAATGTTACAATGGATTCATTTTACTTACAAGGCCCCAGCCCTTTGGCTGGGGTTAAGTCAGAGCTGTTACTACATCTTAGGTTCAGTCAGGTACAGGCAAAGAGACCGAGTTTTCTCCTACATCTGGTTTTTATTCAGTGTAAGTAGGCTGGCCTGTGATGTCACTGCCAGAAGCACATGTCTTCCTACACACTGCCCCTAGTGGTGCCCCCAAAGCATTACACTAAATATGCTTTCTTTATGATGTAAAGTCATTAATTAATAAATACCATTACAGTCAGTCTGTGTGTGGGGGGGTCAGTCTGTGTGGGGGGTGACCCCCCACACAGTATGGGTATGGGTATGGGTCCATCTGTGTGTGTGTGTGTGTGTGTGTGTGTATGTGTGTATGGTTTAGTCTGTTTATGTATGGGTCAGTCTGTGTGTATGTGTATGGGTCCATCTGTATGTGTGTATGGGGTAGTCTGTTTATGTATGGGTCAGTCTGTGTGTATGTGTATGGGTCAGTCTGTGGTGTGTGTGTGCGTGTGTGTATGGGTCAGTCTGTGTGTAGTGGTGGGGGTCAGTCTGTGGGTTTGTATGAATCAGTCTGTGTAAATGTTTGAGCTCCAAGAGAGATACCTCTCAGTTCAGAACCTGCACTGTACCCGATAGATAGGCAGCCTACTCAACCACCACGGATCTGATTGTGCCACCCCCTCCCTGCAAGGTCAAATCAGGGAAAGGGGAATATTCCCTATCCCACTCTTTACACCCCCTGAACACAGTACAACCTCACAGACAGTGAACCCGCCCTCCCCCCACATATAGTACACTCCCACCAACACAGAGTACACCCTTGCATACACACACAGTGCACCCCTCACACACTTCATCCCACACATCATCTCGTCACCCACATACACACTTCTTCTCCACATACATTCACCCCCACACACATTCACCCCCACACACACATAGATACATACTTCACCCCATTACACACTGAATTTCATATATGCATACATACATACACATTACAGCTCCTTGATAAGCACACAAAGCAACCTCATAAGATATACACTCACACTGTGTAGCCCCTAGATGAACACACACACTTTACAGGCCCTCTCAGCACACACATGATCTCAAAAGCTCCCATACATGAGTATGTGCTCACACAACATCCCGTAGTTACACATAGTACACCACAAACAGACTCCTATATACAGACATTTCACCAAAGTCTCTTCTAAACACCATGGAAAATTATCTTGCATCTGAAAAGGTTTTCCAGTTTCCGAGAAAAGATGTCTTGCCTGTAATAAGGAAGAAGCAGCGAGCGGTAGAACTACAGGCAGTGCTGGGGTTGCGGTTACATCAGGGCCCATCGAGTGGCCCATGCAATTAGGGCCACCCGATGGGCATGTGTCTTCAGGGGCCCAAAACAGTTTTTGCACCAGGGCCTACTCTACATAAGTTTCGCCACTGTGCAGCAGCTTCCCCGACCCTCAAAAGCTGCCCCTGCATGGAAGATCACTTCCCCATACGCAAGGTCTGCCCCCAAACTCTGACACACATTCACAGACACAAACACATTTTGACAGACATACATTGACAGGCACACACTCTCTGGCTGAGACACACACTGACTGAGACACACACACATTTTCTCACACACTTACAAATTGCTATTGTTATTTTTATTTAAATCCATCCACCCTCCCTACCTTTAGGAGAGCAAAATGGATCTTTCCCTGGCGTCCAGTGGGTCTCCTTTCTAATCTTCCTGCAGTTTCTCTCTGCTCCCCTGTACGCTCTCTGTAGTGATGCTGGGGCTGGAGTGACATCATGTCACTAAACAGAGCGCAAGGGAGCAGAGAGGAACTGCAGGAAAGTTACTGCTCCATCACGGGCTGCATCCATGCTCCCCGCGGCAGCAGGCTTTAATGTTTCCTATGCCGCTTAGCAAAGGCTGACAAATGTCAGGCGCCAGGGCAAAATGTCTAGTACTAAATATGAATCCTGGAGACACCTCATATTACTGTGTGCTGCACCCCTATGTGCCTCCATTTGGCTGTCCCTGCTCGCCAAACGGTTCGCAAACGGTTCGCCACGGTTCGCCACGAACGGTTCGCCGCGGACTCCAGTCAGCTGACACATTCCAGCCAATCAGCAGCAGACCCTCCCTCCCAGACCCTCCCACCTCCTGGACAGCTCACTAAGAATGCAGCTTCAAAATGGATGCTGTCCAGGAGGTGGGATGGTCTGGCAGGGAGGGTTTGCTGCTGATTGGCTGGAATGTGTCAGCTGACTGCAGTCTGCGGTGAACCGTTCGTGGCAAACCGTTCGCGAACCGTTCGGCGAACAGTTCGGGACATCTTTACCTGTGGGGTGCAGACCCCAGTGTTGGGACAGCCAAATGGAGGCACATAGGGGTGCAGCACACAGTAAGCAGGCATATGAGGTGTCTCCAGGATTCATATTTAGTACTAGACATTGTGTAAGCACATAGCTGCTTGCGAAAGGAAACTGGAGGATAATGATCACCGCTTGGATCAATTTGCACGGCTTCTTACTCGTACAGCACATCTGCAACCTGTAGCTGCTCCTACTGTGTCACTTCTGCCTTGTGTACCTCCGCCTATAGTATAAAAGGTACCAACTATCTCTGTATCTCCTCCTCTGCATTTTGATGGTAATTTCCAAGAATGCCGGGGATTCCTTAACCAAATGGAGTATCATTTTGAGGCCTCACCGGGATCTTTTCCCACAGACAGAGCTAAAATTGGTTACCTGATGAATCAATTAAAAGGTAAAGCTTTAGCTTGGGCCAATCCATTATGGGAGAGTAATAAGAGTGTGGCACACAATTACCAGGAGTTTATTACAGAATTTAAACTTACGTTTGAACCATTAGGCAGGGAGGAAGACGCCTCTACTGCCTTGATGCATATCAGACAAGGGAACCGGTCTATCTCAGAGTATGCCATAGAATTTCGTACCCTAGCTTCCGAGGTAGACTGGACTAATAGTGGGTTAATCTCTGCATTTAAAAAGGGACTATCTGAAACTATGCTAGATGAGATTGCCTCCAAAGACTTACCAAAAAAACTTAATTAATTTATCACTTTTGTCATGCAAATTGATAATAGATTAAGAACCAGAGAAGCTACTAGAAACAAGACCAGGCACATGAATATGCCTTTAGCACCCCACTTCTCCAAACCTATTGTACCTGAATTTCCTGTACAGTATGAACCTGAACCCATGGAGTTGGGGGTCACTAGACTGTCGGAAGCAGAAAGACAATATAGGAGAAAAGAAGGCCTATGTCTATACTGCGGTAGAAAAGGACATAAGAGAAACAATTGTCCCATACGTCCGAAAAACTACCGCACCTTAAGGGGACAGGTCTTAGGTGTAATGGAAACGTCCTCTGGAATGGATAAAAATAGGTTTCTCCTTGATATTACTATTGCCTTTGAAAATAAGAACTTTTCATGCAAAGCCCTGATGGTTTCAGGTGCCTCTGGAAACTTCATTGACGTTCAATTTGTTAAAGGTAATACTATCATAGAGAGACTATCACCCCTAGCTGTTGAAGCTATTGATGGGAGACCACTCTCACAACCATTGATTACACACGAAACCTTACCCATTAATGTGTCCATTGGTGCCTTACATAAGGAAGAGATTACATTTCAGGTTATTTCATCCCCTTCCTGTCCGATCATATTAGGCTTTCCATGGCTTAACAAGCATAACCCTCATATCGACTGGGCTAATGGGGAAATATTAGAATGGGGTAAGGATTGTTATGAAAGGTGTATATTGAATCTTGTCAAAAGAGTGGGCACTATTGGATTACCCACTAGTACACCTCAAAACCCAGAAATCCCTATACAGTACCAAGACATTAAAGAAGTATTCAGCAAAACTCAGTTGAATACTCTACCACCTCACAGACCTTATGACTGTTCTATTAATTTACTACCTAGCGCTATGCCACCTAAGGGAGCAGTCTATGCTCTGTCACCTCAGGAGAGTAGAGTAATGCAGGAATATATTAAGGATTCATTGAATAAAGGCCACATATGAAAATCATCCTCGCATGCTGGGGCAGGATTCTATTTGGTATCTAAAAAGGACGGTGAGTTGCACCCATGTATCGATTACAGGGCATTGAACAAAATCACCATCAAGAACGCCTACCCCATTCCTTTTATTGCTGAATTATTTGATAGACTCCAACGAGCTAAAGTATTTACTAAGCTTGATCTTAGAAGTGCATACAATTTAGTGAGAATCAAGGAAAACCATGAGTGGAAGACTGCATTTAATACCAGAAGTGGACACTATGAATATCTAGTGATGCCATTCGGGTTGTGCAATGCTCCAGCGGTTTTCCAAGAGTTCATAAATGATGTACTCAGGGATTACATTTACTCGTTTGTCTTGGTCTATCTGGATGATATCCTTATTTATTCTCCTGACATGTCTCAAACTCACCATGATCATACTCGCAAGTTCTTGCTAGACCTTGTTATGATATCCTTATTTATTCTCCTGACATTCAAACTCACCATGATCATGTTAGACAAGTTCTGCAGACCTTGTTAAAGAATCAACTTTATTGTAAATTAGAAAAAAGCATCTTTGACCAATCTGAAGTACAGTTTTTGGGATATAATATCTCTGCCTCGGGGTTTCAGATGGATCCTAAAAGGCTGGAATCGGTTCTACAATGGCCTTTACCCAAAGGTTCATTGGTTTTGCCAATTATTACAGAAGGTTTATAAAGGGATTTTCTACAGTAATAGCCCCCATCACCAATATGACACGCAAGGGGGTTAGCAGTACGATATGGTCTAAGGAGGCCATAGAAGCCTTTGAAACTCTCAAACAGCGGTTTGCTTCTGCCGACATATTGATACATCCTGACACCAGTAAACCTTTCATACTAGAAGTTGATGCATCAGAGACAGGGGTAGGGGCAGTTCTCTCCCAGAGGGAGAGCCAGGATACTCCATTGCATCCTTGTGGTTACTTCTTTAGGAAGTTGTCGCCTGCCGAGCGCAATTATGATATTGGCAATAGGGAATTGTTGGCCATTATTCTAGCTCTCAAGGAGTGGCGACATCTTTTAGAGGGTTCCAAGGACCCCCTTTTGATCATTACTGATCACAAAAACCTGGCTTACATAGGAGATGCTAAACGATTGTCTTCTAGACAAGCTAGGTGGTCTCTGTTCCTTTCTCGCTTTAATTTTCTTATTACTTATAGACCTGGTTCTAAAAATGTCAAGGCTGACGCCTTATCCAGACAGTTGGATACTGAGTCTATACAAGAGCAAGAAAAGTCCCATATATCATTCCCCAGAATGTATCATTGCTTGCACTATCCTTTCATTGTCCTCTCCGCTGCTTGGCTCCATCATGGAGGCTCAGTCTCAGGCGCCCTGTGGTAAACCTCAGGACAAATTGTTCGTTCCATTGGGAGAAAGGGTTAATATCATGAAGGTGTTTCACGACAATGTGTCTGCTGGACACCCAGGTATTAATAAATCCACTTCTGCTATCATGAGGTCATTCTGGTGGGATTCCCTCAGGAAGGATGTTAAGGAGTATGTGCAGGCTTGTTCTGTTTGTGTGGTTTCCAAAGTACCTCATAAACTCCCTTGTGACTTGTTACAACCTCTTCCCGTTCTTGAGGTCCCATGGTCCCACTTGTCTATGGATTTCATTGTAGAACTTCCTAGTTCTAATGGTTATACCACTATTCTCATGGTTGTTGACCGTTTTTCTAAAATGGCTCACTTCATCCCTCTCAAGAAATTACCGTCATCTCAAGACCTGGTACTGATCTTTATACGTGAGATTGTCCGTCTGCATGGAATTCCTCACAATATTGTATCTGATAGAGGTTCTCAGTTTGTATCCCGGTTTTGGAGGGCTTTTAATAAGCAATTGGGGATTGAATTGTCTTTTTCATCCTCTTACCACCCCCAGACTAATGGTACAGCTGAGAGGGCTAACCAGTCTTTGGAGTTATACTTGAGTTGTTTCGTTAATAGCACTCAAGACAATTGGTCCGAATTATTACCATGGGTCGAGTTTGCTAGGAACAATGCTGACCATGACTCCTCTGTGCATAGTCCATTTTTTGTTAATAATGGCCGGCATCCTACTGTCCTACCGGCTGTTTTTTCTGACACGGCTATTCCTGCTTTGGATGACCGTCTGGCTTCCATCTGTGATACCTGGGTTAAAGTTCAATCTGCTCTGGGTACTGCTGCTGACCGTTTTAAGCATTTTGCTGATAAACGTCGAGGTGCCAACCCTGTTTACCAAGTGGGTGAGAGGGTTTAGTTATCTTCTCGTAACATCAGGCTCAAAGTCCCTAGCATGAAATTTGCTCCTAGGTTCCTTGGACCTTTTCGTGTCCTTCGTAGGATCAATCCTGTTGCGTACTCTCTGGCCCTTTCGGCCTCCTTGAAAATTCCTAATACCTTTCCTGTGTCCTTGCTCAAACCTCTTGTTTGCAAGAAATATACTGTCTCAAGTGTCCCTCCTCCTCCCTTAGTTGTTTCTGGACAGGAAGAGTATGAGGTCTCCTCCATAATTGATTCCAGGTTTTCTCGTGGGCACTTTACAGTACTTGGTGGATTGGAAAGGTTATGGACCAGCCGATCGTTCTTGGGTTCCGGCATCTGATATACATGATGGCCGCAAGATTCGCTATTTTCACGCCAAATTTCCTCTCAAACTTGGTCCTGCCTGCCCGGTGGGCGTTCTTCAGGTGAGTGGTAATGTCACGTATTCATCCGCTTACAAAAATGTGGTTAATGACATTTACTGTCCACACAGGAAAAGTTGTGCCGAGCAACAACCAAATCCACAGAAGGGTTAATGCTGAGCAGCAATTATGCAAATGAGATCTGGTAACTGCCTTTGGGGTCAAAGGCCGGTTACAGCCTATCAGACCTAGAGGAGGGGTATTTTGGCCCAGTTTTCATCCTGCTCAGTGCCCTGTCGTGGTTTCCCTTGTGGTTGTCCGAGAACGTGTTATTGATTCTGGTTATTCTGGTTATTTGACTTTGGCACTGTTTTTGACTTCCCTGTTTTCTGGCATCCCTGACTCCTGGCTTTTCCTTATCGTTGTTTCTTTCTGTTTCCCTTGACCTCAGCTATTCCTGACAATTCTTTGGTACGTTAGTCCGTCCATTCTAAGGTCCGGTTTACGTTACCTATCAGTCCTCTGTGTTACACAGTTCTACGTGTTGGATAATTCTGTAATCCTGACACCACCTACCTATTTTGAATGAGTCATAGTCCCTCAGGGTAACCCCCTTCCCCATTATCATTAGACGGTCCTTCTGCTGATTTGGGGGTGACCAACCCCTGCCTCTGATCACTGGCTCTTGCCACACCAACTTTTGCACTGCCCCTACTGGGCAACTATTCTAACCTGCTGCTCTTCTCACTGTCCTGTCCACCCGAGGGTCTTATTTAATTCTACTTATGTAATTTAAATCTACTGGTAAACATGTAAAATCCTAGATATTTGGTTATCCTGTCGATTTTTAAGAAATAGCAGACTCCTGGCCCATGACTTGCCTGCACATTTCTCCTCACCTTCTGCCCCCACCAGGGGTTGTTCCATGTCAAGACCCACTTGGTTCGGAAGCTGAGGATTCTCTTAATTCTGCAACGTCCACTGGAAAACATACCTTTAAAGGGGTTGATTCTGATACTGGAAAGGGCAAGGCTCACACGAAAATACCTAGACAGTCCAAAGATATATCAGTCTCCAGGCAAGGTGACACCAAGATGCTCCAAAAGGCTATTACCTGGTTGATGCTTTCTATGTGGGTAACGATGATGTTCCAAGCAGAGGTTGCAGATGCGACCGGTCCCATCACTCCAGCGGGCCTGCCACCCTACAGAGCTCCGCAACCAGGGTGCCCATCTGCCATGTGGTACAGCCCCAGCCCGTGAGGTACAACCGCAGGGGGCAGTGCGTTCAGGGGCCCATCGGGTGAACCATGCTGTTAGGGCCACGCTATGGCAAAGTATTTCCAGGGGCCCGGTCAGTGCTGCGGCACTTGAACAGCACCTCTAGGCCCCCTGTAATAAGGTCAGAGTGCTGGGAGAAAGTCACTGCCCCAGTCACTTCCTCCCAGCAATCACTGAACCGTGCCAGAGGAGGAAGAGGAGGAGAAGGAGAGGAGGAGTCAGAGTGGGAACTCCCATCAGTCTGAGCCAGCCGCTGGACCCCAGGGAAGTTACCCTCTGTCAGGGTACCTGTTGGTGATGTATCCAGGGAGGACATCCTCTCTGCTTAGGGGCTCCCTTCCCCTAGCATTTCGGCATATTTCGGCCGTTTTCGTGCCGGCCGCGCTAGCTCCTCCCCCTTTTATGACGTGACGGCTAGCGTCGACGTCATGACGTCGGCATTTGCATAAAGTGCCGGGAACCGCTATTCCGGACCTTTTGGGGGCGTGGTCTCTATTTAGGTACAGGGTATTTAAAGGAAACCTTTACTACTGCTCATTGCCCTGTCGTGGTTCTAGCTTGCTAGTCACTCAGCGCGTTCTTTATCTAGTGTTTCCGGTTTTGACCCTTGCTTGTCTTTTGTCCTGTTGTCCTCTCCTCTCCTTTGACTCGGCTTGTATCTCGCTTACCTGTCCTCCGGCTCCCTTGACCTCGGCTTACCTTTTGACTATTCTTGCTTTGTCCTTACGTTAGTCCGGCCATTCTAAGGTCCGGTATACGTACCTCCTTCTGTGCGCACTCTGCGTATTGGATCCCTGTCAGTTTCCTGACATTACGACAGGGCCATGATGGATCCTGCAGGTGCTAGTCCTCCTGACCCCAGATTTGAGGCCATGGACCATAGAATGGACCAAATGGCTTTAGCGTTACAAACTTTGTTGACACGCTCCAGTACCCAGTCTGAAGAAATGCGTTCCACTGCTAGCCACTCGCTAAGTACTGGTTTGGAAGTAGCCACTGTAGGCGCATCTTCCCATGTCACGTCACCATTACGATATGGGGGTTCGCCTGATGCTTGTCGTGGTTTTTTAAACCAGATAAGTATACATTTCGAACTACAACCCCGGGCTTACCCCACTGACAGGGCTAAGGTAGGCTTTATTATAACCCTGCTAATAGATAAAGCACTTAGATGGGCCAATCCCCTTTGGGAGAATGACAATCCTTTAGTCTACAACTACACTGCGTTTGTCACGGCTTTTAGAAGAACCTTTGACCCCCCAGGGAGGAAGATTAATGCGGCCAGATCCCTGTTACGCCTTAAACAACAAGATAGGACCCTTGTAGAATATGCTCTAGAGTTTAGATCATTGGCAGCAGAAGTGAAATGGAGCGAACAAGCTTTTATGGATGTTTTCTTGAATGGGTTGTCTGATGAAATTCTAGATGAAATTGCCACTAGAGAACTTCCGGAAAATTTAGAGGATTTAGTATCCTTCATTTCCAGAATAGATGAACGCATGAGACAGAGGCAGAACACTCGGGAAAGAGTTACTAGACTTCCTGTAAGACTCGCTCCCTCATTTCAGAACCCTGACTCCTATAATCCTACTCCACCAGAACCTATGCAAATAGGTAATACTCGCTTATCTGAGGCTGAGAGACAGTACAGAAGAAGGGAGGGTCTCTGTTTATACTGCGGGCTGAGAGGTCACCTACGTCTCAGTTGCCCTAATCGTCCGGGAAACGCTCGCACCTAAGTTCCCTTAGAGGACGGGCCTTGGGTGTTTCATTACTGTCCTCTATGCATAATAAAAAAGACCATAGGCTTCTGATTCCTGTCTCTCTAGCTTGGGAAAAGGGGTTTATTACTACGATGGCATTATTAGATTCTGGAGCAGCAGAAAGCTTTATAGACCAAACTTTCGCTAATAAGCATTGTATCCCATTCCAATTGAGAGATACACCCTTGGCCGTTGAGGCCATAGATGGTAGACCTTTATCTGAACCAGTAATATTCCATGAGACCGAACCCGTTAAGCTTACTGTTGGTATTTTCCACGAAGAGTTGATTTCCCTTCTGTTAATTTCCTCCCCGGCAGTCCCAGTGGTTCTAGGATATTCTTGGCTCAAGAGACACAACCCTCAGATTGACTGGGAGGGTGGAGAAATCGTTTCTTGGGGTATGGGTTGTAGGAAAGAATGTCTGCAGAGAGTTACTTCTGTTTGCCCCGTGAACTCTTATGCTAACACTTCTCAATCCACAGACGTTCAGATACCATTACAATATCTAGACCTCAAATCTGTATTTGACAAGGGTAAGGCGGATACTTTACCTCCCCACCGGTCTTATGACTGTTCTATTAAACTTTTCCCTGGTACTATGCCTCCCAGGGGTACGGTATACCCTCTATCCACCAAGGAAAACTTAGTTTTAGAGGAATATATCAAGGAGAATTTAGACAAAGGATTTATTAGAAAGTCTTCTTCTCCGGCGGGGGCGGGTTTCTTTTTTGTAGAAAAGAAAGACGGTACCTTACGTCCTTGTATAGACTATCGGGGATTGAACAAAATTACTATCAGAAATGCTTACCCTATTCCTTTGATTACTGAACTCTTTGACAGACTAAAGGGGTCGAGTATTTTTACTAAACTTGACTTAAGGGGAGCATATAACTTAGTGCGAATTAAACAAGGAGATGAATGGATGACAGCATTTAATACCCGTTACGGGCATTATGAGTATACCGTAATGCCGTTTGGGCTTTGTAACGCCCCGGCCGTCTTCCAAGACTTGATCAATGAAGTTCTTAGAGAATTCCAACATGAATGTGTAATTGTATATTTGGATGATATACTAATCCATTCTAGAGACATTAATTCACATCATAGACAAGTCAGAAAGGTATTACAGAAACTTTTACAACATGGATTGTATTGTAAATTGGAAAAATGTAGCTTTGACCAGTCTCAGGTAACTTTCTTAGGTTACGTAATTTCCAAAGACGGGTTTATGATGGACCCGACCAAACTAAAATCGATTTTAGATTGGCCTTTACCTAAGGGACTCAAAGCCATACAAAGATTTCTTGGATTTTCTAATTATTACAGACGTTTTATTAAAGGGTACTCCTCTGTTATCGCTCCTATCACTAATATGACCAAACAAGGAGCCGATACCAAAACCTGGTCTACTGAGGCTTTATCTGCTTTCGAAACGCTCAAACAGTCTTTTGCCTCAGCACCTGTATTAGTTCATCCTGATACCTCTCTACCCTTTTTACTTGAAGTTGATGCGTCTGAAACAGGGATAGGCGCAGTGTTATCCCAAAGACAAAGTTTAGATAAGCCGCTGCACCCTTGCGGTTTTTTTTCCAAGAAACTGTCACACACTGAAAGGAGATATGACATTGGTGATAGAGAACTTTTAGCTATCATTATGGCATTAAAGGAATGGAGACATTTGTTAGAGGGCACCGTCCTCCCAGTTACTATCTTGACTGACCACAAAAATTTATCGTATATGGGGGAGGCCAAAAGATTATCTGCCAGGCAGGCACGTTGGTCTATGTTCCTTACACACTTTAATTATGTGCTTACTTACAGGCCTGGTTCTAAGAACACTAAGGCAGACGCTTTGTCACGTCAGCACGAACCTACCACCTCTACAGAGGATACTTTGTTCCCTATTATTCCTGAAGTCAATATTATCGCCAACACCAATGTCAAAATACACTCTCCATTGCTCGCTGATATTCAGAACGAACAATCTCTTGCTCCCGAACGTACTCCTGTGGGCCGCTTGTTCGTGTCTCCCAAATTCCAAGTGGACATTATTCGCTGTTTCCACGATAGCAAGATCGCTGGTCACCCCGGCATCCACAAAACTTACTGCCTGATCTCAAAAGACTTCTGGTGGCCCGGTTTACGTAGGGATGTGGAAGACTTTGTCAAGGCTTGCAATGTTTGTGTCAGGAATAAACTTCCGCGGGATCTCCCTTGTGGTTTATTGCAGCCCTTAGTCGTTCCCAACAAACCTTGGGCTTGCTTGGCTATGGATTTTATTGTTGATCTACCAGCTTCCAATAGGCATACAGTTATACTCACGGTCCTTGACAGGTTTACTAAAATGGCTCATTTCATTCCCTTGCCTAAACTTCCGTCCTCCCCCGAACTGGCCGTGATATTTGCTAGAGAAATTTTCCGTTTACATGGTATTCCCAATGAGATTGTGTCAGACAGGGGTTCCCAATTTATTTCCCGTTTTTGGAGATCCTTCTGTTCACAGTTGGGCATCAAACTGAATTTTTCTTCGGCCTATCATCCTCAATCTAACGGAGCAGCCGAACGCACTAACCAAAAAATTGAGCAATATCTACGTTGTTTTGTTTCTGAACACCAGGATGACTGGGTCGGTCTGATTCCTTGGGCGGAGTTTGCTCACAACAACCTTGTTTGTGGTTCCACTCATAATAGCCCCTTTTTCTTGAACTATGGCTTTAACCCTACTGTTCTTCCGTCGGTGTCTCCTTCCCAGGGTATACCGTCGGTTGATATTCATATAGCCAACCTGAGAAAGTTGTGGGATCAGACTCGACAAATTCTTGAACGTAGTTCCGCGGTGTTTAAGTCACATGCTGATAGGCGTAGACGTCCTGCTCCTATTTTTTCTCCGGGGGATAGGGTCTGGTTGTGTACCAGACACATTCGCCTGAAAGTTCCTTCCTTGAAGTTTGCTCCTCGTTACATTGGTCCTTACAGGGTACTGAGGAGGATCAACCCGGTTTCTTATTTGCTGGATCTACCTCCTACTCTACGCATCCCTAACTCTTTTCATGTGTCTTTATTGAAACCTCTTGTTTGTAACAGATTTTCCTCCCGCTCTACTCCTCCATCCTCGGTCCGTGTGGATGGTCAGGAGGAATATATCATCAAGTCCATCCTTGATTCTCGTATTTCTAGGGGGAAGCTGCAATACCTCATAGACTGGAAAGGTTATGGTCCAGAAGAGAGGTCTTGGGTTCCTGGTATAGACGTGCATGCTCCTCGTCTTCTACGGGCCTTCCACGTTCGTTTTCCTTCTAAGCCAGGTCCCATCCGCCCGGTGGGCGTTTCTAGAAGGGGGGGTACTGTCAGGGTACCTGTTGGTGATGTATCCAGGGAGGACATCCTCTCTGCTTAGGGGCTCCCTTCCCCTAGCATTTCGGCATATTCGGCCGTTTTCGCGCCGGCCGCGCTAGCTCCTCCCCCTTTTATGACGCGACGGCTAGCGTCGACGTCATGACGTCGGCATTTGCATAAAGTGCCGGGAACCGCTATTCCGGACCTTTTGGGGGCGTGGTCTCTATTTAGGTACAGGGTATTTAAAGGAAACCTTTACTACTGCTCATTGCCCTGTCGTGGTTCTAGCTTGCTAGTCACTCAGCGCGTTCTTTATCTAGTGTTTCTGGTTTTGACCCTTGCTTGTCTTTTGTCCTGTTGTCCTCTCCTCTCCTTTGACTCGGCTTGTATCTCGCTTACCTGTCCTCCGGCTCCCTTGACCTCGGCTTACCTTTTGACTATTCTTGCTTTGTCCTTACGTTAGTCCGGCCATTCTAAGGTCCGGTATACGTACCTCCTTCTGTGCGCACTCTGCGTATTGGATCCCTGTCAGTTTCCTGACACCCTCATGAACTTAAAAGGTAGAAAACAGGAGGGTGACTAAACCATTTTGAATGTGTGTGTGTTTGTGTATCTGTGTCTGTATGCATGTGTGTTTGTGTCTCTGTATGTATATGTGTGTGTGTGTGTATATATGTGTGTGTGTGCCTCTGTATGTATGTCTGTTTGTATGCGTGTCTGTATATATGTGTGTGTCTCTGTATGTATGTGTTTCTGTATGTGTTTCTCTATATGTGTGTGTATATGTGTATCTGTTTGTCTGTATGTGTATCTGTATGTCTGCATATCTGTATGTCAGTGTGTACCCTATGTATATGTATTTGTGTCACTGTTTGTATCTGTATGAGTTTCATTCTGTGTATCTGAATGTGTGTCTATATGTGTAACTGTCTGTATGTGTGTCTGTGTATCCACGTGTGTGTCTGTGTATCTGTATGTGTGGAAGTGTTTGTGTTTGTAGGAGTGTCATTCTGTGTGTCTGTGCATCTACATGTGTGTCTGTGTGTGTTTGTCTGTTTATCTGCATGTGTGTCAGTGTATGAACCTGTGTGCCTGTGTAACTGTCACCCCACCATGCACACTGCCCCCTTTCCACCCAGCCACACTCACAATAACTCCCCCAATACTGTCACTCACCCATTACATACTCACCTCCCATTACTCTGCCATATTCACCCTGTTACACTCACCTTGTCTAGCACTGTCACACTCACACAGATTTCCAAATCAGTTCTTTTTCTTTCATGGCTGGGGGCCTCAGTTTTTGGATTCTATCAGGTTTCCAATGCCACAATTCAACCAATGCCTTTCCTTCTCCAGAGGGTCTTTCACAGGTCGAGGAGCTCCACAGTGCATGTATTCCTTAAATAGCTCTCTTTCTTGTCACACTACTGTTGCAGGCAAGTAATACATTTTTCGCACAGTGGTCTGCCCTCACTTCAAATGCATGGATTCTCTAGACCAAACATGTCAAACTCACGACCGCGGGTAGTATGCGGCCCACAATGAATATCTTTGCGGCCCAGCAAGCCGCGATTAGATGCATACTGTTGAGGCAGAGGAGGCACCTGCTCTCACTACATTACAGGTGCCTACTCTGCTAAAATTTACCAGGCCGGGTGGAGAGGAAGCAAGAAACTGGTGGCAGCGAGCGCAGTCTGTTCTTACTGCTCACTGCCGGAATATGATGTCATTCCGGCCCAGCATCACTAAAGTGCGCACATGAGGGAGCAGTGAGGAGCAGGAAGTGAGACCTCCAGAGAGAATATTCCCACCGGACCCCCGGGAGAGGCCCCACACCAGATCCCAGAGGTAGGGAGCAATCAGCAATAAATAAAATGATTTGTGAGTGAGTGCAAGAATGTGTAAATGTGTGTGTGTGTGTGTCTGTCTGTCAGTGAGTGTGTCTGTCAGTGTGTGTGTCTGGCTGTCAGTGTGTGTGTGTGTCTCTTAGTGAGTGTGTATGTCTGTCAGTGAGTGTTTGTGTCTGACAGTAAGTGTGACTCAGTAAGTGTGTGTCTGTCAGTGAATGTGTGTCGGTCAGTGCTGTGATGGCCGCAGCTAGACAGTGGAGGACCTTAAGGGTGGACGGACACACGCAACAGCATGTCACATTCCGACATGACATCAACGTGCTCCACCTTCACAGGGTTTTAAGGGGTAGCGGGAGGATCTGCTTTGGTACAGGGTGCAGATGGCGCCATTGGGGGTATACCAGAGGCCGGACTCTGGAGTCGCATACTGGCGGTGGCAATGTGAGTGGAGTCTGCTTGTTGGTTAAAATTGGGTTTATTTGTTGTTTTTTTTAACAGGGGCAGGGGTTTAGTAGAAGGCGGGACTGGGATTTAGTATAGGGGGAGGACTGGGATTTAGTATAGGGGGACTAGGATTTAGTAAAGGGGGAGACTAAGATTTAGTAGAGGTGTGGCTGGGATTTAGTAGAGGGGGGTCTGGGGTTTAGTAGAGGTGGGTGCTGGGGTTTAGTAGATGGGGATGCTGGGGTTTAGTAGATGGGGATGCTAGGTTTTTTATACTGTACTATGAAAATGTAAGTTTTTGTTTTTTTGTGGCACACATAAACTTAAACCTTGTTTATTTGGCCCATGCTATCCTTTGAGTTTGATATGCTTGCTCTATACTATTTCCTGTTTCATCATCACCTTTGTTTTGCCTTAGCATGAATTTTTGTATGCCTATGGCTAACTCATGTGTGGACACTCTTCTCATTTACAAGTATCCACACAGAAGCTCTAGGTGTGGTTCATCCCAGCTTTATCAGCAATATCTTCCTGGTACAGAAGAAGAAGGGGGACTTACGGCTGATAGTAAATCCCAAACACCTGAATGCTTTTGTGGCTTACTGTCACTTAAAGGAGGGCATTCATTTGCTTTGAGTACTGCTCTGTGAAATTGATTGGTTCTGCTGCCTGGACCTCAAGGACACCTCATTGCTCCCATGAATGTGTTCCAACAGGAGTACCTTCAGTTCCTCTGAGGCAAACCCCTATAGCAGTTTACA
Organism: Pelobates cultripes; assembly: GCA_933207985.1. Taxonomy (NCBI): domain Eukaryota; kingdom Metazoa; phylum Chordata; class Amphibia; order Anura; family Pelobatidae; genus Pelobates; species Pelobates cultripes. The sequence continues at coordinate 58,422,190 of OW240919.1, forward strand.
TGCCTTCCTTTAGGTCTCAGTTTGTCCCCATGGTGCTTCACCACCAACCAGTCATAGCTTTGGTTTGCTGCACAGGGATTCATTCTATCATCTAATTGAATGATATTCTCCTTATAGTCCACCTCAATGCATTCTGGATAGTTTCCAAAAGGGATGTTTACACTACATTCAGGATGTTAATATGAACAAAAGCCAGAAGGTGAACATACTGTTTCCAGATCACGCATACATGGATACCTAACCTCCATGCAGAGAATATGATTGCATTATTGACTTATTAATTGGGTTTCCTATACTCTATGGCAGGATCTACCCACTAGCAGAGACAGAATTAAATACTCCTTTAGGATATTTAATTCTGTCTCTGCTAGTAGGTAGATCCTGCCATAGGGTATAGGAGACCCAGTTAAGTCAATAATGAAAACTTGGCTAAGTGGTTTATCCGGCTTTCTACTTCCCTCGCAGGACACGGCAACGTGTATGTGGGAAAAAGGGATGGTGGTCCACAACCCTGTGTGGACTACAGAGAATTAAACCAGATCACCATAAAGAACAAATATCTGCTTCCTCTAATCTGTGAATTAATAGAGAGATCGCAGATAGCACTCATATACACCAAGTTGGACTTAAAGGACAACTCTAGGCACCCAGACCACTTCAGCTTAATGAAGTGGTCTGGGTGCCAGGTCCCTCTAGGATTAACCCTTTTTTAATAAACATAGCAGTTTCAGAGAAAGTGCTATGTTTATGTTAGGGTTAATCCAACCTCAAACTCCTCTAGTGGCTGTCTCATTGACAGCCGCTAGAGGCGCTTGCGTGATTCTCACTGTGAAAATCACAGTGAGAACACGCAAGTGTCCATAGGAAAGCATTACTCCCCACTAGACCTAAGAGTAGACTACAGTAAAAACATACACACGATTACATTGGCTCTCAGGTTCAGGACACTCCCATACAAAATAGGTTAATCCCTGCTCTTTGCCCAAGAGATAATTGAGTCAAGCACTGTATTAAACTCAATTATCACCAGGCACAGAAAACATACATTTTTACAAAACCCCAAAAATACATTTAAACACACAAAACCACTACAAAAGTTACATCCCCTGATAGCCCCGATCTGGGTGACCAACATATGAAAAGAATCACCCAGATCGGTTCAGGGGCTCAGGAATTTCCTGGAAGTTATCATTTGACCATGACCCGCACTCATGGTCCTATGCCCATAACAGTTCCAGAGAATCAGGGCTTGCGGTCGGTCTAGTTTGGTAGTTTAAAACCCGAACAAACTACCAAACATGGTCAATGTTCTTACCCTGGAGCTTGTTCACCTTGTTCGTGGGAACGTTTCTACCGAACAGTGCCCTTCTAAGATGTGTAGAACCAAACGCAAGTGATCCTGGAAGTCCAGCGGTGTTTGGGAGTTTCAGTGTCAGAAAACAGTTCCATGAACTTGACAATCAAACACCACTGCATGCTTTCGCAAGAACAAGATGGCTGCCACCTCATGGTTGTTCATGCGAACAGCGGCCACCCAGACGAACCCTTAGAACACTGCGGTGAAAACTGTCAATTAGGCTTAACAAGCTCCCGGGTGGTCTCTGGTTCGTGCAGCTGTTTGGGAACCGAACCATATAATCTCAATTGCATGAACAGAGCCTTTTTAAAGTATTTTAGCCTGGTCTATTGCATGGGGCCCTAGTCCTGGGGCAGAAGGCTGGCAAGCAGGCTCCTCCAAAAGCCCGTGGCGAGGTTCTTTTCGCCACATTTTATACAGAACTTTTCCAAGGTTATTCAACCACTTACCCATCTTACAAAAAAAGATGTGAGGTGGAGCTGGGACCACCAGACGCAAACAGCTTTTGACAAACTTATAAGATGTACACCACAGCACCTATAATTCACATATCTGAATTACACAAGCTGTTCTTCCTTGAGCTTCATGCCTTTGATACAGCTACTGGTGCAATCTTGTCACAAAGAAACAATGACATAGACACCTTTCACCCTGTTGCTTTCTATTTGAAAAGATTATCTGGAGCTGAATCTAATTACAATGTAGGTGACAAGAAATTACTAGCCATAAAAAAGGGCTTTTGAAGAATGGAGACATCTTATGGAAGGAACATCACATTCTATAACCGTCTACATCGATCATAAACATCTGGAATATTTCCACACTGCCAAAAGGCTCAATTCCCATCAAGCTCATTGAGCATTATTCTTCTCCAGATTCCTATTTCATGTTACCTATCAGCCTGGATAAAGAAACCAGAAGGCAGATGCATTATACAGGATATTTACCACAGATGAAACCAGATGAAACCAGACCCAAAAGAGAATAAACTATACTCAACCAACAACACTTCTTGGGTGTCATGACACATGTACTAAAATATATTCAAGCAACTGATCCTATGTCCAATATGCCTCTCTCATCAGGAGGGTTTCCTATGTCCCATGGGAAGATTAATGTAACCGAACCCCACTGTCTCATTATTCAACAATATTTTAATGATGCTCCAGTATTGGGCCACGAAAATCGCTATAAGTTGTCCAACAACACTTCTGGTGGCTGACTCTGAAGAAGGGCATAACCAATTACGTACCCTCCTGTGTTATGTGTGCTAGATTAAAGTCCATGACAACCAAACCAGCAGGCCTTTTGCAACTGTTACCAATACCTTCCAGACCCTGGAGCCATGCAACAGTTGATTTTATAGTAGAATTACTCAATTCTTACAAGCATAGTGGCCATAGACGACTAACCACAATGGCCCATTTTGTCCCTTTGAAAAGCTTTTCTACAGCCAAAAAGACTGCCACTCTTTTCAAAGATCATGTTTTTAAAATGCATGGTATCTCTGAATCTATCCTGTCAGACAGAGGAACCCTATTTACATCACATTTCTGGAAAGCCTTCTGTCAGTCACTGAACATATCCGCAGATCTCTCCATTGCCTTTCATACCCATACCAATTGGGAAACGGAGAGAACAAACTAGACTTTGGAGAACTCTCTTAGCTGCTACACTACCACTTACAGTCCAAATGGAAAGACATGCTCACCACCACAGAATTCTCCTACAACTCTGTAATCCATGACTCTACTCACACTTCTCCTTTCCTTCTGAATTACAGATTTAAACCCACTTCATTCCTTATATTGCCTAATTTAACCACTGTTCCTGACTCCTCTGAAAATTTTTTGCAAGCAAGCAAATCTCTCTACAAATCCTATGCCAACTGTCACAGAAGACCCCCTCCTTCATATCAGATAGGTCAACGGGTATGGCTATCCACTAAACATTTGAAGCTCCCTTGCCCTTCCAAGAAATTGGGCACTTAATACATCGGCCCATTCCGAGTCAAGAAAATAATCTCTCCTGTAGTTTTTCAGCTGGATCTACCTTCTTACTAACACTTTCATCCATCCTTCCATGTGTCACCCCTTCAAGCCGTCCAAAGACAACATATTCCCAGATCATGTTCTCCCTCCTCCTGTCCCTGTGGCTGTCGCTGGGGAACCTGAATACGAAGTACAAGACATCCTAGACTCCTGTTTCCAAAGAGGTATCCCTGTATATCTTATACATTGGAAAGATCAGAAGACAGATCCTGAGAGCCTGTTTAGAACATCAATGCTCCTCGTCTTCTCAGAAGGTTTCCTCTCCGACACCCTTCTCGTCCAACTCCTAGGAGTCTCCCGACAGGACTCCTTAGAAGGGGGATATTGTCAGGTCCCCGATCCCCTGCTTTCCTGCCTCACGCTCCCTCACAGCATTTCTCTCCGTGGACATGCTGCACCAGAGCGTGATCCTCCATGAAGTGCGGTTGGCACGTCAGCCGACGCCGGCTGCTTGTGGTCCTTCAGGGATACATGATGCCGCTTCCTAGGCATGGCTCCACAAAAGGACAACTGTTGTCTGCATTCCCTCATGGCAGAGGGGCAGAGCATCAAGAGAATCTTATGGCATGCATGTGCAGATGCAAGGACTCTTAAAGAGACAGATGGTGTAATCCAGCCGAGAGGGTGTAACATGAAGGTGAAGCTGCAGTAAATGGACATGCCTCCTCTCCCTATTTAAACTCCACTAACCCTTGAATTTTTGCTCAGTTATATTGTGTTCTTGTTGTGTTCATTTCTTCAGTGCCTGTTCTGTAGTTTTCTGGTATTTGACCCCTGCCTGACTTTGGACTATAATTCTATGCCCTGTCCTGACCTTTCTTCATCTGACCGTTTTGTTCTGCGTTCCTGGTTATGCTTATGGCCTTTTCTGCATCTAGTGCTTCATCAACTAAACAGCATCCTAACAGAGATGAAGTGGTCTTGGTGACTATATTGTTAATTTAACACATGAAACATGTTTATGTTAATTTGTATTTGCTTGTATATGTTTTTTTAGGGGCTCTTGGGGTGTGGACCTTTAAGCTTCTATTTGCCTTACTTTGCCATTCTTCATCTGTGATAGGAACAAACTTTTTCTCACACAAAAATGCCCTTTTTTTCAATTGATCCCTATTGTGTACTTCTTCTCATGGTTAGTGTTCAAAGAAGACACAGTCCCTATGAGCTTTATCTGCACAAAGATAAATATCAGGATATGGCATTATGAGCATCAGGTAAGTGTGTCTCCCTGTTCACTCTCCCCAAGGCTCCAGCAATTAAGCAGACATGTCACCTGTGGGGGCCTCTATGGAAATATGAAAATCTTTTTCATAGCCTCTCTAAATACCTCTATTTTGGACATTTCTGTTTTCAGTTTTGAATGCCTTTTAATAATAAATAAGAGGCTACTTAATTTGAAAAAAGTTAAAATAGGTTTAATTTGTTTTCTTTGTAAATATCTAACCAGATTACTTAAAACATGTGTTTCCATAATAAATTATACAATCAGCTAAATCTGAGAATCCTTGACACTGCATATGATCAAACTTGAGAGATTATGTTAGTTTTTGGGTTGTAATTAATTTGTATTTTAGTCTTGGCACTTTCAAACATATTCTAATGACCTTCCATTGTAAACTATCAGAGCAGAACAAGTTCTACATTGTTCTATTTTTTTTCGAAACATTAGAATACAATAAAAGCCATATCAACCTGGTACTATTAAACCAATAAATCTAAAACATTCCGGATATCTTTCAACATATTGTTTTGAGGAACTCAACAGGTTCCAACCCGGCATGCCCTCTACATAGTAATGTGAAATTTGCTTACAATAATAGCAGATGCTGCTTTTATGATTTGTTTTATTTATTTTTCTCAGGTATTTAACCATAATATCTATGAATTAGCAGTAATATTTTTACTAGTGCTTAGGTTGCTCTTATAATAAATTAGAGAGAATCAGCATTAAAAACAGAATTTAATTTTACTTTGCATTCATATTTTTTTTATAGCTACTTTTTTTTAATATTTGCATTTAAAGTAGCCATGCGTGTATAAATAGATGTACAGACATATACAATATGTTACTTTAGATTTGATTGCAAACTTAAATTTCAGCTCTAGTTACTAATAATAATAATTGTTATAAAATTGTATTCATTGCTTAAAGAGTAATTGTCTTGTTTTGTGTCAATATTTTGATATGATGAAAAAATATGGAAAATTGAAAAAATTAAATGTATATATAAAAAAAGTAATTGTCTTGAAAATGTTCCCAAGAATTAAAGTTAATTCTGCTAGTTTGGTGTGAATTGTGCAAGTCATCTTTTATAAAAAAAGAAAGTCAAGATTGTAAAATGTAATATAAATAAATAATACTTACATCCTTTGTTGAACTTGTTCTGAGTGCTATACAGATAGCAAATGCTAAAAAATAGAATTAAAAAAATACGAAAACTATATTTTGACCCCATTATAGCAAAACACAAAAATGTATTAATATTACTGAGACGACTAAAACTCTACAACTAAGTCCAGAAATGGGAGTGTGGCATTTCAATGATGCACTGTTAGCTGACCTGGCTGTCTCAAAAGTCAAATAAATCTTACAAGGTTATTTTATGAATATATCACGTGAGCCCTCTCCATGGTTAACAACTGGCTATGTCACAAAAAAGTGATGAATGGTGTCCTGATACAATGAGGTATTGAAAAATAATTGTTGGCTAAATCTCTCCTAATTTTTATTTAATTTTCAGAGCGAGGTAACACATCGGGTGGTCTGAGCAGACACCTGCCTACAGATGCCTGTCCACTAGGGGAACCTGTTTTCATGACGTATAATTTTTCCATTTTTGGAGCATAGGTGGTCTGGTGAGGGGAGATACTGTAAGTACCAAGAGCCTTGGCCAGTGTCCTCTGTAGTCCAGTCAGCCTCCTATGCTTGATAGCAGAGCTGCAGGAACAAACATAAAAAGTTTAAAACTCAGTGTTGTCCCAGCTCATAAAGTGTGGGGCTGGACATGAAGTGGAAGGTATCACATCACATCTGCCCACCAATAGCCTCTTACACAGGGAGGGGTTGCAAAAAGAATAAGGACAGTATTTAGTGATGCATACCGTATATCAGAGGACAGCATTGATTGACTGCACATTGTGTAATAGCTGCTGCATCTCTCTTATTAATCACAGGAGACTGACTGGATTACAGAAGAAGTATTTCACAAATACCCTTCAAACTCTGCATGCCCTACACACCCTTCTTCCCTTACCCTAAATGTAATCTCTCTCAAAACTATTTTTATAGTTCCACATGTGAGCACTCACAGCCTAAAACTGAAAATAACCTTTTAACTTCATCCTAGGTTTAACTTATCTTTTACAATGAATGTACCCCAATACTGAACTTAACTCAATTCGTACCCTAAACTGAATAATTCTAAACACCCCTTATACCATAGCTATAACTACTCTTAAACTTGTAAACCTTTTCACACTTAACACCTGAGGTAATTTGTGACATTACTGTGACATTACTGTAAATTGTGACATTACATTTACCCTACCCACTTCTAAAATAATCTGTAACCCTGCATGCATTTAGAAAGCTGCATACAATCACTATTCTCATAGATTTAACAAGCAGAAGTTAAATATATATATTTATACACATATACACAACGATCAACCATAACATTCACAGCTGAAGTGAATAACATTGATTACAATGGCACCTGTCAAGGGGTGGGATATATTGAGCAACAAGTAAAGAGTCAGTTCTAAAATTTCATGTGTTGGAAGCAGGAAAAATGAGCAACCAAAAAGATCTAAATGACTTTGACAATGGCCAAATAGTGATTGTTAGATGACTGAGTCAGAGCATATTCAAAACAGCAAGTCTTTTGTGGTCTTCCCGGTATGCAGTGTTTAGCACCTTCCAAAGGTGATGCAGGGAAGGACAACCAGTAAACCAACATCAGAGTCATGGTCACCCCAGGCTCATTGATGCATTGGAGAGTGCATGCTAACCTGTCTAGTCCAATCACACAGAAGATTGCTGATAAATTTAATGCTGGCCATGATAGAAAGGTGTCAGAATACAAAACTGCATCTCAGTTTGCTGTGTTACCGCAGACAGGTGAGAGTGCCTATGATGACCCTGTCCACCACCTAAAGCGCCTTCAATAGGTACCTGAGCATTGGAACTGGACCACAGAGCAATGGAAGAAGGTTGCCTAATTTGATGAATCACGTTTTTACTCATACCGCCTACCTAGAGATTGTTGCACACCGTGTACATCCTTTCATGGCAATGGTGTCACCTGATGGCAGGATAATGCACCCTTCCACACAGTAAAAATTGTTCAGGAATGGTTTGAAGAACAAGACAAAGATTTCAGCTTGGTTGACTTGGCCTCAAACTTCCACAGATCTCAATCTGGTTGACCATCTGTGGGATGTGCTGGAACAACAAATCTGATTCGTGGAGGCCCCACCTTGCAATTTGCAGGACTTAAAGGATCTGCTCCTAATGTGTGCTAGATACCAAAGGACAAATTCAGAGTACTTGTGGAGTCCATGCCTCAACACATCTGAGCTATTTTGGCAGCATGAGGGGGACCTCCAGTTTTGTTTCATCTATACACAGAAGTTTTCAGATTCTTTTCTGTGGACAGAAGAAACAAAACTGGAAGTTTTTGGCTTAATGGATCAGCAATATGTCTGAAGGAAGAAGAATGAAGCACACACTGAAAATAACACTCTGCCTATAGTTAAGCATGGTGGTGGCTCAGTGATGCTCTGGAGCTGCATTGAATCATGTGGCCCTGGGAATCTGCAGCATGTGGAAGGCAAGATGGATTGATTGAAGTATCAGGAAATCCTAGGAGAAAATGTCATGCATTTGTGAGGAAGTTGAAGCTTGGGCGACATTAGACCTTCCAACCAGACAATGATCCCAAACATACCTCAAACTCCACCAAGGCTTGGTTGCAGACGAAGTCCTGAAAAATTCTACAGTGGTCATTACAGTCATCTGACTTGAACCCGATAAAAAATGTCTGGTGGGTTTTGAAGAAGGTGGTTACAGCACGCAAACCCAAGAATATTACTTAACTGGAAGCCATTCCAATGGGCTAAGATTTCTAAGGAACACTGGCAATGCATCTTGTTTCCAGCAGGTCATAAGAGCAAAAGGGTTGTCTACTAAGTACTAAAGTTGATTACCATGAAGGGGTTGAATACAGTGGGGAACAAATGTAGAGAGGCCCCTGGTGCAAGAAATGTTTTTGGGCTTTTCTCTAGCACAAGGTGGCCAAAAGGTAGATCCCCATCAGTCGTATAACTCCCATGATGCTTTG
>OW240919.1:58456917-58471405 GCA_933207985.1 Pelobates cultripes
TCACATGCTGTGTTCAGATCGGTTGGAAAACTGCATTGTATTAAAACCCTTTATTTATCTAGCCAGAACACCCACCTGACAAAGCAGGCAAAAAAAAAAAAAAAAAGGTTTGCCATTTGCTTGCCATTGAATAAAAGGTTTTGTTGTTAAACCTATAGTCTTGAAGAAAAAAAAACATGCATTATTTTTGGGCTATAGGCTTCTTTCCTGCACTGTGTACACTGTCCACCATCCTTTGCCCTGTAAAAATGAATTTAAATAAATATTCTTCACCTCATTTCTAGCACCAGGACTCTTCCGCTGCAGCATCCAGCTCTGCCTCCTGTGATGTCACCAAGCATGTTGACATCACCCACAATCTCATCCAATACAATGCTTTTCATAGAAAAGCACTGGATTGCAGAGCACATGCGGGGCAAAATGCAGTGCTCCACTAACCACATGCTGGAAAAAGCTTTTTTACTCGGTTATGGAGACAGATGAAGATATCCACTACAGGCTTGCTTAACTCTGTAATTTAAACATTACTATTTCTACAAAACGGCAATGTTTTACATTAAAGGGTTAAAAACACAGGACCACTACACCCAGACAACTTCATTGAGATAAAGTGGTCTGGGTGACTTTAGTGGTCCTTTAACAGTAAAAACACATATTTGGTTCACTGCTACATATGGTCTTTTATATTTGTTACCCTGCAGAGAAATGCCTGAATTTGTAACATCTTGGAGTCTGTTTGCATGGCATTGCTTACAATGTATTGCTTTCCACCTTGGTAAGGAATTAATCCATTCATGGCACATGGTTTTGCATGGCAAATAGTTTGTCTAACACCTTGGCATCAAGGGTTAAATTAAAGGAAAAACTAAGGAGCATATGGTAACAGTTATGATGTAAGGAGACTACGGAGGCCGTCCCTGTAGTTTTTGTAAAATAGCTTCAAAAACAGTGGATGATACTGTACCCAGAGCATACCCCTGGCCACCAATGCAACATGTGACAGTGCCATATTATTTTAGCTCTTTCTGTGCTGCCAAATCTGTGTTTTCCCCTACAATCAATGACAATTTAAAACTTAAAGGAACACTGTAGGCACTTTAATAACGTCATCCTATTGAGGTTGTTATAGTGCCTTCAGTGCTGGCCACCCTGTCCTCCCCCCAAAACCCAATATTAAACTAATTAGAAGACTTGGAATCATGGCTTCAAGCCTTACCTACAAGCCCTCTGGGCAATCTTTCTTACTGTGACATCACATACGCGCACTGCCGTCATGGTTGCCAATAAGAATCATTGAGTACAATGGAGGAATTGTAGGCGCATGCACGGTGCTTATCATGATGAGGAGCATTGGATTGGCCTGTCATCCTGGAGACATGCCTTCAGGATGACTGACCTTAGAAGGAGGTCACGGCTGCGCCGTGCTGGAGAAAAGAGAGTACCTAGTTTATTTATAATTTATTTCATTTTGGGTTTTTATACAGTTGGGGGGGAGGGGGGGGGGCTGATTCACAAGGGGCAACTGGGCTGTAGGGTTAGGAATAAAGATATGTATTCCAAACGCTACAGTGTTTCTTTAAAAGGATTTTGACAGAAACCAGAGAATAATTGTACCCAATAGTCTCCTTGCACCATAACTACTAAAATGAGCAGTAGTGGTTATTGTGCTAAGTGTCCCTTTAATATCTGGTCAGTGAAGATACTAAACATATCTCATGTCTGTGAAACGTGAGAGATATCTTCCAAGTTTTGAAGGCCAGGGATCCCTGTTTAGGTGACGTGTTTGCGAAAGAATGCAAACGGAGGAGTTTAGAACCAGGAGAATTTGGAATGCTGATGCTGATGTCATAAGACTTTATCCTGAAGGATTTCAGTAAATCCATAAAAAGAATGAATTTAAATTTAGGATGGATTTGATTGCCAAAGGAAAATTCTGGGAGCCACAGATCCCTGGCTATTATTATATCACAGCTTAATTCTTCTAATATAATTAATACAGACATAGAAGAAATAATTAAAAATGAGCTAGCTTTTAAGAAAGTCTGCGTTTGCATAAATGTGCTCAGTAATGAGGGATCAGTGTCTCCTGAAACCTGCTAATGTTTCTGACCTAGATAGGATGTATCAACACTTCTGAAAAGCACCTTTCACTCCATGACAATATGATGTCCAGCTTAATTTACTAGAGTCCAACTAGTTTTTTTTTTTTGGCATAACACCAAAGTAATGCCAAAATCGGTATTTACTAATGTATGTAGTTAGTAATGTGTTATAACCGGTGAATGAGCGTTCCCTAGGAACCCATGGAAATTGCCATACCATTTGGCTCCAAAAAAGCCCTTTAACTCAAGTAAATGCTACTCCTACATAGACCAGTCCTTACTAGGTAGGGTATGCCTGTAAAATTAAACATTTTGGCTATGCACTGCACTCCCCCGTGGCCAAAAAAACTAAAGGAAGCCTAGCATGTTACTTGCATTATCAGCGTTTTATTACAGAGACCTACCTGGTTCTCTCAATGAGAGCTGATCAGGTCTCACCAGGTCTCACCATAAAAAATATATTAATAATTAATAATTCAAAATAACAAAACATAACATATGTAAGTAGTCTTTCTACTCTCTAATTCGTTTTTTATTTTTAAGTTACCCATGCTTTTAAAAATATATATATTTATTTAGTGGATTGATCAGATTGGCTTACTTTGTATGAGAGATCGGATTGGGTCTCTCGTACGAAATGCCAAGGTCTTGTAGAGTTCTAGGGTGGTTGAGCTCAGTTCCATTCAGATGCTAACATACCACACATTTTAGTAAAGATGACAGATCTTTCAACTAACTTCCAAGTGTAACTGCATTCAACTGCAGCGTGGCTATTTATGCTGCCTAGTAAATAGAGCTGTCATAGTTTGGCTGTAATTACCAGCTTACTAGGCACATATTGTGTAACCCTTTAAATTCTACGATACCATTTAAATTAATAAGACATTTTAAGCATCTCTGCTGTATTTTACGTTCTTACGAAAAGTAATGTTTTGACCTTTCCAAAAACCCACGTGTGAAAAATAAGAGTCGGGGGAGTTGCAGAGAAATATGCCAACCTTAGTACCTAGTGGAGACTGAAATGGAGTTGTGCCAACTAGTAAACACTATTTTTCTTTTCTTGGTGTGCGTAAATAAGAAGATTGTGATCCTCCCCCATTCTGTGCTATCACAGAAATGTCCGCATTCTTAGGTGGAAGGAAATTTCTGTGTATAAGTTATTGAAGTGGTGCACCCTCTGCTCCCCAGGTTAATGGGCTGCAGGTTACAGAATATGGAGTAACTATAACCTTTAAGTTCTTTCTCCAAGAAGATTTTTTTTAACCTATTAGTTGCCACTAGGCAGGTCCTGTAAGATTCATGTAAATTTATTTTTTGTCTTTTTTTATTTTATTTAGGTGGCAATATCGAGAAAAGGTAGCACATTAAGCTTCCACGATATGGCCAAAACATAGCCTTAGTTTTTATCTCCATGGAACCAGCCCTTTTATCTCCTAACTTCTAAGTTGCCAGAAAGGAGATTTTACTGAGTGTTTGCTAATGTTTCTTACATAGGTGATTGCTCAAGGGCATTCGAATAGTATTTAATATGAACAGCCCTAAAAAGCTTTATGTCGCATTCATAATGTTTAGGTACAGTTTCATCTAAGCCTGTGTTTATATCTGACGATAGCATTTGAGATACGATCCATATGACTTTTTGATGTACATTCCTGGACAAGAAATAACTACTGTGTTTTTCAGATTTTCTCTCATTCATATCGTTTCTGGGCCAAATCAATTTGTAATCTGCGTTCACGCTATACAAGATGGGTTGAAATGATTTGTTGCCATAGCAGCGTCTTTGTTACCGTGGTATTGATTCAAAATGGACGGTCCAGCCTTCTAACCTGCAAGATAACATCTGATAAGGATCATGCGTAGAATAACTGATTTTTTTTTTTATACATGATGTCAAGCACATGGATTTAAAAATAATGCCTATTAGCTCATAGTTCTCCCATCACTACTACATGCTCTCTCCTTATAAAATCGCTGCACACCTAAATTAATATCTAAACAAATCAGGAAAAAGGAGTGTGGTGCACTGTAACAGGACGATATATAGTGTGTGGAATCACCAACATTAAAAATGACATACGTTAAAACATTCCGTCAGACTATAAATTGCAGCGATCCAGATATAAATAGAATCTTCTTAGTATTTAATCACTTGAATCAAAATATATAAAAAAAACAACATAGTGTAAACCACACACAAATTACAATTAAAATAAGGACTGTGGATGATGCATTTCATTCATTTTTTTTTAATGAATGAAATCTTATGAATGGGTCAGTTGCACACGTGTACACTTCTATTCACAGATAAGTTTTAAGATTAGCTAAAATTGTTTCCATGTCTAAGAGATTTTCCCGGCAGAAGAAGCACATCCAGGGGACTTGATGTAAATAAGGGATATTCAGAGGGGAGTATACTTTTAATTTTAAATGTGTTATTTTTATAATGCATGAGCAAGCGTGATAAACGCACCATGGCGTGCCCTTTTAAGTTTTTACAACCATTGATGAGACCATTTTCCTTGGTTGACATACTAGAACATTCATATTTTTTTTTGTTCTCAAGTTGAAACAGCTCTTATGAGCCAAAGCTGCATCCATATTTAATTAAAATGAATGCACTTTTGATCTCATGGAATTGCCGTTCTTGAGAGATTTTATTTTTAGATTTTGCCACAGAAGCTGTAAAAATTATACTTCGGCACCTGAGGAAAGACTGCTGTATGTCCAGATAACAAGGTACTAATTATTTTAGTCATGGCAGCTTGGCATTGTGTTAAAAAAAAAAAAAAAAAAAAGTACAAAAAATATATATATAGCAAGCTGTACTTACTGTATTGAAAAGATAGGATGCCGTAGACTCTCTGCCTTATGATCAAGATATGGTAAAACAATTAACGTCTGTTACGATAGCTGTTCTGCCGAGACTGTTTGCTGATGTAAGATGTGACATTAAATAAAAAAAAAAAATTCTCGTACAACAATGCAAATTCTAATCCTACATGACCTGTACATCCGTACGTCTGTCTTTTATTGCTATCACGTTTTTTTATGTTTTTGTATATTTTATTTGTTTTACGTTTTGTGCATGTCTTGTCTCAATTACGGTTTTCATGAACAACCGTGTTAAGGAAAAAAAAAAAACTAAATACATTTAATCTGCGAAAAGAAGGGTGGGGTGACATTTCAATCGAAATGGAAAAAAAAAAAAATGTTGAGTGAAAATATCAAATTGTTTTCAGTGTTAAAATCTGCATGTGGTATCGGCTATAAATATGTATACATAAAAAATATTTTTAAAAAAAATAAAGAGGAAAAAAAAAAGAGTGCCTTGGCTCTATGTGCATTGTTTATAGTACAACTTGCTAGTTTGGTATCTGGGCAGTGTTACATTTTATGATTTTTTCCCCTAGATCTATGAGTTACACTGATTATCAACTACTTACAGCTGTCATGTGGTTATGCGCATGATTTTGAAAGGTTCATGGTCTAATGGAGAGGCCACCTTGTGCTTGGCAAAAACAGAAAGGAAAATATAATGTAAATCGGTATTATTGGTACGATTTATTATATATTAACTTTTTATTTTAAAATTAACTTTTCATAATGTTTGACATTGGTTGTTGTTTTTTTTTTGTTTTTTTTAGGTATAAAAAAATAGATAGTAAATTCCGTGTTGGAGTGTCCCTTTAACATTAGAGGCATTTCAATGGTACAACTAAATGCATAAGTGAAGCTGTCCCGTTACTGCTCCGGCCATCTGGTGTGCACAGAAGGCATGCGTGAGGGGTAAATGTATCCAATTTAGCATAACAAGTAAAAAAAAAAAAAAGAAAGAAATGCAGTAAGCTTGTATATTTAAGAGAGACTAATCAGACATCTGTCTAGTGAATTGTTATACACAATGCAAAACTGAAACTTCATCATTTAGGTTGAAAAAAACAATAAAATATACACAAAGCTTAAAGGACCACTATATTGCCAGGAAAACAAACTAGTTTTCCTGGCACTATGTAGTCCTTAGGTCCCCCCCACCCTCATGCACTGGGGAACTCTCCTCCTCCTGCCGACATCCGCGCCTAATGTGCATGCCGGGCAAGAGCCGCACATTCAAACCGCCCATAGGAAAGCATTACTAAATTACTAAATGCTTTCCTATGGACGTCAGCGTCTTCTCACTGTGATTTTCACAGTGAGAATGGCGAAAGCGGCCTCTAGTGGCTGTCAGTGAGACAGCCACTAGAGGCTGGATTAACCCTCAGTGTAAACATAGCAGTTTCTCTGAAACTGCTATGTTTTCATCTGCCGTGTTAAAACTAGGGGGACCTTGCACCCAGACCACTTCATTGAGCTAAAGTGGTCTGGGTGCCTATAGTGGTCCTTTAAAGGGATACTATAATAATTCCTGGCACAATAGCTCCCTCTGCCTGCCCCAGGTGTCCCTTTAAACTTTTTACATATCTCTCATCTGATGTTTTACTGTTATAATAATGCAGCCCACTAGTGATTTTAAAGGCTGAGGCACCCTAAATCCTTGGAAACAATGGAATTATATGTAACACCTTTATTGAATGTTACTTTAACGGAACACTCCACACACCTAGAGCACTTTTCTCTTTTTTTTCATTTTACAAATATTAAGATTTCAAAAGTGGAGCTAAACTCTAGCACCGGCATTACAAAGACTTCTCATTGAGCTGCATTGGGAAGTCTGTGATTGGACAGCCACAGAAAGTCAGGGCGAAGTTAGATGGGGAGGGCTTGCAAAGACAACAGACAAGAGATTTGCAGCTTTTGCAATCTGTTTTTTTATATACCCCTAATGAAAAAAATGCATTAAATTCATGCATGCTGTATTTGGGTCTGTATCTACCAAACAGTGATATTAAAAGAACACTCTAGTGTTAGGAATTCAAAGATTTGAATATTACAAAGTAGAAGCACAAATATGCAGGATCGATACAAACCATATTTTAGCTGGTTCATTAACAGTAATATACAAAGGTCGCCCATTTTGACCATATAGAAGGAGATTTCCAGAATGTACAGGGAGAAAAATTGTAGTTCCATTTTCAATGTATATGTGAGGCATGAAAAATATGGCTGATTCCAAATGTAATTTTTCACACAAAATATGAGTACTGAACATTTGCACAATCTGTGAAAATTGCAACATGTTTGAAATAGTGCTATAACTCTCTCAAGTCAGATGGGGCCCACAGGTTCAAACACTTATTGAGAATTCAACCACAGAATATCTCACCAGAGGGCAGCTGTAATGCTTACATAAGATAGCAAAATAAACTCCATATATTCGCAAATTAAACCTGAATGGCAAAACCAAGGCAAAAATAGTCCAATTGACACTGATATATAAATATATATGAACAAATGTATTGGGAAACCTGATATTTACACTAACAGGAACTTTTATGACATCACATTCTAAATACATAGACATTAATATGTAGTTGGTTCCCCCTTTGCATCTATATCAGCTTCCACTCTTATGGGAAGGCTTTCCACAAGCTTTTGGGGTGTTTTTGTGTAGATTCTTGCCCATTCATCCAGTAGAGCATTTGTGAGGTCAGGCACTGATGTTGGACGAGAAGGCCGGGCTCAAAACTCTGTTCATTCCAAAGGTGTTCGATGGGGTCGAGGTCATGGCTTTGTGTGGACTAGTCAAGTTCTTCCACACCACACACTGCTCCCCCACCTCCTCACCTTGTTTAACTCACTGCTCCGTGAGGGCAATTTGGGGATGGAAGCCCTGGCGGCGCATATTACGGTTCTGCCAAAAGAAGGTAAAGACCCTGAACTACATGGAAAAGTCCCTGACTTCATTCCCTAATACCCTTCAAAAGTTCCGGTTATACGGCGAATTGAGCAATTGTAAACCCGACTTAGACAAATCGGAAGCTTCAAATATCTCTACTTTGAACGGGGATCATGAACTCCTGATCTCAAATCACCGCTTCCTATGGTGTACAGACCAGCTACTATACCTGGAGATCTGGATACCACGTGACTTACACCAGTTGTTCCAATTTAACTTACAAAAGCTCCTTAACCACCTTCAAGACATGGCTTGTACCCCACTTCTCCTGGACCAGACGGATAAACTCGATAAAGATGAATGTCCTCCCCAGGATCCTCTACCTCTTTCAGAAAATACCCCTGATTTTGCTGGTCGCTTTCATTAAATCCCTAAATGCGGCTGTGATGCATTACATCTGGAGGGGCTGGAGACCCAGACTTCTTATGTCACATCTGATAAGATCTAAACTCGACGGGGGACTGGGCTTACCCTCCTTTCAAACATACTATAGAGCTGCACACTTGACCAAATTAGTGCAATGGCACAAGACAGAACCAAGAAAACATGGTGCAGCCTCGAATGTGAGATGGCAGGTGACCGGATCCCGGATCCGCCGTGTTGCTGATGGAGGAAGGGTCCAGGGCATTGATACGGGAGCAACTATTCATAGGTGCCACGCTGAAGGTGTGGTACCAACCAGGGCCGGATTAACATAGGGGCTGATGGAGCTGCAGCTCCAGGCCCAGGCCAATGGAATAGGCCCATTTAAAAAAAAAAAAAATTAAAAAAAAAAATTTTTTAACTTTTTTTTTTTTTTTTTTTTTTAAACACACACTACTCTTAGGTTTGCCACCTGACTGGTATTTTACCAGTATTTGAGGCTGCCTGGCCGTGCCGGTATTGCAGTAATACCGGCAATACAAATGCAGGTATTTTTCCTCAGTATAAACGGAGATTACTCTGTAATACCAGCACTAACCAGTAGTGGTCACTGTGTGTGGAGAGAGGCAGGGATAGGAAGTTACAGCATCTCCCTCCCTGTCTCTCTCTAATCACTGATCTGCGGGGAGCAGCTACACAGCACAGAGAGTCCAGACAGCAGCTCCCAGTCTGCAGAGACAGACTACAGGTCAGGTAAGTGAAGTATGGGGGGAAAGGCAGCAGGGATACATGGGGACACTGAGACACTAGGGGACACTGTGAGATATGGGGATGCTGAGACACATGGGGAAATTGGGAGACACACTGAGACACAGAGACACATGGGACACAGTGTCCCCATGCCTCCAAGCCAGTGTCCCTATTGTCTCAGTGTCCCCTAGTCTCCGAGTGTCTATATCCCCATGTCTCTCAGTGTCCCTAGTGTCTCAGTTTCCCCATGTATCCCAGTGTCCCCAAATGTCTGTGTCCCCATGTCTCCCAGTGTCCACATGTCTCCCAGCCAGTCCTCCTAGTGTCTGTGTCCCCATGTCTCCCAGTGTCCCCAAATGTCTGTGTGCCCATGTCTCCCAGTGTCCATATGTCTCCCAGCCAGTCCCCCTAGTGTCTGTGTCCCATGTCTCTCAGTGTCCCCAAATGTCCCCATTTCTCCCAGTGTCCCCAAGTGTCTCAATGTCTGTGTCTCCATGCCTCCCAGCCAGTGTCCCTAGTGTCTCAGTATCCTCATGTCTCTCAGTGTTCCCATGTCTTCCAGTGTCTGTGTCTCTGTGTCCCTAGTGTCTGTGTCCCCATTTCTCCCAGTGTCCCCATTGACTGGACACTGCTGTTAGGGGGTATGGATTTACTTGAAAGAGTAAAGCATAAATTAGAGAGAGGTTAGCATAGAGTATGTGTTTTCTTAAAGCTGCATCCTTTGAGTTTCCCTCCAACACCATCTCCATTAGATACTTGACGCTTGAGAGGTATGACTGTTTTAGTGTCTATGGTCAATAAGATTCTTGTCATGACTGCTAGTGTGGTCCAGCACGCAGAACTATGTAACATCTACATAGACAGAACAGAAAATGATAAAACGTAAACCGGTCCTTAGAATGGCCGGACTAATACATTAAAAACAGAGAATGGTCAAGGGAGCCAGAAATATACAATACCATTTAACAAGCCAAGTCAGGGAAGCCAGGAATCAGAATAGTCAGGAATAGCCAAGGTCAAAATACTGGGAATATCAAAAACAGGACAAGAAAACGCACTCTCAGGATTCAGGAACCAGGAACGAAAACCACGACAGGGCAATAACCTAGGTTAAATATCCCTCTGGCCTCTGACTGCAGAATGTGTGTGTATGTGGGTGTGACCCTGGGGGGCAGAGCTATATCTGGCTGCGACCACATGTTCGGCACCATCTTGAACCCAGGCAGGCAGCAAGGAGAACCCGGCAGAGCTGCTCCCGACTCGCCACTGAGCAGATAAGCTCAGTTCGTTGGCGCGGTCACTCTGGTCCGGTGCGACTGCACCTCGCGGCGAGCCGGTGGCCGTGACAATTCTGTAATTAGGCCCCATCATAATTGTCAGCACCAGGCCCACTGGGCTCTTAATCTGGCCCTGGTACCAACTGACTGGCTGTAGTGGCAGGAAGACTCATGACACACTGCATCAAAGAAATCTTTAAAAGTTTTTTTTAATTCATTTTTTTTTTTTGCATTGAAAAATAAAGCAGTAAATATCTCTCATGCTATCCACCTAAGTAAACGTCAGATTTACAGTTACATAACCTAACATGCTTTTGCATTAATCTGTTATTGTTTTGCGCTAAGGAGGCACAGTACTGTTAAATATGTGTGATACTGTGATTTTAATTCACTGTGGTAAACAGAAATGTATTAGTAGAGTGTAATCATTCCCATGGTGCTTAGCAATCAATCAGTCCTTTATTTCACTGAGCCCGAGCACAACTGAAGGGCTGCACCACCGTTCATTTTCTAAATACCTATTATTTGTAAATCAACAGATATCATTTTTACTGTTGTGACTCTACAATCAAATACTAAAAGGGAGATTGCTAAACGTCCATCACTAGCAGAATTTTTTTTAAGAGATGCTGAGCTTCACCAAAGATCTTAAAACTCTTCCCAAACACACCCTGATGTTGATGGCCTACATCTCCCAGAATTCTTTGAATGCAATAGTGTAATGGGAGTTGTAGATCAGCAACATATGGGGGCCAGAGTTTGAGATTCCTGCTTTTTACATTATGTAGAATATTGAAATATACATAAAAGACTTATCTCAAACTACCTGAAAAACACAGGAGAAAAAGCACATTTATTACACATTATAACATTCATTAGACCCTGATTGCACTTGGACAGTCAATGAGCCTCTGCCTCTTACTCTCTTTTAAGAGGAACAGTCTAACATTTCAAAATTGTATTTCTCTGCGCTGGCGACCTCTCCTCCCCCACCGACGTCAGCTCCCATGTCCGACATTAGCTGAGCCAAATGCGCATGAGTGGCAAGTACCGCGCGCGCATTCAAAGTGTCCATAGGAAAGCATTTCTCAATGCTTTCCTATGGATGCTCTGCGTAATGGAGGCATAATATGCCTCCAGCATCGCAGATGCGCCCCTAGTGGCTGTCCGGAAGACAGCCACTAGAGGCTGGATTAACCCCAAATGTAAACATAGCAGTCTATAGTGTCCCTTTAATGTGAGTTTTGTTGGGTGAAAGGGGTGGCATTGTGTGGAGGGTGAGTGTATGTGTGCAGTGTTGAACATGCAGGGGTGTATGTATTGTATGGGGACAGTGTTTGTGGGGCAGTGTGTGTGTATGGGGGCAGTGTGTGTATGGGGACAGTGTGTGTATGGGGGCAGTGTTTGTGGGGCAGTGTGTGTATGGGGACAGTGTTTGTGGGGCAGTGTGTGTGGGGGCAGTGTGTGTATGGGGCAGTGTGTGTATAGGGGCAGTGTTTGTGGGGCAGTGTGTGTATGGGGGGCAGTGTGTGTATGGGGACAGTGTTGTGGGGCAGTGTGTGTATGGGAGGCAGTGTGTGTGTATGGGGGAGGCAGTGTGTGTATGGGGACAGTGTTTGTGGGGCAGTGTGTGTATGGGGACAGTGTGTGTATGGGGGCAGTGTTTGTGGGGCAGTGTGTGTATAGGGACAGTGTTTGTGGGGCAGTGTGTGTACTCGGGACAGTGTTTGTGGGGCAGTGTGTGTGTCGGGACGAAGGTGTGTGTTTGTGGGGCAGTGTGTGTATGGGGACAGTGTGTGTGTGTATGGGGGACAGTGTGTGTGTGTGTGTGTATATGGGGGCAGTGTGTGTATGGGGGCAGGTGATGTGTGTGTGTGTGTGTATGGGGGGGGCAGTGTGTAATGGGGGGACAGTGTGTGTAATGGGGGCACTGTGTGTATGGGGGCAGTGTGTGTAATGGGGGGCACTGTGTGTATGGGTGGGGCAGTGTGTGTGTATGGGGTGAGGGAAGGAGGCTTTTTAATAATATTTTTTTATTTATTATTCTGGTGGTCCGGTGGGGGATTCATTGGTGGTTAAGTGGTCAGAGTGAACTCTAGCCCGCGCTCCCGGGCTAGAGTTCACTCTCGCAAGATTTGGAGCGTTGCCGTGGTAACCGCGGCAACGCTCCAAATCTCGAGAGAGGAGGACCCGGAGGAGCCTGCCGGCTGTCAGCATGGTGCCTGCGGACCGGGGAGGGAGATCTCTGATCTTCCTCCCCGGTCCGCAGGCATATTGCAGGGCTGGCACTTGGGCAATGCCAGCCCTGCGTTAGCCGGCAGGGGGGAATCTCGGGGGGGGCAATTGCCCCGTTGCCCCCCCCCTGGATCCACCAATGGTCTTGACACAAATGCATACATACATAAATACACATACTCGCAGTCTGATGCTTACAGACATACACTAATACACACTTTAAAATGTAGGGGGGAGTGGAGCCCAACCTTGAAACAGAGCAGATGCTGCCTCAGAGAGCTCCTCATGAAATCCTGCAACAAACTTGTTTTTTGGAGCTTAGACTGGCCTTCACCTGGGAAAACAATCAGAACCTACCCCAGCATACTTACCCACACCATCCTATGCGGCTTTTTCAGGCTCCCAAGGTGAAACGGCAAAAGCGCAGATCCAGGATCTATTATTGCCCTCCAGACCTCGAGTGGATTAACTTCTTGGGCAGCTTAGAAGCTCCCGGAGCATCAACCTGTGCCAAACGCTTCACAGCCACACTAACTGACCAATATGGGGAAACAGTCCCAGTGACCACAACCCAATCTACCCTTGGGGGCGCAGAAGCTCTCCTCCAGTGGCAGCACCAGCCTAAAATGGCAGTGCCAGAAACCTGCGCAAAGCCGGCAACTCACAGGGTCCCACGTAGGCAGACACAAATCCGGAGATCCTGAACCTGCGGTAACAGAGCAAACTCCAACAGACACACAAGACAGGTCAGCCCCAATCACCAAACAAGACTTTCACAACCTAGTGGTGAAGATCAAAAACTTACTTGCGGCTGGTGTGTCAATCGTCAAAGCCGACATACAAGCAGTCATAGAAAGAGTCAAGACCTCAGAGGAGGACATAGAAGACCTTAAACAAGATATATCTTCCCTAAAGGACTCCATGCTAACCTTACACACTTCACAAAGAGCGCTGTCTGTCCAATACACTGCTCTGGAAGACAAGACCTGGCCCAACCACCTCAAAATCAGAGGCATATCCTACGCCGTCATACCAGATGAGCTCCCACACTATCTAAGATGCCTTGTGGCTTCTATCCTGCCTCCAGGTCAGGCCAAGAAGTTTACAATCGACGGGATATATTGTCTCCTGAGATCTGACAGGGCACCTGCCTCAGCTGACTGAGATGTAATCGTCCGCTGCTCACTGTCTCATGACAAATGAATCCTGCTATTAGCAGGATTAAAAAGACACCACATCCTTTTGAAGGTGCAAGCCTCACCTTTTATCAGGACCTCTCACAGTCCACCCTGCAGTGGCACTGATCACTGAATCCTGACACGAGCAATCTAAGGCAAGCTGGGAGGGAATATAGATGAATGTCACCAAGATTCCTCACGGTTTCACACAATGGGGCAGTACATAAGATCTATACCTTGGCAGAATCCCCTGCTTTCTCTGAGCTCTTGGGCCTGACGTCTCCTCAACCCGACTCTGCAGGACCGTCAAGCATGCAAGCTTGGGACCTTTCGCAAATTGTTCCATTCACCCATTCACCCATTCACCCATCCACCCGACCAACCCTACACCCAGGGACTTGATGCAACCAGAGGCTCCTTGCCTGCAGGAGCTCTGCTGATAAGAGACTAGCCCTTTCTGGTAGGTGTTTAGCTCAACACACCTACACCCTCCGCCCACCACCCTCCGTTGCCACCTCATGGTAAATGGAACGATAGCACAAAGCCTAACTTTCCTTTACTTAGTGTCATTGATACTCCTTATCTTATATGTACAAGTTCCAGGCTAATATAATAGTCAATCAGGTTGTTCGCACTATCCTACATATAAGTGTTAATACTTTTTGTTTCTTCTTGCATTTATGCCACTGTGCCTCATGATATCTTCTGTAATATATTGCATATTACCAATTGTAACATGTTGAATAT
>OW240919.1:58473296-58664085 GCA_933207985.1 Pelobates cultripes
ACACACACTGCCCCCATACACACACACACTGCCCCACAAACACTGTCCCCATACACACACTGCCCCACAAACACTGTCCCCATACACACACTGCCCCACAAACACACACTGCCCCACAAACACTGTCCCCATACACACACACTGCCCCACAAATACTGTCCCAATACACACACTGTCCCCCATACACACACTGCCCCAAAAACACATACAGTGCCCCCATACATACACTGCCCCCTAACACACACACTACAACCCTGACATACACTGCCGCACTCACACACTTCACCCTTAACACACACCACTGCTCCTATACCCTATATCCCAGCAGACCCCAGGTAAGTTGTCAAACTGTTCTTAAACGGTATGACTACTTACTCTGGGGTGGAATCCTGGCACTACTGACACCATAACTACTACACTGAGCTGTAGTGGTTATTGTGCCTGGATTATTTATTTAAATAATCTACAAGTGCCCCTCCCGAGATCAGGCTCTGAATCTGCCACTGGTCAAGACCTGCATATATTGCAGGTGTTATGGGTAGAATTTGTGAGGAACCAGTTGCCCCAGGTGAGTTGTGGTAAGAGAGCATCCAGGTTTCTAACTATCAGGTAAATTCCTATGAGTGGCATGAAGCAGTTGATTCAGTCAGTTGCTGCCTTCATCTATTCTTACTCTAGAATGCACGCTGATGGAGGAAGCAACTTATTCAGCTAATTTTTGGTGTAGTTTTGGGTCTGCAGCACAGGAGCTCTTCACTGCAGTGGCTAAATTAGACAAAACTTCTGTCAGAAGAAAGGTAAGATGACTGGGGCTTGTTGTCAGGCTGGGAAGAGTGGCACAAGCTGCTAGCTACCTTGATACTATAATATATCAAATTAATTTCATTTGTATGCAACATTTCATACATATGGTGTGTCTGTTAACTGCAAAAATTGTCTGTAAAATGCAAGGTGTGGTCTGTACTGCATGGAGTGTGTATGTGTACTACATAGAGTGTGTCTGAATTGCATAGAGTGGAAGTTGTCTGTGATTGACATAGTATGTCTGTGTAGTACATGGAGGGCGTCAGTGAACTACATGGAAATGAGAATAGTCAGGTACAAGTCAGAGTTAATAAGCAGGAATAATATACAAGATAATAAACCCACTTTTGGATTCACAATAAGGGAAACCATGACAGAGCAAAGGCAAGGACAAAGGAGAGGACTTATATATCTCCTAGTAATCCGAGTGATGCTGCTAAAATTACACAAGTGGATCAGTGCATCAGAAATTATGCAGTGCAGTTTGACATCACAAAAGGACACAGGTTGTAAGTGTCATGAAAATTGATGCCAGAAAGTCACTGGAATAGTGCTGGATAGGAGACAAGCACCGGTCCATGACAGGATTGACGCAAGAGTGATGCACCTATGTCATACAAATTCTGGTTTCCCTACTCTTTCAGAAGGAGAATGTCAATTAGCAGCAGGTGTTATGAGGTATGAAATCTTGATGCTTGGCACTAGCAAAATGTAACAACAGGAATGCAAAGAAGTTAATTGGAAAAAGAGGGTATAAAAAAGTTGTTGTTAATGGTGAGATGCCAATGAAATAATAAAACAAAATTTTGTGTGGATAAGTTGGGTATTTCAATTTTTCTTTCCCCCATCCTCTCTTTTGGCATTTGACTGGATAAATTATGCCTGATGCAACAACTTCATCTTATCACATACTTGCTAAGAACTCTACATCTGAAGCATGGACAACCACAACGTGGCATGAAGATGAAGCTGGTGGTGAAGAGCAGGTTAGTGACAAACCCTATGCATTTGTGACAGAGCCTTCCCAATATGCGACTTCTGGGCATATTGATGACGTCTGTGACAGACCGTTACTTTAGCTGCAGCATGGACATTCCCAAGATTGGTCCTTGGGGCCAGTGTACCCAGGGCCGTCTTTAACGCGGGGCAAACGGGGCAGCTGCCCCGGGCCCAGTTGCTCCTGGGGGCCCAGAGCAGCTGCTCTGTGGGCCCCGCGATTTGCGCAGCCCCTGCGGTGCGGCTCCCGCACACTGAGGAGGCTCCCCGGGTGGCCCATGCACTAAGGGCCACCTGGGGAGCATGTGTCAGCAGGGGCCCAGTCGGGCGCTGTGGCGCTTAAACAGCGCGACCGGGCCCCTCTTCCGGTTCTGCAGCCGGCTGGGAGGAAGTGACGTCACTTCCTCCCACCGGAGATAGCCGCGCGGGAGGAGGGAGGAGGGGAGTTCCAGAGGAGAACTCCCATCTGCCTCAGCCTGCCACTGGACCAGGGAAACCACCCTCCAGAAAAAGGTAAGAACCTGGAGGGTGGCTAAATGTATGTCAGTAGGTCTGTGTGTGTGTGTGTATGTCTGTGTGTATGCCAGTATGTCTGTGTGTGTGTGTGTGTCTGTGTGTGTGTGTCAGTATGTCTGTGTGTGTGTGTCTGTGTGTGTATGTCAGTGTGTATGCCAGTATGTCTGTGTGTGTGTCAGTATGTCTGTGTGTATGCCAGTATGTCTGTGTGTGTATGTCAGTGTGTGTGTGTGGGTGTGTGTGTGTCAGTATGTCTGTTTGTATGCCAGTATGTCTGTGTGTGTATGTCAGTGTGTGTGTGTGTGTCAGTATGTCTGTGTGTATGCCAGTATGTCTGTGTGTGTGTATGTAGGTATGTCTCTGTGTGTGTGTGTGTAAGTGTATGTGTGTGTCAGTATGTATCTGTGAATGTTTTAATGTCTGTCTGTGTGTATGTCAGTATGTCTGTGTGTGTGTGTCAGCATGTCTTTGTGTGTGTATGTAAGTGTGTGTGTATGTGTGTGTCAGTCAGTATGTCTGTCAGTGTATGTGTCTGTGTGTGTATGTATGTATGTCAGTGTATGTGTGTGTCAGTATATATCTGTGAATGTTTTATGTCTGTCTGTATCAGCCATTACGTCTGTCTGTGTATATGTCAGTATGCCTGTGTGTATATGTCAGTATGCCTGTGTGTGTGTGTGTGTCAATGTGTCTGTCAGTGTATGTGTCTGTGTTTTAGTATATCTGTCAGTGTATGTGTTTGTGTGTGTGTCAGTATATCTGTTAATGTATGTGTCTGTGTATGTATGTATGTCTGTGTGTGTGTGTCAGTATGTCTGCCAGTATATATTTGTGTGTAGTGACTTTGTGTGTCAGTATGTATCTGTGAATGTTTTAATGTCCGTCTGTGTGTGTATGTGCCAGTACGTCTGTCAGTGTGATTGCGGGTTGGACGTAATTGGGGGGTGAGGCAGTGGCAGGGACAGGGCCCATGGGGCCCAAGAAAATGCATTGCCCAGGGTCCTAATCATATTATAGACGGCCCTGAGTGTACCATATGCTCCAAATGACCTGGACAATGTGTAGAGTCAATGATCTCTTGGTCTACATATACTTTGAGCCATCCTTGACAAAAGTGGCTGGAAGAGTAGCAGTTATATTGAAGAAAGGATCTGGTGTCCAGTGTTTGAGCAATGGAACATGTAATACAGGATGAGTCTTTTAGATCTCTGGGAGGTCTAGTCACATGTTCATAAGATTGAGGAATTTTATCACCTTGAAAAGCAATATCTGACCAAGTACCAGAAGGAATGGAAAAAAGCCAAAGAAAAACAGCAAATTTGGTATGGTAGGTTTTAGCTCTGGCATGGATGTCACAGGATCTAAAGAGGTCAATATATTACCAATAGTACCGCAGCATTGTTTTCTCCTTTTGTTTTGTTGATATCTCCATTGCCAGTGGCTCTAGTGTCATGGAATTGGAACTTTTTGATGAAGCAAAGGAGTGATGTATTCTTGGGATTCATGATAGCATTGGAAATTCTTGTTTTGAAGTGGTTGTGTGCAGGGCCGGATTAACATAGGGGCTGATGGAGCTGCAGCTCCAGGCCCAGGCCCATGGAATAGGCCCATTGATTTAAAAAAATATATATATATTTTTTTACATTTTTTTTTTCTCCACACACTACTCTTAGGGATTCCACCTGGCTTTTATTTTATTGGCACAGCCAGTATTTGAGGCTGCCTGGCTAGTTCCAATATTGTAGTGATACTGGCAATACAAATGCTGGTATTTTTCTCAGTATAAACAAGAGATTACTATGCAATACCAGCACTGGCCAGTAGGGGTCGCTGTGTGTGGAGACAGGCAGGGATAGGAAGTTCCAGCATATCCCTCCCTGCCTATCTATACTCACTGATCTGCAGGGGTGCAGCTACAGAGAGTCCAGACAGCAACTCACACCCTGCAGAGACAGCCTACTGGAACAGCATACAATGAATCCTTCCCCCAATAATGAGACGACACTTCACTTTGAGGGTTAAAACAGGAACTCCCTGTACTGTCACATACAGTCTCTTTTATTCCCAATCCACAAACATAGTACAGCCCACAGGGCATTACAAAACAGCCAATCAATCCATACAATACACACAGACACTCCCACACAAAATCCTCCCCTCTGGCTGTAATATGATTACTGAACACAATGGGTAATCTAATTATCACAGCCAAAGAAATACAGTTTCATAAAACACATCACAGGGACCCCAAAACATGCAATAACCCCATAAAAAGTATATCCTTGGAACTGGGGGATCTGGGTGAACCACATAGCCAAAATTCACCCAGATCCGTTCAGTACTTTGGAAAATACAGTTTAATGCAGATTCTGCAGAACATATACAGGCTAAATAAAAAACAATCACTGTATAATGTGTCCCCACTGTATAATGGAAGGGAGGGATGGGGGGAAAGGCTGCAAGGAGACATACACTGAGACACTAAGGGACATTGGGAGACATTATGGCAGACACTGAGACACTAAGGGACATTGGGAGACATTATGGCAGACACTGAGACACTAAGGGACATTGGGAGACATTACGGCAGACACTGAGACACTAAGGGACACTGGGAGACATTACGGCAGACACTGAGACACTAAGGGGCACTGGGAGACATTACGGCAGACACTGAGACACTAAGGGACACTGGGAGACATTACGGCAGACACTGAGACACTAAGGG
The DNA here is from genome assembly GCA_933207985.1 of Pelobates cultripes. NCBI lineage: Eukaryota > Metazoa > Chordata > Amphibia > Anura > Pelobatidae > Pelobates > Pelobates cultripes. The sequence continues at coordinate 58,478,341 of OW240919.1, forward strand.
ACATTGGGAGACATTATGGCAGACACTGAGACACTAAGGGACACTGGGAGACATTATGGCAGGCACTGAGACACTAGGGGACACTGGGAGACATTATGGCAGGCACTGAGACACTAAGGGACATTGGGAGATATTATGGCAGACACTGAGACACTAAGGGACACTGGGAGACATTATGGCAGACACTGAGACACTAAGGGGCACTGGGAGACATTATGGCAGACACTGAGACACTAAGGAACACTTGGAGACATTATGGCAGACACTGAGACACTAAGGGGCACTGGGAGACATTATGGCAGACACTGAGACACTAAGGGACATTGGGAGACATTATGGCAGACACTGACACTAAGGGACACTGGACACATTATGGCAGGCACTGACACTAGGGACACTGGGAGACATTACGGCAGGCACTGCGACACTAAGGGACACTGGGAGACATTATGGCAGACACTGAGACACTAAGGACACTGGGAGACATTATGGCAGACACCGAGACACTAAGGGACATTGGGAGACATTATGGCAGACACCGAGACACTAAGGGACATTGGGAGACATTATGACAGACACTGAGACACTAACACTAAGGGACACTGGGAGACATTATGGCAGACACTGAGACACTAAGGGACACTGGGAGACATTATGGCAGACACTGAGACACTAAGGGACATTGGGAGACATTATGGCAGACACTGAGACACTAAGGGACATTGGGAGACATTATGGCAGACACTGATACACTAAGGGACACTGGGAGACATTATGGCAGACACTGAGACACTAAGGGACACTGGGAGACATTATGGCAGACACTGAGACACTAAGGGACACTGGGAGACATTATGGCAGACACTGAGACACTAAGGGACACTGGGAGACATTATGGCAGACACCGAGACACTAAGGGACACTGGGAGACATTATGGCAGACGCTGAGACACTAAGGGACACTGGGAGACATTATGGCAGACACCGAGACACTAAGGGACACTGGGAGACATTATGGCTGACACTGAGACACTAAGGGACATTGGGAGACATTATGGCAGGCACTGAGACACTAAGGGACACTGGGAGACATTATGGCAGACACTGAGACACTAAGGGACACTGGGAGACATTATGGCAAGCACTGAGACACTAAGGGACACTGGAAGACATTATGGCAGACACTGAGACACTAAGGAACACTGGGAGACATTATGGCAGACACTGAGACACTAAGGGACACTGGGAGACATTATGGCAGACACTGAGATACTAAGGGACACTGGGAGACATTATGCCAGTCACTGAGACACTAAGGGACACTGGGAGACATTATGGCAGACACTGAGACACTAAGGGACATTGGGAGACATTATGGCAGACACTGAGGCACTAAGGGACATTGGGAGACATTATGACACAGACACATGGGGACACAGTGTCCCCATATTTCCCAGTGCCCCCAGTCTGCCAGTGGCTCACTGTCCCCATGTCTTCTAGTGCCTCCATGTCTCTCAGTGCCTCAAGTGTCACAGTGTCCCCATGTCTCCCAGACAGTGTCCCTGGTGTCTCAATGCCCCCTAGTCTCCCAGTGCCCCCAGTCTGCCAGTGTCTCACTGTCCCCATGTCTCCTAGTGCCTCCATGTCTCTCAGTGCCTCAAGTGTCACAATGTCTCCATGTCCCCCAGCCAGTGTCTCTAGTGTCTGTGTCCCTGGTGTCTGTGTCCCCATGTCTTCAAGTGTCCCCTATTTTCCCATTGTCCCAATGTGTCCCAGCCAGAGTCCCCTAGTTTCACTGGTCCCCCAGTGTCACTGGTCCCCCAGTGTCACTGGTGTCTCCGTGTCCCAAGGTCTCCCCATGTCCCCAGGTCTCCCTGTCTTCCTGGAGTCCTAGTGACATGGGGACCCTGGGATACATGGGGCATTGAGACACTGTGATACATAGGATCACTGGGAGACCTGGGGACACGACACAAGGGGACACTGGGAGACATGGGGCACTGAGACACTGATACATAGGAACACTGAGACCTGGAGTAATCGACACATGGGGGCACTGAGTCATGAGGGCACTGGGAGACATGGGGGCACTCGGAAGAATACATCTATACAGCAGAATCAAACTAAGTAGTTTTTGGGTGATTTTACAGAATTTTCTCTTATGTCACTCCTTGTGATTTACATCATGTGATGTCACCCATACATATTTAATTATGCAAATTAGTAAGGCCGGTATGTTTTTCCAAGAAAGGTGGCAACCCTAACTACTTTTCACATACTCTTACTTAAGTATGGAAACTTAAGAGGGATGTATGGGAACAAAACTTGTGTGGACTGGCTGACAATGAATATAGTTAAAGGGACACTATAGTCACCAGAACAACTACAGCTTATTGAATTTGTTCTGGTGAGTAGAATCATTTCCGTCAGGCTTTTTGCTATAAACACTGTCTTTTCAGAGAAAATGCAGTCTTTACATTACAGCCTAGTGATAACTTCACTGGCCACTCCTTAGATGGCTGTTAGAGATCCTTCCTGGGTCATGGCTGCCTAAAATGCATCCAAACATTCAGTGTCTCCTCCCTCTGCATGCAGACACTGAACTTTCCTCATAGAGATTCATTAATTCAATTCATCTCTATAAGGAGATGCTGATTGGCCAGGGCTGTGTTTGAATCATGCTGGCTCTGACCCTGATCTGCCTCTTTGTCAGTCTCAGCCAATCCTATGGGGAAGCACTGTGATTGGATCAGGCCACCACTTCTAATGATGTCAGCAGACTGCTTGTTTTATGAGTCTAACAGCATTCAGAGTTACAGCTTCAGGCTTGAATATTGCTATATTTATGGAGGCATGAGGGGCCCAGGGGGGCTAGATGGTGGTGTTAACACTATAGGGTCATGAATTAATGTTTGTGTTCCTGACCCTATAGTGATCCTTTAAGGTAATGCTGACTTTGGTCTCCCTAAGACTGTGGCATGTTCCCTTTCTTCTACACTCACTAAATACAGCTTTTCTCTGTCCCAGACTATATACCAGGAGCTTCTGCCTGCTAGTAAGAAGGTAAGGAGACAAGTGGACCAGCGAGTGCTAGGGAACAGTCCTTAGAAAGCGTTGAGTGAGCGCATCATTAGATGCATTTTTGCCAAGCTCAGGGTACTGTCTGCATAGAATGCCCTTAGTTGGCCAGCTGCATGATTGGCAGGCAGCCTGACATAATTCTTTGGACAGACATGTCCTCTTTTTGGGCATGGTCGCCCCTTTTGGCAGGTTACGTAATTTGTGTCAGTGGCACACGCTTTTACCATGCCCATTGACTTCCTGCTTGACTGGACACTGCTGTTAGGGGTTATGGATTTACTTGAAAGATGAAAACATAAATTAGAGAGAGATTAGCCTAGGGTATGTGTTTTCTTATAGCTGCTGTTTTCTTTCTCTCCAGCACCATCTCCATCAGATACATGACGCTTGGGAGTGTTTTACTGTTTTTGGTCGATATGATTCTGTAATTAGGCCCATCCTAATTGTCAGCACCAGGCCCACTGGGCTCTTAATCTGGCCCTGGTTGTGTGACCACTGGTGAGGGTGCAAAGATCAAGATGTCATTGAGGTAGATTATGAAGGTATCTAATAGATCTTGAAATACACCATTCAGAAAGTTCTGAAAGGTAGCTGGGGCATTGCACCAACTGAAAGGCAAGACCAGGTATTCAAAGTTTCCATAACTGGAATCGTAATGCTCTCTTCCATTCCATTCATCACACTTAAGAGCACAAACCAAATTTATAGACTCCTCCAAGGTTAATTTTAGTGAAGATGGCAGTGTTTGAAGGTGGTCTAAAATCGTAGATGGGCAAATAAATCAATTGGCTAGTTTTGTTTTTCAATATATTTGTTTTATATGTGGTGGCTCAGATTTAGTCAGAGGATAGATACAACCAAAATGGATTGGGGCCCCAAGTAATAGTTCAACTGGACAATCTTATGTCATGGTGATAATTTATCAGCACTCTTCTTCTTGAACACATCTTTAAAGTACTGATATTTTTTAGTTAATGTGACAAGGTTATCAGCAGCTAGGGAAATAATTGGTGCAATATGAACTATGAAGCGGGTATGGTGGCAATATGAGGAGGGAAAAGTCAAAGAACTAATAGCCTCATTTGGCACGGCAGGAACATGTGCAGGGTCAGGGACAGAAGCAGCATTTCAGGTAACCTTAGCCAAAGTTTCAGAATAACCAGTCTTGTTCACAAGGATGATCTCTTCCATGAATGTTGTCAGGTGCAACAGCCCCAAGTTAGCACATAGTTGTAGCAGAGATTAAGGCCATAACTGTGGCCCTGGGAGCATGGAAAGCCACAGCATGCTGAGCAGATGGTTGGTCACAACAACCAGGTAAGAGACTTCGCCCCTAGGCTCTGGTGACAGGAATATACAGAGGTGAGAAGCTGACTTGTAGATTTCAAAGCTTTCTGTGCACAACCTCAAATCAGTCATTTCTCTGCAGGCAGCAATTATGTGCTTTTTTTGTTTTAAAATGTACGAAGATAAAATTCAAAAATCCAAAACATTAACATTTTAAAAGATATACTTACTTTTTCAGTTCTTTCTTTTGGAGCAAATTCCCACACATTACATATTCAGCCTTGTGGCAGCCTTAAGCTTTACCTTCTCCATTAAGTATTTTGAACAATAAAGACTCGTTTATTCTAGTACATGTAGTATGAACATTAAAGCATGTTTAACCCAGCACTACATGTGAAGATTGGAAGGGTCACTGCACATCAGTTCTGCTCATAGCGGGAATCTCTATGACTTGTAGTACAGTTATTAGCTTTCTATTTATGAACCGAACTACCATTCCCAGACATATTTACTATTCTTCTTTATGACATGGAGTTGTGATATCATGTATGTAAAGTATTATAGAAGCATAGAAACATAGAATGTGAAGGCAGATAAGAACCATTCGGCCTATCTAGTCTGCCCAATTTTAGTCCCTGGCCTTATCTTATAGTTAGGATAGCCTTATGCCTATCCCACGCATGCTTAAACTCCTTCACTGTGTTAACCTCTACCACTTCAGCTGGAAGGCTTTTCCATGCATCTACTACCCTCTCAGTAAAGTAACACTTTCTGATATTATTTTTAAACCTTTGCCCCTCTAATTTAAGACTCTGTCCTCTTGTTGTGGTAGTTTTTCTTCTTTTAAATATAGTCTCCTCGTATACTGTGTTGATTCCCTTTATGTATTGAAATATTTCTATCATATCCCTCCTGTCTTGTCTTTCCTCCAAGCTATACATGTTAAGTTCCTTTAACCTTCCTTGTAAGTTTTATCCTGCAATCCATGAACCAGTTTAGTAGCCCTTCTCTGAACTCTCTCTAAAGTATCAATATCCTTCTGGATTATGGTAGAATGGAGGATATTCAGCAGAGAAGGCAGGGTTACTGTCAACTGAAAAATATTTTAATATAATGAACCTTTCATCAAGCATTGCTGGAAATAGTTTTGTTTAAAAAATAAAGTATATGAAAAACAAATGAAAAACGTATACTTACCTTTAGTATACGACAGGACCCTTCAGCCATATACATAAACCTTGGGTCAGACAGTGTTTGATAGTGGGTCTGATGATCAGGGCCGGTGCAAGGATCTTTGGGTACACAGTCGAAGATGAATTTGGCCCTCCCCCATCCCATAAAAGCAACTTCACCTGTGTGCCTCTTAACCCCTCTATTGTATTATCGCCTCTTTTTAATGTTTTACGCCCTTTAGTGTATCTTATGCCCTATTTTTCCCCATATTGTGTCTTACACCTCCCTTGTATATCTCTTACAACCCCCCTTTGTGTGTATTACACCCCCCCAACCCCTTTGTGTGTCTCCTTCTCTTTTAGCCCCTTCATGTCTTTTACTCTTCCAAGCTCCTTTTTGTGTTTCTCTTTCACCCCAGCCCGTCTATCTCCCCCCAGCTCCTCTGTGTCTCTTTTTCCTATTCTCCAGCCCCCCTGTGTCTCTTTCACCCCCAGCCCCTTTATTTTTCCACCTCCAGGCCCTTCTGTGTGTCTCTTTCATCTCCAGAACCTCTGTGCATCTTTCTCACCCATAGGTCCATCTGTGTGTCTTTCCCCCCCTCATGTCCCTCTGTGTGTCTTTCTTCCCACTCTCCCCTCCATGTCTCTTATTGTTCCTCTCCCCTCTCCTCCATGCCCCTTAGTGGTCCCCTCCCAGTCCCTTAGTGGTCCTCTCCCCTCCGTGCCCCTTAGTGGTCCTCTCTACTCCCCTTCCCGTCCATTAGTGGTTCTCCCCTCTCTTCCCTGTCCCTTTGTGTGCCTCTCCCCTTGCCTCCATGTCCCTTAGTGTTCCTCTCCCCTCCCTCCCCTGTCCCTTAGTGTTACTCTCTCCCGTCCCTTAGTGTTCCTCTCCCCTTCCTGTTTTTTAGTGGTCCTCTACCCTCCCCTTCCTGTCCATTAATGGTTCTCCCATCCTCTCCATGTCCCTTAGTGTTCCTCTCCCCTCCCTCCCCTGTCCCTTAGTGTTTCTCTCCACCACCTTAGTGTTCTTCTCCTCCCTTCCCTGTCTCTTAGTGCCCCCCCATCCTCATTAGTGTTCCTTCCCCCACCCCCCTTAGTGTTTCTCTCCCCTCCATCTCTTTTAGTGATCACCACACCCCATCCCTTAGTGTTCCTCTCTCCACCCCCACCCCCACCTTAGTGGTCCGCTCCCTTCTCTCCCCGGTATGCCTCAATACCTCTCTTGTAGCATGGCCGAGCGGAGTGGACCATCTCACAGGAGCTTCTGATTCTGACCGGTACTATCTCAGTGAGCAGTGCACTTCTTGTCAGTCCGGTCGGGTACAGCAAATAGAAGCTCCTGTATCGAGGTCCGCTCGGCCACACTACATTGAGTGGTTGGTTTTTAAAAAAAAAAAAAAATTATTTCCTTTCAAAGTTTGATTAAAGGATTATTATATTCAAGATTAATTTGAGGTGACAGTTGTCCTAAGATTTTTTAATTAGCGGTCTCCTCGATGAGGAACCAAATCCACACAGTAAATTGATGGAACATAGTATATGAAGCAGAAAGAAAATCTTTGACCTGTTTATTTCTTGTTATACAAACATAGCACAGATGTGAGGTTGAGACACAGAAACAAAAAAAAAAAAAAAAAGAATAACAACCTCTATAGCCATCTTGGCTTAATATATAGAATACTGCAAAAAATAATTATTAAATTTATTTAATTTATTCACATATGTACTTATACTACTTACATTTACTTATTTATTTACACTAAAATCATACAAAATGGAGCATGTAAAAAATGCAGCTGTTGTACAATAAATACATAAATGTAATGTTTGTGCCTTGAGTGTCTTTAATGTTTTTGTGTTATTTCCATGTTTATTTCAGTGTATTTCTTGGTGCACTGCATCATCATAAATGCATTTGGGAATAGAGGAAGGGATCTGTATGCTTTGCCCAACGTTATTCACTATTCTTGTCCACCTAGCAATGTATTAGGAACTTTTGGTACTTAATAATCAAGGTTTTATAGCATTCTTCCAGTCGGCACTGTCATTCATCTCAGCACTTTTGTAATTATTTAAAAATAAATATGGTTATGTGCAGTGTGTTTCTGTTCTTGAAAATGACTCACCGGTGGCACTGGAGTCTCTTACCACGATGTAATAAAGTTACCGCCTTCACACTGGATCCTGAGTACACTTGTGCTCTTTCTATATTTGAGCTCAGATATCAGTACATATAGATATATAGACAGACAGATTATATGACTTCCCTGTTATAACGCTGTCATCTACCATATGCTTTTTCCTAAAAAGAAAATAAATAGCAAACCATGAGTGCACATATAATGCAAAAAAATAGAACAAAACTATTGTTTTATCATTTAGTTGCTGTCAAATATATATTTGAACAACAAATAATTTAATTTTTTCAGTTATGAATTACTCTTTTGCACAAACAGTATCTGAGTTATCTTAGAGACTTTCTTCCAGTAGTTCTAGAATGTTATTGATGGATGCTCGGGCCAGGTTCGGATCCAGGACCAAAATTCGGTAGGGGCACTGCCATATGGTTCGGCAGATAAATATAATATTAATTTATCCACCATATAAATGACTATTTCATTACTATAAGAGTTTGTGATACATACACAGAGCACACCAGTGTGCGTTTTATTGCTGCAAATCTCTGTGATACACTTATCTGCACTGCACGTTATTGTAATTGTTATTGCTGTGGAGCTCTGTGATACAATCTGCCTGGCATTCTCAAGCTCCATCTTCCTCTCTCTTTCTCCAACTCCAGCTTCTTCTTACCCTCCCAACTAGATTTCATCTCACACCCCCAACTCCATCTCACCCTCACAGCTTAATTTCATCTAACTTCACCCTCAAAGCCGTCTCCCTTTCATCCTCCCAGCTTGATTTCATCTAACTCTCACCCTCAATTCCATTTCCCTCTCACCCTACCAAGAAGTCACATAGCTGGACTCAGTTTGTAGGAAAACAAATGGTAATGACCGAAACATTTTGATTTAAACTACCAGTTAAAATGCACTAGTGCAAAAGGAAGTTAGGTGGGACAGTATGGGACAAATTATATTTTGCATTGCTCAGAAATGTAAAACGAAATGTAACTATGTTTGCAGGTGAAATTAAGTAACAAACTGCTGGTTTTAAAATTGATTAAATGACAGCATCCTGTGGAGAAATCCCTTAAGAAAGTACCTGTGTGGACAAGATGTGTAGCCATCAGATGATAGATAGAAGTATTGCTCCTACTTTTAATTCTACAGGCTTACTTTAAGAACATATCGCCCAGTGGGCAAGATAAGGAGGAGAGTAGGAAATCATTCACCTTTCATCTTTTCTGTAAACTCAAAGAGACATCAGCTGTCAGGCTGTGGTCAGCAATTAGTCAAACACCGAATGCCCAAATGCAAGGTGCATCGTTCACTGAACACTCTCTTACTAAGTGCTCTAACATTTAGCTCCTTTCCTTTACAAGAGTCATATTAGTATATATACATACATTTCCTTCCTTAGATTTATAATTAAAGGAGCACTGCAAGCACTTCAGCCACTATAGTCAGTGTAGTGGTTATGGTGTCAGGAGCGCCCTGGACCACCCCAGTAGCCATGCCATTTAAGAATGATTTGACAATTTACCTGGCACCCGCTGCAACCTCCTCTGCCACTGGAAGAACCAGTCCTGAGCTTAGTTAGCAGGACAGGGAGGCACTCATTGGCTGAAATAGGCTAGTTGACGCTCTAAGCCAGGGGTAGGCAACTTTTCAGCAGTACTGTGCCAAAGCAAGATCTTGACGTCACTTGGCATGCCTGTCCTATTTCCATTTGCTGATTTATGCTTTGAAGGGCTGTATTTGTGTGCATGTGGCTGTTATATTACATATGTTCATGAGTAGTTTGGGGTATTGTGTATCATACCTATAAATGTGGGCTGTGTATGGGGGCTGCTTGTGGATTGCCCCTCACCATCTGCAATCATCCCTTGGTTTGAGCTAGCAGATATCTGAGATTGTAATGGGACTCTTAATAGGCCAAAGTCTGTTTGGCTCTGGCAGCCTTGAGTGCCGTGCAAAAGCACCTTGAGTGTCATGCATGGCACACATGCCAAAGGTTGCTGACCCCTGCTCTAAGGCATATCAGCCAGCTCTGTAATTTACTGGCTTAGCTCAGTGAAGCTAACAGAAGTTCCATTCAGGAGGTAGCAGGTGTGAAGCAGATCCTAGATAAGTTTTTTTTTAATCAATGACTTCGGCCCTGGTTATGGTGCTTGGAGTGCTCCCTAAACAAAAATAATTCATCCTCATATGAAGGGTGTCAAGAAGCAACTTTGTATATGTTCTTCTGTCATTCAAGTTGTTCAATAGTTCATTCTCATTGGTTCAGACCTCAGTGTTTTGGTCAGAAAAATTATTGTCTGATTTTACACTTGGTTTTTGTGTCCTTGTGTGCCAAACCAGGACCTTAAAAGTAGAAAAATAAAACAAGTGTTACTGTAGGTAATCTGTTAGCCTTTATTTTCTTCTTGGTTAGTGGGAAGCACTTTATTCTTAAATATTATATATAAGCACACAATAGAGCACAATAGAGCACTGTCCAACTGTGTGTTAATTAATAGCCAGGGTCACATCCTATCAAGTAAAGAAATCCTATCAAATATTTTTAAACTGATTATATTAGATAACAGAACCACAAGTCTTTATGCAACTTCAGTACTTTACACGCACTAATGAAGCTGTTACAAAGCAGAAAAAATACAAAGAAATAATTTAGTGCATTAGAAAAAAATCATGCAAACAATGAAATACAAAGAAAAAACTAAAAGAAATCAGGCACAGCAGTTCTGAGAGATCACGTTTCCTTAATGGGTTACTCCAACAATTTCTTACCTATGTTTTAGTATTTAGGTGTTCCACCCATAAACCCTCAAATAAGTTTAAAAAAAAAAAGAAAAAGAAGCTAGAATGTATCTGAAATCCAGGACCAAGTGCTGCTGCTGGCACTGTGATCCACTCCTTGTCTCATGTCAAAGCTGGCACAAGGTCCAGTCAATGCTTCTCATAGAAAAGCATTCAATTGGTACGTTAAACTGTCTCAAAGCACATGCAAGCACTTTCAGCTCCTAAGGGAGGGAGTTGAGAGGGAGAGAGAGGGAAGAAGGGAGGGAATATATATTTTTTTAAATTAACACAGGGTATAGAGAGGTGGGGTGGGCTTCAATGAATTAGGGAGGAACAGAAGTGAGATATCTCAGGGCAGCGCTTGGACATGTCTTAGTCTGCCCAGGATTGGTGGACATTAGACTTCCAAGTAGCAATTGCTATTAGTGGCTGCTGTCATTAATTTAGGTAATCTCCCTTCAGATATTTGCTAGAAGAGCAGAAGAAAAAAACATCTCACTGTCTTTGTCAACTCAGCTGCAGAGATAGATTGGAGTTACCCAAGGAAAGGTTGCCAGATTGGGCCAGAACCTAGAGCTTTGGGCTCTGGTGCATCTTAGAACGTATAGAGCAGGCATAAGCAACCAGATTTTTTGAACTACACCACCCTCTATGTGTGGGCTATGAGGGGGTAGCTCATTCGGTTCACGAACAGCCAGTAAAGTCGCTGTTCGTGAAACGAAACACATGAATGCTAGCGGCTTTCGGCTGCTAGCATACGAATTCTATGCACATAACAGTATTAACCAAGGTTACACATACATTACAGCGGTTATTACAGACAACCTTTTTATACAGATAGTCCAGCATCCTACAGGTGGCTAGGTTTCCCACACTAACTATAAGATAAGGCCAGGGACTAATGAAAGTATTTAGAAAATTGGGCAGACTAGATGGGCCGAAGGGTTCTTATCTGCCGTCACATTCTATGTTTCTATGTTTCTAAGTGGAATGTGACGAGGAACATGTGGAAGCTTTATGGGTAGATATCTGCTTGGGGCAAAAGAAGGGAACTAATTCATTGGTTGGGATATGTTATAAACCACCTAATGTAAATATTGATGAGGAAAAACTGCCTTTGGAGCAAATTGAGAAAGCTGCACATCTGGTTAACAAGTTAGTTATTGTAGATTGTAATTACCCGGACATAAAGTGGGATAGAGGAACTATCCCAAGGGGAATCAGGTTTTTGAATCGTTTAAATGACACCTTCATGTCACAACTGGTACAAGCCCCAGCTAGAAAGGATGCTAGTCTGGTTCTGATAAACAATGTTAATCTTTTAATCAACATTCAAGTAGGGGAGCACTTGGGAAATAGTGAGCACAATATGGTTTATTTAAAAAAAAAAAAAAAAAAAAAGCAAAAGCACATGGGACATACTAATACATATCGTTTTAAAATGGCCAAATTCAATACGATAAGGGCAGATTTACAACATATTGACTGGCATAAACTCCCTAGTGAAACAAATAATGAGGATAAATGGAATATCTTCAAATAAAATAAAGGTACATTTCTTAGTACGTACCATTAGGTAATAAAAATAAAAGAAACAAAACCAATTTGGCTTAGTGGGGAAGTAAATCAGGAGATTAAAAATAAGAAAATGGCATTTAAATCAGACAAATTGGAGGCATCATATATAAGGAAGCCAACAATGCATGCAATGCTATTTAAATGGCTAAACAATGTATAGCTTTTATTACTGCTTTGCTTGCACTTATAACATTACAAGAAATGAATGGATAAGTGCAAACAAAGCAGTAATTAAAGCTATACATTGCTTAAACTTATTGGAGAGCCATTATAAGATTATTAATAGATGGCACTATGTTCCAGCTAAATTAGCAAGAATGTATTAAGAAACACATTATGTGTGCTGGAGATGTGCTTCTCCTAGAGAAGACTACATCCATATTTGGTGGTCATGTCCAATAACACTCCAATTATGGGAAAAAGTTGCAAAATTTTGTAGAGAAGAGGTGGATTTAGACTTGACTTGTAGATCAATGATATTACATCTTGGATGGCCTATAATGCCAAAGAATAAAAAAGAACATATTATACATATCCTTGTAGATGCCAAAGCTTTTCTTGCAAGATATTGGAAACTCCCAGAGCCTCCTCCTTGTGAAATGATAAAAAACAAGGTGATCAACAACTGTAAAATGGAGATAGGGATATTGAGACAAGATAACTACTTTAATCCACGAATAGAACAATGGCAAAAATGCATTATAAGGATGGCATGGAGAGGCGAGACTTAGTAAACTTCATTGGCTAAATCTGAGTAATCTATCTAGAATAAACCTAGGATATTTTGGTATATTCTCGTTTCACCCTGTCACTAGTGATGCCCCGAACGGTTCGCCAAACGGTTCGCCACGGACGGCGAACATATGCGCTGTTCGGTCCGCCCCCTATGTCATCATTGAGTAAACTTTGACCCTGTACCTCACAGTCAGCAGACACATTCCAGCAAATCAGCAACAGACCCTCCCTCCCAGACCCTTCTACCTCCAGGACAGCATCCATTTTACATTCATTGTGAAGCTGCATTCTTAGTGAGCTGTCCAGGAGGTGGCAGGGTCTGGGAGGGAGGGTCTGCTGCTGATTGGCTGGAATGTGTCTGCTGACTGTGAAGTACAGGGTCAAAGTTTACTCAATGATGACATAGGGGGCGGACCGAACAGCACATATGTTCGCCGTACGCGGCAAACCGTTCGGGACATCACTACCTGTCACCTCTTTTCCTTCTTCGGGGTAAATAGTCCCTGTTGCTAAAATCTAGAACTTAGTTGGGAAATATTCAATTTTATTTTTCCTTATCATGTCCCTCCAGGTGGTATACGATACTCTCTCAGCTAACTGTATTGCAATTTAGCAAGTATGTGTTTTTGCTTTTATTTTATTTTTTTTCTCTCTGTTATTGGTATTGGAGTAGGAGATGAAAGGAGGAAGGGAGAGGAAGGGAGAAAAAAGAAAAGAAAAAGGGAATATAAAAAATAGTGTATTCCCCTGAAGCATAGACTTTTGAGAAGTGAATGTGCAATATATTTATATTTTCATACTCCTATATAGTCTTGTTATGTATTATGGTTTTTTGGGTTTTTTTTTTGCATGTCTTTATGTCTATGTTATGTACAATTTATGGGAAGAAAAAAAGGAAAACAATAAAGATTATAGATTAAAAAAAAAGAAAAAGAAATAAAAACGATAATTTCTTTCATTTATTGTTAATAAAATTTATCTTTAAAAAAAAATAAATAAATGGCTAAACTAGAAAACGAGAAATTGATAGCCAAAGAAAGCAAAACCAAACGACTTTTTTTTTTTCCTACATAAATTCTAAATAAACTAAAAACAGAGATGGGGATGTTAGTTAATGAAGACAAGGAAAAGGAAGACATTTTAAATAACAATTTTTTGTCAGTTTATATTAAAGATGATCCTATCGTTAGAGATATGCATATGATTGGAGAAAAAACCTTGTTATTGGATGACTCAAGACAAGGTGCTACAGCAACTAAAGTTAATTTAAACAAAGCTCTGGGGCCTGACATTTACCCACAAGTACTTAATCAATAAGTGAACCTCTGTATTTAATTTTGGAAGATTCTTTTCATTCAGGAATTGTACTGGAAGATTGAAGGAAGGCAGATGTGGTTCCTACATTCAAAAAAAATTTTTTATAGACCTGTGAGCTTAACATCTGTGGCTGGGAAAGTATTTGAAAGGTTATTAAGGGGTAATATTCAGGAATACATTGGGAATACATTGGGAGGAGAAATGTCAATAATCAGCATGGTTTTATGAAACATCTGTCAAACTAACCTAATTGCAGTATACAAAGAAGTAAGTAGAATTATAGATCAGGGTGTTGCAGTGGATGTGATTTTCTTGGGTTTTGCCAAGGCGTTTGATATGGTTTCTCATAATAGGTTAGTCTTCAAACTAAAAGAAATTGGTCTAGACAAAAATTCTTGTTGTTGAGTTGAACAATGGCTTAAGGATAGAGCACAGTAAGTTGTCATAAATAGTAAATTTTCAAGCTGGACAAAAGTGGTAAATGGTGTCCCTCAGAGTTCTGTTCCGGGTACTCTTCTATTTAACATGTTTATAAATGATCTTGAAATATGCATTAAAAAAGCCATGTGTGACAGATCCCTCTGTCTTGGAACTATAGTGCTATCCCGTTTGATTCGTGTGGATTTGTGTAATTGCCTGTCCGTACTTCCCCCGGTCGTTTATTTTTTTTAATCTACCGAACAAACGGCCGAACAAACGGCCACCCAGAAGAGGAGTATGCTGCTAGTTAACCTATTGGCCTCAATTAGAACGTTATGGTTAACCGCAGACACCTCTTAATTGAAACCGTATGCTGGGTGGTCGTCGTTCGTATGCCGACCATGAGGCGGCGGCCATCTTAGATGCGCGAATACACAGCGGTGTTCGTCGACAAACTTATGGAAGTCAAAACAGCCACTTTCTCCCGAACACCGCTGAAACCGCCAACCTCCATTCTTTGTCATCCGGCATACGAACACCGGTCCGTTCGGGACTTTTATTTCACGAATGGCCTTAACCCAGATAGCCATCCCATGGAGCCCTTCGTATACTGAAAGTACAGTGTGAAAGACTTTGGCTCCACGGCGATTGAACTGTGTATATTGGATCTGAGCGCCATTCGGTAATAATGTGCGCTCAGATCTAGGCTATCTGGGGACATGTTATATGTACTGAATACATTCGGTAGTTTTACAGTTATGGAATTTTATGTATTTTTAATATATATATAATTTAAAATGGCATTTTGCCTCTATACATGGAGATAATTTGATTTCTTCCCAATTATCTCCAGGATAGAGAGGAGGGGTTTGCTTGTACCAAGGGGAGTGTTTATGCCTGAGCCACTATGATTGGCTAATGTACCATACTCGTCCCAGTCTTCCATCTGGTCCCCTAGGGGAGTGTCCACCAGGTGGGAGACCTGCATAAATACCGGGCATGTAGCCCTCAAAAAAGCAGATTCCTGTTTTACCCTCAAGACGGAGCTTGGTCTCATGTTTGGGGGGATTACTACTTTGGAGTATTCTTTTGCCTGTTCCAGGATAGAAGGAGTTCGGATGATTCTCGGTTCGGGAGTTTTGAGCATTCCCTTGTATTCCATTCGGGAGTTTGGAAGTCTACAGTAACTGGGCCTGTGTCTCTAAAAGGGGAAGATCTATTAAATGGCAGTTTCACTCTTTTATGCCGGGAGTGTCTTAACACCATGTTTCAGTGATTGCAGATGACACAAAACTCTGTAAAGTAATACACTGTGAGCAGGAAATTGCTTTGCTGCAGAAGGATCTAGATAGATTGGAGACTGGACACTTAAATGTCATATGAAATTCAATGTAGAAATATTGAAAGTTATGCACTTTAGGTTAAAGAATGTACAAGCAACTTACACCCTAATCGGGGATAACAACAACTGAGAAAGATTTGGGAATTATTTTAGACAATAAACTAGACAACAATACGCAATGTCAATCAGCAGTTGCTAAGGCCAGTAAGGTATTCTCATGTATAAATAGGGGCATTAATTCTCGAGATTTATATATAATTATATCACTGGTAAGACCACACCTTGAATATGCTGTGCAATTCTGGGCACCTGTTCTAAAGAATGATATTATGGAACTAGAAAAAGTGCAGAGGCAGGCTACAAAATTGAAAAAAGGAGTGGAGCACTTCAGTTATGAAGAGAGATTAACAAATTTAAATCTCTTTAGTTTGGAAAAACGGCGCTTCAGATGGGATATGATAGCATTATACAAATATATTCTGGGTCAATGCAAGCAATTGCCCGGAAATCTAGTTATAAAAAGGACTATACATAGGACAAGAGGTCATGCATTTAGACTGGAAGAAAGGAGATGTAGTGTAAGACAAAGGAAATGTTTTTTTTTTTTACAGTGAGAACAATAAGGATGTGGAATTCTCTTCCAGAACAAGTGGTTTTATCAGAGTCTCTATAGATGTTTAAGCAGTAACTAGATGCATACTTGCAAAAACATAATATTCAATTATATAATGTTTCAACTGTAGGGTAATAACTGCTCGATTCAAGGATATATCTAACTGCATTCTGGGGTCAAGAAAGATTTTTTTTTTCTTCCTAGTTTGCTGCACAATTGGAAGCGCTTTAGACTGTGTCTTTTTTTTTTTTTTTTTTTTTTTTTTTTTTTTTTTTTTTTTTTTTTTTTTTTTTTTTAGGGGGGGGTTTGCCTTCTTTTGGATCAACTGCAAAAATCTAATGTGAAAAAGGTTGAACTTGATGGACGCATGTCTCTTTCCAGCCTATGAAGCTATGTAATATATGTCGCCACAATTTCAGGACAGCCTATCTATCCCAGCTTATCCAATGTATATGAAATATGTTCCTCATCATACGGCCAGCATTCTAGTGCATTTCTTTGAATGTTCATAAAACAAGCATTGAGATATTTGTATGGAAAAGTAGTGTTTCTGTGTGTGAAAGCTGTCAGTTCCTTCCTAGTTGCAAGTAGGTCATGGTAGTGTGGTTCAGAAATCGACTGTATCTCATAGACCTCAATCTTGTGAAGGATTGCCTTGGACAATGAGTTGTCCTAGCCTCCAATGTAAGGACTGACAAATCTTGGGAAAAGCTGACCCTGTTCCCCAGGTCTGCAACGTTCCACCAAAAGAATGGTATTAAAATAATATAATTTATATAAAATAAAATAAATATAATTAAAAAGCCAGGGTAACAATAAAATAAAAAAGAGGATATAAAAAAGATAATTGGCACAATTAAATAACCAAATTAACTTTTAATATAATAATACACAATACAATATCCATAACACGTTTCGTCAAAAAAGACTTTATCAAATGGAATAACATGTTATTCCATTTGATAAAGTCTTTTTTGACGAAATAACATGTTATTCCATTTGATAAAGTCTTTTTTGACGAAACGCGTTATGGATATTTAATTGTGTATTATTATATTAAAAGTTAATTTGGTTATTTAATTGTGCCAATTATCTTTTTTATATCTTCTTTTTTATTTTATTGTTACCCTGGCTTTTTAATTATATTTATTTTATTTTATATAAATTTTATTATTTTAATACCATTCTTTTGGTTGCACCAACAAATTGGAAGATTCCAGTACCCCAAGAAATCCTAAGTGGGGATCAATCCACTTACGCTGACATCATAGAGCAGTCCGCCTGCTCTCTATTTGTAAGTACATTTTTATTTAATTTACACCATCATCGCTATACAGTGAGCACTATTGGTTGTCTCTTCTTCTCTTTGAGAATTGGTCACCCCTGACGGAGAGATATCCCACCATATATCCCATAAGCGGGGATTATACCGCTGTGTGCGCTTTACCTCAGAGCTGAATATAAGCTCTCGCAAATGTGAGTTTTCCATCTTTATCTCTTACTACGTCTTAATTTGAGTCTGACATACTGCACCATTGGTTGTCCGTCTTTTTTCTCTTCCATATAAAGAGGACCCACTATTGTATTCGAAGAATCAACCACCTTACCAGCCTTCCACAAAGACTATTCGTAAGGACACACTATCTGGACTTTTTTATTTCTGTTTTTATTTTATTTTGGTTTTTATTTGTTTTTTACTTGGCGCAGCCCATTTTACTGTTATTTTTATCCATACCTATAAAGCATTGACCAATTCTAGCCCCTCTTATATTTCTTCGCAGATCCATATGTTTGCCCCTTCTCGTTCGCTCCACTCTGCCCATGATCTTCTCCTGTCCGCTGCTCACACCTGTATGGCCAATTCACGCTTGCAGGACTTCTTGTGGGCAGCTCCCTTCTTATGGAATAGCCTGCCTACCACAATCGGACTCTCCCATAGTCTTCAATCATTTAAGTGCCTGAAAACCCATCTCTTTAGAAAGGTTAATGGCCTCCCAGAGTAACCTCTACCTCACATACCTGTCTCTTGCTCTCTCTCTTAAAGGGCAGCACTATACTCACTCCCACCTTATTTGATTGCTATTTCCTGTCCTATTGTGTTTTACACCTCACCTCCTATAGATTGTAAGCTCGTTTGAGCAAGGTCCTCTTCAACCTATTGTTCCTATAAGATTTCTTGTAATTGTCCTATTTATAGTTAAATCCCCCCTCTTGTAATATTGTAAAGCACTACAGAATGTGTTGGCGCTATATAAATGGCAATAATAAGTTGCTTGTGCATTCTTTACACCGAAGTGCATAACTTTACATTTTTTCTACATTAAATTTAATCTGCCATTTGAGTGCCTAGTCCCACAGTATATCTAAATCCCTCTGCAGCAAAGTAATAGCTTGCTCACATTGTATTTCTTTACATAGTTTTGTGCCATTTGCAAACACTGAAACCTGACTTTCAAAGCTTCTTTAAAAATAATTTATAACAATGTTAAATAGAATGGATCACAGAAGAGAACCCTGAGGGACACCACTCCCATCACTCCTTGGCGGGAGCAATGATCATAGTACACATCAGCCCCAATACTGTAATACTGTATGTATTGGGGCTGATGTGTACTATGGTCATTGCTGCCGCCCAGGAGTGATGGGAGTTTGAGCGCAGGACTTGTTTATTTGTATGAACTTTCTTTATTTGCTGCAGCACCTTGTCTTGAGTCATCCAATTACAATTTTTCCGCAAATTTTTTGCAGCAATCTTTTGCATATCTATTGCCATATATTCTTCCTTAATATTTACGGAGGAGAAATAGTTATTTAAAATGTCTTGCTTTTCCTGATCTTCATTAACTAACACACCCATCCTGGGTTTTAGTGTACCTACGCTTAAATTTTTTTAGAATTTATGTACTTAAATTGTGGTTTGTTTTGCTTTCTTTGGCTATCACTTTCTCATTTTGTAGTTTAGCAAATCTAATCGCCTTTTTTCGGGCATTATTGGCTTCCTTATATCTTTTATAGGATGCCTCTGATTTGTCCTATTTTAAAGGCTTTGCATGCCCTTTTCTTCTTTTTGAATTTCTCTTATTTTTAAATTTACTTTCCCTCTAAGCCACATTGGTTTTAATTTGTTCATTTTATATTTATTATTACCCAATGATACATACTGAGAAATGTACCTTTCTAATATTTGTTTGAAGATATTCCATTTATCATCAGTGTTCTTTTCACTAAAGAGTGTATTCCAGTCAATGTATTGTAAAGCTGCCTTTAACTGGTTGAAATTTGCATGTTTTGTAATTAAGATTAGTGATGTCCCGAACTGTTCACCGAACGGTTCGCCACGAATGGTTCACCACGGACTCATTATTGAGTAAACTTTGACCCTGTACCTCACAGTCAGCAGACACATTCCAGCCAATCAGCAGCAGACCCCTCCTCCCAGACCCTCCCACCTCCTGGACAGCTCACTAAGAATGCAGCTTCACAATGGATGCTGTCCAGGAGGTGGGAGGGTCTGGGAGGGAGGGTCTGCTGCTGATTGGCTGGAATGTGTCTGCTGACTGTGAGGTACAGGGTCAAAGTTTACTCAATGATGAGTCTGTGGCGAACCGTTCGTGGCGAACCGTTCGCGAACTGTTCGGCAAACAGTTCGGGACATCACCAATTAAGATATATTATAGAAAATGGAACTAAAACAGTAGGTGCGAACATGACTTTATGTCCAAAATGGTTAGCCAATGGATCATAGAGTGTAATGACATGAGCATTATTTTTAAAAAAATAGAAAGACCTATATTAAGAGTGCCAACCATGTGTTATTAACACCTCTTTATTCATATATTACCCATCAATATGTGCAAAAACCTATACGTTACATTTGTGTTCCTTTATAAATTATTGGAAATGTATTTCTTATCTATAATTTAAAAAAAAACGTTTACAAATAAAGGGATCTGACTATGTCTCAACCTGGTTGCTAACGCTTTTGTAGTCAATAACGAGATGTGGTTTCCTACCTTGGTACAGTTGTCAGCTTTGGGTTCTAGATCTTTCATCTTCACAAGATCCATTAGAAAACTTGGCTCCAGATATCCACTTCTAGCATTTACTTGGAACATAGCCCTGGGATTCTCTAGAATCAGATTCAAACTAACGGCAAAGCCAGCCATGTCTATAGCAAAAAGTCGTGAAGATGCATATTTCACCTTCCAGCCCACAACCTTCCCATCTGCATTCACCTTCACTGATTCATAACGCAGGCCACCAGCAAGACCAACAGGCCACACAGACACTTTTTTAGTGTATCTCATCTATTAAAAAAGAGCAAGTACAAATATTTAGGAAGATGTATAAACACTGGTATTATTCAAAAAGAAGATTCAGCAAAGAGAAGGGAACCAACAGTCAATATTTTTTTCATATCCCGATATATATATATATATATATTTATTTTTTTTTCCCCAAACAGTTTTACTGATTAACTCGTAATGCTTTTTATACCATATACTGACAGTCCTTGGTCAACCCTTGGTCAACTCTTCCAGTGTCTTCCCCAGAGTCAAAGCCTCTTAGAAGATTAAAATGCTCTCCTTCAAATACTTCAACAAATGGTGCCCCTGCTTAGTGATTTTATTCCTCAAGGAATAAAATTCACTAAAATTGTATTAGAGCCGGAAAAAAATTAAAAGCGTTAATCTCAGATTTCACTTTTTGAACATTTAAAGTGGTTAAAATATAACGACTAGTTTATATATTTTGAGTTAAGTCAAATTGTACTTGTCTCACTAAATTATGCTTACAAATTACAGAATCCACAGAATTTAACCCTTTCTATCCCTTCTGCATGTTGCCATTTCTCATTCCTTTTTTTCTCACCTTAACACCAGTTCCTCTTCTATACCCACCACATTTTATCCTCTTTTTCTCTGTATTTTACTTCTCAATTCCTTTATCTTTTTCCTATTTTTTTTTAATGGTGACTTGTAGACCACCACCATAACAGTACGCTTTAATTATCATGATTACTGTGAATGTCCATTTGGTCGTATGAAACTACCAATAATTTAAAAACACATAAAAAAAAAAAAAACTTGCAGAAGGTCAGTAAAGCTCATATTTTTTTTTTTTGGTTTGTTAGGGATGGTGTAAGACCATTTATAGAAAACTAACATACACCATATACAAATGTTTTACAAACAGTTTAATGCCTGAGCAGTTGTCAGAGTTGTATAGCATCCTTTTTCAAGTAGCCTTTTGATATAGATCATAAGATAAACAAATATTGTATCAAGTTTAATTTTGGAATCTGCATTTTTTTATTTTTTTTTGTCAAAACGTGTTAATTAGCTGAAGGTTTTATTTTGTTTGATAAAACAAAGTTTTACTGGTTTGCCATAAATTGTGTTGACTCAAACAAAGGAATGTGGACATGTGACAGACGTGACAGTCACATGTGCTCAGTGCGAACGTGCTTTCATCTGTGAAGAGCACAGGGCGCCAGTGGCAAATTTGCCAATCTTGGGGTTCTCTGGCAAATGCCAAACGTCCTGCTGTCCTGTTGGGCTGTAAGCACAACCCCCACCTGTGGACGTCGGGCCCTCATACCACCCTCATGGAGTGTGTTTCTGACCGTTGGAGCAGACACATGCACATTTGTGGCCTGCTGAAGGTCATTTTGCTGGGCTCTGGCAGTGTTCCTCCTGTTCCTCCTTGCACAAAGGCGGAGGTAGCGGTCCTGCTGCTGGGTTGTTGTCCTCCTACGGCCTCCTCCTCATCTCCTGATGTACTGGCCTGTCTCCTGGTAGCGCCTCAATGCTCTGGACACTACACTGACAGACACAGCAAACCTTATCGCCACAGCTCACATTGATGTGCCATCCTGGATGAGCTGCACTACCTGAGCGACTTGTGTGGGTTGTAGACTCCGTCTCATGCTACCACTAGAGTGAAAGCACCACCATCATTCAAAAGTGACCAAAACATCAGACAGGAAGCATAGGAACTTAGAAGTGGTCTGTGGTCACCACCTGCAGAACCAGTGGCGTACACATGACCCATGGGGCCCCGGTGCGAAAATTGATCCGTGGGCCCCCCCTGCTTACTCGGCGCGGGTCGGGGCTGCAACACATGGCGGCGGGCACCTGGTCGCAGGGGTTGCAGGGCTGCTACGGCGGTATGCACACACACTTAAAGGACCACTACAGACACCCAGATCACATCAGCTCAATGAAGTGGTCTGGGTGCCACTGCCAGGTCCCTTTAGTTTTAACCCTGCAGCTGAAAACATAGCAGTTTCAGAGAAACGGCTATGTTTCACTGAGGGTTAATCCAGCCTCTGGTGGCGGTCTCATTGACAGCTGCTAGAGGAGCTTCCGCAATTCTCACTGTGAAAATCACAGTGAGAAGACACTGAACGTCCATAGGAAAGCATTGAGTAATGCTTTCCTATGGGCAGTTTAAATGCGCGCGCGCCTCTTGCTGTGCATGTGCATTCAGAGCTGAGAGGCGGAGGGATCCCCAGCGCCAAGGGAGTCCGACGCTGGAGAAAGGTAAATGCTGAAGACACACACACTCTCACGAACAGACGCATACACACTAGCTAACAGACACACACATTTACTGACAGACACACACTCAGCGACAGACATACATACACACTCACTTACAAAACATACACTTTCACTGACAAACACACACTCACTAACAGACATCAGACACACTCAGTAACAGACACACACAGTAACACACTCACTAGCAGACACACACCCAATAACAGACACACACTCTAACACAAACACACAAACACTAACACACACACTAACACACAAACACTAAGACACACAAACACATACTAACAGACACACTAACACACACACACTAACACACACAAACACACACTAACACACACAAACACACACAAACACTAACACTAACACACACACACACACTAACACACACACTAACACACACACACACACTAACACACACACTAACACACACACACAAACACACACACTAACACACACTAACACACAAACACACACTAACACACAAACACTAACACACAAACACATACTAACACACTAACACACATTTTTTTTTAAATTTAATCCCCCCAGCCTCCTTACCTTTTGGAGTGCTGGGGGGGACTCCCTGGGGTCCAGTGGTGCCTCTGGGCTGGCTGGCGGGCTGTCTGGCCGGCGCGCGAGGGAGCACTCTGCCCTGAGTGCTTCCTCTTCAGCTCCCTCGCGCGCCGCATAGGGATGCCGGCATCCCTACGCGGCACACAAGGGAGCTGAAGAGGAAGCACAGAGGGGAGAGTGCTCCCTCGCGCGCCGGCCACCCAGCCCACCCACCCACCCGCATCAGCAGGGCCAGCCTCGGGGGGGCCCTGAGGTGGCTGGCCCTGTGGGTACATACCGGGTCGCTGGGGCGGCCGGGCCCCCTGGTGGGCCGGGCCCGGTCGCAGCCGCGACCACTGCGACCCTGGTATGTACGCCACTGTGCAGAACCACTCCTTTTTGGGGGTGTCTTGCTAATTGCCTATAATTTACACCTGTTGTCTATCCCATTTTCACAACAACATGTGAAATTGATTGTCACTCACTGTTGCTTCCTAAGTGGACAGTTTGATTTCACAGAAGTGTGATTGACTTGGAGTTACATTGTGTTGTTTAAGTGTTCCCTTTATTTTTTTGAGCAGTGTATTTCACATCTGTTGCAAAATATTAGTATAAGATCTAAAATAAACATCTGACATTCAGTAGTTGTTGAAAATATATAGATAAAATAGTAAAAAAAAAAGTCTGTTTATAGGTATTAGTGAGGCAGCCGAATGTAAAAAAAAAAAAAAAATCTGCATTTAAGCATAGTGATTATAGGGAATACAGTAAAATCAAAATTTCTTAATTAAAGGTGTTTAAAAACTTTTACAGCATTCTTTTTAATGCTGATATAATGCTAGGCATGAAATGCGCCACCTACCCTCCCCGACTGTAGAAACAGTATAGTCTTTGAAGTCTCCTTTAATGTTTGGTAGGAGGGGGAGAGGCATTCATTTTCAGCAAACAATAAACTGTTGAATGGGCTCCTGGCAGATAAATGTTTTCTTCTGCAAGGTGGTAATCATTATTGAAGTATAAAAGAAGATAAGAGAGGCTAAATGAAGACTTTGGGTTTGGTGAAATATATTCATTACATTTTTGAACATGTATCTGAGAGACTTTAATTTCTTTTCGTATAAGTTCACAATGCTTTGTATACTAAGTCCTCACCCACAACTATTTCTAACTTTGTCACCTTTAACCCCTTAAGGACTGGACTGTTTTTGCGATGTTGTACATTTGCGACCACGCCTGTTTTTACACTTTTGTGGTGTTTGTGTTTAGCTGTAATTTTCCGCTCTCTCATTTATTGTTCCCATACAAATTATATATTGGGTTTTTTTTCAGGACAAAAGGGGCTTTCTTTACATACCATTATTTATATAATCTCATGTAATTTAATTTTTAAAAAAATATGATGAAAAATTGAACAAAATACATGTTTTTTGACTTTTACTTGAAAAATCTTTTACTCATCTACAAAAGCGAATGAAAAAAAACGCTAAATAGATTCAAAATGTTGTCCTGAGTTTAAAAATACCCAGTGTTTACATGCTTTTTTGCTTTTTTTTGTAAGTTATAGGGCTATAGGTACAAGTAGGATACTGCGGTTTCAAAACATACATTTTTTTAAATTTATCAATAATAACACCCCACATGTACATATTTTTTTTTAAAGTAGACAACCCAGGGTATTCAATATGGGGTATGTCCAGTCTTTTTTAGTAGCCACTTAGTCGAAAACACTGGCCAAAGTTAGCATTCATATTTGTTTGTGTGTGAAAAAAGTAAAAAACTAAATTGAACGCTTATTTTGGCCAGTGTTTGTGACTAAGTGGCTACTAAAAAAGACTGGACATACCCCATTTGCAATACCTTGGGTTGTCTTCTTTTGCAAATGGTTTGCCATCATGGAGGTAATTCTCATTCCTGGGTTACCATATGCTCTCAAAGGCAACGTAGCCAATCTGGCCTTTTTCAATGTTAAAATATTTGACCCATATATATGACCCTGTAACTTTCATAAATGCTATAAAACCTGTACATGGGGGGTACTGTTATACTCGGGAGACTTTGCTGAACACAAATATTAGTGTTTCAAAACAGGAAAACGTATCACAACAATTATATCATCAGTAAAAGTGCTGTTTGTGTGTAAAAAAAATGCAAATAAAGTCACTTTCACTGACAATATCATCGCTGTGATATGTTTTACTGTTTTAAATCACTAATATTTGTGTTCAGTGAAGTCTCCCGAGTAAAACAGTACCCCCCATGTACAGGTTTTAGGGTGTCATAGAAAGTTACCAGGTAAAATATAGTGCTAGCAAATTAAATTCTCTGGACTTTTGACCTGGGTTGGCAGGCAGGTCCCTCAAATTGCAATCAATAAAATTACTTAATTATGTAAAAATATTACATAAATACGCACGTAAAATTTAAATATATATGCATATTTATATATTTGAAGTCTACGTGTATATTTATACAATTATTTATGTAATTTTGTATATGGACATATGTATATTTCGTATTATTTTTATTTATATATAGATATATATACACAATTTCATTCTAAGTGTATTTTGATATATATATATATATATATATATATATATATATATATATATATATATTACTATCAAAATACAGTTAGAATAAAATTTCATATAGATATATTTTTTTAAATTTTTTATTATTTTTACATGTTTTTATTTAATTTAAATTACTTATTTGTATTTTATAATATTTATATACAATATATATAGTTATTATATATATTATATATACGTGTGTAATTTAATTATAAGTGTATTTTTATATTAATATATGTACATATTAATATAAAAATACACTTAGTATGACTATATATATATATATATATGATATATACACATATAATTTTTTTTTAATTAACTTTAACTTTAATTTTTTTTATGATTTTACACTAGCAGGGAGACTGACTGTCAGCACAGGCAGTCCCCCTGCAGGCATACACTTGGAATCCTATTGTGACCATGTGATCGCTCTGAGCGATCACATGGCCCCAGGGGTCCTAATCCGCCATGGGGAGACTGTCTGGGCTGTAGGCAGTCTCCCCACACCGGGAGCAACGCCGATCGCCGCCGGGGGAACGACGGCGATCGGGTAAGTACATTGGACCGTTAGGACGGTTCAGGACCGTCACCAGTCGGCAAAGCAAAAATGCCGATGACGGTCCTGAACCGTCCTCAGTCCTGAAGCGGTTAAAAAAAATGGATTGTACATCTTTATTACACCACAAACAATATCTGCTTATGTTGAAGAATGGTTGTAAAATAACAGTGTTGTGCAGGTTTAGCCCAATATATTTTACTGCTTGTATCCTGTCCCCCTGCTTGTTAAAAGCCAGCTCCTAAAATTATGTCTACAAAAAAAACCTGCTTCGCTAAACCCCCTGTAAGTCACCTTCCCATTAC
This sequence comes from Pelobates cultripes, assembly GCA_933207985.1. Lineage (NCBI taxonomy): Eukaryota > Metazoa > Chordata > Amphibia > Anura > Pelobatidae > Pelobates > Pelobates cultripes. Next base: position 58,505,366 of record OW240919.1, read on the forward strand.
ATCCCTATTAAACTAACACCAATTTGTCCTCCCATTACACGAATTCTGAAAAGCATTTCCCATTTCATTAAAACCATTGTCACGTTCTCTGAAATTTATCCTAATTATCCCCATCTGATGTCGTATTCTCCGTGACTTACAGATAACCGTATACTTTAAATGACTTAACATGGCACTTTGCTGCCCAAATACGAAAAAATTAAAAATACTATTTATTAAATATACCTCCATTGAATGATTGCATGCATTTAATCATGCAATGTTTAATTGGTGGTATATTCTAAAAGCAGTTTGCAAAGGTTGCAGATTTCTTGTCTGCTACGTTTGCAAGCACTTTTCTTTTTTTTTCCTGCCCAGGCTACCCGTGGTTGTCCAATCACAGACTTTCCAGTACAGCTCATTCTTTCTTGGGTCTTTGATGGGCAAGTGCCCTGAGCAGTCTGGCTACCTTTTATGTTAAGCACAGCTAGTCCACATCACAACTTTGAGTATGTCTCTGTACCCTATATATGAAAGGGAAACTCCAAGCACTCAGACCACTTCTGCCCATTGGAGTGGTCTGGGTGCCAACTCCCACTACTCTTAAACCTGCAACTGTAATTATTGCAGTTTTTTATAAACTGCAATAATTACATTGCAGGGTTAACTCCACCTATAGTGGCTGTCTACGAGACAGCCACTAGAGGGCACTTCCTGGTTTCTAGCACAGGAAATCTGTGCTAGAGCGTCGCTGGACGTCCTCACGCTGTGTGAGGACCTCCATCTTCGCTCATTTCCCCATAGGAAAGCATTGCCGCGCATGCGCATTAGGTCTCCCCGGCCGGTGGGCGGGATTAGTCTCGCCCACCGGCCGACGCAATCAGAAGGAGGAGCGGCACAGAGGGAGAAGCAGTGACATGGGACTCATCGGTTTTCTCCCCTTCAGCAAACCTCCCCTTTCCTGGCACTGGAGTTTCCCTTTAAGATTTATCCATTCCCATCAGGGATTATACTGCCCTAACTGCAGTGTCAATAATTAATTTGTGAGGTTTTCAGAAGTGAGTTATATTCTTCATTCAACATATTTAATAATCAATTATTTTTCTGCATTTTACTACTGGCCTCATAATGACATAATTCATGGCAACATCTTGAAGCTGTAAATTATTTAGCACACTTTGACACTGTTTTCACTGATAAAGATTGTTCTTATCCTAGTCCTCATTTTAATCAGATTATCTATAAATTATTTCAAACATTTATTTTTTATTTTTTGTTTTGTCCAGCCATCTCACTATTTCTGAATCGGTGTGGGCTGAATCCAGTTTTGTGATCCAACATTGTAATCTATCAGCAGCACTAAAAAGAAAAGAGGATTGATGGAAAAATAATTTGCATGGCTGATTCACAAATGTTGACATCATGTAAACCTATGGAACAAGCACAGCTTAGTGGAATAGGCGCTTGACAGAGCTAGGACGTGGGCAAAGGGGGAAGGCCCCATGTGGGAGTGGAGTTAGAGTGTAAAGTGGGTTGGCCAGTATAAATAGGCAGCCATTTTAGAAGTAGGCACTTTTAATCTGCTTCCCTGGCCTAAATTGTCCCTCCCGCCCTCCCAATTGTAAGGGTAAGGGGTGTTAGCTCCTGTTTGGTCACAGTGGTGGGGCTAGAGAGAAAAATTAGGGGACAAGCAGGCTCTGAGGTAGTGTAAATAGAATAGGGCTGTTAGGCTGCTGGCAAATAGTTTGGTTAAACAGTTCGTTATGAACTTTGGTAGGTTTTGAGCTCGGTGGTGGCTCAGAACCTGGTGGATGGTAGGGGTATCCGGGTATAACCCTACCATGGTTATTTAACAAAGTTTGTCACTTGTATTATGTTTATGATATTTGTTATTATTATGTTATTTATGATGTTATATGGCAGGATGGGGGCTGGGCAATGACTTTAATTGTTATCAATATTAAAGTTGTGGACATATTGACCCATACATCAGTGTCAGTGTGTTGTTTTTTTTCTGGGTGTATTTTTGGGGGGGAATTCCACTTGCCCATATGGCGACTATGCGCCTGTCATGTATGCAGTTATATTAAATCGGGGCTAATTCACGGATAACCTAGAACTGGGTTTAACCAGGACATGTATGCTCTTCCAAAATGGAGACCCCAACTTTCACAGCCCTTATAATAAGTGGTAGCTAGCACTGAATCTTATTTATCTTGCCTTCAGGCTGATTCTAAAAGCAAGTTCTTTGTTCACTATACAGATTATATTGAAATGTTAGATTCATCCAAAGAACTTACCTCTTCAAAAAGCTCTAAGCTGTATGTATTATCATCATCAGCAAAATATACAACAGCTGGTGGAGCTTCGCCTGGTTTGAACATGTAACGCAACCAGGTAAGGGCCTTGTTTCGCTGTAAAGCACCTCTCGATCTTGTCACTTCCTTTGGGGTTTTAGCACAAAGATGAGTGTACTCAATCCCAGATATTCTTAAGAAATCACTGACCAGCTTAGTCTTGTTGAAAGAATCTTCCACCACAATCCAGTGTAAAGCTGGCACTTGGCGAAACGTATTCGCAACACTGGTGAGATCTGCTTTTTGCACAAGTCTTGCATAGGTTGGTGTAATTGCAAAAATTATTGGCAGCTTTGAAGGATATATCTTTTCAGCCAGTACGCTGTATACTAGAAAACAAAGGAAAGTGTGAAAAACAGTACAGTACTGTGTGTGTGTGTGTGTGTGTGTGTGTGTGTGTGTATATATATATATATATATATATATATATATAATTTTTTTTTTTTTAAACAGATACAGTCAAACTAGCCGCATTATTAAGAAATGGCACACATTCTCTATACTCTACACTTTGAAATTAAACGTGAGTTTTTAAAATGCAAAGCTCTATATAATCACAGAAGATTACATTTGTGAAATTGTAAGCATTATTTTATTCATTTTCATAACACTCAAAACAAATTTTAATGAACAGAAAAGTATACGTGACAAAATAAAATTTATTTAAATACTCAACAGTAAAAATAATAATCTTTTAGTAGCAAACGCCTTAGACTTGTCAGATGTATAGATGTCTTAAATGAACACTATACTTACTATAGCAACTTCATCTAGATTAGGTTTTTATAGTGCCTACAGTTGTTCACCCTTATTAGTCTCAAAATTACATTATTGAATTAATTAGTCACGCTTTCAACCCTCTGGGTATGAGAAGCAGGGATGTTACTTCCCAGCTTTCATACTGTAACCTGTTTTGATAACACATGCACATGCGCAGTGTCATCACGGTCTGCCATAGATAATCATTGCATGCAATCATTCTCATAGGAGCACAGCAATGAGCACTGCGCATGTGCCTGCAGTCCCCAATGCTCCTCTGTGAGGCGCTTTGTATTGGACCTACATCCTGGAGGCTTGCCTCCAGAATTACATCAGACAAGGAGGAGCCAAGGCAACACAGAGGGAGATTTGGCAGTGGGGGTTAGTGGAAGAAAATGAGTGGAACATAGATTGAATCAAAACACAATAAAACATAACTTTTATTTTAACATGTTTATTAAAAGTTATGTTTTATTGTTTTAATTCAATGTATGTTCAACTCATTTTTTTCACACTATCTCCCATTGAAACGTTCCTGGTATTCTTAAGTTTTGTGGTCTTAACGTTAGAGTTTTCCCTCCAGTTTGGAGTGCTTCTGCATTTTTATATCAGCTAATTGTTGGGGTTTTTTTCTTTTTCACACTGTAGTATTAGGAATATAGCCATGTATTCCTAATGCTACAGTGTCTCTTTAGGTTGCACTTGGATGAATGAAGTTTTATAAATTTGATCTATGGACAGGGAATTTCTTTCAGGCTAGTATTCCAGGTTTGCAGAATTTTAAGTTTGTTTGTTTTTCAAAACAAATTTTCCCGTGATTAATATGAATGATAGGAAATTAATTTGAAGGACATAGAAACAAAGAATGTGACGGCAGATAAGACCCATTCGGCCCATCTAGTCTGCCCAATTTCCTAAATACTCTTAATTACTCCCTGGCCTTATCTTATAGTTAGGATAGCCTTATGCCTATCCCATGCATGCTTAAACTCCTTTACTGTGTTAACCTCTACCACTTCAGCTGGAAGGCTATTACATGCGTCCACTACCCTCGCTGTAAAGTAATACTTCCTGATATTATTTTTAAACCTTTGTCCCTCTAATTTTAGACTATGTCCTTTGTTGTGGTAGTTTTTCTTCTTTTAAATATAGTCTCCTCCTTTACTGTGTTGATTCCCTTTATGTATTTAAATGTTTCTATCATATCCCCCTGTCTCGTCTTTCCCTCACAATAACTGTTTAATGATTATTTTTACTACAAAAGAAGCAAATATACTTTTAAATCTCAATATTTATCTTGGATTCAAAATTTGTATATCAATAGGTGAATGCCACACTACTGCAATAATTTATTTCATACCTACTGCTAATATTCATTAACGCAAACAAGCTTTACACCTAGCACACAAATAGAAAGACATGAAAGAATGCAAAGAATTTGTCTTATCACTTGCAGATTACAGACCTGTAAAATGTCTAGTAGACTTATTAATTGAACAGTAAGGTAACTTGACAATGACAGTTCTCCAACTCAAAGGTTTCTTGTATCAATATATTTCTGTGTTATGATATAGACTGGCTTACAATGAGTAAATACCATAACTATACCAGACTCCTTTCCCAGAATTTTACCCTTACCTATACCACAAACAGAGCTAATGAAAACACAGAGCTGGGTACGATACAAAGAAACATACACAGTACACAGAGCTGGGCACACTACAAATATACCTATACAATACACAGAGCTTGGAAAACTATAGAGATATCCATGCAATAGGCAGAGCAATTTTTACCAAATGTTAAATGCACGTTGAATTCATTTTGAATTCTCACTTTATGGAATAACTATGTTAGTGTTTCTAAACTACTGCAAATAATTATTTCCCCCACAAAACCTGGTTGGGCGCTTCCCCAATTATACCTATTCATGAGCCTCCACTGGTACAAACCTTAACCTTGTATTGCTACATTCAACTTCCTCACAAGGATGCTGAGTACCACCAGGCGATAAGGAGTCTGAGGCAAGGGACCAGCATCTCTGTGGATATAGCATTGTGCCCCTATGAATGCCAATGTATATTTAGCATGGTGGGATGTTTTGTGAAGAAATGACACCATTTACCAAAAAGTCAATAATTGTGGCAGACATATAGATGATGTAATATTATTGTGGACAGGGCTAAAAACTTTACTCCAGCAATGTTAATAGTTCCCTAAATGCCCTAAGTAATAACACAATTGGCCTCACAGTGGCTCTCACTTCTGTAATCCATCACAGAGAACAAGTGTTTCTGGGTCTCATGATATCGATAAGTGAGGGTGGCTGCATTTCATCAAAGCTCTTTAGAAAACCAACAGCAGCTTCCAATAATATTTAGAATTGGACGTCATCATCCCCACAAGCTTAAGAAAGCCATTCTATATGGGCAGTATCAGTATCATGTGATGAAGAGTTTGTTATTAAGGCACAGAATCTTAGAACAGGGTTCCAAGGTTACCCAAATAAACTTTCAAAAAGATCTTACCAATTGGCCCAATTAGTTAACAGTAAAGAGAGCTTAAGGTCCTCATGTCCCCCAAACCGAGGTTTAACTATTAGATATATTGGTATATACACCGAGGGATTGGAGTTAATTAAGTAAATTAGCCAAAAATTCTGAATCATTCTCTAATTTGATAAAGATCTCCAGAAGGTGACTTTATTCTACCCACAAATTACTACACGTAAATCAAAGAGATCTATTGGTACATAGACACCTTAAATCAAAAACCATATACCAAACTTGGCTAACGCCACTCAATGGGACTTGCAGACGCAATTGCAAAGCCAAAAGATGTATTTCGCCATCCAAAAAACATTGTAAATAATCATACAAGCACGTATGTGGAGTTAAAAACTTTTGTCAACTGCTCCACCACATCTGTAGTGTGTAATCACATGTAGCTGCAGCAAACAGAGAAAAGCATACCAGCAGTTACACCGTCAAATCTTACAGCACGTACATGCATTATGGGGATCGACAATATTTAACATTTCAAGTAGTCAGGAAATTGAAAAAGAATCCATGAAAGGGGCGATATGAATAGCTCTGTATTGAAGATGGAATCAATATGGAATTTTAAATTTAATATTCAGTCTCCTTTTGGTCTTAACAACGATTTCAATGTCATTCCATATACACTGAGTTCTGCCATCTTTACACATGAAGATTTTTCATTATTTGCTTTGTATTTTAAATTTGGTTTCATGTTTATTTTAAAGGGACACTTCATCTCATTGAAGTGGTCTGTGTGCTGTGTCCCTTTTGCTTTTTTTTTTTATAGGAAAGCATTGATTCGGTGCTTTACTATGGAGAGGTCAAATGCACACGCAGCATTTGCCACACATGCGCATTAGCACATCACAGGCCATCAGAGGGGGCGGAACATCGACACAGCGCCGAGGGGAGGGACTTCAATCCTGGTAAAAGGTAAGTAAATAAAGGTTTTTAACCCTTTACGCGGGCAGGGTGGGGGAGGGGGGCGCTAGTGCACGGAATTCAATTTTTGTATTCCTGGCACTACAGTATCCTTTTTAATCTAATCTTAAATGATTTAGTATATATTATCTATTTTCAGTTAGTATCACTATTATATGTCATTATTATTAACATATAGTATGGTTGCCTGTTAACTGAGCTGTACTCTCCTCAGTACCAGTTGTAGGTAGAATATGTATATGGCAAGCACTATTTGGGAGAAATGTATCCCGTTACGTGATTAGCAACTTTACATATATATACACATTAATATAACTGTTTTGTGATTATGTTAAAAGTAAACTAAATCGTGTCTAATTTAGACATGGGTGTATATTAGGTTGTATATTCTGTTTTGAAATTTGTCTTTTATAGCTGAACTGTAAGAAGTATTATGGTGGTTTGATCCTTGCTTAAAAGGACATTATAGTCACCAGAACCATTACAGCTTAATCTAGTGGTTTTGGTGTCTACAGCCGGTCCCTGCAGTGTAAGCACTGTAAATGATGCCTTTTCAGAGAAGAGGCAGTGTTTACATTGCTGCCTAGCAACATCACTAGTGGCAGTCACTCAGACGGCCACTAGAGGTGCTTCCTATCTTGGTTCTGACGTGTGCAGCAGGTATGTCCAGCATTTATACGCTCTCCTCATAGAGATGCATTGATCCAGTGAATCTCTATGAGGAGATGCTGATTGGTGCAGAGCGGCATTTTGCCATGGATGCACAATAGCCTCCCAATGCTCTCCATTGAGATTCAATCTTGGTGATCTCCGCCAAGGAGGCAGAGCCAGGCGAGGCCAGCCCTTTTGAGACCAGCACAGCGTGGGGAAAAAAGATTTTTTTTACTTTTTACTTTTTTACTTTTTACTGCAATCTTAGGGGGGACAGGTACCTAAATAGTTAGTTTAACACTGTGTTAGGAATATATGTTTGTACTCCTGACACTATAGTGTTACCTTGTTACATACCAGAAATTGTTCAATTGGTGGCACTATTGTATAATGTCTATATGTATTAGACTGTAAAAGCTTTTTCTATTAATGAAGAAGGGATTGTATTTTTTAGGTACTAGAGGTACTATGGTATTGGGTAATAACTGCTAAAGTTTACATTGAGAGTACATTTTTTTATAGTATTTTTGATCAAATGCTACTGTATTTCTGATCAGAGGTCAACTGTGTTTTATTGTCCTTGTGTGTACAGTGAGGGGGGGAAAGTATTTGATCCCCTGTGGATTTTGAATGTTTGTCCACTGACAAAGAAATTATCAGTCTATAATTTTAATAGTAGGTGTATTTTAATAGTGAGAGACAGAATAACAAAAAAAAAATCCAGAAAAACGAATGTCAGAAAAGTTATAAATTGATTTGCATGTCAATGAGTGAAATAAGTATTTGACCCCTTTGACTTGGTACTTAGTGGCAAAACCATTGTTGGCAATTACAGAGGTCAGACGTTTCTTGTAGTTGGCCACCAGGTTTGCACGCATCTCAGGAGGGATTTTGTCCCACTCCTCTTTGCAGATCCTCTCCAAGTCATTAACGTTTCGAGGCTGACATTTGGCAACTCAAATCTTCAGCTCCCTCCACAGATTTTCTATGGGATTAAGGTCTGGAGACTGGCTAGGCCACTCCTGTACCTTAATATGCTTATTCTTGAGCCACTCCTTTGTCGCCTTGGCTGTCTGTTTTGGGTCATTATCATGCTGGAATACTCATCCATGACCCATTTTCAATGCCCTGGCTGAGGGAAGGAGGTTTTCACCCAAGATTTGAAGGTACATGGCCCCGTCCATCATCCCTTTGATGCAGTGCAGTTGTCCTGTCCCCGTAGCAGAAAAACACCCCCAAAGCATAATGTTTCCACCTCCATGTTTGTTTTTGGGGTCACTTTCACCCAGTTCTCCTCTGAATCATTCAATTGCTCATTGGCAAACTTCAGACAGCGGTAGTAGTACCAGGGTGCATTTTTTGGATTTCAAGCTATATAATAAGATAACCAAATTAAAACTTGTACTTTTTTAAAAAGGTCAATGCTAATAGCTTTATAGATATCAATAGTTACCACTATGCACCTTGGCTACAGAATGTTCCCAAGGACCAATTTTTAAAGATTTTAAGAAATTGCAGTGATATAGACCAATTTGTTTTACAATCTAAGTAGAAGAACAGTTTTTAGCAAAATAATTATGACTCTACACTGCTGGATAAACAGTTACAAGAAGTTAATATTTTAGATAGGAATCATATTTTGGAGTATAAAAATAAGAATAATTTCAGGCATAAAAACAGAAATAAAGCAGATCCAAAATGTATCCCCATTATTTTAGATTTTAATAGACATTCTAAATATATTAAATATTTTCTAAATAAATGTTGGCATGTTCTAAATACAGACACTGATCTTGCTGGTGTTATTGAGAATAAACCAAATGTTATCTATCGAGGTGCAAAAACCATAAAAGAGGAGTGGGTAATAGTTTTATTAGACCTCCAAATAGTACATTTATGTTTAATCAAAAGAATGGTTTTTATCCTTGTAAGATGTGTAAAAACTGTAAGAAAACTAGTTTTTGTAAAGAAACCAGAACGTCTTTTAAGTCAAATATAACTGGACAACATTTTACCGTTCGACATTTTAACTTGCCATTTATCTAATGTGGTGTATCTCCTCTGGTGCTGCGATACGTTGGGATGACTACTTTAGATTTTAAAAACCCGTATTGCGGAACACATGGGTAATATACAGATGGGATGCGCCAAACATAGTGTATCCGCTCATTTTTTGGAGTGTCATAATAAAGATCCATCACTTTTAAGTGTTATGGCGATTTAAAAAAAACAAAAACTTTTAATTGGAGAGGGGAGGATAATTTTAAGGAACTGTGTAAAATTGAAAGCAAGTGGATTTTTATGATGGAATCTTTAGCACCTAAAGGGCTGAATTTATTTTCTGTTATACAGTCTGTACTCTGTCTTGTATTTTTATTTTTTAGATTGCTCCAGTCTTGAATATCTATCTTTGTTTCTATTGTCTGGTGCAGTACTTATGTTTTTTTGTAAACTTCAGACAGGCCTCTGTACATGTGCTTTCTTGAGCAGAGGAACCTTGCGGGCGCTGCAGGATTTCAGTCCTTCACGTCATAGTGTGTTACCAATTGTTTTATTTGTGACTATGCTCCCAGCTGCCTTGAGATCATTAACAAGATCCTCTTGTGTAGTTCTGGGCTGATTCCTCACCATTCTCATGATCATTGAAACTTCACGAGGTGAGATCTTGCATTGAGCACCAGACCAAGGTAGACTGACAGTTATTTTGTGTTTCTTCCATTCGTAAATAATCATACCAACTGCTGTCACCTTCTCACCAAGCTGCTTGGCGATGGTCTTGTAGCCCATTCTAGCCTTGTGTAGGTCTACAATCTTGTCCCTGACATCCTTGAACAACTCTTTGGTCTTGTCCATGGTGGAGAGTTTGGAATCGGATTGTTTGATTGCTTTTGTGGACAGGTGTATTTTATACAGGTAACTGAGATCGTTACTTGCATAAAAGACCCCTGGGAGCAAGAAATCTTGTTGATTGATAGGGGATCAAATACTTATTTTACTCATTGACAAGCAAATCAATTTATAACTTTTTTGACATGCATTTTTCATGCGACATGCAATTTATTTTTTGTTGTTGTTGTTCTGTCTCTCACTGTTAAAATATACCTACCATTAAAATTATAGACTGATAATTGTTTTCGTCGGTGGACAAAAGTTCAGAATCAGCAGGGATCAAATACTTTTTTCCTCACTGTACATTGTACAGTGATAATAAAGTTCCAAAGTGATCCAAAAGGAGGCAAAAAAAAAACCAGTTTAAAGCGCTTACATTTTTGGAACAAACTAGGAAAAAATTACTTCTTGACCCCAGAGTGGCAGTCAGACCTCAAGCAAGTTGATCAACAAGCTATAACCCAACTAATTGAAAATTAGATCCCTAAATATTGTTTTTGCAAATATTCATCCAACTGCAGTTTAAACATCTGTATAGATAATTTCACATCCTAATTGTTCTTACTGTCAAAATCCCTTTAATTTGCCTTAGACTAAATCTCCTTTCTTCTAGTCCAAATGCATGACCTCAAATCCTATGTATAATCATGAACAAATATAACCTGGGTGCTAAATTGTTTTCAAAATTGCTTCACACTCTGGTGTAATCCCAAACTCCACCAAAAAGAGAAAGTAATGTGTGCTAGTGAGTGGAGCAATTTTTACCATATATAAGACAGAAGAAAAAAAGTATATATATACAAACTGGTTTCGATGTTAAATGTAGCTTCCAGCAATAATGGTATATATGCAAAGAAAAAGGGAAAAACAATGATAGTGCAGATTGTATGAAAAATATATAAGCATATATACTTATAATGATTCATAAATTGTGAAGTATCACTTTAAGAAATATTTTGGTGAAACTCCAATAAGAAAAAACTGACATAAATTTATTATCTGCCACATGCAGAAAAAACAGTACATATATACATAAAATAGAATGATAAAAAGATAGGGTGACAAGCCCCTTACTAGATTAGGTGGTGAGTGTGACACATATATGTCAACTCACTATAAGAGTTCAATCATTAGGGTGGCAGGCTGCTCATCCGGCGTTCTTCCTGTTCGGCTGCTAGAGAATCTCCTCGTGTATTATCTGCTGCCAGAAAACAAATGCCTCAGGACTCCGTGGTCTGTAAGCTCCTCCCCCTTTGTATGACGTCAACGCGTTTCGCCAAACGGCTTCCTCAGGGCGTGCTCACAACCTCCATCTTGGTTGTGGGCTTAAATAGGGCATTAACATCGAAACCAGTTTGTATATATATATATACTTTTTTTCTTCTGTCTTATATATGGTAAAAATTGCTCCACTCCTATGTATAATCATGTTTAGGAATAGATTTACATACAATGTTTTATATTGGCCCCAAATATATTTGTATAATGCTATCATATGCCCTCTAAACTAAAGAGATTTAAATGTGTTAACCTTTCTTCATAACTAAAATTTTCCATTCCTTTTATTTATTTTGTAGCCTGCCTCTGCACTTTTTCTAGTGTCATAATCAGGGCCGGCACTTCCTATAAGGCGAACTAGGCAGCCGCCTAGGGCGCCATATAGGAGGGGGCGCCATGCGCCCCCATCGCCGGCCCTTTAAATTCTGCAGCCGCCTGAGCGCTCTATAGAGAGCGCTCAGGTGGCTGCCGCAGTGCCTCACCTCCCCTGCCCTGCTGTAGCGTGGCCGAGCTCCTTTCCGGTCCGCGACCCGGCCGGAATGACAGGAAGTGCACACTCAGTGTGCACTTCCTGTCAGTCCCGCCGGGTCGCGGACCGGATAGGAGCTCAGCCACGCTACAGGGCAGGGGAGGTGAGGTGAGGAGAAGATGATGGGAGGGAGATGATTGATGGGAGGGGGGGAGATGATTGATGGAGGAAGGGGGGGAGATGATTTGATGAGAGGGAGGGGGGGAGATGTTTTGATGGGAGGGAGGGGGGGGAGATGATTGATGGGGGGGAGATGAGGGCGGCAAAAATCCTTGCACCGGCCCTGGTCATAATATCCTTCTTTCGAACAGGTGTCTAAAATTGCACTGCACCTACAAGTTGTTGTCTTACCAGTGATTTATAAAGAGGAAACATTATATTTCTACATGCCAATATCTTAATGGCAACTGCCAATTGACATTGCACTTTGTTGCCTAGTTAGTTGCCTATAACAGTTCCCAAAACCTTCTCCTTTGTTTTATCGTTAATTTACTACAATTTAGGGTGTAAGCTGCTTATGCATTTTTTTTTTACCCCAAAGTGCATAGGTTAGCATTTTTCTACATTAAATTTCACCTGCCATTTGAGTGCCCAGTCCCTCAATCTGTCCAAATTCATCTGCAGCAACTATGATTGGATCGTTTTGTTGTTTTATGCTACAAGAAATCCGTATCAGATCATAGTGTAACAAAGCTTGCAGCAGTTCACAGTGAAGTTTTGACTTGATAATGAGTTCATTGCCTTTAAATTGATTAGATTACACAATGTCATGCAGTGAATAGCTTACATTGTAACAATTGGTTTCACTGATCCTATCATGCGACAAGACCAGTAACTATAGACACTATCAGATCATTCCTTATATCAGCTGTGTTATTGTGGGCATATTGTTTCTGCCTAGTGAGGCACGCTGTTTTTACTGAGGTTTGCTAAATTACATAGGAAATACAAAAATACAGTAACAATAACAGTAAGTGATTGTTAATGTATTTGTTTGTATTTCCTATATAAATCTTTTTATCCTTTGGTGGGGATTTATTCATTCTTCTTACAACACACTGCACAATAGAGAAGATTTATGACCAATTTATGGTAATTTTATTGGCTATTTCTCATGGCATCATCACTTATGGGTAGCTCCTCCCTTAGTTGTCACAGGACAGAAATAATTAGAATAATTAGACTGATCGGTATAGAGAGTCCCTTATCCTTTTACACCACAGTCCAATTCTAAAGCTGATCAAATTAAAGAATGGAGGGGAACCCTGAGGCTGCCATGAGAAATAGTCAGGAAAAGATCCCATAAAGTATGGGTGGTTCTAACTGATGTGCTGTCTGTACTGCCATTTGCACCAGACATGCATATCATTATAATTCCTACTAGCAGTGGTCTCATCACCCCGGATACATGATCCCGCCCACGGGGTGACGCGTCCGACCAGGAGTTCCTGTCTAACCGCATATGCGTTCCATTAGTGGATGACGCATGTGGTTCACTAACACCACGTGACGCGCTTTTGTTTACTTCCGCGTCACGTGATGTCGGAAGTTACCGATTTTTACACATTTATATGCTTCGTTTTTTAATGAATATATAATGTGTAACTCCCTATACCCATGCCTAATATCTAGATGTACTCCCATGATGGTATATTATACCCCCACCTATGACGCTGATGACGTCATTTTGGCGGGATTTTCAATTTACCTATGTAATTATATGTTTCTTATATAAGTGTTATATGTAAGGTCTGTTTTTCCTTATAAGGTTCTACTTGATGAAGCCAGCTGTGGCAAAACGCGTCTAGGAATTTTTTTACAATTTTATATAATTTCCCAAGTGTTACTAAAGGAATATTTGGCTATTTTATATACTGTTGTCACATTCCTTTTTTCACTATAGTATTATATTACTCTTATTCTGATGTTATTATTTTTATCCTTACCTGACTACCACTGTTTTTACTGTCTATATCGAAGCACCAAGAATCCTGAGGTTGGGATTGTTCCACCCACACGCTAACCATCGAGCAGTGCATCTGCTCTATATACCGTGAGTATATTTCATTTTGTTTTTATCATTCAAAATAACTATACAGGGAGCACTATAAGTTTATCTCCTTTTATCCTGAGTTGGACTACTCCATCAAATTACCTCACTAAAGAATACAAGAGGAGCTTCATATATCCTTGAGTGGGGATTGTTCCACTTGGTGCCATTCACACCAGAGCTGGATTTAAGCTCTGGATACTGTGAGTAGTTCTATTACTAAACACATAATATTCTTTATTGTTCATACTGTACCATTGGAGTCCTTTTTGTTTTCTGCTTTTTCCACATGTCAACTTCGGGACAACGAATCTACATCTGTGACTTTACATTCTACCTACTGTACTACTAGTACCATTTCCTGTGAACGTGGATTACTTATATTTTGGATTATTCGACAGCACTGCTTGGACTTTCCAGTATTTCTATAAGTATTATTTCACTTGTTTCAAGGCGCACCCTTATTTCTCTTTTTCTTCTTTAATGTTTTACAATCTACCCAAAAAAGTAAGGAGTGATCTATTTCTCCATAAAATTCTTTTACGTGTCTATATACCATTTTTTTTTATAAGAGTTTTTTTCCCCATTCCAAAAAAATGTAAGAACATTACAGTATTATAAAGAAAGTGAATATACTACCTTCTCCTAATCTAGTTGCCCTTATCTTGCTTTTTTGCCCCCATATAAAGGCTTGAAATAACTTCCTTAACTCTTAAAGGTATCATACAAAAAAGATATTCCAGTTTGGGTATTATATATGCTCTCAGCGTATTCAATCTACTCATCCAAGATAATGTTATATTTCCCCAGGATTTAAATGTATCTTTTAAATCTTGAAAGAAATTAGTATAATTCTTATCTACCCAGGTATTTATAGCAAAATTAATCATAGTTCCCAGATATTGAATAAATTGAGAAGACCAGTTGAATCTATATTTTTGTTTAAGAAAATTCTCTTGGGTCAATGAAAGATTAGAGTGTATAATCTGAGTTTTTTGTAAATTAATTTTGTGGAAAGACAACTAAAATCCTTAATACAATCCATTGCTTTAGAGATGGAAGTCTCTGGTTGAATGAGAGTTAAAATTGTCATCTGCGA
This sequence comes from Pelobates cultripes, assembly GCA_933207985.1. Lineage (NCBI taxonomy): Eukaryota > Metazoa > Chordata > Amphibia > Anura > Pelobatidae > Pelobates > Pelobates cultripes. Next base: position 58,520,439 of record OW240919.1, read on the forward strand.
ATAAAGTTATGTTTTGTTCGCTGCCCCCCATTACAATTTCTGTAATATTAACTGATTGTCTGATATATGCTGCTAAAGGTTTGATAGAAAGAACGTACATCAGAGGCGCCAATGGGCATCCCCTACGTGTACCGTTCTTTACATCGAACCAGTGAGTTCAAATCATTACCAAATACTTTAGCTTTAGGAGCTGTATAAAGTGACATTGCTGTGTCTTTAAAGGTTTCTTATATTCCAGAAGCTATTAAATTCTCATCTAAAAATTTCCAGTTCACTCTGTCGATCTCCTTTTTGACATCGACAGCTATGAAGACAGATGACAAGTGATCTTTATTTATCTTCAGTGTCATATTGGCGATCTTTCGAAGGTTATCGCCCCCAGATCTCGCTTTTATAAACCCTGACTGATCGTTGTTAATTACTACTTTAATTTCTTTAGTTGTTATGTCCTTATTTAATTCTGCCAATTTTTCAGGTTTTATTAAAGGAAGATAAATTTTATTGAAAAATGATTTTAGCTCAACATTTGATATTTTAATTTATGGTAAATTATATAAGGAAGCAGGAGGAGGGTGGGAGAACGGTATAATAGTTCAGTGGGGCTGAACGAGCAGGGCATGAACCCGGATAATTAAGTAATAAGAAGAGTAGGGCTAGCTCTTGACCCAGAAGTATGATTAAAGAATGATTTAAAACGTAACTTTTAATATAGAATGTTAAAAAAAAAAAAGAGTGGGTATAAGTGGATACAATCTTGGGTATTGCCACTAGATGGAGACAAAACTTAACCATGCTAAAAAAAGTATAGCATCAAAGAGAAGGACAATTACTGATCTAGTCACAATATATAAAGTGTAACAAAAGGGGGGGGAGGGAGTGAAGAACAAAACGATTAAAATATATATAATAACATTTAGGCGTTTGTCCAGGATGTGTATAAGTAGGTAGTAACAAGCTGTATACAATGCAATGTTCTGTAGGGAATCGAATGAGCAATTTGTCACAGTTTCTCACTAAAATGCAACATAGTAAAATAGCATCAAGTTTGCAATGTAATGCCAGAGGAAACCCTCGGCAATAGAATACAAGTAGAGTACAGCGGCTATTGAAACAGAAAGGACTGTTGGTGTAGAGTAAACAATGTCGGTAATAAAGATGGTGAACATTATCGGAATGCTGGTTTATATAAATGCTAAATCTGTGCCTTCAAGGGCACCTATGTTAGATTGTGAGAACTAGATCTGACTATCACTGAATGGCACTGCCGATAATGTTAACTATTACAAAATGCGGTATCACATCAAAAAAGTCAGGAAAATAATTCTGCTTTAAATATACGTGTCGGTTTGTGCATTTGTGGGCACCTGTAGAGAAAGGAAAATAAAGTAGCTTACGCTAAAATAATAGTACTGTGAGAATTTGCTAGTCTGTGCCTTCAAGGGCACCTATGGGAGAGAGAGTCTATTTCTATCTTTAACGAGGAAAGTGAAATTACGATCACTGAACAATAATACTGCAATGATTTGCTAGTCTGTGCCTTCAAGGGCACCTATGGGAGAGAAAGTCTATCTATCTCTTTGGAGCAGAGCGCTAAAAAGTCTAATCCCCCCTGGTCAGACCGCTGCTCAAGAATTCAATGCAGGGAGGTCTGTGATAATATACATACTGATTGTTTACCAGTGGTCACTGAATGTCGGCAAACAATCTGCGGTCTAGCCTGGGTGAATGATGGAGTCCCAATATATAAGGAAGCATAATAATTTGCAAAAGCTTTCACAATTTGATGAGGAGAGAGAAGAGTTTTTATCACCTTCAATAATATTTTGTTATTAATTGTTTTTTTCTCCCAGGTTTAAATTTTTTAGAAAGTAATTTCCCTGCTTTATTATTGCTACTATACCAATTCTGATTAAAGTATAAAATAATTTTTTTAACTATCTATAAGTATGCTGATTTTGGTCTGCTGAGACTATAATTTTGATAACAGTCACAGAGTCCAACTGCTTAACAAACCATATATTTGTAGAAAGTATTTAAGGTATTTAACTAACAGCATTTTGACACTTTTCATGAAACCATTTTATCAGTAACTGCTGCCAAAACCTGCTGGAATTTTTTTCTCGTATATATTTTTTGGGGGGGCTGTCTTTACTACCATAAATTCTTCCTGATTTGCATTCTGCTACTAATTCCTGAGCACAGCAATACCTCCCTTGTAGATCTTTTTAGCATTTCTAGGGTCAAATTACAGAAATGCCAATTTCCCATTTTAAATTTTAAATTTTGACCTATTGATTTATTGGCCAAGTTTTTAGAAAATTGGGCAGACTAGATGGGCCGAATGGTTCTTATCTGCCGTCACATTCTATGTTTCTATGTTTCTATGTTTCTGTGAGACAGTAGCCCCTAGCTGTACTTTACCTTCAACATTGCAAATCAATTGCAAAAGAACACAAATTGGCTATTTAATGTGAGTTATTTTGACTATTTTTACGTGGTTGTTACAGAACCAATTTCTGACATAGTTATCAGTAATTTTTAATATTCATATCCTTTTTTTTTTTCACACACACATTGAATTTTAATGGCGAATTTCATTGTACTGCATCTTCCAACAGCAATACCCAACATGCATAACTTTTTGGTAATTAAAAAAAAAAAAATTAACAAAAATATTTTTTTTTTAAATCCAAATAAAACTAAAAGATTTTAAATAATAAGCAAAAAATAGACAATCTAGTAATAATTAAAAAAAAAAAGCACAATAGAAAATTTAGTGGAAAAATTGTCATAAAAATATTTTTTTCAATAATGTACGAAATTTGGTTATTACATGCAATGTATAATTTAAGACACTTAACCTCTCTACAGGGGGTAAAGGCATACTCCAAGCACCATAAGCACTAAATTAACCTCTACCTTACATACCTGTCTCCTGCTCTCTCCTATGGGACAGTGCTTTGCTCTCTCCTCCAGCTCTGCTTCACTCCTACTTGATATTTCTTGTCCTAATGTTTCTAATACCCCACCTCCTATAGTCTGTAAGCTCATTTGAGCAGGGTCCTCTTCAACCTATTGTTCCTGTAAGTTTTCTTGTAATTGTCCTATTTATTGTTACATCCCCCCTCTCAAAATATTGTAAAGCGCTACGGAATCTGTTGGCGCTATATAAATGATAATAATAATAATAACTGAGAGCAATCGGTTAACACGTTAGCCAAGGAGGTGGAGAGCAGCGCAGAGTAAATCCCAGGTAAGAAGTCAAACCGGTAAAAAAAATACTGTTTGACTCTCTGTAAAGGGTGGGAGAGCCATGGCATTCCCATCATCATAAGCACTATAATGAACTGTAGTAGTTGTCGAATGTTACTTTCAAATTTTTCAAAATATTCTTTATGTATCCAACAGAATAAGCCTACTCATAATGAAAATTCCGAATGAATTGAGGAACAATTTAGCCTGTCTGCTTTTCCTTGCTTAATGCGCTTGTTCTTCCAAATATGTATTGGTATATATTGTGCTTTTTATATCATGATCTGTATTGATTGGAATTATGTTATTTAATTGGGGTTATGTTATTTCTCAATTTTATTATTGTTTATTAGTTTTGAGAACTGTATTCATTCACTAGTTTCTTAAGCCATACATGCCCCATTGGACGAATAAAGTTAAGATTATCTTTATATCAAGTTATTTTGATAACATCTGCATATATCACAATTTTGTCTGCTGAGATACATTTACAGACACATAATTTAATTAAATATTGAAATAACCTATTTCAGTGTCATATTCGTACTTGTTCAGTGACTATTTTTTGATTGTAATTTTAAAAATCAGCTAAAAACTGTTTGGCAAAGCTATAATATTATCTAGTAAAAAAAATCTTTCAGAAAACGAAATAGTAACATATTAATATTTCCCTATAAAAAATAAATCATTGTTGAAACTGAAATGTATTGGTATTTAATACATTTCATATTTCTTTTTAGACTATTAAGAAGTACCTCCGATACAATTAGCCACAGAACATAGTGTTTTCTGTTTTGTTGGTATCTTAGTAAGTAAATAATTGGGTTTATCTAGTCAAATTTACCAAAGACGAAAAAAATATTTAGATTTCATCAGACTTTGGCATTTTTTTTCCCATTTCTGCGATTTTAGTTCTCGACTAACTGCATCTTGTAATTTGTCTATAATACTCCTAAGATTGAATTTCTATGCATATAAAAAGCGAAGATTGCAAGATATGAATAATTAAATAACATTACCTTGCATGCTGAACTTGTTCTGTGTGATGTGTAGCAAAATAAAAATACAAATTAATAAAATAAACCCTGAACAAATGTATTTGTGCTTCATCGTGGTAAAACACTCAGGTGTATGAAGATACTTCTCACTGAACAGGAAACATGAAGATACATTTTCTGTTAATATTTAACATGATCCAGAACTTGGAACTGTCTGACAAATATGTGTTGCGCTTAATTGTTTATTTTGGTATTACATTTCCTTAAAGTGATATCCATTTTAAAAATGCATTAGTGTACTCTCATCGATTGCATTGAGTACTTACAACAAATGGGACAAATTTAAGAGATGAGCATCTAGGTAAGTTTTGTGTGTCCCGTTTTGGAGCTGTTTAAAAAGAGTGCATCTAATTGTTATATTTCATGGGAAGTCTGCTTGTATGTTACATCCCGGAGGAAAGTAGCATCCAATACCAGTGCTAATGGATAGCTTTAGAGGAGTTGTGCCTTTACACTATATTCTTAAGGACACAATAGATGCCAATTCCAGCAATAACTGACAATAACAGGGCTAATGGCTGGGCTTCATTAAGGTCTATCTGTATATTACAGTCCTGAGAGTTTATTCCAGGGGAAAACTGGGACAGAATGTGACTGTAAGTACATTTGTCTCTACTATAATTTTGCCTGATATAAATGCTGTGTATTAATTGGTGTACAATCTTCAGTCCCTACAGATGAATATTAAGCTCTAATAGGAAATTAATTAACTATAATGAGGTGTGGATTTTGTTCTTCACTTGGCTTATAGTAGATTATATTGTGTTTGCATATATAGCATGCAATAAAGTGTTTGCTTTGCTTTGAAGTTATCCCCCATCTAATGGGTTAATCTTGGGAGAAGTAATTAGCCTCTTTTTTTTCCCACAGGAAGTGATAGACTATATCCCCTGCTTCAATACACCTCTGTTATCAAATCCTATTAGTGGATTCAGGATGTTTACTATTTAATAATTAGAAAAGTGCCTGTACAAATAAACCACTTGTGTGAGTTTACATTTATTTCTCATACTGACAACTCTCTTGGCTTTCAAGTATGGTGTGACTTAATGCTATGGGATAGTTTGAAATTAGGCTCTGAGCCCATATCATTGTACTTTATCTATGGAAAACATTTGTCTAGGTCCTCTTAGGCCTTCTAAATAAGGTTCTTTTATATTTGATATAACAGAGACTTTTCTCTGTTAAAAGGCAATATACACTCCATCTTTGTTAGTCTTGATGTTTTATGTCTTGGACTACAAGTCCTTTGTATACCAATCACATCTCCCTATTGAGTTTGGGCTCAAATTCCTCTGTCCTGATGTCCCTCTTTTCTAGGAGCTCAGTATAATTGGTGTGTCTGAGGGTATACCAGAGCACCACAGCTTTAAACTACAACAATTGTGTTTAGAAATCAGTCTGTGTAATTAAGTTACGTTGTTCTTATTTAAAATTACATTTTAGTTTCATTAATAATTCATAAGGCTCCTAAAATTGCCCCACCCTTGGCTACACCCCTAGGATTAAGGTGTCCCTCTTTGTCCATTTGAAATGTAGGGCAGTATGTTTTGCTTGGTATCTCAAATGAACACTGTGCCTATATCTAATTGCATTAAGTCCACATCTCCCTTTGGCATGCTGATTTTTTTGACTAATGCAAATATATTTGCAGATAAGACAGGTTAAAAAGGGACTGGAAAATGGTCATAGGTTATGCATGCTAGGGTAAGTCTTGCATGACTATAATTTTAGACATAATCTGTATTGATGTACAAGAATTTTACATCTATATATACTTTCATATCTATAAGATTGCTGATTCTAGTATGTTGCTTATATCTATGTAAATAACCAACATATATTGGACAGTATATGATTATACTGAATTTTTGTATTTTGCAAAAATTTCTTTTTTTCCACCTGTTTTGCTCTCCATCTGTAGGGATCATCTGCTGATTACAGATGATCTATAGTTTATGAACCTGTATGTGATGTTTGGCTTTAGATCTCACTTTTCAGAATCTCAGAGTCAATCTCCAGTGTAATGTGTAGGACTTAATGTCTGCTCTTTTTGGGTGACCATTATGTGTTGGGAATATGTGTATGCTAGGCTCAGTTATGTTTTCTTTTTCCTATCATCTCTCATACACTGATTTTCTAGCAGTAAAATATTTGGCATTGACTGACCCCTCAGTGACCATGGACATTATCAGTTCTCAGGAATGTCTCAGACTGTGTCTAGGAGTTGTGAACTTTCGTTTGGAGTTCTATTATCAAGTACAGATAAGAGATCTCTAATGAGACCCTGGGAACTTCCTATACTGTGGTACTGTTTCATGAGATCTGCAAAGCTTGATATCCTGTTATGCTATATTTTCACATTCTGTACTTGGGTTTCATGAGTTTTCTCAGAATAATATACAGTTGAGTTTGAATTATTGAATAGCTTACACTTGCTATTGAGAAATCCAGCTCCATATAAGGAATGGAGATTCCCTCATTCATCATTTGTTCTCATGGGACAAATCCTGGAATTCAGCTTCTACTTAAACAGGAAATTACGGACTAGACATTCCTAAGGATAAAGGTTCTAAGTTTGAATCCAGTGTATCCTCTTTATAACGCTTCCTATATACCTAATCTTTGCACTAAACTTATGTCTCCCTCCCTTCTTGGCTTGGAAATTCCCCATTAGTGTTGCGGCCATGTTGGCCAGGATATAGGAACATTTTTACCCATACTTTGCCTGGCCATTTCCATGGCAGCATCAACTTCCAACCCTTCAATGGAGGCTTTACAATAAGATTGAGGCTTCTACATAGGGAGGGGAATTTATTAAGATTAGTTGATAGATACTTCCTGTCCAGACTGAGTGGGGATTTAACGCATTAGTGATGCTGCAATGGAAATTGCTAGGAAAAGAAAATTCCATTAAGTATGGGTGAGAATTTTCCTGTATGAAAAGGCTGAGTCATAAGCGAAGCTGATAGTTGTGGGAGTAGTTAACCGGCCTATAAATTCTTAGGCCGCCCAATTTCCACAGGCCGAGACCGTTTGGTTCAACTACAGAACCCATGCTTCCAGTTCCGGTCCAGAAAGTTACAAGCACGCGACTGCCTACTCCTGACCTTGCTTGCTTGCTTATAAGTACCTTCATGTCTATGTGGCCTCGATTCTCAAGAAGTCAATGTGCGCTACTATTGGTGCACTGCCGATCCACGGTGACTACAGAGATCCACCAACAAGCTGCACACCCAAACCTATCTTCAGTTTCCGGTCTCCTAGTGACCGCAGGCATGCCTGGATTCACACAAGGTCTCATCCCTCACGGCTACAAAACAGTCGATATTACTAGAGCTCTGCCAACCCTGATCTTCAATAATATTCCTGGTCTCCCCCAAGCTTCTGGGTTACTATCCCCTGCCTGCATTCAGATATCATCCAATTGCAAGTATATCTCTAGGCCTTCACTACATCCATTTCATAGGGCCTCACTGGAGTTGGGGCTATGACCTCATCTTGGTCCCATCATCTGGGCTCTCCATACAGATGCCATCCTGCTGAAGACATGTCACCTACATTATGGTAAGTACTTATTCTATCATGTCGGTCATATAATTCATTGCTCTTGGCCACAACCTTATATTTGGCTTGCCACTGCATTTTTAATGGCCAATCTACTATTCATAATAATTCCCCCTACTGTTATGTATGGAGCAAATCAATACCAGGGCATCACTACTGCCCATATGCAATTCTCAGGCCCTAATAACTTGTACAACCTTGTTATGATCAGCTACACCTCACTGACAAGGCCCAAAGAAGGTATAAACGATTGTCTGGGATTGCTGTATCTCTTGTGCAGAGGGAACTTGCTGGCATTTCAGTTCTGGACTGCCTGTACAGCTGGGACCAGTCTGATATGCTTCAGATATGTTCTCTCTGTAATGGCACAAGTGAGCAAAAATTTATTTTGAGACCTGAGCGGGTATTTACTGAAGGGCAAGCTATTGAGTTTCTCTAAGCTTTTGTCCGTTCTCATATTCTTTGTTTATGCTTCATCACTTTTTTAATCTATTAGCCCATATAGTTGAATAAGTCTTTGTATCAACATTTATAAGTGAAATTGTTCTAAAATTTTTCATTAAGGTCTTATCTACCAAGCTTCAGGATGGGCGATATGTTCACCAATAACATCTCTTTTGGCATCTTTTTCCAATTTCCTTGGTTTCCTTAATTTCCTTAGTACCGGAGCATGATTCGTAAATAAGGGTGGAATGGAATAAAATATATAATCCATTGTTTCAGGATTTATAGTTCTCAAAATATCTAGGAGACCATATTTGTTTAGAAGATTTTAGAATTTCTTGGTGCCTGCCAATATGTTATTTTATTTGGAAGTTTCCCCATTTATACCTTCTTATATAGCCCTTGCATTGAGAGAGGGGAGAACCCCAAACAATTTTATTTCTTGTCCTTCAAATAAACCTGTATGTAGCACTTAATGTGCACATTTGTAAATGATAGCGCTGCCCTCATTTCTTCTTTTTGCTGTTTTGCTGTTTATCTACATCACATTTAATTTTGTGGAAAATTCTAATTTTTCATCATTGATGATTCCAAAAAATAAATTGTATTTACATTTGGTACATATATATTGTGACGAGACCAATCTCGCCACTGTGCATTGGAGGAGCCTGGTTGCCTGCCTGCTGCCTTTAGACTACGGCACCATGTTGAAATGCTTGATTTTCCCCTGCGGAGACACGAAAGCCGAGTCATTCGGTGCTGGCCCTGTTTGAGCGGTGATAACCCAGATAGCTATGCCATGGAGCCCATTCGTATAATGAAAGACTATGGGAAAGACTTTGGCTCCATGGCAATTGAACTGTATGTGTGTGCTCTGAGCGCCATTCAGTAATAATGTGTGCTCAGATCTGAGCTATCTGGGGATATGTTGAATGTACCTGTTTTGTGCAATGGCTGCACAGTTATATGTTTTTATGTGTTTTATTGTCTTTTGTTGCCATGTGTTCAATGGAGTTTTGCCTCTGTCCTTGGAGATAATTGGATTACTTCCCAATTATCTCCAGGATAGAAGACTCTGTGGAACTGGTTTTGGGCACAAAAGCCATGCTTCCTTTGGTCACAAAGGACTACGATCTATCTTTTGAACCACTGGACCAATTTGGATGATTTTGACATATGTTTGTATTTGGAGTATGCTGATTCTGAAAATGTGTTTTATGTGAATGTGATGCATACTTTTCAAGTTATGAATAATGTGGGAAAATTTTATTTCTCTGCTTGTGATAATTACATTACCCATTGTGTAAGGTAATTGTATTACAGGCAGAGGGGAGGATTTTGTGTGGGAGTGTGGGAGTGTATTGTATGAGTTTATTGGTTGTGTTCCAAAACCCTGTGGGTGGTACTAATGTGTATATAAGAACAATAAACCCACAACTCTGTCTGTTCACTGCTTGACCCTCAACACGGAGTTTTGTCTCATTCTTGGGGGGATTTACTGTATGCTGTTCCAGTTTGACTGCTAGGAATGTAAACCTATTCGGATGGTTTTTCCTATTCGTCTGTTTACAGCATTCTTATGCTTGAAAGAATTCATATGCTTCTCCGGTTCGGTGTATTGGTGTCTACAGTAGCTGTCTCTCTGGAAGGGGAAGATCTTCTAAACGTCGGTTTAACCCTTTTATACCCGGGGTGCCGTTACATATTTTTACTATAGTGAATAATGCATTGTCCATTTCACAAATTAAAATCCTGCCTTCCTTATGTAGTTCTTTGCGTATTAATTCTAATGTATACATAAATGAGAAAAGGAATGCAAAACAAGGATTAGTTACACCAAAAACAAAAGAAGGAAGGTATGTAGAAGAAGGTATAGCTGGCTGCCTCACTGAAAATTATTGTTCAGTATTTACGGATGAAAATGAACGAAAGGGACATCAATTAGGAAGAAAGATTGAGTCATTTGTTGCATGTGAGTTTATAGAGGGATTGGTTCTATTTCAGCTATCTAACGTAAAGACAAATAAGTTCAGGGGCCTGATGGGATACAGCCAAAGTTATTAAAAGAATTTAGTGTTGTACTAGCAAAACCGTTAACTGATTTAATCAATCATTGTTAACGGGAGTAGGGAGGAGTCCGGCAACTATAGGCCAGTAATCCTTACTTCAGTAGTGGGGAAAGTAATGGAAACCATGTTAGAATAGGTTTGTTGAACATCTAAAATCACATGGAATTCAAAATCAGAGTCAACATGGGTTTACTTCAGAGAGATCATGCCAAACTAATCTTATTGATTTATCATAAATCAAGGTGGTGCAGTAGGCACTACTTACCTAGATTTCAGAAAGGCTTTTGACACAGTTGCACATAGAAGGCTTTTCAATAAACTGAAATCTTTGAGTTTGGATTACAATATTGTTAGGCTGTAGCTGAGTGACAGGCAATAGAGGGTTGTAGTTAATTGAGTATATTCAAAGTAAGATCTAGTCACTAGTGGGGTACTTCAGGGATTTGTACATGGACCCATTCTCTTCATTATTTTATTAGTGATATTACAGAAGGTCTTGATGGTAAGGTATGTCTTTTTTGCTGATGATACTAAGATATGCAACAGGGTTGATGTTCTAGAAAGGGTAAGCCAAATGGCAAATGATTTAAGTAAACTAGAAAAATGGTCAGAAATGTGGCAACTGACAGTTAATGTGGATAAGTGCAATATAATGCATCTTGGACGTTAAAAATGAGGGGCAGAGTATAGAAAATTCGATACAGTCCTAACCTCAACATCTGAGGAAAGGGATTTAGACGTAAATTTTTCAGATGACTTAAAGTTAGGCAAACAATAAAAAAGAGCAGCAGGAAATGCTAGCAGAATGTTTGGTTGTACAGGGAGAGGTATTAGCAGTAGAAAGAGGGAAGTGCTCATGCCATTGTACAGAGTATCGGTGAGACCTCACTTGGAGTATTGTACACAGTACTGGAGACCGTATCTCTAGAAGGATATTGATACTTTGGAGAGAGTTCAGAGAAGGGCTACAAAACTGGTTCATGGCTGGCAAGATAAAACTTAAAAGGAAAGGTTAAAGAACTTAACATGTATAGCTTGGAGGAAAGACAAGATGGGGGATAGGATAGACCAATTAAATACATAAAGGGAATCAACACAGTAAATGAGGAGACTATATTTAAAAGAAGAAAAACTGCCATAACAAGAAGACATTGTCTTAAATTAGAGAAGCAACTGTTTAAAAATAAAATCAGGAAATCTTACTTTACTGAGAGGGTAGTGGATGCCTGGAATAGCCTTCTAGCTGAACTGGTAGAGGTTAACACAATGAGGGAGTTTAAGCATGCATGGGATAGGCATAATGCTATCCTAGATATGAGATTAGGCCAGGGACTAATGAAAGTATTTAGAAAATTAGGCAGTGTAGAAGGGCCAAATGGTTCATATCTGCTGTCACATTCTTTGTTTGTAGTGATATCGAGTGTAACGGACCGTTTTGCACACAAGAGGTTAAAAAACGTTTAGGTGATCTTCCCCTTCCAGATATACAGGCACAGCTACTGCAGAACACCAAAGTCCCGAACCGCATATAAGGGAATGCTCTAAACTCCCGAACTGGATACAAAATGCACTTCAAACTCCCGAACTGGAACCATACGAATAGCTGCTAGCAGACGAATAGGAAAAGCACCCAAGCGGCTTACACTCCTAGCAATCAGTCTCTATCAGCATACAGTAAATCCCCCCAAAGACGAGACAATGCACCCTGTTGAGCGTCAAGCAGTGGTCTGTTTAATGAGGGCTACATGCCCGGCTTTTATGCAAGTCTCCCATCTGGTGGACACTCCCCTAGGGGACCAAATGGGGGACTGGGACAAGGACATTGTAACAACCAATCACAGAGTACACACTTAGCCATTCCCCTTTTCTTACCCAGAACCCTCTGCTCTGCCTGGGGAGATAATTGTGAAGTAATTCAATTATCTCCCAGGACAGAGCCTAAACGCCATTTTGGGTGACCATGACAAAAAGACACAAAAATACATAACTGTTACATTTTACAAAATATTACAGGCATTCAACAGGTCCCCAGATAGCTGGGATCTGAGCGCACCAAAGTACTGAATAGTGCTCAGATCCTATGCACACAGTCCAATCGCCGTGGAGCCAAAGTGTTCACAAAGTCAGTTCTCATACGAATGGGCTCCATGGGATTCCTATCTGGGATACGGTGTATTCCGTTGAAATCTACCGAATATAGGGTCATTCGTGCCAATCTACCGAATAAAAAGGGAGGTCGGCGGCTTCAGCGGTGTTCGTGCCAAAATGTGTCCGTTTTCAGTTCCATGGATTAGTCGTCGAACACTGCTGTGCGTTCGCGTGGTTTAAAATGGCCGCGACCTCGTGTTCGGCATACGAATGGCAGCCACCCAGTATTCGCCAATTAAGCTGCGGTTAACCGCAGCTTCTGGGAGGTTAATTGATGACACACTCCAGCTCCCAGGTGGTCCCGTTATTCGTGTGTTAGTTCGGTAGATTGACTCTACCGAACACCGGGCAGAAAAGGCATGAATAAACCTTTTTGCAGGGGAAAAATATGTATTTTAACATGGGGCCATAATCCAAAGGCAACAGGCGAGCAACCAGGCTTCTCCAATGCAATGTGGCGAGGTTGCTCTCGTCACATAGAGTTCCTCTACTTTTTTTTTTTTATATATATAAAAACTGATGTGGGTATTATTTATCATAAAATATTTTTTTCTGTGTATGTTGAAATCCAGTGATTCTCCTGAATTAGTGCTACATCTATTTTTCCTGGCTAATCATGGCAGCATATACACATGGGTTAGCTCCTCCCCTACAGCCGATAGGACAGGAAAACCACCAAGGTTTTAAAAGGAGGCTCCATCCCTAAGGTCCTCAGTCTTTTTCCTGTCCTACAGCCCTTAGGACGTGAGCAATTTGCTCCCTTTACTTACGGACATGTATGTTGTTTTATTTTCATTACTTTATTTGCTGTTTTACTGTAGTACATTATGCAGTTGTGCTTTTATGCTGTGATGCATTTAAGCTTTGATATCTTTAACCCCTTAAGGACCAAACTTGTGGAATAAAAGGGAACCATGACATGTCACACATGTCATGTGTCCTTAAGGGGTTAAACTAGTGCATTATACAGCTGTACCTTATTTTTAAGATTGTGGTACATTATGCGGTTGTGCTTTTGCTAGGAAGCATTTAAGCTGTGTGGCATTTAAAACTGTTTCATTTAAATTTGCATTTAATACTGTTGCATGTAATACCGCAAGTCATTGGAAACCACAGTGCATTGGAAAACTGCAGTGCATTTGAAGAATGATATATTTTAAAAACTGTTATATTTTGGAAACTGTGTTAAATTTGAAAACTGTGTTACCTTTTATACCTTGAGGCCTTTAGACTGTGGTGCCTTTAAACTTTGACCTTTTTGCACGTGGTTGCCTTTTAAACTTCCTTGCAGGCACTTTATCTATTTTGCTTCCCCCTCGGTCCCAGTGATTTATTCCTGGTTTCCTGGGTGTTTAGGGGCCATGTAGGCTTCAGACAGAGTCCTCTTCCTGGTCTCTAAACAGCAAACACACTTGGAATAGGCCCACATGTGTGCAGTTTGTGCCTTATTGGGCCTAATACAGATGACTTGTGGGAATACAAGTTGTGGCAGCCATCTTGGATAAGGGCAATTGCCAGAAAGTGCCTAAAATAAAGGGAAACTTACAGTAAACATACACTTATTGGGGTAAGTATTTGCAGGGTCTCCAGACATGGATAAGTGCTGTCTTCAGCCTGTTTTAAAGCTGTTTCGCTGGTTTCTTATATAATTTAACAGTGCACATTTTTTCTTAATACTTTACCACAGGTAATATTTAGTTATTTGTCAGGTGTCTGATTTTTCACCAGGATCTGGTTATGAGGAGAAAACAGTGGATGGAATCGGTTATGCACTGACTTCCTCCAGAAGGTTGTCGCTTCAGCATGACCTATCACTGTGCAGCCACATGACATGCAGGCAGGGCTTACAAAGTAAGTTCCAGAGGCCTCAGGGGTAAGAAAAGAGGCCAGGCTTTACCATGTGGAGGAAGTTATTTCCAACCCCAGAACTACACCACCTAAGTTGCACACTTATGGATCATAGGTGGACGCAGACCTGTCCAAAATTTTGCGCCTACCATTGCAGGAGGCTAGCCAGCTGTGATTTCCACTGCTGTTTCTACAAACATGAAATATGTGATTAAAGATCTAAAGGCTACTATGGAGAGAGATATTAAAAGCCAAGATTGAAGATGCAGTCTGAAGTCTTCAGGTTACAACTGATTTCTTCACAGAAACTTCCCTAGATGTAACTAGGATATTCTCTGGATCAAATGGTTTTATCTATAGCAACTAAGAAAGCATTATGGTTCTGTTTCTGGGATGATGTCTCATCCTCCAAGTCTGCCCTCTACACCATTCTATTTGAAGGGGTGGTGCTGTTTGGGAAAACGTCTGATAATTCCATTGAAAAGGCGAATGAGGGCTGCAAGATATTGGTACCTTAGGATAGAAGTTCCAAGGATCCCAGCTCCTCATAGTCTGACCGGAGAACCTCCAGTGACCAGTATTTCTGAGATACATTGTGCTACTGGCCCTGCAGGGAATACTCCAGAGGTAACTCATGGCAGTTGGTAAACCTGCCTTTCAAGGTTCTAATGGAGCTATAACGCAGTCGTTTTGCTCTTCAGCAATGAACATATCTCCTCCAGTACTAGGAGCCTCATTTTTCTGATCACACATACCTGGGCTTGTCATACTCTGGAGGCTTGAGTGGTATCCATGGTCCAGATTGATATAGACTGGAGTTTTTTCTTAACGGGCACAGGAGTCTCCATACCAACAGGAGTATTAAGACCAATGAATCAAAAGGTAAAACACTGAAGGCCTTCTAGACGAAGAGAAAAAAATAAAAATAAAAATAATAAAGACTTTAGGTCCCAGAACAAGAGCAGTTCCAGGGACAAGTTTCGCCTCTCTTCTGGTGCTAAGAGGAAAAGCACATGTAAGCCTACACTGGACTTAAGAGGGGCCAACAAGAGGCTGAATGTTAGAGTCTTCGGGATGGAGTCAATCAGATCCATATCTCAAGCAATCTGGAAGGATAATTTCCTTACCTCTATATATCTCAAGGATGCTTACTTTCAGTCCAATCTGCAGAGATCTTCAGCATTAGCTCAGAAGAGAACTTCCATGTTAGTGCCCTACCATTTGGCCTCAACGCGGCCCCAAGGATCTTTCTATCTGCTTATAGTGTTATTGAGAGTCCAGAACTCCACCTGGTTCCATTATCTGGAGGATCTACCTCTGATAGCCTTAGACCCTCAGAAGGCAGGCACACATAGGTATATAGTTCTTTCATAACTCCTAAAGTTTGGCTGCTTGATGAATATCAAGAAAAGCAGTTTCAGACCAGCTCAGTGGTTGACATTCCTGAGTGGAAAATTCTAGGCTCTGCTTTTCCCTATCTCGGGAACAGTTCCACAGATTGTAAAGGTTTTCTCTCCCAGTTTCTTCATTTCTGCTTGGTAACAGCAAGAAAATAGAGGCAACTACTAGGAATCCTGGCTTCCACCAGCAGACTTGTCAGATGGGCCCAATGGCATCTCTGGATTCCTTACAGATCCTTCCTATCTTGGTCTAACAAGAGAAAGATTATTGGAGCCAGCCACTTACTATGTCCCCATCAGTGGAGTTGCACCTTACCCTGGCAGCTGAAAGAGGGATTAGATCTGAGTTTCCATTGAACAGAACCTCATTGGTCAATTATTAGCTCGAATTCCAGTTTTTATAAGATTGGTTACACAGTGTTTGGACCATGTTGCACAATATTTCCATTCATTTGTATGGAATTAAGTCATTTTCAAGACTCTTCTTCACTTCAGAGGCTTGCTGAAGAACGAGTGGGTCCAAATTTGCTCAAATATCAATGCAACTGTATCCTATATCTACCAAGATGGGTCTCACAGATACGTATTGATGGAATTCCAGCCCATAATGATCAGGGCACAGAAGAACAACCAGTGGCTCAGAATACCATGGCTGTTTGCTGGAGCCGAATAACTGTGGACAAGGTGGATTGGCAACCAGGTCCTGACGTATCCTCGTGGTTGACGCAGATTGTCTGATACCCTACATAGATCTGATGGCCATTTCTTGGAACTACCAGGTCCAGAAGTATTTTTTACATGCTAGGACCAGAATGCTCAGGTTCAGCATACACTGGCTCAAATTTAGAATTTTAGTCTGATGTACATATTTTCCTGTTTTCGACCTTCTTAAAAAGGCAATGCAAAAGGTGACAGTGGAAGACCGTGTCGACTCTAATTCCTATGATGAATAAGATGATTCTGGAAACTCCAAGGGAAATTCCTGTACGTCCAGACCTATTACAAGGCCACATGACACACCAGGATCCTCAAGTTCTGGTGTTGATGCGGGAGTCCATATTAGTATAGGCATCCCTGAGACGTTCATTGAGATCCTCTTACAATCCTATACAGGCTTTACCAAGCTTGACATGCTTTTGTCTGTTGGAATTACTCCTCGTTCAGGCCTTGAAAGGGTCTGTGTTATAACACTCAAGAGGAACACTAGCTGCACTTTGCTTCATATAGGCATTGATTGAAATCATGCCTCCACTAAGTGTGGTGAAGCCAATATGTGACGTACCAGTGGTCACACGGGCCCTGACTGAACTATTATTCGAACCTCTAGAAGGAGCTTCCATGGTGTTAGCACAGAAAGTGCTGGTGGCTGGTACCCCAGCAAGGAAAATGGGTGAACTCCAGGCTTGATCCTGTGAACCCCCTTTCACTACTTTTCAACAGGTATGGTCGTCTTGCATTTGGCACCTGAAGATCCTGCCTATGGTGAATGCTTATCTATGTCATTCTCTACCTGTACTGAAGGGTACCGATTGAGCATTGATGCCCCTGGTGCTTTGCTTCATGTAAGCAACAATTGAACTCAAGCCTCCGCTGAGGGTGTTGAAACCAATATGTGACGTACCACTGGTCTCACAGACTCTGACTGAACTTCTAGCAGGAGCTTCCATGATGTTAGCCCAGACGTTGCTGTTGCTGGTGACTGGTACCTCAGCAGGGTGAATGTGTGCACTTAGCTGCACTTTGCTTCATATAGGCATTGATTGAAATCATGCCTCCACTGAGTGTGGTGAAGCCAATATGTGACGTACCACTGGTCTCACGGGCCCTGACTGAACCATTATTCAAACCTCTAGAAGGAGCTTCCATGGTGGTAGCACAGAAAGTGCTGGTGGCTGGTACCCCAGGAAGGGGAATGGGTGAACTCCAGGCTTGATCCTGTGTACCCCCATTCACTGAATTTCAACAGGATATGGTTGTCTTGCATGTAGCACCAGTGATCGTGCCTAAAGTGAGAGCCTTTCAATGCCGTTCTCTACCTGTAGCAAAGGATTTGGGGCATTCTCCACTAGTGCTGTTACAGCATCTCGTGGGCTTCCATGGCAATGGTCTCTGCTGAAGCTTTGTAAAGTTGGCATTTGGACCTCTTTGAACTAGTTTGTCCTGCATTATATATTGGACATTGAAGCAATTAATGAGGCACAATTTGGACGTCACGTCCGTTCTCTACCTGTGCTGGAGGGTATCAGGGCACTCTCCTCTCATGCTGTTGCAGCATCATGGGTTGCCATGGCAATGGTTTCTGCTGACACTTTTTGTAAACTAGCATTTGAAACTCTTTAGACACGTTTGTCTGGCATTTCATACTGTTTGTTAAAACAGTCTATGATGCACAATTTGGTACTCAAGTACTTAACTCAGTTCATTCTTCTATCTATGTTGAATTATTCTGATAATTTGATTGGCTATTCTGTCCCTCCCTCTGTAAGCTTGGGTATTCCCCATGTGTATATGCTGCCATGATTAGCCAGGAAAGTGGAAAATTTATTCATACTTACCGTAATTTTCTTTTCCTGGCTATTATTCATGGCAGCATATACTTCCCACCCATTAATGTCTCTATTTATGTACTGTAGAGCTTGTAAACTGACTGAGGACCTTAGGGATGGAGCCTCCTTTTAAAACCTTGGTGGTTTTCCTGTCCTATCGGCTGTAGGGGAGGAGCTAACCCATGTGTATATGCTGCCATGAATAATAGCCAGGAAAAGAAAATTACGGTAATTATGAATAAATTTTCCACTTTTTTTTTATTATTTAATGTGTCTATATGTTTTTGTCTTTTAACATTAAATTCAAACCCTGCACATTTATTGTACAAAAAATAATTATAACAGTATTAAAGAAAAAGGAAAAACCAATATCAGAGAGAAGGAAACAGAAGGTCACCTGTCCGCAAATCCATTCGCTCCAGAATTAATTTTTTATATATTTCCACTCTTTCTATTTTTTTTTCCCTCTTATTAATTTCTCCGGAGGTTAGTTTTTTTTTATGTCCCATTGCTTAAGTAATTAAAGCCTTTGGTTTTTTGATGGTACAATAATTCTCTTGTCTTTGTAGGTTCGTGGAACTTTTGCTGGGTAGATCCAAGTAAATCTCAGGTTTTCTTTAACGCATTTGTAAATTATTTTCTCTGTTGTGCATCTGGAAAGGTCATTTATAATTCTCAATTCTTTGAATTTCTAATTTCTTTTTTACATTGCCTACCTTGCTTTTATGGGCGTCCACAGGAATTTTTCCAGGGGCAGGCATAATTGTAATGACATCCATGCTCGGCCCTCTTTTGCAGGGCCGGACTGGGGATACAAAGTAGCCCTGAAAAAAAATGTATGCCAGCCCTATAAATAGTTATTGTGACATGTAGTTATTGTGACATGTAGTGTGTATGTATATATGTATGTATATGTATTAGGCATGTGAATGGGGAACATTTTCGGTTCGGTTCGGCATTCCGAAATTCGGGATTTCGGGACTTCGGCACCTTGGGACTTCTATTGCAGCCGCTTAGTAGATAACTCCCTAATTCCCGCGGTATTAGGGAGCTATCTACTAAAAGGCTGAAAGACCTAAATTGGTCTTTCAGCCAAATTTACTAATACTAAATAAATATTACTTGGTATTAGTAAATTATGCCCCTACTCGCTATACCGCGAGTAGGGGCATGTCTATTAAACAGTGAGCAGCCAGTGGCTGCTCACTGTTTAAAAAAATAAAATAAACCTATTGCCCTTCCCCCGGCCCCCACCCCTGAGCGGCAGTTGGGGGCCCTTAAGTAATATGATGGGGAACTATTGTCCTCCCCCCTGGCCCCCACCCCTGAGCGGCGGCCCTAGACAAGAATAAGGGGGGGGACCTAATGTCCTCCCCACTGGCCCCCACCCCTGAGCTGTGGGTGGGGGCCCTAAACAAGAATAAGGGGGGACCTAATGTCCTCCCCCTGGCCCCCACCCCTGAGCGGTGGGTGGGGGGCCCTAAACAAGAATGGGGGGGACCTAATGTCCTCCCACCTGGCCCCCACCCCACTCTGATTGGTTGGTTTGAAATCCACCAATCAGAGTGTTCTGTGTCATTTTACACAGCGTGGGAAAGTTCTTTGGAATTTTCCCACGCTGTGTAATTTGACTTATAACACTCTGATTGGTTACTTAATCCACCAATCAGAGTGTTATGAGTCAAATTACACAGCGTGGGTAGGGGCATAATTTACTAATACTAAGTAATCTTTACTTAGTATTAGTAAATTTGGCTGAAAGACCAATTTAGATCTTTCAGCCTTTTAGTGGATAGCTCCCTAATACTGTGTGAATTAGGGGGTGTAATGGTAAATTAAGTAATTTCTTTATATTTATGAAGTTCTGAATTTCATAAATATGAAATAATACCACAAATAAAATAATAAAAGGTATACTGGTCAATCACATAAATATTAGTGAATATCTTGAATGAACAGACAAGAGGCAAAGTTTTGATGAAAGTATAAACAAAACTTTACTGGGAATACAATTATCAAGCACACAAAAAAACAAATACTTTAAAAACACACACAGCTATAAACAATACATTCAGGTAAGAAATCTACTTAGCTCTATTCATGGAGATTCAGCAGCTTACACAGGATAATTGAATCAGCATAACACACAGAACAATGAGGTGAGTTCCTTGCCACATGTTAAATGGATTTACATGGGCACCTCTAAAGACACCTGGCTTCTTCCGACCCAGTCATGAAACTGAAACTCTAGTTTCTGGAAACCCCTTGAATAACCTCCCATCTAGTATCCACCCACAGAGGTAACATAACCAATACCTAATGGTCATCTCTAGGAGGCGGATACTACATGTGGTCCTTTGTGAAAGGAAGTGACTTAAGAATTCTCAATACCTTCCTAAAGCACATGTCTCATTGACTATGCGGCAGCCATCTTTATTCACTCGACGTCACAGTGCTCACTAGGCCACCTATAGGTCACTTCCTCCCTAAAGCACATGTCTCATTAAATATGCAGCAGCCATCTTCTTGCTCTTAATGTCACATAGCTCACTTCACCCCCTATAGGTATCATAAGTTATTGCACATGAATGGGAACACAATAATAGAACATTTATCATTGCCCATAACCAATACAGGGGGTTATCTACTTATTCATTCCTGTCATTACATTGACTGGCTAAGTAACTTACATTTTATATGAATGTATGTTACTTGATTGTTGTAAGTGTTGCAAATGCTTACAGCTGAATCCTGGCTATGTTTGTATACTTTTTATTTAAAATTGTATACAATGTAAAATTCTCCTTTCACTGGGTAAGTATATTAGTACTTAGGCAATACTGTGCTTCGGAACTTCGGCACTTCGACACTTCAGAAATTCGGTAATTTCGGTACCTCAGCAATTCGGACATTCTGAAGTACCCGAATGTCCAAATTCATATTCGGACCGAAACGAATTGCACATGTCTAATAGGTATGTTTCTATTTTTAATTAAAAATATTTGTTCTGTCAGTATTAAAAATGTAATTACACAGTAAGCATACTCACATGCAGACACAGACAATTTAACGGACACAAGCTCATTGATACTCAGTCAGGCAATCTCATTGATATAAATAAGCACACTGACATAAAATCACAAGCTCACTGACAGACAATCTTACTGACACACACAGACAAGCTTACTGGTACACACACACACAAACGTAGTACAAACTCTGACACTCACAAAAGGTAACTACAGGCAAACTCATTGGTATACAAACACACTTACTACAGACAAGCTTACTGTCACACACACTTGCGGCTCCTGCCGCGCATGCACATTCAGCCGATGACGTCGCTATGAAGGAGGAGAGGAGGAGGAGAGCTCCCCGCCCGGCGCTGGAGAAAGGTAAGATTTTAACCCCTTCGTCTCCATCCAGCCCGGCGGGAGGGGGACCCTGAGGACCCTGAGTATGTTTTCCTGGCACTATAGTGGTCCTTTAACACACATCTTCAACTGCTCTCTTCTGGTATTGTCCCTGCTGACCTTAAACACGCCACTGTAGTACCTATCCTGAAAAAAACATCTCTCGACCCGTCCTCCTCCTCTAACTATTATCCCATATCCCTGCTCCCTTTTTCCTTAAAGCTTCTGGAAAGACTTGTCTTTACCCGTATGTCTCAGTTCCTCAATTTGCTCTTATCAAAGTTACTAACAACCTAATCGCAGCTAAATTCAAAGGCCACTACTCCATACTCATTGACCTCTCTGCTGCCTTTGACACCGTTGATCATGCTCTCCTTCTTCAAACTCTTTAATCACTCGGTCTTGTGACTCTGTCCTCTTGTTGTTTTCCTCTTATCTCTCCCAACGCTCATTCAGTGTCTACTTTTCTAATGATACCTCCTCCCTTTGTCCTGTTGGAGTCCCCCAAGGCTTTGTATTTGGTCCCCTTCTATTTTCTCTTTATACTGCCTCTCTTGGCAAACTTATTACCTCATGTGGATTCCAATACCACCTGTAATTTCCCGCATGGATTATTGTAACCCTCTCCTAATTGGTCTTCCCAAAAACTGTATTGCCCTGCTACAGTATGTAATGAATGCTGCCGCCAGACTGATTTTCCTCTCTAGTCGGTCCTCTCATACCTCACCCCTTTGTCAGTCCTTACATTGGCTTCCTGTATCCTATAGGAGTCAATTCAAAGTGCTAACCCATACATATAAAGTATTGACCAGTTCTAGCCCCTCATATCTCTTCACAGATCCATAGGTATGCCCCTTCTTGGTCTTTCCGTTCTGCCCGTGACCTTCTCCTGTCCACCACTTGCACGTGTACGGCCAACTCATTCTTGCAGGACTTCTCACGGGTGGCTCCCTTTCTATGGAATAGCCTGTCTACCACCATCAGACTCTCCCCTAGTCTTCAATCATTTAAGAAGTGCCTTAAAATCCATCTTTTTAGGAAAGTTAATGGTCTCCCAGAGTAACCTCTATCTGTGTCTTGCTCTCTCCTAAAGCGCAGCACTCTACTGTCTCCTCCAGTTCTGCTTCACTCCCACTTTACTTGATTGCTATTTCCTGTCCTATTGTGTTTTACACCCAACCTCCTATAGACTGTAAGCTCATTTGAGCAGAGTCCTCTAAAACCTATCGTTCCTGTAAGTTTTCTTGTAATGGTTCTATTTATAGTTAAATCCCCCCTCTTATAATATTATAAAGTGCTACGGAATCTGTTGGCACTATATAAATGGCAATAGTAGTAGTAGTAATAATAATAATAATAATACACATGCTCACTACAGACAAGCTTACTGACACACACATGCTCACTACATAAAAGCTCACTGACACACACAAGCTCACTGACACATACACATGCTCACTACAGACAAGTTCACTGACACACACAAGCTCACTTACAGACACTCTCACTGACACATATGCACATGGTCACTACAGACATGCTCACTACAGAAAAGATAGCTGACACACAAGCTCGCTTACACGAGCTCACTGACACACATACACAAGTTCACTACAGACAAGCTCACTGACAGACACATGCTCACTACAGACAATTGTAGAAAGTGTCAGCGCTTCAGAAAGTCTTATCCTTAATAGTTAAAAAGGAAAAAATTGAGGCTATAAAACCATATGCTCTTATAGGTATAATATTGATACACCTACACAATAGTAAATATGCCTTGATAAAACAAATTCACTGTATGCCATCAGGCATACAGTGAATTTGTTTAAACTGAATAACCGAATTGCTGAAGTGCCGAAGTGCTTCAGATTTCTGAAAAGTGGCAAAACAGGAGAGGGAGGGAAAATGAAGGGAATGATCACAGGAATCTAACCCTAACCCTACCCCTAAGTGTACTCTGAACCCTAGCCCTAAACCCACCCCTAACCTTACTAGGGTTATGGGTAGAGGAAGGTTGGGGCTAGAGGTTGGGGTAGGGTTAGGGAACTGCTAAAGTTCCGAATTTCAGAAGTGCCAAACCGAACCAAAGTCCCGAATTTCGGAAGTGCAGAACCAAATTTTTTGCCCATTCAGAAGGTATTTTTTCCAACTTGTTGCAAAACTGAATGTGCTTTGGACTGGGTTTTTTGCCTTCTTTTTGATCAACTGCAAAAAAAAAAAAGGTTGAACTTGATGGATGCATGTCTCTTTTTAGCTATGTAAGATCAGTTTATTAATATTTTGAAATTTGTGGATTTACCAACACTGTTATTTACTGCATAAATCCCTTACAAATTATTATGTATTTTCATATCTGCTCCACAAGTCAAAGATTAACAGAATGGATGTGGTCCTACCAGGATTTTGTGATTTTTGATCCCTGCCTATAGCAGTAGTAACCCACAGAAGTTTAGAAATAAAGTGGATGACCAGATGTTGTTTGCTGTTCTCACATATGCAAGATATGTGCAATTCATACTGTTTTATTGCATTAATTTTTCTATTGCCTCATCTGCAAGATGAAATACAGTATCCATATGCAATAAACTAAAGTATGTTCATGATATTTGCATATATAACAATCTTCCTCCTAGCAATTACTGAAAACTGGATATCTTCCTCAGCACGAATTAGCTAATCTAGGAGCAATTTGTGTAAAGCACTCAGGCACCTAAACTCTCATCTAAGCTTAGCATACATTCAACTCAGGAGAAATAGATTATAGAGCAGAGAGATCAAAATATCTATAAAACTAACCAACAAGTGTTGATGGCGCTGTGACGAGACCAATCTCGCCACATTGCATTGGAGAAGCCTGGTTGCCCGCCTGTTGCCTCTGGACTATGGCCCCATGTTAAAAAGCCTTCTTTTCCCCTGCAGAAAAGGCTTGTTCGTGCCTTTCTGCCCGGTGTTCGGTAGATTCAATCTACCAAACAAACAACCGATTGACTGGACCACCTGTATTGGGAGTGTGTCGGCAATTTACCTCCCAGAAGCTGCGGTTAACCGCAGCTTATTTGACAAATGCTGGGTGGCCTTTGTTCGTTTGCTGAACACGTGGCGGCGGCCATTTTAAAGTCCTGAGTGGCCAGCGGTGTTCAGCGCCCAAACTATGGAACTGGAAACGGACACTTATTTGCACGAACACCGCTGAGCCGTCAGCCTCCTTGCTTCTGCATTCGGTCATTTAACCGGATGCCTGTTCATTTGGTAGTTTAAACCATATGAACAGCATTACCCCAGATAGAGTCTATTCGTATGGAGAACAGACTTTGTGAACACTTTAACTCCACGGCGATTGGACTGTGTGCATAGGATCTGAGCGCTATTCGGTACTTTTGTGCGCTCAGATCCCAGCTATCTGGGGATAGGTTACATGTATATATTTTATCTGACAAATGTAATGTTATGTATTTTATTGTAACCATGTGGTTAATGGAGTTTTGCCTCTGTCCTTGGAGATAATTGGATTACTTCCCAATTATCTCCAGGATAGAGGGGAGGGATAGTAATGTACTGTGGGAGTGTTTTAACCCTGTATGCCTGTGATTGGTCATTTTACCATTTGTGTCCCAGTCTTCCATCTGGTCCCATAGGGGAGTGTCCACCAGGTGGAAGACCTGCATAAATACCGGGCAGGTAGCCCACATTAAACCAGACCACTGCTTGACCCTCAACACGGAGCTCTGTCTCGTCTTTGGGGAGATTTACTTTATGCTGTTAGAGACTGATTGCCAGGAGTGTAAGCCGCTTGGGTGCTTTTCCTGTTCGTCTGCTAGCAGCTATTCGTGAGGTTCCAGTTCTGGAGTTTGGAGCATTCCCTTGTATGCAGTTCGGGAGTTTGAAGCATTCTCTTGTATGCAGTTCAGGAGTTTGGAGCATTAACTTGTATCCAGTTCAGGAGTTTGGTGTTCTGCAGTAGCTGTGCCTCTGTCTCTGGAAGGGAAGATCTACTAAACGGCGGTTTAACCCTTTTATGCCTGGGGGTGCCGTTACAGGCGCTATCAAGCAAAATATTTTAACAACAAATTCATATAAATTAGCAGCACCTGAAAAGTGTACTTGGCTCTAAAACCCCTAAAATAATATTACCATAACAAAGTGTACTGTGCCTTTAAAAATGTTGCCATATATATTTGTGCAATAACATTAGTTGCAAGCCAAAATTCAGTACTTTTCCACACTAAGCGTGCATTGCATAAAATGCTCAATTGCTGATGTGCAAAATACAAAAAAAACTGATCTGCAAAATAGTGATACATAAAACAGTGCACTATTATCTGTGTAAATTGCAACTTGATACATAGTGCAAAGTCTAACTCAGAGTACTCAGTCACTCCTTAGTAGCATCTTGTGTAAGAAAGGGGTGGATGTGGACTATGTTTTTAAGGTTGAATCTACAGGATTTGGTAACAGACTGGATGTGAGGCCAGAATCAAATATAACACCAAGAAAGTGGGAGGACATCCAGTCAAAGATGGAAGAAAGGCAAGCAGTGACATGTTGCAGCAGGGGAGGTCCAGGGAGGACAGAGTCACAGAGACTGAGTGATTGAAGAGTTTGAAGAAGGAGAGCATGATCAACAGTGTCAAAGACAGCAGAGAGGTCAAGGAGACTTAGTATGGAGTAGTGGCCTTTGGATTTACCTGCGATAGGTCATTAGTAACTTTGATAGGAGCAGTCTCAGTAGAGTGGAGGGGGTGAAAGCCAGACTGAAGAGGGTCAAGGAGGGAGTTAGAATTGAGGAAGTGAGCCAGACCGGTAAAGACAAACCTTTCCAGAAGTTTAAGGAAAAAGGGAGCAGGGATAACGGATTATCGTTAGATGGGGAGGACTATCACGGTCGTGTAAAAACCCAACATGCAGTATGTAAACCCACAGAAAACCTAAGAACGTATTACCAAACCTTAGAATGGTCGTATTTAATGTAGGCAGAAAAGAGTAGTCAGTGAATAGCCAAAAGTCAGTATACCAGAGATCAGTGAAGCGAAAAGCTGGCTCAGGAAACCAGAAGGGAGAAAAAGTCAAGATACAAGCCAAGTCAGGAAACCAGAGAACAGAAGAGTGAATAGCCAGACCAAGTCAAATCACAATATATCAAGAAATCACAGAGAAATATCAAGTAGCACTATAGGGAACACTAGGAACTACAATAAGACAAACAAAGCAAAACACACCCCTTTTTATAAGGGAGCGTCTTTTGCTTTAAAGCCATGCCCCCAAAACGTTCTGGGCTGCGGGACCGCGTCATCTACATAATGACGTTGGCGCGTATGGGTCGCGTCATCAAAAGGGATGTATTTCCAGCATCCGGCGTGGGACATGCCAATCTGCCTTTGAGAGTTGGCGTTGAGTGCCGCACCACATGGGCGCACTGTAGAGAGGTAAGAGATCATGACAATGATGGGTCAAGAGGTGTTATTTTCAGGATGGGTAATACAGTAGCATGTTTGAGGCCTGCAGGGACAATGCCAGAAGAGAGAGAGCAGATGGAGATGTGAGTTAAGGAAGGCACAAGACAAGAGGAGAGAGGTATGATAAGGTAAGACGGTACAAGATCATGCTGGCAAGTGGTGGGGCAAGAGGAAAGGAGAAGTTTAGCCTCCTCTTGTTCAGTAGCCGGGCAGATAGGAAATGTATGATCTACGTGTGGTTGAGAAAAAGAGGGGCAAGGTGAGGAGAATTCTTTGCTTAGCTGTTCAATCTTGTCGGTAAAGTAGCATGCAAAGCTATCGGCTGTAAGGTAAGTTTGGGGGGTGGCCACAGCATTGCAAAAGAAGTTAAAGGTATCAAAGAGATGCCTGGGATTGCGGGAGCATAAACTAATGAGAGAGGAAAACTATTACTGTTTGGCAAGGGCAAGGGCTGCATTGTATGAATGCAATAGGAATCTATAATGAAGAAAGTCTGACTGGTTGCGAGACTTCCTCCAGCAGCGTTCAGCACAGTGGGAGCATCTCTGCAGGTAGCCTGTTGATTTAGTGTGCCACAGTTGAGGTGTGTCCTCCTCGAGGTGCATGTTTGTACTAAGACTATACCGTTCAGGGAAGAGATGAGGGTAATGTTATACGTGGAGATGGCCAGTGAGGGACAGGAGAGGGATGGATAGGAGTTGTGAATCAATATCTGCTGAAAGCTGCTGGTCAATAGTATTCAGGTTCCTTTTGATTTGAGGAGGGTTAGGCTGAGGTTGCTGGGTTAGGGGGTTGTCAAGAGCAAATGATAAGAGGTGGTGATCAGAAAGAAGAAATGGAGTGTTGCAGATATTAAACACTGTACATGCATAAAAGGAAAACAAGGTTGTGGGTATTGCAAACTACATGGGTGTAAGAATTAGCCCACTGCGATAAGCCAAGGGAGGAAGTAATTGAAAGTAGCTTAGAGGCTACTGTAGTCAAGGGTGGGTTAATGGGAATATTGAAGTCCCTGAGAATTAGGGATGGAATATTAGAGGAGAGGAAGTAGGGATGCCAGGCAGCAAAGTGGTCAAGAAAGAGGAGAAGGGAACCAGGGAGGGTTGATAAATAACAGCAATATTAGCAGAGATGTGTTTGAAAAGGCGAAATCAAATTAATTTCAAATGAGGAGAAAGAGAGGGAAGAGGGATGGGTACAGGCTTGAAGAAGAGGCAAGAACAGAAACCCTACACCACCTCCACGCATTTCGCCAGTCTCAGCTTCTTCAGATCACGCCTTACCCCTCCTGTCCATCATATTTAATCAAAACCTACTTGAAATATATAATTGTGGTCCAAGCATCCGACCACTTCCAAAATTCAGTCTTTTAGTTAATTCAGTCTTTTCACTGGTTGATATCAAAACCACACAAAATTAAAGACAGTAGGTCCCCCCCTTTTGTCATTGAGGGGGCATTTTATTAGATTTGGGAGAGACAGACAGTGAGCCCCATGCTGCTCATTGTTTAGTAGACATGCCCCTTCTTGCGGTATTGACCCCCATAGAGTAAGGGGGGGATAGGGGAGTAAGGAAGTCGACTTCTATTTTTATATATTACAAGGAGAGAGCCACGAGCCAGTAGCTCTCCCCTTATAATAAACTGAACAAATGGTCTTTGTTTGTTCGAAGACCATTTGTTCTTTGCAATTTCTATTCTGATGAATGGACGAATACCCAAAGTTCCTGTCCAAATTTCAGACAAAAGCAAATGCCCAAGTTAAACCGCAGAATATTTCACCATGCTATCTATTGGGAGCAGATGATGTGTTCCACAGGGCCTTCATTTGCCCACACTAAGATGGCTGTGCCCAGCACCAAGATCCTGACATTAAATAAATAGGCAAAAAAGGGTGAAATGTGGTTCCTACGGGTATTTGGGGGTGGCTAGGGGGACAGTTAGAGGTAGTGGAGTCAGGAAGGGGTTTTAAAAAAATGGATGCAGTCATGACAGTGCTGCTCTAAGGATCAGTTCAACTAAACGTAATTGTCTGTCTTAAGTCTTTATATTTTTAAACATTTCTAAGAAAATGTTCTTAACCTATGAGTTTTTGCTATTTCACAAGGAGGTTAACCTAGGCAAAAGTAAGAGTGCTATTTGATTATTGAATGAGTTTGTACTCAAGAAAACCAATGTAACTTTCCCTTTGCCCAATAAAAAAGAGAAATACCTTTTATGGATATGTGTGATATCCGGTCTTATTTTTGTATCAGATAAATAGTTTCAAATGCCTTCAACAGTAATCTTTATTAGACATGTGCATTCGTTTTCGTATGAATACGGCTTCATCCGAAAACTCTGGGTTTTTTGTATTCGTTAACAAATACCCTAAATGAAATAAATGAAAGCCCTATATAAGAAATATAAACTAAATGAAAGGGCAAACGCCGAATGCATTACCTTTTCTTTTTGTTTCATTCGTTTAATAGACTCTGTGCTGCAGGGGAATTAACCCCCACAGTACGGAGAAACAACACTGAGCATATGCGGAAATAATATAACAAAGAGGGAGCCGGCAGCGCTACCAGCTCCCTTCTTGTAATAATAATTCCTCCCCCCGCATTAACCACAACCATTAATCAATCGCATTAATACACCACGTAAGCAACTGGATGTATAACATTAAGTTATTGATCCTGTACTTATCTACAAGTTAACATCATCAAGGGGGACATCTTTGTCTGTAGTAAAGTACCCATTTGTATTTGAAATTCCAAACTTTAGGAACCACTGTCAAAGTGTATAATCAGAATGGGTGGGTAGCCATAAATGCTCAAAAACATATTCCCTTCTCCCTAAGACTGTGGGACTGTATCTAAATATAACATTTATGAGGACCAGAGGATGACATTTGCTTATCACTATTCCCTTAAATTCTTTTTACCGCAGATAAAGCATATTGAAGTGGTTATGGTGCTCAGAATGTTCAGAGTGGGAGAGCAGCAGAACTGACTTCCAGCTGCAATCAGAAGGGTATTGTTTGCATAGATAACCTGTGCATCACAAGCCCTTTGCCAATAGCAGTGTATCCTGAAATATTTACTTAGAAGGTGGGGAGAATTCTTTGCTTAGCTGTTCAATCTTGTTGGTAAAGTAGCATGCAAAGCTATCGTCTGTAAGGTAAGTTTGGGCGGTGGCCACAGCATTGCGAAAGAAGTTAAAGGTATCAAAGAGATGCCTGGGATTGCTGGGGCATAAACTAAAGAGAGAGGAAAAGTATTACTGTTTGACAAGGGCAAGGGCTGCATTGTATGAATGCAATAGGAATCTATAATTCATAGATTTGTCCTTATTAAACTTAGGTTACAATGGAAATTTTGTCCTTATTAAACTTAGGTTACAATGGAAATTTTCATTTTCCTAGAATTTCATTTGCACTATTTTCTGTACAAATTCACAAAGTGGGAGCAGGTGTTGAGTTTTGGTTAACTAGCAGCAACTGGAAAGTCTCTCAGAAACTACTGTAATAATACTGCAGTAAGCCACTATTTGTTGACTCCTCTGAAGCAGATCTGGAGGAGGATGGAGGACATTCCAATATGAAGACAGTTATGAAGTGTAGACCAATAAAAACTTATGGAGGCAAATATATGCATTCAAGGCTGTTGATTGAAAGTGTTATAAAAACAATGTACAAGTAGCTACCCCCAGGGAAGTCATGGCTAAGTGACAAAATGCATCAGCAAGTATGCACGCATTAAGCAAAAATACACTTAAAGACAATGGAAACATAACCTAAATCTAACAATTAGTTGCGTAAGTTATATAGTAAATTACTTTTTATTTTACGTTTGAACACAGGGTGGAAAGAGATATGCAAATAATTGCTGCAAAAAACTTGCAAAAACCTGTGATTGGATAACTCAAGACAAGGTGCTACAGCTATTAAAGAAAATTAATGTAAATAAAGCTCTGGGGCCTGACGGTATTCACCCACGAGTACTTAAGGAGCTAAGTGGGGAAATAAGTGAACCTCTGTATTTAATCTTTCAAGATTCTTTTGTTTCAGTTGTTGTACCGGAGGATTGGAGGAAGGCAGATGTTGTTCCTATATTTAAAAATGGTTCAAAATCCTTGCCTGGAAATTATAGACCTGTGGGTATAATATTCAGGAATTCATTGGGAAGAACTTTGTTATTAGCAATAATCAGCATGGTTTTATGAAACATAGGTCATGTCAAACTAACCTAATTGCATTCTACGAAGAAGTAAGTAGAAGTATAGATTAGGGTGTTGAAGTGGATGTGATCTACTTGGATTTTGCCAAGGCATTTGATACGGTTCCTCACAATAGGTTAGTCTTCAAACTAAAAGAAATTGGTCTAGATGAATATTCTTGTTCTTGGGTAGAACATTGGCTTAAGGATAGAGTACAACGAGTTGTAATTAATGGTAAATTTTTAGGCTGGACAAAAGTGGTAAGTGGTGTCCCTCAGGGTTCTGTTTTGGGGCCACTTCTATTTAACATATTTATAAATGATCTTGAAATAGGTATTGAAAGCCATGTATCAGTGTTTGCAGATGACACAAAACTTTGTAAAGTAATAAAATGTGAGCAGGATATTGCTTTGCTGCAGAGGGATTTGGATAGATTAAATTGGGGGACTGGGCACTAAAATGGCAGATGAAATTTAACGTAGAGAAATGCAAAGTTATGCACTTCAGGATTAAGAATGCACAAGCAACTTACACACTAAATGGTAGTGAATTAGGGATAACCACACACGAGAAGGATTTGGGAATTGTTATAGACAACAAATTAGGATGCAATATGCAATGTCAATCTGCAGTTGCTAAGGCCAGTAAGGTTTTATCATGTATAAATAGGGGCATACATTCTTGGAATGAAAATATAATTTTGCCTCTTTATAAATTGCTGGTAAGACCACACCTTGAATATGCTGTGCAATTTTGGGCACCTGTTCTAAAGAAAGATATCATGGCACTAGAAAAAGTCCAGATACGAGCTACAAAATTGATAAAAAGGAATGGAGCATTTTAGTTATGAAGAAAGGTTAAAAAAATGAAATCTGCTTAGTTTGGAAAAACAGCGCCTGAGAGGGGATATAACTTTATACAAATATATTCGGGGCAAGTACAAACCTTTATCTGGAAATCTATTAATAAACAGGGCTATACATAGGACACAAGGTCACACATTTAGGCTGGAAGAAAGGAGATTTCATCCAAGGCAAAGAAAAGGTTTTTTTACAGTAAGAGCAATAAGGATATGGAATTATTTGCCTGAAGAGGTGGTTTTGTCAGAGTCACTACAGATGTTTAAACTGTTTGTGGCAAAATTGGAAGCGCTTCAGATTAGGTTTTTTTGCCTTCTTTTGGATCAACAGCAACAACATATGTGAGGAAGGCTGAACATGATGGACGCAAGTCTCTTTTCAGCTATGTAACTGGATTTTGCTTTAAAAATAGCAATCAGGGGTAGTGGTTAGGTAGCAATGGAGATGGTCACATGCTAGAGGAGCTCTTGACGGAATTGGGTGGTTTGATAGAATTTGGATATACACATGAGACTTCAAATATATATACCTAGAAATAGGGTGAGTCAAAACAAAAAAACACTATATAGCATATAATTACATTTCCTATATCGTATCTCAATTATCACAAACAGCAGAATATAGATCATAATTGCCGTCATTTAACCCAGCAATCGCATAAGCGAAATAAAGATACAAACAATGTTAATAGATAACAGATTAAATGCCAAGTAGCAAGCAGGCAAATGAGGTAAATATATATATAAACATTTTTATTTTCATTCATTTTATTTTTGAACTTGTAAACCTAAACAATATTAAATATATGGGTAACAAAACTTTATCTCCATATAAATTATATTATTTTATAATATAAAAAAATAAGGGTTAAAAAAGACAATTATTTGAAAAAAAATATTTCTTAACAATTGGAAGTAATAAAAAATGATTATAAATGGCGTTTGGATAAAAAAAATAATTTCATATACCAAACACCTATATATTAATTTCCTGACTTTCCAAAAAATATAAAAAAATGTTAATAAGTTAAACACAATCATTTTAAGAGAACTGATTACAGAGTCATCATATATATGTCACATCCATCTCCTCATTAATGCCATGGGGCCTGAGTGTATTCAACTGAAGAATCCAGCTTGATTGAGCAGTGATCAGCGCCATCTTCCATTGGTCTGTATCCCCCTTCAAGGCAATGCACTCAATTCCCAAGACCGAAACAAAGTGTGGATCAGACCTATGTGTAGATTTAAAATTATGTGTAAGTGAAGATTTCCTGTCTTGTGTTAAATGGCTAACCTATGTTCAATATACCTGTACTTTAAAGACCTGGGCGTCTGCCCAACAGAGTAACCCAGCGTATAAATCACAAAAGTAGTAACTACAAGTTAATCCAATGGGCCACAGCATATCTAGCATCTCCTACAGAATGTCCAAAAATACACACTCCCATGGCAGATGAAACTACAAGTTAAGCATCAGGCACCTCCACAACTAAAAATCCCTTTTTGTACTTTACTAATCAGAAGGTAACTAAGTGTTTTAATTTCGATGGAGCCACATGTTCTTCAAATTCCTGCTCTTTTTTAAAATAATCCTAGAAGTACCGGGAATACTAAATCCTAACCATGGATCCAATTTCAAGGTGGACTAGTGTGATAGAATATACTTTGATTCCAAAGTTCAAGCTTATAGGTGTCATATTAGATATCCTATATTAAAATTGGCTAACTTAGACTCAGGAAATGATTGATGCTTAAAACGACACTTAAGACCATATATGTCTAGTTCCGGGAGCAGATAGCCCCCTCCTGAGCTGTCTCTCTTCTCAATCAGTCTGTTCTTTCTCATTCTCTGAACTTATTTGTTATATGTACATGACGTTCATCTCCATTTCTTATCTGTACTCCTTTCACTCCCTTCCTACTACTGTCCAATATTTGCACAAAAGAACTTACTTTTTAATGTATTGTGATCCTTGTCAGCAAGTAGCACGGTCCTCTAGGGCAAAAACATGCACAGTCCTTGTAATTGCATATAATCCAGTCACTTTATTTGCAAATCCACACAGGATACAGCAGTAAATTAAAACATAAATGTAACACAAAACCCTATAAACAAAAACCTAGCTCGGTCTGAGCACTAACTCACTTTGAACGTCCCTCTCTATCAGGGTTAAACTAACAAAACATATGGCACCAACCTTATTAGTTAGCAACACTCTGCTGGCTAGCCTGTTGCGTTCCTTTCCGCACTCCTAGTGCTCCAAGCCAGCCTTGCCCTGACTGCTTTCCTTTCTGCACTCCCAGTGCTCCAAGCCAGCCTTGCCCTGACTGCTTTCCTTTCTGCACTCCCAGTGCTCCAAGCCAGCCTTGCACTGCCCTGCACTGTGCTCCAAGCCAGCCTTGCCCTGACTGCTTCCTTTCTGCACTCCAAGTGCCTAGTCTCCTTGACTCTATCTGGAGAGAACAGCCTCTCTCTCCTACCTGCTTCCTGGGAGGAAGCCAGCAATCCCTCTCCTTTTCCTGCCTAGCCGGGAGGGGTTTATTCCCACTGCAACAGCTCATTAACTGCAGCTGAGCAGTGGGTTGGAGACGGTCCAAAAAACCCTGGCCTGGATCTATGTCTCCCCAGAAAACCACTAAACTGTGGAGTGGAGCATTGGCCCACCCTTCTCTCCAAATGCTCCACCCCAGGGGCCCATAACTAAATAAAACTTTGTGTTGTGCAACACACAAACTACACGTACTTCCCCTGGGGTTAAAAGGCCTATCTGCCTTCACTTTATCACAGTATAAATACACAAGTGAAAAATAAACGACAGAGGCTTATTTTGATAACCAACAAGCGTCTGGTGACTAATTCACGCTTCTCCAAGTGCACTTGAAATAATAATTTGGGCTTCCTCTGAATATAACAAAGATCAATATTTGGACCTATATCAATTGGTGCAGTGAAACCCGGGATCAGACGAATCCAGTCCATCCGGACCCAGAACGGTTGGCTCGGAGCCCAGATGATGAGCTGCGGCGGGTGAGGAAAAGCTTTTATTTTTCTACCTATAATTGATTTTCACTCTCTGGTGCTCTTTGAGACCCTTCTTCGGGTGGGTAAGGATTTTAAAAACGTCCGATCTAAAGAACTTGTTTTCTGTGGTATTATGGTTCTATTCAGATAGATGTTGTGTTATGTCTTGTGGAAGGAATCTTGAGATAGTGGAATATAACTGAGGGTTTTAAGTTATTGTTATTGTTTGCCTTGTCATTTGTCTTATAATTTGAGTTTGAATTCTCCAAGGGCAGCTCTCCTGATCTGTGTTTAGAATAACGAAGACAAGACTGTGAAAATTCCACTGCAGTGGTCCTATGTGTCTTTTACACTGTTTTTGTATAGTTTGTCTTGCATAAGGAAGTAATTAACCCTTACATGTTTTAAGATGGGTAGCTCTCAAAGCACTCAATGGGGATTTACGGCTTTTACAATTGTCAAGTATCACAAAGGACAAGGGGCAATTAAGAATATTAAGAGGTTACTTAAAGGGACACTCCAGGCACCCAGACCACTTCTGCCCATTGGAGTGATCTGGGTGCCAACTCCCACTACCCTTAACCCTGCAACTATAAATAATGCAGTTTTCAGAAACTCTAATATTTACTTTGCAGGGTTAACTCCTCCTCTAGTGGCTGCCACTAGAGGGCATTTCCGGGTTTATAGCACACATTTTGTGTGCTATAGCATCACTGGACGTACTCACGCTATGTGAGGACCTCCAGCGTTGCTGCAATCCCCATAGGAAAGCATTGAAATAATTTTTTCAATGCTATCCTATGGGGAGGTCATTGCCACGCATACGCATTAGGTCTCCCCTGCTGCTGGCCGCGCATGCGCAATAGGTCTCCCCCGCCGGATGACGTCGGCGGGGGAGGAGCATGGGCGGACCCTGAACCAGCGCCAAGGTACATCGGCGCTGGATACAGGTAAGTCACTGAAGGGGTTTTAACCCCTTCAGCAACCTAGGAAGGGGGGTGGGAGGAAGAGAGGACCTGCAGTGCCAGGAAAACGATTTGTTTTCCTGGCACTGGAGAGTCCATTTAAGCACTGGCATGCTCTCAGAGGGCACTCTAGACCCACATATATCGAGGGAATTTATGGCAAATTACAGAGGATGGTTAGAAGATAATGACTTAGTAGAAGTCGCCCAAAAATGGCATGATGCTGCAGCTGAATTAACTAAATGTGGTTGTAGAGAAACCACCAGAAAAGGTGTACCATATTATCAATGTTTTGGACCTCTAGGGTCCCAGAGTAGGCAAGATCCTGGGAAAAATCTTGTAAACCAACCCCTTTACCAGGATAATGTAGGGACTCCTTTGGTCCCTAAAGACCAGGTGATTTCCCTTTTACAGAAATCAAAACCTATCTTTTGAGTAATATTATGCAATGGGCCATTAGCAATAATACTACTCCCATGATACCAGGGGCGGACTGACCACTCGGGCATATCGGTCATGGACCGAGGGCCCGAGGCAGTCAGGGGCCCGGCTGCACAGCCATGCTCCAGCTGGAGAGATCAGATCAGAGATCTCTCCAACTGGAACGGCAAAAAATTAAACTATTTAATTGATAGGTTGTGGGGCCCCTGATGCAGCGCAGGGCCCCACAACCTACCACTCTGCAAGTCCCCCCCCCCATGAGACCTGGCAGCTTCACCAGCTCTCTGCCAGGTCTCCTTCTCCCTGTCCCATGCGGCTCTGTGTGATGGGAGAGGCGGGGCCAGGAAGTGACATCACTTCCTTTACTCTCCTCTCACACAGAGCCCAGCGTGGGGAAGGAGCAGCAGCCTGGGAGAGAGCAGAGAGACAGGTAGGCACTAATCACCCCCTCCCCCCCCCACTGTCACTAATCACCCCCCACTGTCACTAATCACCCCCCACTGTCACTAATCACCCCCCACTGTCACTAGTCACTAGTCACCAATCACCCCCCCACTGTCACCATCCACCCCCCCCTGTCACTAATCACCCCACTGTCACTAATCACCCCCTCCCTGTCACTAATACCTCCACTGTCACCAATCACCCCCACTGTCACCAATCACCCCCCCACCAATGCCTAATCACCCCCACTGTCACTAGTCACCCCTCCCTGTCACTAATCACCCCATCACCCAATCACCCCCCCACTGTCACTAATCACCCCCCCTCACTGTCACTAATCACCCCCCTCCTGTCATAATCCTTACCCCCCCCTCACTGTCACCAATCACCCCCCCCCACTGTCACTAATCCACCCCCCCCTCACTGTCACTAATGCCCCCTCTCCTGTCACTAGTCACCCTCCTGTCACTAATCACCCCCCCCACTGTCACTAATCCCACCCCCCCTGTCACTAATCACACCCCCCCCTCCACTGTCACTAATCACCCCCCCACTGTCACTAATCACCCCCCACTGTCACTAATCACACCCCCCCTCACTGTCACTAATCACCCCCCTCACTGTCACTAGTCACCCCCCACAGTGTCACTAGTCACCCCTCCTCACTGTGTCACTAGTCACCCCCCCACTGTGTCACTAGTAACCCCCTCCTTCACTCTGTCACTAGTCACCCCTTTCCTCCCTCACTTTGTCGCTAGTCACCCCTTCCCTCCCTTACTCTGTCACTAGTCACCCCGTCCCTCACTCTGTCACTAGTCACCCTCTCCCTCACTCTGTTACTAGAGTGAGTGGGTGACTAGTGACAGAGTAAGGGGGGGGATGA
Source organism: Pelobates cultripes (assembly GCA_933207985.1). Taxonomy (NCBI): domain Eukaryota; kingdom Metazoa; phylum Chordata; class Amphibia; order Anura; family Pelobatidae; genus Pelobates; species Pelobates cultripes. The sequence continues at coordinate 58,558,455 of OW240919.1, forward strand.
CCAGTGACAGAGGGAGGGGGTGACTAGTTACAGAGTGAGCGAGGGGGTGACTAGTTACAGAGTGAGGGACGGGGTGACTAGTGACAGAGTAAGGGAGGGGATGACTAGTGACAGAGGGAGGGATGGGGTGACACAGTGACAGAGGGAGGGATGGGGTGACTAGTGACAGAGTGAGGGGATGACTAGTGACAGAGTTAGGGAGGGAGTGACTAGTGACAGAGGGAGGGATGGGGTGACTAGTGACAGTCACCACCTCCCTCACTCTGTCACTAGTCACTCCCTCCCTCTGTCACTAGTCACTCTCTCCCTCATTCTGTCACTAGTCACACCCTCCCTCACTAGTCACCCCGCCATCACTAGTCACCCCTCCCTCACTCTGTCACTAGTCACCCATTCCCTCCTTCACTCTGTCACTAATCACTCCCTCACTCTGTCACTAGTCACCCTCTCCCTCACTCTGTCACTAGTCACACCCTCCCTCACTCTGTCACTAGAGTGAGGGAATAACTGGTGACAGAGTGAGGGAAGGGGTGACTAGTGGCAGAGTGAGGGAAGGAAGGGGTGAATGGTGACAGAGTGAGCGGATGACTGGTGACAGAGTGAGCGGATGACTGGTGACAGAGTGAAAGGGGGATGACTAGTGACAGAGTGAGTTAGGGGGTGACTAGTGACAGAGTAAGGGACGGAGGGGGTGACTAGTGACAGAAGGAGGGAGGGAGTAGTGACAGAGGGAGGTGGTGACTAGTGACATAGTGAGGGAGGTGGTGACTAGTGACAGTCACAACCTCCCTCACTCTGTCACTAGTCACCCCTTCCTTCCCTTACTCTGCCACTAGTCACCCCTTCCCTCACTCTGTCACTAGTCACCCCCTCACTCTAGTGACAGAGTGAGGAAGGGGGTGACTAGTGACAGAGGGAGGGGTGACTAGGGACAGAGTGAGGGAGGTGGTGACTAGTGACAGTCATCACCTCCCTCACTGTCACTAGTCACCCCCTCCCTCACTCTGTCACCAGTCATCCCCTCACTCTGTCACTAGTCACCCCTTCCTTCCCTCATTCTGTCACTAGTCTCCCCTTCCCTCACTGTCACCTGTCACCCCCTCACTCTGTCACTAGTCACCCCCTCACTCTAGTGACAGAGAGAGGGAGGGTGTGACTAGTGACAGAGAGAGGGAGGGGGTGACTAGTGACAGAGTGAGGGAGGAAAGGGGTGAGGGAGGTGGTGATTAGTGACAGAGGGAGGGATGGGGTGACTAGTGACAGTCACCACCTCCTTCACTCTGTCACTGTGTCACCCCCTCCCTCACTCTGTCACTGTGTGACCCCCTTCCTCACTCTGTCACTGTGTGACCCCCTTCCTCACTCTGTCACTAGTCACCCCTTCCTTCTCTCACTCTGCCACTAGTCACCCCTTGCCTCACTCTGCCACTAGTCACCCCTTGCCTCACTCTGTCACCTGTCACCCCCTCACTCTGTCACTAGTCACCCCCTCACTCTAGTGACAGAGTGAGGGAGGGTGTGACTAGTGACACAGAGAGGGAGGGGGTGACTAGTGACAGTGAGGAAGGGGGTGACTAGTGACAGAGGGAGGAGTGACTAGGGACAAAGTGAGGGAGGTGGTGACTAGTGACAGTCACCACCTCCCTCACTCTGTCACCAGTCATCCCCTCACTCTGTCACCAGTCATCCCCTCACTCTGCCACTAGTCACCCCTTCCCTCCCTCTGTCACCTGTCACCCCCTCACTCTAGTGAAAGAGTGAGGGACGGTGTGACTAGTGACAGAGAAAGAGGGGGGGGTGACTAGTGACAGAGGGAGGGATGAGGTGACTAGTGACAGTCACCACCTCCTTCACTCTGTCACTAGTCACCCCCTTCCTCACTCTGTCATTGTGTCACCCCCTTCCTCACTCTGTCACTAGTCACCCACTCCCTCCCTCCCTCTGTCACTAGTCACCCCCTCTCTCACTCTGTCACTAGTCATCCACTTCCTTACTGTCACTAGTCCCACCCTCCCTCACTCTGTCACTAGAGTGAGGGGGTGACTAGTGACAGAGTGAGGGGGTGACTGGTGACCGAGTGAGGGAGGGGGTGACTAGTGACAGAGTAAGGGACGGAGGGGGTGACTAGTGACAGAAGGAGGGGGGAGTAGTGACAGAGTGAGGGAGGTGGTGACTAGTGACAGAGTGAGGGAGGTGGTGACTAGTGACAGTCACCACCTCCCTCACTCTGTCACTAGTCACCCCTTCCTTCCCTCACTCTGCCACTAGTCACCCCCTCACTCTGTCACTGGTCACCCCCTCCCTCTCTCTGTCACTAATCACCACCTCCCCTCCCTCTCTCTGTCACTAGTCACCCCCTCCCTCCCTCTCTCTGTCACTAGTCACACCCTCCCTCACTGTCACTAGTCACACCCTTCCTCACTGTCACTAGTCACACCCTCCCTCACTCTGTCACTAGAGTGAGGGGGTGACTGGTGACAGAGTTAGGGAGGGAAGGGGGTGACTAGTGACAGAGGGAGGGGTGACTAGGGACAGAGTGAGGGAGGTGGTGACTAGTGACAGTCACCCCCTCCCTCACTCTGTCACTAGTCACCCCCTCCCTCACTCTGTCACTAGTCACTCCCTCCCTCTGTCACTGGTCACCCACTCCCTCCCTCACTCTGTCACCAGTCACCCCCTCACTCTAGTGACAGAGTGAGGGAGGGTGTGACTAGTGACAGTGAGGAAGGGTGTGACTAGTGACAGTGAGGGAGGGTGTGACTAGTGACAGAGAGAGGGAGGGAGGGGGTGACTAGTGACAGAGAGAGGGAGGTGGTGATTAGTGACAGAGAGAGTGATGGGGTGACTAGGGACAGAGGGGGTGATTAGTGACAGTGAGTGAGGGGGTGACTAGTGACAGAGTGAGGGAGCGGGTGACACAGTGACAGAGAGAGGGATGGGGTGACTAGTGACAGAGAGAGGGATGGGGTGACTAGGGACAGAGGAGGTGATTAGTGACAGTGAGTGAGGGAGCGGGTGACACAGTGACAGAGTTAGGGAGGGAGTGACTAGTGACAGAGAGAGGGATGGGGTGACTAGTGACAGTCACCCCCTCCCTCTGTCAGTAGTCACTCCCTCCCTCTGTCAATAGTCACTCCCTCCCTCTGTCACCAGTCATCCCCTCCCTCTGTCACTAGTCACCTCTTCCCTCCCTCACTTTGCCACTAGCCATCTCTTCCCTCCCTCCCCCACTCTGCCACTAGTCACCCATTCCCTAACTCTGTCACTAGTCACCCCCTCTCCCTCCCTCTGTCACTAGTCACCCACTCCCTCACTCTGTCATTAGTCACCCCCACTCACTGTGTCTCCCCCTCACTTTGCCACCACTCAACCCCTCCTTCCCTCACTCTGCCACCAGGTACCCCCTCACTCTGCCACCTGTCACAACCTCCCACACACTTCCACCTGTCACCTTCTCCCTCACACACTCGGTCACCTGTCACATATGCATTCACAGATACACTATATACAAAAAAGCACATGTCATCCAGACATGCACAAGTGCATTCACACAGACTCAAATACAAACATGCATTGATACACAGGTCTTGACAATATACACATCCAAAGGAATGCCGTATTATGAGTTATATTTAACATTTATTTAATGCACGTATATTTGGCCTTCAAAGGGCCTGGGATCTAATTTTGCCCGGGGGCCCCAAAGGCTCTCAGTCCGCCCCTGCATGATACCCAAAGTTGAGAGCATATACCATGAGAAGAGACAGCCGAGCTCAGGTATCCAATACTGGGAACAATATAAGCCCTAGACACCCAGTGAACAACTGGCAATAATACAGCAGCTACCAGATGTTGAAAAGGCCCCCTTAGCTCTAGTCCAGTCTCCATCCACCATTCAAGCTACTTACCAATGTACTTGGATGGATTTAAAACAGATTGTCGCCCTAAAAGCTGGCCCCATTTGGGCTAGAATAATTGCTAAATATACTGATGCCCATGAAGATAGCCTCAGAAGAATTAACATGCAAACAGATGAATGGTATAGAACCAAGTCTGCGCCTGGAGCATGTTATGTCACTGCAATGAGAGAATGGGCTAAAGTAAAGACAGAGGAACTAGCCCATAAATTAGGAGATATACTACAAGGGAAAGATGAATCTGTGGAAACATTCACCACCAGACTACAGATGGTTTGGGAGGCATTGGGTTACACAGATATTGTAACCAGGGACGTTTTAGCCACAAGGCAAACAAGGCATTTGCCTTGGGCGGCATTTTCCAGGGGGCGGCAAAAAAAGCCGCCCCCAAATGCCCAGGGCAAATGTCTTGTTAGTCTTCCAGTTAACTGACATGCTGGTCGGGCGGGTGGCACGTGAGGCTGGGAGCCGGAATATGATGCCAGTGAGGGAGCTGAGCAGACAGCTCAGAGGAAGTGCTTCCTCGCCAGCCGCCCGCTAGCGCCACCCATCCAGCAGCCACTGGACCCCCAGGGAGAAAGGAAAGCCTCCCCCCAGCATTCCCAAAGTTAAGGAGGCTGGGGGGGTTAAATAACAAAATGTGTTAATGTGAGTGAGTGAGTGTGTGTGTGTATGTCTGTTAGTGTGTGTGTGTCTGTTAGTGTGTGTGTGTGATAGTGTGTGATAGTGTGTGTCTGTTAGTGTGTGTGAGTGTGTCTGTTAGTGTCTGTTAGTGTTAGTGAGTGTGTCTGTGTGTGTGTCTGTGTGTGTGTGTGTGTGTGTGAGTGTGTGTGTTTGTCTGTTAGTGTGTGTGTGAGTGTGTCTGTTAGTGAGTGAGTGTGTCTGTTAGTGAGTGAGTGTGAGTGTGTCTGTTAGTAAGTGTGTCTGTTAGTGTGAGAGTGTTTGCCTGTGAGTGTGTTTGCCTGTGAGTGTGTTTGCCTGTGAGTGAGTGAGTGAGTGTGTCTGTTAGTGAGTGTGTCTGTGTGTCTGTGTGTGTGTCTGTGTGTCTGTTAGTGAGTGTGTCTGTTAGTGTGTGTGAGTGTGTGTGTGTGAGTGTGTGTGTGTGAGTGTGTGTGTCTGTTAGTGTGTGTCTGTTAGTGTGTGTGTGTCTGTTAGTGTGTGTGTGAGTGTGTGTGTTAGTGAGTGTCTGTTAGTGAGTGTGAGTGTGTCTGTTAGTGTGTGTGTCTGTTAGTGTGAGAGTGTTTGCCTGTGAGTGTGTTTGCCTGTGAGTGAGTGAGTGAGTGTGTCTGTTAGTGAGTGTGTCTGTTAGTGAGTGTGTGTGTGTCTGTTAGTGTGTGTGTGTGTGTGTGTGTGTGTGTATTTCTGTTAGCTAGTGTATGCATATCTGTTAGTGAATGTGTGTGTGTGTGTGTATTTAGAAGGCGGGGCGGGGGGAAGGGTTGGGTGGGAGTGGTGCGAGGGGTGGGGGGAGAGAGGGGCGCCTGAGTTTTATTCTGCCTAGGGCAGCACAAAACCAGGATACACCACTGATTGTAACCACTTCCACCAGACTGCTTACCGTATTAACTGCTTCATGGATGGTTTCCACATACCCATAAGGACTGGTCTCCAAAATGCTAGACCTGAGTGGAGAAGTTTAACCTATGGTGATCTGGTAAAGGTGGCTGTGGTGGAGGAAGCCAATCTAAATACTAGAAAGAGGAGCACACCTCTATCTGTCCCTAGAGCTGGTGGAGACAGAAGGCAGGTATACTGCTGGAATTTTGGCAGGAAAGGACACATTAAACGCAACTGTCTCCTAAAAATCTCCTAAAAATAGAAACCCCCAGAATCAAATGATAACTCCCATGACAACCAACGACCTCCACCACCTCCTGTGTTCCCGTATGAGTGGATGGGATGTGTTCCCGTATGTGTAGGGGTGGATGGGATCCCAAGTGACATTCCCCTTACCCACAAACTGAAATTGAAGCCACACAACTCTACTGCCCTTGTAGCAAGGCTACTTGTCAGCCCTCATGCCACTGCTAATCTACTAGGCAGTGATATACTGCCTGCCCTTAATGCAAATATCCAGTATAGCCCCAGTATGTGCAGGAATTACTGCAGGCAGGGGTAATTGTCCAGACCACCTCCCCTTGTAACACACCATTGTGCCCAATTAAGAAAAAGCAAGAGAAAGGGAAACCTGTGGTCTACCGTATGGTACATGATTTGAGGGCAATTAATGCTGTAACTGAACTCATTGCCCCTAATGTTCCCAACCCACACACCCTGTTGTCACAGATCTCACCTTCCTCTAAGGTATTTACTGTAATTGACTTGGCAAATGCATTTTTCAGTGTCCCCCTGGATCCAGACAGTCAGTATTTATTTGCATTTACACATAAACACAAGCAGTACACTGACAGTATTGCCCCAGGGCGCACAAAACTCACCCACTATGTACAGCATGGCTATGACCCAGATTCTTGAAGAGTGGCCAAAGGCGGATAACATAATCCTTTAGCAGTATATCGATGACTTACTTTTATGTTGCAATGATATGGAAACTTGTAATGTGAACACTCTTTCCTTGCTGAAATTCCTGGCAAAAGCAGGCTGCAAAGCTGCAAAAGCGAAATTGCAATCATGTGTTGAAAAAGTTATTTTCCTAGGGCATTGTATTTCCCATGGCACAAAACATCTCACGGAAAGTAGAAAAACTGCAGTTCAAAATATTACACACACCCCCCCGCCCCCCCCCCTCCCTGCAGCCTAGCCCAGCTGCGTACATCCCTGGGCCTGATTTCTTACTGCCGACCTTGGCTTCGCTCTGCAGCAATCTACATACAGCCCCTGTATGATTGTCTCACCAACAAAAACAAACCATTTAAATTAACCCATGCAGCAGAAAATGCTTTCTACACCCTTAAGTTGCTGGTGACGTCAGCTCCGGCACTGGGTCTTCCAAATTACAACTTTTAACCTGTACTGTGCAAAGCAATCGAGTTATGCTACATCTGTCCTTACACAGGACCATGGTGGTAAACAAAGACCAATAGCATACTACTCCACCAGACTGGACCCTGTTGCCAGGGGTGCCACCCTCTCATGTGTTAAGGCAGTGGCAGCTGTTACTGCCCTCATGGACAAAGCCACTGATATTGTCTTAGATAGCCCAGTGACCATATACAAGTTCAACCAAAACACATACATACTGCAAGGCATCTCAGAATGCAATGTGCCTTGCTTATTTCACCTAATGTTACACTAAAAAGGTGTATGGTGTTAAATCCATCTACATTACTTCCCCTGGATTTAAAAGAGGGGAGTGGAGATAGTGGGAATGGTACTTGTACTTCTGATCTATTTTGTAAATTCACTTTCACCAGATGAGTTAGCTGAAGCCCAGTTTCCCCTATGATTGTGCAGCACTAATGGCACAAGAGACAGCAGGTTTTTGGCATGTAATTGATTCTCCATTATCTAATGCAGATTTTGAGTTTTTTGTAGATGGTTCCAGATATGCTGATGAGAAGGGTAATTTCCACACTGCATATGCTGTAGTCTCTGCACATGAGGTAATAAAAGCTGAATAACTCGCTCATAACTGCTCTGCACAGGAGGCGGAGCTGAATGCACTCAATGATGCAAAATGGCCTCTGTAAAGACAGCTAATATTTATGCAGACACGTGAAGATTACAGATGAAATTACAAGAGGAAACCACAAAGCAGACGAAACTGCCAAGCAAGCAGCAATCCAAGTACATCCTTCTACGGGTTATACTTTCCTGCAAGTTGTTCTTACAGATGACACCGTTGACTACAATATACTGCTGAGCTTAGAAAGACAGGCAAGCAAGGAAGAACATGACCTCTGGAGGAAGCAAGATGCAGAACCTGATGATGACAGAATGTGGAGTAAAGGTAAAAGACTGTGTTTGCCACGAGTGTTGTACCCCATTATGGCGCAGATGGCTTATGGACCTACACATAATATCCAAGATGCACGTGAACTGCATTGTAAACACCCATTGGGTAGCACCCGGATTTACTGTTGTAGCAGCTAAACACACCCCAGCTTGCATGATTTGTGCTAGAAACAATCCAGGACAGGCTGTCAAAACACCAAGTAACCATACACCAAAGTAACTTTACCCGTTTCAAAGACGGCAGATAGACTATATTCAACTGCCTAAGGTAGGAGTGTATGAATATGTGTTGGTGTGCATTGATCTCTTTTCAGGTTGGCCTGAGGCCTACCCAGTGTCAAAAACCACAATGAAGGTCACAGCAAGTAAGCTTCTGAAGGAACTGGTATGTAGATATGGAGTACCTGAAGTGATTGAAAGTGACAGAGGTAGCCCTTTCACTGGGGAAATAATGCAAAAGATTATGAAAGCCTTAGGGATCAGTCAGGCCTTCCACACCCCCTATCACCCCAAGAGTAGTGGGAAAGTAGAAAGGGCAAATGGCACCTTAAAGATTGCAAAAGCCATGCAAGACACAGGGAAGCCCTGGACTGAATGCCTTCCCCTAGCACTCTCTTCTATGAGATTCACCCCCCAATTCCAGACATGACCTATCCCCTTTTGAGATCCTGTTTGGATGTGCCCCAAAGACAGGCCTTTATTTTCCCCAGGCCCCACACCAAAGATTAGGCAGAGTGCATAAACAAGTCTTTGATTCCATTCCAGATCCAGACTCTGATTCTGCAACTCACAAACTGCAGCCTGGGGATTGGGCGCTTTGACGGTCCTTTACAAGTGCTCCTGACTACGGCTACCTCAGTGAAACTAGAAGGAAAAGCCACGTGGATACACGTCAGTCACTGTAAACAAGTCACTCTGACTGATCCACCGACATGAAGCTGTTCTTATCCTTTACCATTGTATGCTCTGTTCAGATATGTTACTCTGACTTGAGACCAGAAGACAATAATGCATGGCAGGGAAATATATGGTTGCAGATAGCAAAGGCATTTCATTTAACCTCCTTTTGCCTCAACCCTCTCCTTAGTACTAAAAACTTTCATCAAAAAGACTGAAATCTCACCTATAACTTAGTCGGATCATGCTCTGATAGCATGTATCTGACAGTGTCAGAGCAGTACTGACAAGTGACCATGGGGAGCTACTTCAATCCAATCCGTTTCTCAGTGGTCTTATGTGTTCCCAACTTGCCCTATTACAGTCTATAATGAATGCAGTGGCGAGGCTCATCTTCCTGTCAGGCTGCACTTCCCACGCCTCACCACTCTGTCAGTCCCTGCATTCATTTTCTGTTAGATATAGGGCTCAATTTAAAATTCTTGTTCTTGCTTTCAAATCTCTACATAATGCTGCTCCCACCTATTTATCCTCCCTAATACACAAGTATGTTCCGTCTAGGCCCTTACGCTCTCCCAAAGACCTACTTTTAACCTCAAAAAATCATTAAAACTCACTTCTTCAGAAAAGTGTATCAATTAAAGGACCACTATAGTGCCAGGAATACACTTGTTTTAGTACTTGTTTTCCTGGCCCTATAGTGCCCTGAAGGTGCCCCCACCCTCAGGGTCCCCCTCCCGCCGGGCTCTGGGGAGAGGAAAGGGGTTAAACTTACCTTTCTCCAGCACCGGGCGGGGAGCTCTCCGCCTCCGATCCTCCTCCTGGGCTGAATGCGCATGCGCAGCAGGAGCTGCGCGCGCATTCAGCCGGTCTCATAGGAAAGCATTTACAATGCTTTCCTATGGACGCTGGTGTCTTCTCACTGTGAGAAGCACGCACGCGCCTCTAGCGGCTGTCAATGAGACAGCCACTAGAGGCTTTGAGGGCTGGATTAACCCAGTTATAAACGGAAACTGCTATGTTTATAAAAAAAATGAGTTAATCCTAGAGGGACCGAAGCTGAAGTGGTCTGGGTGCCTAGAGTGGTCCTCAGCTAGCCGGATCCCATTGAGGCTCAGTGGCCCGACTGAGAAACCCCTAGGAACCTTGGAGTCCAGTATGGAATGGACCTCGTACTCCCCCAGCCTGCAACAACCAGAGGGGGAGGAGGAACCAACCGTGTGGTGTATCGATTGCAAGTAAGCGGTTTCAATAAAGACACATGGAATGTGTTCTACAACAAATGTGCAGGAAGGGCAAGAGAGTACATCACATGATTAATACATCTAAGGACTCAGAAAGGACCTAGAAAGCGAGGAGCTAGTTTCATGGAAGGTACTTTCAATTTGATATGGCACGGGGAAAGCCAGACTCTGTCCCCAACCTGATAAACAAGATTGGCACCACATTGCTTATCTGCCTGGACCTTAGTACGTCTGAAAAATGATTGCAATGCTTCGTGCACCGAAGTCCACGTGTCATGGACAGAAGCCAAACAGACGTCTAAAGCCGGAAATCTGAAGGCAACAGAGTGGGGCGATGATCATTATTAACAAAAAAAGGACTTAACTTGCAGGACTCATGGGTTGCATTGTTTCTGACCAGTTAGTCTGATTGGCATCAATAAAGCAACGTAAATAAGACTCTAAGGCTTGATTGGCTCTTTCAGCCGCCCCATTGGTCTGAGGGTGATACGTAGAGGAAAATGAAAGTTCTATGCCCAACTGTTTGCAGAAAGCACGCCAAAACCTGGATACAAATTGGGTACCTCTGTCAGAGACTATGTTTTTTGGTATTCCATGAAGTCTAAAGATCTCACGTAAGAATACATGGACAAGATCCTGGGACAATGGCAGTTTTTTGAGAGGTATAAAATGTGGCATCTTGGAGAAACAGTTAACCACCATAAGGATAGTGTTATACCCATTAGAATTTGAGAGATCAACAATGAAATCCATGGTTTAGTGGGTCCATGGAGTGTTGGGTATGGGAAGTGGCTGCAATAACCCAGGAGGTAATTTATGGGGAACCTTGGACACAGCACAGATCCTACATACTCCTTGACTTCACCTTTAAGTGCCGGCCACCAAACTGTTCTAGTGATGGCAGAGAGGGTTTTGTGTATACCAGGATGTCCAGCCGTCACATTGTCATGGAATAATCTCAGTATCTCAGTCCTCTCTGGTGATGAAACAAACAGTTTATCAAATGGCATCTCTTCTGGTGCCTGTGCCTGAGATGCTATTATGGCACAAAGGAGCAGAGTAGATAATTCCTATACTGTTGTAGCTATAAGACACTCAGGTAGTATGTCTTTTGGTCTGGTATCTCATCCGTATCATACTGTCTGGACAGAGAATCAGCCTTACTGGTTTTGGTGCCTGGTCTGTAAGTTATAACAAAATTGAAACATGAAAGGAAAAGTGACCGTCTAGCCTGTCTGGAAGACAATCTCTTATTTTCCCAAATATAAGCCAGGTTCTTATGAGCTGTAAAAATCAAAAGTGCCTCTTTGGAACCTTCTAAGAGATGTCTCCATTCTTTAAGAGCCAGAATAATGGCCAATAATTCCCTATTTCCGATGTCGTAGTTTCTTTCAGCAGATGATAATTTTTTGGAGATAAACCCACAAGGATGCAAAGGTTCTTAGTCAATTTAGGGGACATAAACCTCACACCTAAGGTCGGTCCTTGAACGGTCCTTAGGTGCGCATGTATTCCGGGCGTACAGGGCATGAAATTCTAATTTGGCCCTTTTTGCTACAGTATAGACATAAGCCCTTGTTTATCCTATACTGTCTCTCTGCTTCCGTAAGTTTGGTTACCAAAGGTAGAATAGGAACAGATATGACAGGATTAGAAAAATGAGGAGCTAGTGACAAGGTAGTACGTCTAGCTCGTTCTTTATTTCTCTCTTTCTCTCAATCTATTATCTATGACAATCATATAGGTGATAAATTCGTTAAGATTGACAGGAAGGTCTCTGGCTGCGGTCTCATTGAGTACATTCTCAGATAGACCCTCTGAAAAAGCAGTAACCAGCCCGCTGTTGGTCCAGTCTACTTCAGAGGCCAATGTTCTAAATTCAACAGCATAATCAGCCACGGAGTGGCTGTCTTGCTTAATTCTCATCAAGGCCTTGGCTGCATTCTTATCTTTTCTCATAGGTTCAAAGGTCGCTTTGAACTCAGTTAAGAATTCATTGTAATTATGGGCGATTTGCCACTTTCCCATAAAGGGTTGGTCCAAGTTAATGCCTTGCCTAATCTTTGACCTATCTGTCAGGATTACTGTTTGATCCAGCACGTAGAACTGTACAGCACGGATGACAAATAAGTAACGTATTACCGGTCCTTAGAATGGCCGGATTTAACGTACAAAGAATAGTCAAAAATACTAGCCGAGGTCAGGGAACACAGAAAGGGACACAGCGATGAGGAAAGCCAGGAGTCAGGATACCAGAATATAGAGAAGTCAATAAACAAAGCCAAAGTCAAAAACCAGGTAGAAAACTATAAACAGGAACGCGCTCTCGGACAACCACAAGGGAAACCACGACAGGGCACTAAGCAGGCTGAGAACTGGGCCTAAATACCCCTCCTTTCTTTCTGATAGGCTGTAACCGGCCTTTGACCCCAAAGTCAGTTACCAGGTTTCATTTGCATAATTGCTGCTCAGCATTAACCCTTCTGTGGATTAGGTTGCTGCTCGGCACAACTTTTCCTGTGTGGACAGTAAATGTCATTAACCACATTTCTATAAGCGGATGAATACGTGACATTACCCCCCACCTGAAGAACGCCCACCGGGCGGACAGGACCAGGCTTGAGAGGAAATTTAGCGTGAAAAGCGCGGATCTTACGGCCCGCATGCAGGTCAGGAGCCGAAACCCAAGAACGATCAGCAGGACCGTAACCTTTCCAAACAACCAAGTACTGTAAAGTGCCCCGAGAAAACCTAGAATCCACGATAGAAGATACCTCATACTCTTCCTGACCACCCACCACCACCGGAGGGGGAGGAACACAAGGAACAGTATATCTATTGCAGACAAGAGGTTTGAGTAAGGACACATGAAAAGTGTTGGGAATCCCTAAAGATGCAGGAAGAGCCAGAGAGTAAGACACTGGATTGATCCTACGAAGCACTCTATAGGGACCAAGGAATCTGGGGGCAAACTTCATGCTAGGGACCTTAAGCTTGATGTTGCGAGATGACAACCAAACCCGGTCCCCCACTTGGTACACCGGGTTGGCACTCCTACGCTTATCAGCAAAATGTTTGAAGCGTTCAGCAGCAGCCCCTAGAGCAGTTTGAACCTTAACCCAGGTATCCCGAATGGAGGCCAGACGCTCATCCAGAGCAGGAATGGCAGTATCAGAAAATACCGCAGGGAGAACCGTAGGATGCCTACCATTATTGACAAAAAATGGACTGTGCCCAGAGGAGTCATGAACAGCATTGTTTCTAGCGAACTCGGCCCACGGGAGTAGTTCGGACCAATTGTCTTGTGTGCTATTAATAAAACAACGCAAATAAACTTCTAATGACTGGTTAGCCCTCTCAGCTGTACCATTGGTCTGTGGATGGTAGGAGGAGGAGAAGGAGAGATCAATCCCCAATTGTTTACTGAACGCCCTCCAGAACCTGGACACAAACTGAGAGCCCCTATCAGACACAATATTGTGGGGGATGCCATGCAAACGGACAATTTCACGTATGAAAATTAGGACCAAATCTTGCGAAGATGGCAACTTCTTGAGAGGAATGAAGTGAGCCATCTTAGAAAATCGGTCTACAACCATGAGAATAGTAGTGAACCCAGCAGAGCTAGGAAGCTCTACAATAAAGTCCATGGATAAGTGGGACCATGGAATCTCAGGAACAGGAAGAGGCTGCAACAGGCCACAAGGAAGTGCATGAGTCACCTTAGAAACTGCACACACAGAACATGCCTGCACATACTCCTTTACATCTTTCCTGAGTGAATCCCACCAAAATGATCTAGTGATCGCGGCAGTGGACTTATTGATGCCCGGGTGTCCAGCAGTTATATTGTCATGGAACACTTTCATGATATTAACCCTTTCACATAGGGGAACGAACAGTTTATCACACGGTTTACCACTGGGCGCCTGAGGCTGGGCCTCCAGTATGGTGCCAAGCAGTGGAGAAGACAGTGAGAGGACAGTAGTAGCAATAATACACTCTGCTGGAATAATAGGAGATGTCATCTGTTCCGGAGCTGACTCATTATCAAATTGCCTGGACAAGGCATCAGCCTTGGTATTTTTAGATTCAGGTCTATAAGTAATGAGAAAGTTAAAACGTGAAAGGAACAGTGACCATCTAGCCTGTCTGGAAGACAAACGTTTGGCATCCCCTATATATGCCAGATTTTTGTGGTCGGTTATGATCAACAGAGGGTCCTTGGAACCCTCCAAAAGATGTCGCCACTCCTTGAGGGCAAGAATAATGGCCAACAGTTCTCTATTGCCAATATCATAGTTGCGCTCAGCAGGAGACATCTTTCTGGAGAAGTAGCCACAAGGATGCAATGGTGTTCCCTGGCTTTCTCTCTGAGAGAGAACAGCCCCTACCCCTGTCTCGGATGCATCAACCTCCAATATAAAAGGTTTACTAGTGTCGGGATGTTTTAGTATGTCCGCAGAGGCAAATCTTTGTTTAAGAGTCTCAAAAGCATTCACAGCCTCTTTGGACCATACCGTGCTACTAACCCCTTTGTGAGTCATATTTGTGATTGGGGCTATTACAGAAGAAAATCCCTTGATGAATCTTCTGTAATAGTTGGCAAAACCAATAAACCTTTGAATGGCTTTTAAACCAGAGGGTAATGGCCAGTGTAGTACAGCCTCTAGTTTTTTAGGATCCATTTGAAATCCCGATGCAGAGATGTTGTAACCCAAAAAGTGGACTTCAGGCTGGTCAAATATGCACTTTTCTAATTTGCAATAAAGTTTATTTTTCAACAACGTCTGCAGAACCTGTTTCACATGGGAGTGGTGAGTCTGAAGATCAGGGGAATACACCAAAATATCGTCCAAATAAACCAAGACAAATGAGTAAATGAATTCCCTGAGTACATCATTTATAAAGTCTTGGAATACGGCCGGGGCGTTGCATAACCCAAATGGCATTACCAGATATTCATAGTGTCCACTACGGGTATTAAATGCCGTCTTCCACTCATGATTCTCTTTAATTCTAACCAAATTGTAAGCGCTCCTAAGGTCAAGCTTAGTAAATACTTTAGCTCCCTGAAGTCTATCGAACAATTCGGAAATGAGTGGGATAGGGTATGCATTTTTTACAGTGATTTTATTAAGTGCCCTGTAGTCTATGCAAGGGCGTAACTCACCACCCTTTTTCTCAACAAAAAAGAATCCTGCACCAGCTGGTGAAGATGACTTTCTTATGTGCCCTTTGCTCAAGGATTCTTTGATGTATTCCTCCATTATTTTACTCTCCTGGGGAGATAAGGCATAAACTGCCCCCTTAGGTGGCATAGCGCCTGGAAACAGGTTAATGGCACAGTCATATGCTCTGTGGGGAGGCAATACATCAGATTGAGCCTTGTTAAACACCTCCTGAAGTTCTCGGTATTGTATGGGAACTCCAGGAGTTTGGGGAGTGGTAGTGGGAAGGTCAATAGTATCCAATCTCTTTAGTACTGGTTTTATACATCTCCCCATACACTCTTTACCCCATTCTAATATCTCCCCATTAGCCCAGTCAATATAGGGATTGTGCTTACTCAGCCACGGAAACCCTAATATGATAGGACATGATGGAGAAGTAATAACCTGAAACGTCATCTCCTCCCTATGGGAGGCCCCAATGGAGATCGTAATAGGGACAGTTTCGTGGGTTATAAGCGGTTGTGTGAGTGGTCTACCATCAATAGCCTCTACAGCTAGCGGCGTAGGTCTCTCCCTGACCGGTATCTCATTACCCCTAATAAACTGGACATCAATAAAATTATTAGGGCACTGCAAGAAAACTTCTTGTTATCAAGGGAAGTAGATACCTCAAGGAGGAATCTACTTTTGTTTTTGTTAGAGGACAACTCCATCACACCTAAGATCTGTCCCCTTAAGGTTCTTAGGTGCGGAAGTTTTCCAGACGCACTGGACAATTAGTTATCATATGTCCCTTTCTACCGCAATATAGGCATAACCCCTCCCTTCTCCTATACTGTTTTTCGGCCTCTGACAGTCTAGTGACCCCCAACTGCATAGGTTCGGGTTCGGACTGTACAGGGAGGTTAGACAAAACAGGTTTAGAGAATTGAGGTGCTAGGGACATAGCCGTACGTCTGGTCTTGCTTCTGGTGACTTCTCTGAGTCTTAACCTATTATCAATATGCATGACAAACGTAATAAATTCGTTAAGACTCTTAGGTAATTCTTTAGCGGCTATCTCATCTAGTATAGTCTCTGAGAGACCCTTTTTGAATGCTGAGATTAACCCATTGTTAGTCCAGTCTACCTCGGAAGCTAAGGTACGGAATTCAATAGCATAATCCGAGATAGACCGGTTACCTTGTCTGATGTGCATTAGGGCAGTGGAGGCGTCATCCTCTCTACCCAATGGCTCAAACGTGAGCTTGAATTCGGCAAGGAATTCCTGGTAATTATGAGCTATGCTCCGATTACTCTCCCACAACGGATTAGCCCAGGCAAGGGCCTTGCCCTTTAATTGATTCATTAGATAACCAATTCTTGCTCTGTCCTTGGGGAATGACCCTGGTGAGGCCTCAAAATGGTACTCTACCTGATTAAGAAAACCCCTGCATTCCTGGATATTGCCATCAAACTGTAGGGATGGTGATAAGGAGATGCTAGGAGTCATATTAACAGTGGGTGGAGGTACACAGGGTAGAGGTGCTATAGGAGGAGACGCTGCAGGCTGCAGATGCTCCGTTCTAGCGAGAAGCGTACTTAAAGCCTGAGTGAATTGATCCATGCGGTGATCATTCTCCTCTAATTTCCTCTCGCAAGCAGCTATGTGCTGACACAGTTCTACAGGATCTATGGCCATGTCGTAATGTCAGGATTACTGTTTGATCCAGCACGTAGAACTGTACAGCACGGATGACAAATAAGTAACGTATTACCGGTCCTTAGAATGGCCGGATTTAACGTACAAAGAATAGTCAAAAATACTAGCCGAGGTCAGGGAACATAGAAAGGGACACAGCGATGAGGAAAGCCAGGAGTCAGGATACCAGAAATATGGAGAAGTCAATAAACAAAGCCAAAGTCAAAAAACAGGTAGAAAACTATAAACAGGAACTCTCTTGGACAACCACAAGGGAAACCACGACAGGGCACTGAGCAGGCTGAGAACTGGGCCTAAATACCCCTCCTTTCTTTCTGATAGGCTGTAACCGGCCTTTGACCCCAAAGTCAGTTACCAGGTTTCTTTTGCATAATTGCTGCTCATCATTAACCCTTCTGTGGATTAGGTTGCTGCTCGGCACAACTTTTCCTGTGTGGACAGTAAATGTCATTAACCACTTTTCTATAAGCGGATAAATACGTGACACTATCTGATGGAAATGAACCGGGAAAAGCCTCAAAATGATATTCAATTTAATTGAGAAACCCCCCTACATTCTTTAGGATCACCTCCAAAATGAGGAGGAAGTGAAAGGGTTATGGACGGAGCTTTGAACACCATAGCTACCGCCAAAACCAGCGGCGGAGTAAACATTTGTGCCTCTGGTGACTCAAGAGGAGCCGTGCATTGTAGCAATGTCTGGAATGCTTAGGGAAATTGGTCTAGCCTGTGATCCATATCCTCCACCCTACTCTCACAGGCTGTCACGTATTCATCCGCTTATAGAAATGTGGTTAATGACATTTACTGTCCACACAGGAAAAGTTGTGCCGAGCAGCAACCTGTCATGGTTTCCCTTGTGGTTGTCCGAGAGCGCGTACCTGGTTTTTGACTTTGGCTTTGTTTATTGACTTCTCTATATTCTGGTATCCTGACTCCTGGCTTTCCTCATCGCTGTGTCCCTTTCTGTGTTCCCTGACCTCGGCTAGTATTTTTGACTATTCTTTGTACGTTAAATCCAGCCATTCTAAGGACCGGTAATACGTTACTTATTTGTCATCCGTGCTGTACAGTTCTACGTGCTGGATCAAACAGTAATCCTGACACTATCATATGTTTACATAGTTCTGCAGGATCCATGGCCCTGTCGTAATGTCACAACAACTATATGATCCAACACGCAGAACTATGCAACATCTACATAGAATAGAAAAACAGACAGAACGTAAACCGGTCCTTAGAAAGGCCATGTTAATACATTGAAGAATAGAGAATAGTCAAGGGAAAGCCAAGGTCAAAGGAGCCGGAAATACACTAGATCGCTAAGAAAGCCAAATCAGGGAAACCAGATATTAGAATAGTCATGAATAGCTGAAGTCAAAAACCAGGAATATCAATAACAAGATCAGGAAAACGTACTCTGGGATACCAGGAACGGAAACCTCCCAGAATGTGCTTATGCGTTGACGTTGTGACGTTCGTGTAATTTTTGGAGGCGGGGCTACAAATGGATGCCAGCTTGTTTCATTTTGCTGTTTTTATTTGTGAAATCTAAAACTAAAAGTAATTCTATATAATTTTTTCAATTTTATTTTTATCGTAGTATATTAGATTATAAGCCCCCAGACAACTTCAAGAGGTTGGCAGGGCTGGGGATGAACCTAGATTCCTTGGTAAAGCCTTGTCCCACAAATGTATTAATATCTTTATAACCACTGATAAAGACAAGCCCCATTAGAGAGCTTGGCTTCAAAGAAAAACTACCGCTAGTAATAAAATGTCACTTTAATTTGTTAAGCTAAGGTCTCAATTAATAAGACTAGAATTTAAAATGAAAGCAAAGACCAAAGAAATCAAAAACATCCATAAATAGTGTGATGTTGTGATTTGTGCTCAAAGTGAAAAAAGTATTGTAGTGTGGGGAAAATTAAGCGGGTGTTTTGCTTTTTACACTGTGGGTAGTGACAGGGCTTTTCTTTTGTGGTTTAAGAGAAGTATTGATTAGAAGTTGAGAAATTGGCTAGTGGGTCCGTTTTGTTTGTTCTCTTTGTGATATGTTTGATAGTATGTCTCTATATGGGTGGGACAATAGGACACTAGTATATCATAAGTTTTATATTAAAATGTTTTTTTTTTTAAATCATGTGCCTTTAAACAATTGTGATCGAAAGGAAACCCAACCTTAACCCAACCTTAGAGAAAAGGCTGGTTTCGGCCAACAAACTCTGCTTCAATGTGCTTATTCCCTCTGTGGTGACTCCCTTTATACAATCACCTTGTAAAATATAGTACTTTTATGGAGCACAAACAACTCATATACACAGGCATTACTCATTTTCTTATAAAAAAAATAAGAGTGAAATGGCTTTGTTTTTTTAAAGGAACACTTCAAACACCATTACCCCATTACCCCTGCAGTTCTCTGTTGTACTTATGGCGACAGTTCCCTGACACAGCTCCCACCCCCTTTGTAAATGCTCAGACTGTTTTTGAATGACATGACTTTTTTTTTTTCTTATTCTTTTTATTGAAATTTTTTTTCTCATTTTATCGTACATATGACAAAATAGTGAAATTTACATACAAGACAAAAACAAGTGACAATAACAAACATATAATTTACATTGTTACAACTGTTCTAATCTTAAGTATAAGGTAATTCCCGAGATAAACAGCTAAGGATATCTTAATAAAAAGATACATTTTATCTTGTAGAACTGTTGTCAAAAATAAGAATAAATATGGGCTATGGTCAGTCTAAACATCATGGAAAGAGAAATATCACTGTAGTGAGATTATCTATCGAAATCTAAGGAAAGAAAAAATAAAAATAAATAATTCATTTATTTTCCAAAATTCGAATCCAATTAATGTATTGGTCTTGTTTCTTTATAAGAAGTATAGAGGAGACTGGTAAATCTTTTTCCATTTGGAGTTGGAATAAAACTTGATTAACAAGCTGACTCCTCAAGAAAGGAAGATGCGACTTCCATTGTCTTGCTATTATTATCTTTACTGCCAAGAAGCAATGGTTTACGAGGCACTTAGAAGTGGAAGAAAGTTTCCAATTTAAATGTAACAGTGCTGTATCTGGGCCTTTTTTAATTGTAATATTAAATAAACGTTTAAGTATTTCAAAGGACCACTCCCAAAGATTTTTAACTAAACTGCAATGCCACCATATATGAACAAGTGTTCCCTCTGGATAACCACAACGCCAGCAATGAGGAATTTGACCTGGATACATCTTACTTAATTTATATGGTGTCAGATACCATTTATACATAATCTTATATTGACATTCAACTAAATTCTGACAATGAATATATTTACGAGTATCTTTAAGAGACGTACACCATTCCTGCTCAGTTATGTCAATATTTAGGATATTTTTCCATTTATCAAGTATCTTTAAGGATTGTTGATCAAGGGTGGATAGCAAGTTAGTAGCTTTTGAAAGAATGCTATTAACCTTAGTATATCTAAAGATGGTTTGAATAAGAATATCAATTTTTGGTGACATATTTAGTAAGAACTTGTTCAAAAAATGTTTAATTCTTAAATAAGAAAAGAGTTCTTTGTAAGGGAGAAGGAGTTTGGCTTGAATATCAGCAAAAGGTAAAATTTGGTCATCCTGGAAGATATTTCCAATCGTCCGTTGAAATTTGGACCAATTATTTAAAGAAATATCCTCGATATTATCTTCTAAAACAATCAGATGGGATGACTTAATTATTTTGTCTGAGATTTTTTGTTGTTTTTTTATCATCTCCCAAGCACTGATAATTTGTGACAGGATTAATGATTTACTACATAGAAATTCTATCGTTTTTTTGTTGTTTTTAAGCCATAAGTACATTTCTAATCTATCTTTTCCAACTGCCTCGGATTCAATTAGGTACCATATGTCTGTTTTAAACGATTCAACCTGGAGTTTATATATGTGACCAATGA
Source organism: Pelobates cultripes (assembly GCA_933207985.1). Taxonomy (NCBI): domain Eukaryota; kingdom Metazoa; phylum Chordata; class Amphibia; order Anura; family Pelobatidae; genus Pelobates; species Pelobates cultripes. Next base: position 58,579,258 of record OW240919.1, read on the forward strand.
TGTTGGCATAATAACAATTTCTGATATTTGGGTAGTTTACACCTCCATTTTGGGGTTTCCTAGAGAGAACTTTAGAACTTATTCTAGGTCTTGTCGTTTTCCAAATACATTTTTGAAAACTAGATTGTATCATGGTTAGCCAGATATCTGGAATTTGAAGAGGAATCATCCTAAATAGATACAACCATTTGGGCATAATGTAAGCGTTAATTATGTTGATCCTGCCGATCCAAGAGGATTAGGTCAAACGCCATTCTTCTAATTTTATATTTGTATATTTTAGGAGATTCAATACATTTATTTCCATAATATCGTTAACTTGAGATGAAATTATTACGCCCAGATAATTAAAAACATTGTTAGACCATACGAAATCGTAATTATCTTGCAGGTCTTTTAAACTATGAATGTCGACATTAGTGGTTACAGCAATTGTTTTAGATATATTAAGTTTATAGTTAGATACCTTAGAGTAACTTTTTATAGCAGATAAGACTTGGGGGAGAGAGGATTCTGGAGAAGTAAGTGTTAATAATATATAATCGGCATAAAGTGATATTTTTGCTTCTGAATTCTTAGTTATAAAACCTCTGATATTCAAATTACTCCTAATGTTAATTGCTAGGGGTTCTAAAGTTAAGATATAAAGAAGGGGGGATAAGGGACATCCCTGGCGTGTGCCATTATGTAGACTAAACCAGCTTGATTGAATATCTACTCCTACAGTTCTAGCTATCGGTTCGGAGTAAAGTGCCAAAATGGCATCATGAATCCAACTTGTGAATCCAAAGGAAGTCAGCACCCAGTCAAAGAAGCCCCAACTGACCCTGTCAAAGGCCTTTTCAGCATCCAACGACAGGGTCAGCAGTGGAATCCCCCGACGGAGTGCACCATCCAAAATGTTCACTATTCTTCTGGTGCAGGTATCAGAAGATCTACCTGGCAAAAAAACAACCTGATCAGAATGAACGACTCTCTCAACAAATGATTTTAATCTACCTGCTAATATTGCTGCGTATATTTTCATATCTGTATTAATTAGAGAGATTGGTCTATAGTTCTTAACGTCTGTTGGTTCTTTATTTGGTTTTAGTATTGGCAGGATATTGGCTTGAAGCAACTCCTTTGGCGTTTTAGCTTTTTTGACCATTTCATTAAAAAGAGCCGTTAAGGGGGCAGTTATTTCTTTTTTCATTACTTTATAAAAGAGATTGCTAAATCTGTCCGGTCCGGGGGTCTTATTTAATTCAAGTCTATCGATCTCTCTTTCCACCTCATTTATCGTAAACTCATAATTGAGTTGGGCTAACTCTTGATTGTTAATTTTTAGAATATCGGTATTATCCAAATATTTTTTAATATCTTGACTATCTGATGATGTATCTAGATCATATAATTTACTATAAAATTAATTGAATAATTGTCCAATTTTTTCTGGGGTGGAGTATGTAATTTGATCTTCAACCAATTTATTAACCCTATTATTTGAGTTTTGCTTTTTTAATCTTTTAGTTAAATTTTTATTTGCTTTATTACTTTGATGATAAGTATTTAATCTCAATTTGTTAATTGTTCTTCTAATCTTTTCTTCTGTCTTTAAATTAATTTGTTTTTGTAATCCTAAAAGTACTGATCTTAATTGACTGGTTGGGAGCTCTTTATTCATTTTGGACAGATTAAAATATTGAATGTTTAAATCTGTTAGGTCTCTATTTATCATAGTTTTAGTTTGTTTTTCTATTTTAATAAGGTAACCTCTGATAACCACTTTATATGAAGACCATAAAGTGGAATCTGAAATATCAGGAGTGGAATTTTCTAGCCAAAAAAACCTTGAAAGTTTAATTATGGAATCTTGATTTATCTTAGATTTGAAGAGAGAGTCGTCCATTCTCCAGGAGTCCACAGATCTCTGCAAGACCCTACCTATTTCTAATATTACAAAACTGTGGTCAGACCAAGTATTATCTTTAATTTTAATTTTATTAATTTGTTTCAATGTATTGGATTTTACTAAACATAAATCTATTCGTGAGTACGAGTTATGGATTTTAGACAGATGCGTATAGTCCCGTAAATCTGAATGTGTTACCCGCCAAGCATCATACAGACCATGCATGGCACATAAATTAGACAAAATTTTAGATTGTTTATATAGCTGGCTTCCGGACTTTACTTGAATGTGGGTTTTTTTTATCCATTATTGGATCAAAAACACAGTTAAAATCGCCTGCTATCAGCAAAGTGCCTATTGTTTTATTTTCTAATCTATTCATGATTTTTGAAAACAAGGCGGTTGGATTAATATTTGGTAACTATATGTTAACCAATGTGTAAGTTATGGTTTCTATTTTACAAATAATTATAAGAAATCTGCCACAGGGGTCGCTATCTATTAATTTTACCTCAGGTTTTAAGTTAGAATCAAATATAATTGCCACTCCAGATTTTTTTGTTATTTAGGAGAGATGCATGATATATATGGTTATATTTATGCCCCCCCATTTTAGCGACTTAGATCGCAACCAGTGCGTTTCTTGGAGGAAAGCTATTTGTATTTGGTTAGAGACCAAGGAATCGTAAAGCATTTGCTTTTTCCACCGTGTATTTAGACCTTGTACATTTATAGACATAATTTTCAACATTAGCTTTCAGGGATTTGATAAATACTAGCTCGATAGTACCAAATGGTTTGAAACACAAAAATGATATTATTCGGACTGACCATAGCCCAATTAGTGCAACAATACAAATAACAACACAAACCACAACATAAAAACCACTGATGAAACATCAACGTTTCACCAACATTTAACAATTTAAATCCCAAGGCTGATAGCCATGGGTTCACTTGATCTTCCAACTTAGAAGATTAAGAGATATCTGTGAAAACATCACAGAAAGAGGGGATTAAGGTCAAGCATCCAAAGGCTTAGTTGGGAGTATGTATTTGATATGGTAGGTAAGAGGCAGAGGAGGAGAGAAGAAGAAAAACATTTTTTTCCATCTTTCCTCTTTCTTTCTCCTCTCCTTTCCCTTTTTGAACACTTTGTGAATTATAAATAAATTAAATGTGTAGTTATCATCTTTACTTCATGGTAACTTTAGATTAGTGAGCATCCACAACTGGTTACAACATTTTGTTATACCAAAAGCGTGTCTAAATATTCATCTTCTAGAAAAATAAAAATAAAAAAAACCTGTTATATATATATATTTATATATATATATATATATATATATATATATATATATATTTTATCCCCTTTTGTGCCTATTTAGGCTTCTTTTTTTCTTTTTCCCCTTTTTCTCTCTCCCCCCCTTCCCTTTTCATTTCTATCTTACTTTACTAATCCTTACTTTACTTGTGTTTCCTTTAAATATATATATGAGTAAACAAAAATAAGTAAACAAGTATATTGATTAAAAAACTGTGCATGTGAAATTATCGCCTTTTAAATCTTATTAATTTTATGTTAACAATACCTCCAACCATACTTAATTTTCCTGTTTATGCCATAAGGCGTGCCTATTTCATAATAATCATTTTGTGAAAAGTATTCAAAAGAACGTTATTTTAAAATAAGCATCGGTATATACATTTATAAATTTGATTCTCTCCAACCTCTTAGTCTACCTAATTCCTCTTAAAACCTTGAAAGTCCCTATTAGAGATTAATTTAGTGATTTATTTTGTAACCATGTCTTTAGCTTATCTGGTTGATCAAAAGTCTCTATTTTTCCATCCATTTGGATAATCATCTTCGTAGGATAGCTCCATCTGAATCTGATGTTGTGTTGCTTTAAAATATTAATTTCAGGTGAAAACATTCTTCTCTTATTTCTAGTATTATAAGATAGGTCTGGGAGTGCTATAATATTTGCATACAGACCCTCTTTTATAAGTTTCTCTCTGTTAGCTTTTAACCCCTTAAGGACGGAGCCAAATGTACACATTGTGAACAAAACAAAATGTAAACAAAACCTGGCATTTGCGCTACATGTCTGTCCAACCGTAATACACCTCTTTCATAGTAAATGCACCCACCCTTATTATATATCATTTTATTCAGGGGAAACAGGGCTTTCATTTAATATCAAATATTTAGCTATGAAACATAATTTAATATGAAAAAAATGGGAGAAAATACGATTTTTTAGATTTTTTTTAGTTCTAAATTGCATTTTAAAGGTCAGTGTCATAATACTGTTTGATTTTACTGCAATAAAATACACATATTTGTATTTAGTAAAGTCTCACGTGTAAGACAGTACCCCCTATGTACAGGTTTTATGGCGTTTTGGGAAGTTACAGGGTCAAATATAGCACGTTACATTTGAAATTGAAATTCGCCAGATTGGTTACGTTGCCTTTGAGACTGTATAGTAGCCGGGAATGAAATTTACACCCATAATGGCATACCATTTGCAATAGTAGACAACCCAAGGTATTGCAAATGGGGTATGTCCAGTCTTTTTTAGTAACCATTTGGTCACAAACACTGGCCAAAGTTAGCGTTAGTATTTGTTTGTGTGTGAAAAATGCAAAAAACGCCAATTTTGGCCAGTGTTTGTGACTAAGTGGCTACTAAAAAAGACTGGACATACCCTGTTTGCAATACCTTGGGTTGTCTACTATTGCAAATGGTATGCCATCATAGGGGTAATTTTCATTCTTGGGCTACCATAGGGTCTCAAAGGCAACGTAACCAATCTGGCGAATTTTAATGTGAAAAAAATGAAACGCAAGCCTTATATTTGACGCTGTAACTTTTGAAAACACCATAAAACCTGTACATGAGGGGTACTGTTGTACTCGGGAGACTTCGCTGAACACAAATATTTGTGTTTCAAAACAGTAAAAAGTATCACAGCAATAATATTGTCCGTGTAATTCTGTTTGTGCGTGAAAAATGCAAAAAACGTCACTTTTACTGGCGATATCATCGTTGTAATACATTTTACTGTTTTGAAACACTAATATTTGTGTTCAGCGAAGTCTCCCGAGTAGAACAGTACCCCCCATGTACAGGTTTTATGGTGTCTCGGAAAGTTATAGGGTTAAATATAGTGCTAGCAAATTAAATTCCCTTTACTTTCGGCATGGGTTGTCAGGCAGGTCCTGCTAATTGTAATTAATTAAGATACCTAATTATGTAAAAATATTACATAAATATATATGTAGAATTAATATATGTATATATACGTATGTGTATATATATGTATATATCTATATAATTTTTTTAAAATATTTTTATTTATATATAGGTATATATATAGTGATATATACGTATATATTTATGTATATAGATATATTATTTCGTTCTACGTGTATTTTGATATATATATATATATATATATTATCACAAAACAGTTAGAACGAAATAACACACATCTATATATTTTTAATTATTTATTTTTAATTATTTTTTTAATTTTATTTTTTAACGTATTTACATTTTTATTTTTTTTATATTATATATAAATATATATATAACAATAATTATATATATATTTAATCAGTATCAGTCTACGTGTAATTTGATATTAATATATATATATAATTATATATATATTAATAGTAAAATACACCTAGACGGTGTATGTGTGTGTATGTATATGTGTATATATATACTTAGATCATATATATATAATATATACATATGATCTAAGTATATATAATTATTTTTTTTTACACCATTAACTTATTTTTATTTTATTTTCAGCCAGCAGGGGGACCACCTGTAATTACAGGCAGCCCCCCTGCCGGCAATACAGAAGCCAGCTATACCCGGCCATGTGATTGTGGGGTCCTCGCTAGGACCCCACTCTCACATGGCCGGGGGGCTTCAACGAGGACGGATGTGCCGCGGGGGCTCCCTGGGAGTCCCCCCCACCGCGATCGCCGGCGTGGGACCGCCGGCGACCGGGTAAGTTAACAAAAACCGGAGGGCGTACAATTACGCCCGGCGGCGTTTAGAGCCGCCTATTAGAGGGCGTAATTGTACGTCCTGCGGTTTTAAGGGGTTAATACTTGCTCTTTGAATTCAAACAAGTGAAGGCAGGTAATTATATCTCTTGGAATATCAGGTGCTATATTTGATGGTTTGTGCAGTCTGTGACATCTATCGATTTTCTCATTATTTTCTCATTATTGAATAAATTATCTGATTTTTCGATCAATTTATTTAATTACTTAAAGCTAAAGCTCTATATGAAATACCTAGTTACAATCTGTGACTGAGAAGTATTTAAAAAATAAAATGTCAACCAGGAAAACAACAGAAAAGAAGAAAGAAATCAAGTCAGTTCAGCAAACAGAAAAAAGATTGTCAGGTTTTTTTTCTACTCCTAGTAAAGACCTGCAGGAACAGATAATTGATGGTAAGACACACCCAAGCAACATCTCTAATATTAATCAAGAAGTTCCACTTAATCAATTTACATCAGAAATGCAAGCAATCGCTTCAATTAATATACAAGATCAATTTAAGCAAATGTTGGAATTACAATTTCTCTATATGGGTGGGACAATAGGACACTAGTATATCATAAGTTTTATATTAAAATGTTTTTTTTTTAAAATCATGTGCCTTTAAACAATTGTGATCGAAAGGAAACCCAACCTTAACCCAACCTTAGAGAAAAGGCTGGTTTCGGCCAACAAACTCTGCTTCAATGTGCTTATTCCCTCTGTGGTGACTCCCTTTATACAATCACCTTGTAAAATATAGTACTTTTATGGAGCACAAACAACTCATATACACAGGCATTACTCATTTTCTTATAAAAAAAATAAGAGTGAAATGGCTTTGTTTTTTTAAAGGAACACTTCAAACACCATTACCCCATTACCCCTGCAGTTCTCTGTTGTACTTATGGCGACAGTTCCCTGACACAGCTCCCACCCCCTTTGTAAATGCTCAGACTGTTTTTGAATGACATGACTTTTTTTTTTTCTTATTCTTTTTATTGAAATTTTTTTTCTCATTTTATCGTACATATGACAAAATAGTGAAATTTACATACAAGACAAAAACAAGTGACAATAACAAACATATAATTTACATTGTTACAACTGTTCTAATCTTAAGTATAAGGTAATTCCCGAGATAAACAGCTAAGGATATCTTAATAAAAAGATACATTTTATCTTGTAGAACTGTTGTCAAAAATAAGAATAAATATGGGCTATGGTCAGTCTAAACATCATGGAAAGAGAAATATCACTGTAGTGAGATTATCTATCGAAATCTAAGGAAAGAAAAAATAAAAATAAATAATTCATTTATTTTCCAAAATTCGAATCCAATTAATGTATTGGTCTTGTTTCTTTATAAGAAGTATAGAGGAGACTGGTAAATCTTTTTCCATTTGGAGTTGGAATAAAACTTGATTAACAAGCTGACTCCTCAAGAAAGGAAGATGCGACTTCCATTGTCTTGCTATTATTATCTTTACTGCCAAGAAGCAATGGTTTACGAGGCACTTAGAAGTGGAAGAAAGTTTCCAATTTAAATGTAACAGTGCTGTATCTGGGCCTTTTTTAATTGTAATATTAAATAAACGTTTAAGTATTTCAAAGGACCACTCCCAAAGATTTTTAACTAAACTGCAATGCCACCATATATGAACAAGTGTTCCCTCTGGATAACCACAACGCCAGCAGTGAGGAATTTGACCTGGATACATCTTACTTAATTTATATGGAGTCAGATACCATTTATACATAATCTTATATTGACATTCAACTAAATTCTGACAATGAATATATTTACGAGTATCTTTAAGAGACGTACACCATTCCTGCTCAGTTATGTCAATATTTAGGATATTTTTCCATTTATCAAGTATCTTTAAGGGTTGTTGATCAAGGGTGGATAGCAAGTTAGTAGCTTTTGAAAGAATTTTATTAACCTTAGTATATCTAAAGATGGTTTGAATAAGAATATCAATTTTTGGTGACATGTTTAGTAAAAACTTGTTCAAAATTTTTTTAATTCTTAAATAAGAAAAGAGTTCTTTGTTAGGGAGAATGAGTTTGGCTTGAATATCAGCAAAAGGTCAAATTTGGTCATCCTGGAAGATATCCCCAATCGTCCGTTGAAATTTGGACCAATTATTTAAAGAAATATCCTTGATATTATCTTCTAAAACAATCAGATGAGATGACTTAATTATTTTGTCTGAGATTTGTTGTTGTTTTTTTTATCATCTTCCAAGCACTGATAATTTGTGACAGGATTAATGATTTACTACATAGAAATTCTATCATTTTTGTTGTTGTTTTTAAGCCATAAATACATTTCTAATCTATCTTTTCCAACTGCCTCGGATTCAATTAGGTACCATATGTCTGTTTTAAACGATTCAACCTGGAGTTTATATATGTGACCAATGATGTTGGCATAATAACAATTTCTGATATTTGGGTAGTTTACACCTCCATTTTGGGGTTTCCTAGAGAGAACTTTAGAACTTATTCTAGGTCTTCTCGTTTTCCAAATAAATTTTTGAAAACTAGATTGTATCATGGTTAGCCAGATGTCTGGAATTTGAAGAGGAATCATCCTAAATAGATACAACCATTTGGGCATAATGTAAGCGTTAATTATGTTGATCCTGCCGATCCAAGAGGATTCGGTCAAGCGCCATTCTTTTAATTTTATATTTGTATATTTTAGGAGATTCAATACATTTATTTCCATAATATCGTTAACTTGAGATGAAATTATCACGCCTAGATAATTAAAAACATTGTTAGATCATACGAAATCGTAATTATCTCGCAGGTCTTTTAAACAATGAATGTCGACATAAGTGGTTACAGCAATTGATTTAGATATATTAAGTTTATAGTTAGATACCTTAGAGTAACTTTTTATAGCAGATAAGACTTGGGGGAGAGAGGATTCTGGAGAAGTAAGTGTTAATATATCATCGGCATAAAGTGATATTTTTGCTTCTGAATTCTTAGTTAGAAAACCTCTGATATTCAAATTACTCCTAATGTTAATTGCTAGGGGTTCTAAAGTTAAGATATAAAGAAGGGGGGATAGGGGACATCCCTGGCGTGTGCCATTATGTAGACTAAACCAGCTTGATTGAATATTTACTCCTACAGTTCTAGCTATCAGTTCGGAGTAAAGTGCCAAAATGGCATCATGAATCCAACCTGTGAATCCAAAGGAAGTCAGCACCCCGTCAAGGAAGCCCCAACTGACCCTGTCAAAGGCATTTTCAGCATCCAACGACAGAGTCAGCAGTGGAATCCCCTGACGGAGTGCACCATCCAAAATGTTCACTATTCTTCTGGTGCAGGTATCAGAAGATCTACCTGGCAAAAAACCAACCTGATCAGAATGAACGACTCTCTCAACAAATGATTTTAATCTACCTGCTAATATTGCTGCGTATATTTTCATATCTGTATTAATTATAGAGATTGGTCTATAGTTCTTAATGTCTGTTGGTTCTTTATTTGGTTTTAGTATTGGCAGGATATTGGCTTGTAGCAACTCCTTTGGCGTTTTAGCTTTTTTGGCCATTTCATTTAAAAGAGCCGTTAAGGGGGCAGTTATTTCTTTTTTCATTACTTTATAAAAGAGATTGCTAAATCCGTCCAGTCCGGGGGTCTTATTTAATTCAAGTCTATCGATCTCTCTTTCCACCTCATTTATCGTAAACTCATAATTGAGTTGGGCTAACTCTTGATTGTTGATTTTTGGAATATCGGTATCCAAATATTTTTTAATATCTTGACTATCTGATGATGTATCCAGATCATATAATTTACTATAAAATTCATTGAATAATTGTCCAATTTTTTCCGGGGAGGAGTATGTAATTTGATCTTCAACCAATTTATTAACCCGATTATTTGAGTTTTGCTTTTTTAATCTTTTAGTTACATTTTTATTTGCTTTATTACTTTGATGATAAGTATTTAATCTCAATTTGTTAATTGTTCTTCTAATCTTTTCTTCTGTCTTTAAATTAATTTGTTTTTGTAATCCTAAAAGTACTGATCTTAATTGACTGGTTAGGAGCTCTTTATTCATTTTGGACAGATTAAAATATTGAATGTTTAAATCTGTTAGGTCTCTATTTATCATAGTTTTAGCTTGTTTTTCTATTTTAATAAGGTAACCTCTGATAACCACTTTATATGAAGACCATAAAGTGGAATCTGAAATATCAGGAGTGGAATTTTAGAGCCAAAAAAACCTTGAAAGTTTAATTATGGAATCTTGATTTATCTTAGATTTGAAGAAAGAGTCGTCCATTCTCCAGGAGTCCACAGATCTCTGCAAGACCCTACCTATTTCTAATATTACAAAACTGTGGTCAGACCAAGTATTATCTTTAATTTGAATTGTATTAATTTGTTTCAATGTATTGGCTTTTACTAAACATAAATCTATTCGTGAGTACGAGTTATGGACTTTAGACAGATGCGTATAGTCCCGTAAATCTGAATGTGTTACCCGCCAAGCATCATACAGACCATGCATGGCACATAAATTAGACAACATTTTAGACTGTTTATATAGCTGGCTTCCGGACTTTACTTGAATGTGGGTTTTTTTATCCATTATTGGATCAAAAACAGTTAAAATCGCCTGCTATCAGCAAAGTGCCTATTGTTTTATTTTCTAATCTATTCATGATTTTTGAAAACAAGGCGGTTGGATAAATATTTGGTAAATATATGTTAACCAATGTGTAAGTTATGGTTTCTATTTTATAAATAATTATAAGAAATCTGCCACAGGGGTCGCTATCTATTAATTTTACCTCAGGTTTTAAGTTAGAATCAAATATAATTGCCACTCCAGATTTTTTTGTTATTTAGGAGAGATGCATGATATATATGGTTATATTTATGCCCCCCCCCCCCCATTTTAGCGACTCAGATCGCAACCAGTGCGTTTCTTGGAGGAAAGCTATTTGTATTTGGTTAGAGACCAAGGAATCGTAAAGCATTTGCTTTTTCCACCGTGTATTTAGACCTTGTACATTTATAGACATAATTTTCAACATTAGCTTTCAGGGATTTGATAAATACTAGCTCGATAGTACCAAATGGTTTGAAACACAAAAATGATATTATTCGGACTGACCATAGCCCAATTAGTGCAACAATACAAATAACAACACAAACCACAACATAAAAACCTCTGATGAAACATCAACGTTTTATAAACATTTAACAATTTAAATCCCAAGGCTGATAGCCATGGGTTCACTTGATCTTCCAACTTAGAAGATTAAGAGATATCTGTGAAAACATCACAGAAAGAGGGGATTAAGGTCAAGCATCCAAAGGCTTAGTTGGGAGTATGTATTTGATATGGTAGGTAAGAGGCAGAGGAGGAGAGAAGAAGAAAAACATTTTTTTCCATCTTTCCTCTTTCTTTCTCCTCTCCTTTCCCTTTTTGAACACTTTGTGAATTATAAATAAATTAAATGTGTAGTTATCATCTTTACTTCATGGTAACTTTAGATTAGTGAGCATCCACAACCGGTTTCAACATTTTGTTATACCAAAAAGCGTGTCTAAATATTCATCTTATAGAAAAAAAAAACAAAAAAAACCTGTTATATATCTTTTATCCCTTTTGTGCCTATTTAGGCTTCTTTTCTCTTTTTCCCCTTTTTCTCTCTCCCCCCCTTCCCTTTTCATTTCTATCTTACTTTACTAATCCTTACTTTACTTGTGTTTCCTTTAAATATATATATGAGTAAACAAAAATAAGTAAACAAGTATATTGATTAAAAAACTGTGCATGTGAAATTATCGCCTTTTAAATCTTATTAATTTTATGTTAACAATACCTCCAACCATACTTAATTTTCCTGTTTATGCCATAAGGTGTGCCTATTTCATAATAATCATCTTGTGAAAAGTATTCAAAAGAACATTATTTTAAAATAAGCATCGGTATATACATTTATAAATTTGATTCTCTCCAACCTCTTAGTCTACCTAATTCCTCTTAAAACCTTGAAAGTCCCTATTAGAGATTAATTTAGTGATTTATTTTGTAACCATGTCTTTAGCTTATCTGGTTGATCAAAAGTCTCTATTTTTCCATCCATTTGGATAATCATCTTCGTAGGATAGCTCCATCTGAATCTGATGTTGTGTTGCTTTAAAATATTAATTTCAGGTGAAAACATTCTTCTCTTATTTCTAGTATTATAAGATAGGTCTGGGAGTGCTATAATATTTGCATACAGACCCTCTTTTATAAGTTTCTCTCTGTTAGCTTTTAATACTTGCTCTTTGAATTCAAACGAGTGAAAGCAGGTAATTATATCTCTTGGAATATCAGGTGCTATATTTGATGGTTTGTGCAGTCTGTGACATCTATCGATTTTCTCATTATGGCCATCCAGTTTTAAACCTAGGGCTTTAAAGTAGTCGTGTAGCATATGTTGCAAATTTTCTTGCTTATTAGAGTCATTGAAATTACGGAACCTAAGGTTTTTCCTACAAGATCTATCTTCAAGATCTTCTATTTTGTTTTCAAGATTGTAGATTTTTTATGTCAGTGTATTTACTTCTTTGTTCAATAATACTATTTGAAAGTCGGCGTTCCTCAGTCGATCTTCCATAGCTTGAAATTTTTCAGTTAGTTTAGAGATTTCACTTTTTATTTCATATCGCATTTCTGTGGAATTTTTTGAAATTTCTTTCTTTATTTCTTCTAAGATAGATTGTAGACTTTCATTCAAAACTTTAGTGGTAATTTCTTCCTTTTCTTTATTATCTTTATTTATATCCATAGTAGATGGCTTTTGATTTGTTAAAGATAATCTCGGTTTAATCGCTTTTGAATCTTTAGATTAGGGAGAGAAAAATACGTCTAAGTTTTTTTCTTGATATGCTTCTCCTTTATCTCGATTTGATGCAAGTTTAGGTAATTGAACTGTTTTTTTGGGGAGCCATCAGCTTTCTTCTATATTACGCTCCTTCTGCTTTATCTTTACTCGCTTTTTGTTTTTTTAATTATTATTTACAGTGTCTTTTATTTTTTTTTATTTTCCTTCCGTTTATTTCCTCCCTTTTTTTTCCTCTTTTTCTTTCCTTTTAAATTTCCCCCCGTCTTTTCCTCTCTCTTTTTTTTTCCTTCCTCTTTTCTTCTTTCTCCTCCTCTCTCTCCCCTTTTTTTTTTAAAAATTTGGATTTACCTCTTTTTTTTTTTCTTTTTCTTTATATATAATTTGTTTTTCCTTTTTTTTATGCAAATGTGTTATAGTAGATTAATATGTGAGATAACCACAATTCTGTAAATTTTATAAGCTCTATAAATCAAAAATTGGATGAGAAAGGAAAGGAAACAATAAAGAAAAGTTTCTTATCTTTTTAGATGGAGTTTCAGCCTTCAGTGTTGGGAGTTGTAGTTCCAGCATGCGTCTAACCATCAGCTGTTCCAAGCTTATATAAGCGGGTAATCTTATTGCTTTAAAATATTAATACTTTAAAGCCCTAGGTTTAAAACTGGATGGCCATAATGAGAAAATCGATAGATGTCACAGACTGCACAAACCATCAAATATAGCACCTGATATTCCAAGAGATATAATTACCTGCCTTCACTCGTTTGAATTCAAAGAGCAAGTATTAAAAGCTAACAGAGAAAAACTTATAAAAGAGGGTCTGTATGCAAATATTATAGCACTCCCAGACCTATCTTATAATACTAGAAATAAGAGAAGAATGTTTTCACCTGAAATTAATATTTTAATCTTATTGCTGACTTGTAGACTTGTTGGCTGCAAAGGATTTCGGAAAATATCTATGTTGTTTTCAGGGGGGTGCATATAGAGCACCAGAACCTTAGAGTGATATTTTCAAAGGATAGCAATATTACACGCTGTTCCAGCACTCGGACCGGAAAAGCTCCAGTTTTACCCCAGATCTGCAAATTGATTCAATAATTTAGTGATTCAGCTTGGAATATATATCAATTTAGAAGAGGCTTGGTAGGTCAGGGAAGCATCAGACGACTTATCGGTCTATCGGCGTATCAGCATGTCGGCGTCTCACAGCATCTCACAGCTCTCAGACCGCCATCACGATCACCTCCTCTCGACGCACGGCTACGTCCTGCGTACGCTCCACGTCCTCAATGACTTGACTTCTTAAATGGGATCACAGAGTGATCTTTGCACTGCAGGTCTTAATCCAGCTGCTGCTTAGCACTTTATGTCTCTTTGTTAGTGGTGTTAGTTGGGAACCAAACCCAGTGGACCCCAGGTAAGAAAGCAAACCATTAAAAGTGGTTTGATTACATACAGTGGGGGGAAGGAGGATGCCAGGGCGCTTCTAGCACCACAACCCATAGTAATGGCACCTTAAGTGTTAATTTACGCCATCACATCATACTCTAACTACACATTATTGTTAGTAGCAACAATTAAATTAGCTGCTCTCTAACTATACACCATTATTTAATTTTTTTATTATTATTCTTGCCAGACACCTACTAACTGACAATCTCTTGTCTACTGTTTTCCGTGTTAACTTTGAATTTAACTTTGGACCATTCTACCTTTTGTTGATCCTACTAATCAAAATTAGAGATAGTTGGATTAATTTTGTGTTGAGAGGGGATTAAATTTGTTGAGGGTTGACGACGTGCAGGTCTTTGTCCAGATATTACAAAGTCTCTAGGCTGTACCATCTGTGGAGATGGCAGGGCCCAACCACAATAGAAGAGCCTTGGTATAAAATTTAATCCTTTCTGTGTAATTCAAAAGATCTCTCTAATATGTTATGGATTGACGTTGGGGCTAGTGCAAAATTCATCTACAACATAGAAACTCCATACATAAAAGATATCTATGAAATTTGGGTAAAATACAGGAAAAGAAATCACATTTTAAATAAAATTTCTAAGTATAGTCCAATTAAGACAATGGAATATAATATTACCTAAATTTAGGTAATTGGATCAAATTTGGTTCAACTAAAATAGATGATTTATTAGAATTGAATAAAATAAGGTCTTTTTCATATCTTCAGTTAAGTTTTGACCTTAATTCAAGAGAGTTATTCTCATACCTAAGAATCAAAAATTATTTGTATAACCATCTACTTTGTGACACTAGGATAAATAAAAAATTTAATGATTTATTTAAAAATAATACTAATTGTAAATCGATATCTAGTTGGTATGAAATATTGAGAGAGGAAGAAAAAGAGTCTAAATCAAAAGCCTGGAAAAACTGGGAACAAGAAA
Organism: Pelobates cultripes; assembly: GCA_933207985.1. Lineage (NCBI taxonomy): Eukaryota > Metazoa > Chordata > Amphibia > Anura > Pelobatidae > Pelobates > Pelobates cultripes. The sequence continues at coordinate 58,594,509 of OW240919.1, forward strand.
GTGGGTCTCCAATCGAGTTAGAGCAGTGGTATAGATCAATTCAAGAAGTTAAAAAATCGTTGCATTGTTTAAATATCATAGAGCTCCATTATAAAATTCTTCATCAATGGCATAGGGTACCAAAAATTCTAAATAGAATTAACCCTGATAATTCCAAACTTTGTTGGAGGTGTACTAGTGCTGAAGGTAGCTCTAAACATATCTGGTGGGGATGTAAGCTTTTAAGACCTATATGGAATAAAGCATTTAGAGTTATATCAGATTTAGTGGGAGAAGATTTGGAAGATCACCTAATGGTTGCTCTTTTTTATTTTAATTTAAGAAGATTCTCAACTCAAAATAGATATTTAATAATCCAACTTATGATGGCCATAAAAATAGAAATATCAAGATACTGGCTACAGAAAAAGACTCCATCTTGGACCTAAGTGCTATCTCAACTTAAATACCAACACGATATGGAAACGGGAATCTCTTTTCAATATGATAGCCACTTAAAATTTGATGAGAAATGGTTACCTTGGTTAGATAATTTGATATAACTATATACCTTGTTGCGTTCTCTGTTATGAATATCCTTATATATAAAGATCACTCTAGTTCTTCCCTATGGTACTGTATTCAGGAAAGTTATAAAGTAACCTAATTATTATAGTTTAGGCCCGCCTAATCCGCTCAGTCCTTTTAAATTGTGATATTTGTGTTTGTGTGTGAAGTTTACTCAACAGTTCATATATCCTTCTATTGTAAATCAAAGTCTATATGTCTAATTCTGAACTGTTTTTGTCTGTGATGTTATACATGTAAAATTTGCAAAAAGAATAATAAATTTAAAAAAATTAGAGATAACGTATCAGATGTTATCATTACAATAAGTCAATCAGTGTTAGAAATATCATTAGATTATATAATTGCAAGTTGCATGTGTAACCGTAGGACTAGTTTGAAAATGACCACAATCCAGATTTAGCAGAGTATTTTACTATTGGTAATGCTGCCATAGGCAGACAACATATTACTGACTTAAAGGACACTTTTATAGATAAAAAAAAAAACTCCCTTTTTAGAAGATATACAAAAAATGAAAGCATTGTGGGTAGATCTAAAAACAGCTTTTAAAAGCTGCAGTTCTCTTGTCTGCTGTCTTTGCAAGCCCTCCTGTTCTAAACTACCCAGGTCTTTCTGTGGCTGTCCAATCATAAACTTTCCAATGCAGCTCAAAGAGAAGTTTTTTGCAAGGCTGGTGCCTAGCGCAATTACCTGCATCTTGAACTAAAGTGAGCTAAGCAACCAAGATGTAACAAGACCAGTTGTTCTGGTATTTTGTTTATGCAAAAAAGCATCCAAGCCTTTTTTAAATTATATATAGAATCTGACAACACAAGATCTTGGCAGATAATTCCATAATTTTATTGTTCTTACTGTAAATATCCCTTTTCTCTGCTGTAAGCGAAAATGTCTTTCAGTCTCAATTGGGGACCTCTTGTCTGTTGTATATTTCTGCTAATGAACAGGTTAGCACACAGTGGCTTTTACTGGCCCTGTATATATTTGTATAGTGCAAGAATATTCCCTCTGAGGAGCCTTTTTCTAAAGAAAACAAGTCCAGATTTTCTAGCCTTTTCTCATAATGCTTTCCATTCCCCTTACTAGTTTTGTTGCTTGCCTCTGCACTTTTTTTTGTGTTCTGCAATACTTCGTCTAAAATTGGATGCCCAAAATTGCACCACATATTCAAGTGTATTGATTGGGTAACTAAAATAATAGATCAGGGTGGTGCAGTAGACATTGCTTACCTAGATTTCAGTAAGGCTTTTGACACTGTTCCACAAAAAAGGCTCATCAGTGAACTGCAATCTTTAAGTTTGGATTCTAATGTTGTTGAATGGGTAAGGCAGTGGCTGAGTGACAGGCAACAGAGGGTTGTAGTTAATGGAATATATTCGAAGCTTGGACTTGTCACCAGTGGGGTACCTCAGGGATCTGTACTTGGGCCCATTCTCTTTAATATTTTTATTAGTGCTATTGCAGAAGGTCTTGATGGTAAGGTATGTCTTTTTGCTGATGATACTAAGATATGTAACAGGGTTGATGTTCCAGGAGGGATGAGCCAAATGGCAAATGATTTAGGTAAACTAGAAAAATGGTCAGAATTGTGGCAACTGACATTTAATGTGGATAAGTGCAAGATAATGCATCTTGGACGTAAAAACCCAAGGGCAGAGTACAGAATATTTGAGTCCTAACCTCAACAATTGAGGAAAGGGATTTAGGGGTGATTATTTCTGAAGACTTAAAGGTAGGCAGACAATGTAATAGAGCAGCAAGAAATGCTAGCAGAATGCTTGGTTGTATATGGAGAGGTATTAGCAGTAGAAAGAGGGAAGTGCTCATGCCATTGTACAGAACACTGGTGAAACCTCACTTGGAGTATTGTACACAGTACTGGAGACCGTATCTTCAGAAGAATATTGATACCTTAGAGAGAGTTCAGAGAAGGGCTACTAAACTGGATCATGGATTGCGGGTTAAAACTTACCAGGAAAGTTGACCTGCTCCTGTCTTGTGAGTATTCACTTTTATTTTATATTTTATTTTAAGTTTTATGCAGAGAGCACTATCAGTTGTCTATTTTTATTTGAGTATCTCCCACACTATGGAAGTAGGAGGCACGTGAAGGATAAGCATTCCATATCCCATAAGCGGGGATCTAAACCGCTGTACGCCCCTTACACCAGAGCAGGTTCTAGCTCTTGGAAATGTGAGTTTGCATTCAAGTCTTATATTTTAATTTCCTTTTTATTAAGATATACTACACCATTTGGGTTCTGTATTTGTTTTCATCTCTTACATACGAGACGGCCCATAAGGAAGATAGAAAGCAAGATTATTGTTCCGGACTAAACACTACGGACATTGCAAGATAAGATCTTCTTCCTTTTTTATTCATTGATTTTATCTGGACTCTTAATACCTTTTAAAGTATTTTTTTAAGCGCAGCCCTTTCCTTGTATTCTTTGTGTTTTATTCTAAGGGTTTTTGAGGGATTCCCTTATAGGGTTGCTGCTAAGTTGTGTTATTCAGCGCTTACTCATTGTTCTGGTTTTACATATGTCCATATACAAAATTACATAAATAATTATATAAATATACACGTAGACTTAAACTATATAAATATGCATATATATTTAAATTCTACGTGCGTATTTATGTAATATTTTTACATAATTCAGTAATTTTATTGATTGCAATTTGAGGGACCTGCCTGCCAACCCAGGCCAAAATTCCAGAGAATTTAATATGCTAGCACTGTATTTTACCCTGTAACGTTCTACGACACCCTAAAACCTGTACATGGGGGGTACTGTTTTACTCGGGAGACTTCGCTGAACTCAAATATTAGTGATTCAAAACAGTAAAACATATCACAGCGATGATATTGTCAGTGAAAGTGACTTTTTTTGCATTTTTCACACACAAACAGCACTTTTACTGATGATATAATTGTTGTGATACGTTTTCCAGTTTTTAAACACTAATATTTGTGTTCAGCGATGTCTCCCGAGTAAAACAGTACCCCCCATGTACAGGTTTTATAGCATTTTTGAAAGTTACAAGGTCAAATATATGGGTCAAATATTTTTACATTGAAAATGGCCAGGTTGGTTACGTTGCCTTTGAGAGCGTATGGTAGCCCAGGAATGAGAATTACCCCCATGATGGCATACCATTTGCAAAAGAAGACAACCCAAGGTATTGCAAATGGGGTATGTCCAGTCTTTTTTAGTAGCCACTTGGTCACAAACACTGGCCAAAATTAGCTTCAATTTAGTTTTTTACTTTTTCACACACAAACAAATATGAATGCTTACTTTGGCCAGTGTTTTCGACTAAGTGGCTACTAAAAGACTGGACATACCCCATATTGAATACCCTGGGTTGTCTACTTTAAAAAATATGTACATGTGGGGTGTTATTCAGAGATTTATGACAGATAATAGTGTTACAATGTCACTATTGATAAATTTTAAAATGTATGTTTTGAAACCGCAATATCCTACTTGTACCTATAGCCCTATAACATGCAAAAAAGCAAAAAGCACGTAAACACTAGGTATTTTTAAACTCAGGACAAAATTTTTGAATCTATTTAGCAGTTTTTCATTCGCTTTTGTAGATGAGTAAAAGATTTTCATCATATTTTTATTTTTTTTTTAAAATTAAAATACATGAGATTATATAAATAATGGTATGTAAAGAAAGCCCCTTTTGTCCTGAAAAAAACAATATATAATTTGTATGGGAACAGTAAATGAGAACGCGGAAAATTACAGCCAAACACAAACACCACAAAAGTGTAAAAATATGCCTGGTCGCAAATGTACAACATCGCAAAAACAGTCCAGTCCTTAAGGGGTTAAGTAAGATGTAAACTACTGGGTGGTAAATGGATATACAAGTGTAGATCTATAATAAGCATCAAAACCCAAGTTTAAATTTATTTAAAAAAAAAAAAAAAAGAGTACCTTCTTATAAAAAAAATTACACAGTCTTCAGTCCGTGTTACTCCCTACTGCTTCGAACGGTTACATCTTTACTTACCTGAATTGTTACTTTGAAATGCTTTTGCACTTGAGTCTTCTATGCATTGTTGAGGGTTGGGTTTTATCATATACGGTCAATGAAGATGATACTTTTTAGGCAGGTTTTAGGTGTTGCCATAAGAGGGGATTCCGGTTATTAGTTTTGGATTTTGTATATTTGTTTGGAGTTAGGCCCCATTTTCCTGCCCTACTGACCACTCTAAAAGTAGCGTTCTGTACTTTATAGCTTCTCAATAATATGTTACCAATATTATTGACAATTCTAACAATAACGATGACATATTTTTGAGCAGGAATTAACATAAAACATTACACTATAAAAATCCAGCAGAGAACAAATTACAGTGTTTAACGTGGTGTAGCATACAAGATATTTACAAAATAAACACCTAAATTCCGAAATGTAAAAAAAAAAAAAAAAAAAAGGGTTTGGACTCAATTTCATGCTGGGGATTTCTCCCTGTTCAAATCCATTTGTCTATTTTTGGGAAGAAAAAAAAACACCTCATAACTCCACCCTTTAGCCACACTCCCTCTGGTCACAATGCAGCTTCCTTATTAGACATACTTTAAATGCATACACTATTATATGGTTATCTGCCTCATTTTCCATTAGTGTGGTTTTGAAATATTATGCAAATAAAATGTGAATAGTAATAGACTGTTAGGAAGAGTCACATAAGCAACCAAACTCACACTGTTTTCTCATTGGCTGAGTTACACTCTTTACCTTCCACTCAGTTGTTTTGTTAAAAGTAGCAATGTGCATAAGGGAATTAGAGTTTTGCTGTGAAAGGTTGTTTTTTGGTTTGTTTATTTTTTAGAAAAGATTTCAACAAGGAGGAACAAACAGCATAAATGTGAGGCCAAAAGTAATCAAATGGGTGTTTCCCTGGGGCTCCTCCACAAGTGTGATAATCAATACTACATACAGCTCCTTACAGCTCAATCAAAGCAGCAGCCGGAGCATACTTTGACTCCTGACCTAGCTGGGACCTGCTGGCGGGGTCCGTGACCTGTTGGAATCCCAACTGCTGCACTGGTGAAGACATACGGCCTAGTGTGCATCAGGCGGGAGAGGCGGCTGACCTCCTGACCCAGAGCTACTTGGCAATGGCTCATGTGAGGCAAGTGCACCATTACCCCCTCCCACCCCCCCTTGGACAGAGGTGATGGCGGCAGAGCCAGGCGGGGCAGCGGCAAACCCACAGAAGCTCCTGTCATGGCGGACGCCACGTGTCTTCACAGCCCTCAGGATCTCCATTCAGAACTACAGACCAGGTTGGAGGGTGTCCTCAATGCCTTTTGGCACAAGCTGGAAAGCCGGGCACTACAACATGCCATACAGTAGACAAGCAGCCACTTACCTGAGAGGTGCCCATACCTGGCAAAGAAACAGCCTGAAGCTCCCACCCGGAGGGGGTTCCCGCAGGGAAGGCGCAACAGACCTCGCAAACCGCTCCAGCACAAGGATAAATAGAGGAAAGTACTGCTGGGACATAATGCTGGACCTCACCACCGGTCTGCAAGACTCCTGGGAAATCTGAACCGATGGGCTGAACTGCTCCACCTAACAATGCCTGTGCCAGGAGGCCTGAAGTACCGAGCCATGCTGCAGGACTGTGTGGTGCCCACACAAGGCATAGGCTGATGATGGGGTCTAGCACCATAAGCTGTCCGGCTTGACACAGCCTACTTAGGCTACTCTGCTTGCTTTTACACTGCTTGCAATCTACCAGTTTATTATCCCTTTCTGCTCCTTTCTGGGTAGCAACTAGAGGGGACCTTCTGGGGCATTCATTCTGCTTATTACAAGCTACAGCTATATGCTCTAACTTGAATTATATTAGCATGTATTTCCTCATGTGAGGCCAGATAGTTTGTTTAGTCCACACTCTTACCTCCTGCTTCACACAGTTGTTGTTTAACCATGCTTTATGAAAACGCTATATCTTGTACCAAGCTTATACATAACCGCATGCTTGTCTCACTAATCCTGAATAGTAATCTACCCACTACTGAGACATTTCAAATACGTTGAGCCTGTTCATCAAATGTAAAACAAAAACAATTTTGCAATTTCCTATGCCACTGTTCACCTATATATGTCCATGTATGTTGTTGTGGCATTCACTGTTGCTATGTACTCATCTGCACAGCAAACATTTTAAATTTAAAAAAAGAAAAGTGTTATTTATTAAACCATGACTTGTAAATGAGTTTATGTGAGTTTAATTATCTTGTCTCTTTGCCGACACAGGATCAAAGGCAATAAACATGCATTATGCAAAGTTAACTTAAACCTACTAGTAGGGAAACTTGGAAACAATGTCCTTTCATAATGTATAGTTAACCCCTTAAAGCCGTTACGGTGTTCTATGCCGTCCCCATTATAATGGGCTTTAAAGCCGTAACGGCTTTCACCCCCAGGAGCCTGCAACTACTCACCTCCGCCGTGATCCTCTTCTGGAGGGCCGCCTGACAGCCCTTCCACAGCAAATGAGGCCCCCGGGGCCATGTGATCGCTCTCAAAGAGCGATCACATGGCCCCCTATAGTTGGCTGTGGATCTGCCAGCAGGGGAACTGTCTGAAATGTCAGACAGTCCCCCTGCTGATGGGAAGTGTAAAAAAAACTAAAATATTAAACATGTTTTAAAATTAATTAAATGTGTATATATGTATATATTATCTTATATATATGTAACGTCATACATAGTGTATTTTAATGTTAATATAAGTATATATTAGTATTAAAATACACTTAGAATGACGTTACATATATAAGATATATATTATATATATTATATATATATTATATATATATATATATATATAATACATCTATATATATTTTATATTTATATATACACGTATAATTACAATAATAAATAATTAAAATAATAAAATAAATAAACTATTTGTTTTAAATTAAATAAATTATATATACATATGTAATTTCATTCTAACTGTATTTTGTTATTAATAAATATATATATATATATATATATATATATATATACACACACATACACACACACACACAGGTAACAAAATACATTTAGAATGACATTCTATATCTATCTATCTATATATAAAATACAAATAACCGCAAATATAGATAAATATATTTAATTACATAAATAAATACATAAGTGTACACGTAGACTTTAAATACATATATGTATATATATTAAAATTCTACGTGTATATTTAAGTAATATTTTAACATAATTATGTGATTAATTAGTTAAAATTTGATTGACATGCCTGACAACCCAGGCAAAAAGTGCAGAGAATTTGAATTGCAAACACTATATTTAATCCTGTAACTTTCCAAGACACCATAAAACCTGTACATGGGGGGTACTGTTTTACTCGGGAGACTTCGCTGAACACAATTAGTGTTTCAAAATGGTAATTTGTATATACAACAATGATATTTTTAGTAAAAGTGAAGTTTTTTGCATTTTTCACTCATGAACGGCACTTTTACTGACGATATTATTGTTGTAATACAAGTTACCATTTTTAAACACTAATATTTGTGTTCAGCGAAGCCTCCTGAGTAAAACTGTACCCCTCCATGTACAGGTTTTATGGTGTTTTGGAAAGTTAGAGAGTCAAATATGCCCAAGGTATTGCAAACGAGGTATGTCCAGTCATTTTTAGTAGCCACTTAGTTACAAACACTGGCTAAATATTAGTTTTTTGCCTTTTTTCACACAAAAACAAAAATGAACACTAACTTTGGCCAGTGTTTGTGACTAAGTGGCTACTACAAAAGACTGGACATACCCCACTTGCAATACCTTGTGTTGTCTACTTTTGCAAATGGTATGCCATCATGGGGGTAAATCTCATTCCTTGGCTGCCACACGGTCTCAAAGGTAACATTACTAATATGGCAAATTTCAATGTGAAAAAACTGAAAAATGGAATGTGCTCTATTTGACCCTTTAACTTTCCAAAACACCGTAAAAACTGTTAATGGAGGCTACTGTTGTGCTCGTGAGACTTTGCTGAATCCAAATATGTGCTTTTTTGCAGTAAAAGCTAACAGTAATGTGACATTTACAGCTAAAATGTGAGGCAGAACAACAAATTTTTTGAAAAATGTTTTAATTTCTCACAGTTTTTTTATTTTATTCATAATAAACTATGTTTCATATATAAATATTTGATATGAAATAAAAGCCCTGTTTCTCCTGAACAAAATGATATATAATAAGTGTGGGTGCATATAATATGAAAGAGGTTAATTACGGTTGAACAGACATATAGCGCAAATGCCAGTTTTTGTTTACATTTTGTTTTGATCAGAACGTGTACTATTGACTCCGTCCTGAAGGGGTTAAGAAAACAAGATAATTAAATTAATGTGAATTTACCTCCAAGTCACGATAAATCCTAGGATGGTCCACCAACTGTAGAATATGTACGGAGGTGTATTAATGCTGCATTATATAAAGAAAATTAAACCTAAATATGCAGACAAATAATAGAGCAAAAAGGCAACTCAACATCTAACAGACTAAATTGGTTCACAGGTGTTACAGCAGATAACATTGTAGGTTTTACAACTGAAAAAGATGTAAAAACAAAACATGTTTAAAAAGTCTAGTTTTCTTCTTAATGAGGAGGTGCAAGAAAAAAAAAAGAATAAAATAACTGAAATATATAGCATCTGAAGTTGTGGTCAGTGCTATAATGCTATTTTCCTTTAATAAACAGTATTGTGTGGTGCTCTACCTGAAATTTTAAAGGATGCATTATATATCCAAAGTATATCCACTAAATACATGCACTGTTCTGAATGCAAATCCAGTAGGGCTCAGCAAAGACGTCATTCAGGAACTACCTGTGGCTGCCAAACCACAGTAAGACCAGCACTCGGCTATGTAGAAAAAGGGTTACACATATATAGGGCGTAGAGTGACACTTTTATTGAACAAACCCCTCAAATTACAAATGCTCTTGTTGACTGGATCCATTTAATGACACCAGGTGTCCTATTTATTACTGTGCAACATAGTAAACAGACAGAGTGTAAAGATGTTAATGAGCGCAACGTTCCTGAGCAACAACAAAATAAACAAAATAAAGTTAAATTAAGCCACTAGAAAATAAGAAATAACATTTGATACGTGACACGAAGCACATACCATTAGCCCTGAGCTTCTGGGTTAGTAAAAACGAAGATTATTTTTTCACTGATCCAATAAAACGATTGGAAAATGTGTCAATCAACTAAATATGAATGGTATCTGTTTAAAGGAACACTGTAATTTTAAACATAAATATATTATTTTTAAAGATTGTCACGAGCCTATAATATTTTAGAATCAGAGTCACCCCATAAATAGAAATATAAAGTCAGACTTTAAACTTGGCTTTATTCCAGTGTCATGACAGACTTCTTGCAACTGCGCTCCACCTCTTATGAGATCATCAGTAGTGATTATCTTGGTCCAATCCAATGTTTTTTTACAGAAAAGCATAGGGACCTACAGGCACATGCACAGCAACCCCCACAATCAACCAATGTGATGCTTCTCATAGAGGAGCATTGATTCTAAAGCATTGAATTCAAAGATTCTCTATAGAAACATTAGCAGTGTTTTGGCTTTATCATGTTTTAAGTGATAATGGTGAATGTGAAGACCTATGACAGCCACTGGAGGGATATTTTTTTTGACAAATTAAACCATGCTGTTTTTTGGGATATGGCAATGTTTTACAGTGTGAAAAAAAAATGTAAGAGGGTCTGCGCACCAACACCACTTCATTAAATTGAAGAGTCATGGACGGAACGATCATGTGATTGTGCGCTTCACAAGAAAAAGTCACAGTAAGTGGCGCGTCGGCTGTTTCTTTAATAGATTCGTAAGAAGATTACGAAGATTGGCGAACATATTGGGGTTGCAAGAGGACTCTGTCTAGAGCCGGATGCATCGTCATATTGGGGATAGCGGATTGTGCCCGGCTAAGACCCTATTTGGAAGTGGTAGGCTTTTTCAATTTATTATACCCATGTGTGGATGATTTACTTGTGGTTCATATGGTATATAAAGCGATGTATGTTAATTTAAAACCAAACCTGTACCTGAGGAAGACCTATTTTAGGTTGAAACACGTTGTGCTTTTGTTCTATTTATTTTTTAATCACTTGTTAATAAACATCTACCTTGCAACGTTTACCTTGGACTCTGGAGTTCCTGTTTTTGGGGCAGTACCGAGTTCCTGAAAGTGAAACCACTGAAATATCCATCCTATATCTCTTTGAAGAGATGAAATGCAATACATGTTCTGAGCCAACTTCTAATGGGCTCTGAAAATTGTGAGTTTGCTGAATATTAACACATTTAAATACACCTTATATACAGATTACACTATGTGTTTTTCAATATTTATTTAATATAGGAGAGAAAAACTCCACTTTATTGGTTACCAAAGAATTATGGAAGGTAAACCAAAGATCACTGTGTGCGCAAATCATCTTGTTTGTTTTCAAATTGTATTGTTTTAAGTGTAAATAGTGGCATTGCACTTGGGTTATATTTAGCAGCACCAGTTTTATATAGTGTTAACGCCACTTTTTTCTTCAGTCTGTCACTATTCCAATAGCAGATTTAATGGCATTTTTTCCTCATTATTTAGCAAGGGTCCCAAAGTATTGTTTGAATTCAAGAAAAAAAGCCAACACGGTAGGAAAAAGGTTTTCTTCTAATCTATATATTCCCGTTATCCAAAGAGCATCAATAAAGAAAGAAAATCCAACGTGATATTATTCCTGATTACATGATTAACATTCCTGTAACTAATGAGCCCCCCAAGGCTGCCTTTTTGGTGTTCCTTCGTGTTGCAATTTTTTCTTATTTTGCTGACTTGTTTCTCTAACTCTTTGAGTGTCAAAGGAATTTTAAGTTTTATGCATGTTATCATTCATTTTTCCCATATTGTATACACTTTGTATATGTATGTATAACACATAATCTACTAATAATAATAATAATAATGATTATATTATATTATATTTCAAGTAGGCTGCACAGAGAAGTTTTGTTACCATTGCTGGTTCATCAGATGCCTTACACAAAATCTTTCTGAAAGAATTCCCTTTGGTTGATGCTGAGGAGTGCTACCCGGAGGAACTGGAACAAAAAAGCAATATTGCCACTAAGCACCCTTTTAGTTAACCCACAATGACAAAGTGGAAGGAAAGAAAATTCACATATTAGAGAGAGAGATTAGATAGATAGATATAAAGACAGACAGACAGATAGATGTAAAACAATGCCAGTAGCGATAAAGGAAATGATAACATGAGAAATGCTGCAATACTGCAAAGGAACACAGAACACAGAATGAATTCACACAGCTGCAAAACCATTTCTGGACAACATTTTAAAATTCTGATGCTTAAAACAACTGCCACAGCATCAATGAAAATGTTGGCCATATGCCAAGAATATGGAGTCCCTAGACCACCACGGAAGGAATAGGGAATCCTGGAAATTACACAAAAAGCCACCAAAGTGACAGAGGAAACCAATGAAATTCAGGGACCCCAAATGAAATAGCTTTGGCACCCAGACAGGATCAATCAAATAGAAGTAAAATGACAAGATAAAGAGGCAGAATCCACAAAATAAACCAAGGAAATCAAACATATGCCAGTAAGAGAGGTCACTTAAGGGGATTCCTCAGGTCATCACCTTAGCACAATTACTTTTTTCCCCCACCATTACAAACTGTTTGTGATATATATATATATATATATATATATATATATATATATATATATATATATATATATATTACAAACAGTTTATAATGGTGGGGAAAAAAGTGATTGAAAATGCCTTCCACCTGAAGTCAGTGGATAGTCAAGTCATTGTCAAACACAGTGTGTACACTTGATAAAGAACCTTTTGTTTGTCATACATAGAATATATACGGAAATCACATAAAAAGTGTTATACTAAATATTTTGGCAAACAGTTACGATTTGAAAACCGTAGTGCTCCTTGTAATGCTGCTACTACTACTACTACTAATATATATATATATATATATATATATATATATATATATATATATATATATATATATAAAATAATAAATATAATAAGTAACTGTCACTCCACAATAAACTAGAACATAGGTTGATTCAGAAACATGGGTAAAACTGTATATACTACTGTATACAGTATCTCACAAAAGTGAGTACACTCCTCACATTTTTGTAATTATTTTTATTCTATCTTTTCATGTGACGACACTGAAGAATTTATACTCTGCTACAATGTAAAGTAGTAAGTGTACAGCCTGCATATTAGGGAGAGAAAATTGTAATTTTATTAAAGACACGGAGGCTCCTATTATGCTTCTCTTTCTTTAATTCTCCCTCAGCAGCGAAGAGAGATATATGCAAAAGGGAGAAAAAATAACAATAACATTAGCATATGTAACAGTGCTCATAGGTATCCACCCCCTTAGTATATAAGGTGTAGCACTCCATGCTTCTTCCTCTTTCTTCGCTGCTCCCTCAGAAGATAAGTACACTCTCATATTATTATTTCTATGTGTACACTGTGGGATGTTTCAGAAGATTTTTATATAGCTGTTAGATTTATATCTTTTGGTATTACTGTGGCGATACTCCTTATCTAGTTTATCCTTCCTTTTCTCTGTTTTTTCCCACTTCTTCTTACACTGCCTGTGTTTATTCTACTGTGTTTATTCTACTGTGGCCGGTCTGTTCCCTGAGTATTCATACATTTCCCTCTCTCCAGCCCCCTCCCTCCGGTTGGGGCTCCCTCCCCGGTCACAGTCTGCCGTTTTTTTCACCGGGGGGACCCATCGGTCAACCCCGCGGCATTTCCCGGCACTATTTGCAGCTCCGCCGGCCGGACCTACTTTCGTCCGCGCGCCGATTCACTTTACCTTAGTTTCCCGCCGCTCGCATGCACTGCGCATGCACGGTAGCTCGCGGCGGCCATTTTCTTGGTTTCTGGTCGCCGGTTTAGGCGGCGGACATTTTCTCTACTCGGTTTTAGTGCCGTTTGACCCCTCCCTCACCGGATTTCGTTCCGGCAGCCCCCCCCCTACTAGTACAGTTTGATTTCTCTCTGCATATATATTCCTGGAATTAACCTTCCATCTCCCTGTACTTTCCATCCTGTACCTGGGTTAATCAATCCTAGTACTCTGCATTTTCACTTTATTATTTTCTATTTGTTATTTTCTCACTTGCACTCTATTACTTACCATGCAATCTGGTGATAAATACCCTGGCAAACATAGCCCCTCTATGGCCACTACTGATCCTGATCCTCAGGTCGACCCTGGGCTCTTGGGCTCTGAGGAATTCCAATCCCTTCTGGACACCACCATGTCCAAATCTATTTCCAAGGCCATATCTTCAGCCATGGGCGCGATGTCCTCTATCATCTCGGACTCCATTACGCAAGCGCTCAAACAGGTACAACCTCACTCTACCCCTGCCTTGACCCATACCCCTCCTGAAGGGAGGCTACCAGGACACAAAGCGCTAGCCAAACGCAGACATTCACAAGACCCCCCCCCATGCAGGTTGACCCTGCTCTGATTGACATGCCTCAGGCTGTCCATGATGGCGCGCAACAACCGCGCAATAGAGATTCTGGGCGAGCTACGGCTACCAGAGACTGGAAAAGGGCTAGAGCCCATGATATACTGTCTGACTCAGACGAGGAGGGGGATGAGGGGTCTGACGCCCCGTACTCTGACCCGTACGAGGACGAGCTCTCAGAGGGTGAAAGCCTCCAGGGAAAGCAGTTCCCCTTGACACCAACGCGTACCCCTGCTCATTCAGGGGCGCCCAAGGCAGAAGCAGCCCGCGACCCTAAGGAGGTCCCGCTATTCGACCCTGTCAACTTAAGGCACCCGCGCTCTGCCGAGTGGGAACCAGCCGAACACATCGGCCGATACCTAGCCCTCAGGGTACGTAAGTCCCTTTCTCAAGAGAGCCATAATAAATTGAGAGCGGAGTGCCCCCAACCCATAATCCCTGATGCTGTGGCAAAAACCCCAGAAGTGGACCCTCAGATAGCCCAGTTTCTAGCCAAAACCGGCTGGAAGGCCAAGAGGGGACTGGACTACTCCCTCCGTAATTGTCAGGACAAGTTCCTAGACACTCTGGGTCCTGTCAATAAACTGTACGAACTGCTGGAAGCAGCTCAGTCGGGTGAGGCACCAGTAGACTTTGAAGTAGCGTTTGGCTGGCTCCAACGCTTGGTCTGCATGATCGGCAATGCCAATACTGCCATGTCAACAGAACGCAGGAAGGCCATCCTGCTGAAAATCGAACCCAAGCTGGCTAGTATGGCCTCCTCTGAACCAGGGGCCACGGCTAAGGGTCTGTTGTTTGGCGAATCCTTCGTCAAAGACCTGGGCTCCTATGTCAAAACATTCACGGCGCTGGATAAAGCCCAATCATCCATGAAGAGGGTCTTCCACCAAAAGGTTTTCGGTGCGGCCGGTAGAGGTAGGAGCCGTCTATCCGGCCGCAACTCCCGGGGTTTTTCCAGACCGGGCAGAGGCTCCTCCAACACACAGAGACAAAACCATGAACGTTCCTACACTCTGTTCTTCCCTTCTCGAGGAAGATCTTGGAATGCCCGTGGCGGCAGAGGAACAACCCCAGGAAAACGCCCTTATGGTGAGTACGATTTTCCCCCATTTTTCCCATATAAATGTGGGGGGCAGACTGGCTTTGTTTTCTCAGACTTGGGCCACTATCCGACAGTTGGGTACTGCAGACTGTAGAGGGTTACCAACTAGAATTGACGGGTCTTCCCTTTCAGGTTTCCCTCCCGCGTGTGCCACACATGCCACAGTCTCATTACGACCTCATCTCCACGGAGATAGAGACCTTGTACAACAAAAACGCCATAGAAGAAATCCCTCTAGATACCCCAGGTTTTATAAGCAACCTGTTCTTGGTGCCGAAGAAAGGCGGGGGTGTCCGCCCAGTTATCAACCTGAGACCCCTCAATGCCTTCATACAATATCGGCATTTCAAAATGGAGGGCATACACTGCCTCCGAGACCTCCTTCTCCCAGGAGACTGGATGGTGAAACTCGATCTGCAAGATGCATATCTCACGATCCCGATAGCACCAACACACAGGAATCTCCTACAGTTCTGGTGGGGCACGAAGAAATGGCGCTTCTGTTGCCTCCC
The DNA here is from genome assembly GCA_933207985.1 of Pelobates cultripes. Lineage (NCBI taxonomy): Eukaryota > Metazoa > Chordata > Amphibia > Anura > Pelobatidae > Pelobates > Pelobates cultripes. Next base: position 58,610,341 of record OW240919.1, read on the forward strand.
GTTCGGGCTCTCCTCCACTCCCTGGTGCTTTACGAAAGTGCTGAAACCAGTGGTAGCATTTCTCAGGTTACACAGGATTCGCCTCATTATCTATCTGGACGATATCCTCATACTGGCTGGGACACGATCCCTTCTGCTGTCACACCTGTCGTGGACCCTTCACCTCCTGCAGAACCTCGGTTTCCTAGTGAACTGGGAGAAATCGGTACTACAACCTTCTCAACAGATGGAATTCCTAGGATTCCGAGTCGATTCGGTACAACAAATCCTGTGCCTCCCTTCAGACAAGATGTCCAACATCAAGAAGGAGATCAGGAGGATAATGAACCGTTCAGACATTTCTCTAAGACAACTGGCTCGGGTAATCGGCTTACTAGCGGCCTCTATACAGGCGATCTTCCCGGGACCGCTCCACTATCGGGCGCTGCAACGCCTAAAAGCTTCCTGCCTAAGGAAGGGTCAGTCGTACGAATCCAACATCACGCTGGACGAAGAATCCAGGGAGGAACTGGACTGGTGGCTAACCCACATGGAAGCGTGGAATGGACGGGCGATCTTCGGTTCCACTCCAGACATGATAATCGAGTTGGATGCAAGCTTACATGGCTGGGGCGCGCTGCGGCTCCATATCCACAGGAGGCAGATGGTCAGTAAACTAATCATTCCTGCACATAAACTCACTGGAACTACTGGCGGCCTCATTTGCCATTTGCAGCCTCACACCCAGGGGCGTTTCATGCTCGATCCTCCTCAAGTTAGACAACGTCTCGGCAGTCAGGTACATAAACCATCTTGGAGGTACTAAGTCACGCATCCTAGCGGTTTTAGCTCGAGACTTCTGGCATTACTGTTTACAAAACAATGTGTCGGTGACCGCTGAACACATACCAGGCCTGGACAATTACACCGCGGACTGGAACTCCCGATATCTGAGGGATTTAGGAGACTGGAAGCTTCAACCGAAAGTCTTCGCCAGGATAGCTCGACTATGGGGTCCCTTGAGTGTGGACCTCTTTGCGTCCAGACTGAACACTCAACTTCCTCAATTTTTCAGCTGGCGACCGGACCCGGAAGCCTTGGCGACAGACGCTTTCCTTCAGGACTGGACCGGGGGACGAGCATACGCCTTTCCCCCGTTCAACCTGATTGCTCGGACTCTAACATACATTCGACGCTACAGAACCTCGTTGGTCTTGATAACACCGTGCTGGAGATCCCAACCCTGGTTCCCTCACCTTCTGGAAATGGCGATCGACTTCCCACGGTTGCTACCGGATCAAACGTCACTGTTAACCAACCCGGATGGGGAGAATCACGACTTGATAGAACGGGGAATCCTCCGACTCATGGCATGGCTCCTTTCCGGGGACCCTGGGAAATCACGGAAGTTTCGGGAACAACTACCCAACTCTTGGCGAACGCCTGGGCACCGGGAACACGGCGCGCATATGCTACGGCATGGAGAACTTGGTCCGATTGGTGCCTGGAAAGATCAGTGGATCCCACATCAGCTTCTGTAAAGACGGTACTGGACTTCCTCACTCAATTGTTCGAATCGGGCAAGGCATTCCGTACAGTCAACATCTACAGGTCTGCTATCTCAGCAGGTCATGATACGGTGGACGGGACCCCTCTCGGTTTTTCACGACCACCTAAACCCAGGTACGGCTCCTTTTGGGATGTCAACATAGTGTTCAAATTCCTGGAAGACTGGCCCGACAACGCGGCACTGTCAATCAAACAGTTGTCCGCTAAACTACTCATGATCTTATGTTTATTATCCTGTAAACGTGTGTCAGATGTAAGGGCTTTGGACTGGCTAGCCCGCTCATTCACTCCAGAAGGGGTGTCTTTCGATATTTCAAGAAGAACTAAATTGGCGACTAAACAAGTTTTCTATCCACACCTCCCGCACCAGCCGAAGCTGTGCCCAATTCTATGCCTAAAAGAGTACGAAACCCGTACTTCTTCCCTAAGGCCGTCAAACTGCGGCCCTTTGTTCATTTCACTAAAGAAACCGCACCCACCAGTGTCCACACCTACTCTCGCCCGTTGGGTCAAATGGTTATTGGCCTCGGCCGGGATAGACGTTACAATTTTTTCGGCCCATTCGGTCAGAGGCGCTATGGCTTCTAAAGCTTCGACAGTAGGGTGCCGGTTGGAAGACATCCTGAAGGCCGCGGACTGGTCTACGGAATCCACATTCCGGAATTTCTATTTTAAACCAATCCAACATTTCTCGGAAAGAATCATTGCTCAGCTTTGAAAGAGCATAATAGGAGCCTCCGTGTCTTTAATAAAATTCCTAGATTTTACTATTAACATGACGTAAAGTCATGATTTTATTAAAGACACGGAGGCGAGTATTATTCCCTCCCACCCTCCCTGGGTGGAGGGATTGGTTTTTCTCACGGATACCAACCACAGATCAGGTGGACTCCTACAATGTAGATACCTGAAGGTGCGTTCATACGTCTCTCAGGTAGGTGACTTTGTGATCTAGTAGACATAATCTTATGTTACCTTTTGTTATGTCGACATGACTACTACTTTGTACGACTTAGTTTTTTACCTACATGGGGTTACATGATGCAACCAGTTGCCGACCATATATTACCATATTTTTCTCCTCTCTTTTAGCCTGAATCATACTGTCAAGGTGGTGATTTTCGTTACAAAGCGTTACAGTCTAACCTCAAGGATTGGACATTACCTTTCGCCCACTGTTCCTGTTCGGGCCAAGTTACAGTTCGGTTATGGATCTGGTCTTCGGATCACGGAAGAAAGAGGAAGAAGCATGGAGTGCTACACCTTATATACTAAGGGGGTGGATACCTATGAGCACTGTTACATATGCTAATGTTATTGTTATTTTTTCTCTCTTTTGCATATATCTCTCTTCGCTGCTGAGGGAGAATTAAAGAAAGAGAAGCATAATACTCGCCTCCGTGTCTTTAATAAAATCATGACTTTACGTCATGTTAATAGTAAAATCTAGGAATTTACATTTTAAACTGAGCCTAGAGTAAAGCAAACTATTCTCTTCAAAACTAAACAAAAATAAAGAAAGTTGATTTCACTGCAACCCTATTCCCAAAATAAAGACTTTTAGCACATTGTGTAAAGATCAGTAAAATTTTCTTAACTGGATAGAACATACTTCTTAAGCACTTATAGCTTACTTTGTAAACATTGTAAGTGGATTCATCATTATCGTCAACGTACCCTCCTTCCTTGTATAATATATAAAAAGAAACTAAACACTGGGTGTGGATGATTTAAATCTACACTTATAAAAGTGAAAAAGTAAACATTAATCTGTGAAAGAAAGTTAAATGCACTTTATTGTTTACAATGCACATAATTCCCATACATGGAGAGGTTTTCAAAGTAAATCATTACATAGAGTCTGGTTTTGAATATAATCAAGGTTGTTAAAAAGATGGTGTCATAACGTGACAACATCTTTTTAGCATTTTATGTTTTGGAACAAGCTAGGTTCAATTGTGTCTAGCAGCTTTATACAATTTTAGTGTGATTTTTATTTCAGTATTTACTATTTCTTTGCACTCTCTTATCTTAGATTTTTTATCTAATCAAGGTTGTGTTTTATAAGGTTATTTTTTTTATAAAGGGTGTAGCATTTTAAACTCATAAACTTAACTGCGCTGTATAAAGAATTGACCAAAATATCAGAATGGCTAATACGGTGTGATATTTTTATATTTTGCAAAACCATTTCATAGAGTTCCGCATACAAGCTTATTGCAAAAGGCCAATATGATAAGGTTAGAAGAAAAGATTATACATCGAATTAAAATGTTTTAAAGATAGAGTGCTTTTTCTTACTGGGAAACTTTCCAATATGATTAAGGTTACAAGTGGAATTACCCATAGTTTCAATCTTCTTGATATGTGTTTATATTTTAACCTTGCAATAATTAAAGTTGCTTCCCTGGCACAATAACTCCCTATAGTGCTTCCTTCTATCGCCACCCTCACCCCCTCTGTGGTGCAGAAGAGGTTAAAGACCCCTTCTGTCACTTACTTGAGTCCAGCGCTGATGTTCCTCGGAGCAGGTTCATGCTACGCCTTTGCTCCTCCCCCGCCATCAGCCGGTGGGGGAGACCCAATGCGCATGAGCATATCCAGTGTCAGGCTACCAAAAGTAGCCAAACAACCCAGATGTCCCTCTGCTAGACAGCCACTTGAGGTGGAGTTAAAGCTCAAAGGTAATTATTGCAGTTTATTCAAAACTACAATAATACCTTTCCAGGGTCAAGGAACCTAGAACACTGAACCAGACTACTTGAATGAGCTGAAGTGGTGTGGGTGCCTATTGTGTCCCTTTGAGGCAGAACTGTCTGAATTTAATATACAGAAAGAGCTGGGCAAATCAGAGCAATGGGTGGGAATGATGATATGGAAAGCTAAGCAACATAAAGTTATGAATTCACAGTAAATAAAAAATATTTTGTGAATAATTAAAGAGGAACTGTCACTTCACAGTAATTTTGTTATTATGTTTATATCCTAAAAGTAGCAAATATATGTTTGTGAGATTTGAAATGTATTGCTGCATTTATCTCTGACTTGGAACATGAAGCCTCCATCTTGTTTCCTTGTCACCCATCAGTAAAAATCTCACCCTTTGCTGCAATTAAATATTGGCCTCAATTTAATTTGTTTGAACCAGCACCAGAAAGTATTCCAATCTGTTAGAAAAAATATTTTAAATGACTTAGCTACAACATTTCACATAGATTTTAATTGTGAGCTGTTCAGAAATATAATGTGTAAAGTTTTTCTAACAGATTGGAATCCTTGCCGATACTCAAACAAATTAAATTGAGGCCATAGTTATTGGAAGGGAAGGGACGGACAGAAACATTGTTTTTGTTCTCTCTTCCTAATTTGCAAATTGTGCACTTGATGTGCCTGGACTGAACCACATTGTTACATTGCTCGCCCCATTTTTTACTTTGCATGTAAAAGAAAAGCGAGCATCACATGAAAAGAAGTTAGCACAAATTGAAGTTGAGTTTCAATATTTTATTCAGTGGTGTAATTTCTAGAACGGTGACGGTTTCTCTTTAAAAACATTACATTTAAAACCTTGTGTAATCAGTGATTGTAAAGAGCTACAAGGACAAGCAAAGCATTGTCAGGCATAAAGAGGATTGCCTCTTGAGGTTTGACCTCTGTAAATAAATAGTAAGACTCTACCCAATATGTGTATTATAGTTTAGGATTAATAAAATATATATATTATAATTATAAACTAGAGATTTAGGCTACAAAAGGATTTAAGTAGTTTTAGTTATGGAGAAAGGCTAGTCAAATAGTTGTTGTTTAAATAAAAAGTGTGTCATTTTCCTTGTTTTTAATAGTCATTATTTTCATTAAATAGTACACTACAAGTGTCCCTGTTTTTTTCTCTGTTTCTCTCATTTATATGTTCTTTTATTAAAATGGTGAGTGGGCATATGCATTATAATGTAAATATACCCCATTTGGATTGCTCTTGCACTTTTTAGATGCTGATAACAATGCTTATACATTTACACATACAAATACAAATTTGTTTCCAGAGACACTTTTCTTGATACATACTTACACTGGTACTTTGAATTGAAAGATGAAATTCAGTCTACTTGGCAGCACTTTATATTTATTACTATATAAACTGTTGCACTTTTTCAAGCTATATTTATTTTTCATTTTTCTAAACTTATATATTATAATATTATTATATTATAATATTTTAATTTGTTAGCTTTCTTCTATTTTCCTTAATTTTGTAGCCTGCATCTGCACTTTTTATAGTGCCATAATATCCTTCTTTAGAATAGGTGCCCAAAACTGCACAGAAAGGTGGACAACGTTGTCCATCCTGAGCATCACGCAACAATTCGCACGCTCGGGTGTAAGGTTATGAATTGCGAATGCCCCTGCCAAAAGTTCCAGGCAGTTGATATGGAGTGTCTGCTTTTGGTCTGACCACCACCAGACGCGGTGCCACAACGCCAGCTGGCGTCCGATTCTATCACTGCATCTGGGATGGATCCAAATATAGCTCTTCCGTTCCAGGCGTCCATGTGGGCCAGCTGTCACGAACACACCCTACTCCAAGAGTGTGCGTGACGTAGTTGTGGTGGTGAAAGGGTTAAAGTGCACTATTTGTCTGCACTAGACCGGAAAATCCCCCTTTAACACCACCCACACTTAAACATAATAATATAACTATTACTACTTAAACGCTGCCACCACCAAGACAATTTATAAATGGGGTGCCTTGGTCCCCCAGGTAAATCAATAATAAAACCCACCAAATATTACTTAGTACAATATTTAAGGGATTATAAAAATACTAACTAGTCTCTTCAGGTAACGTGATTTTTAACCAGACAAAGGCAAAACTTAATAAATGAATGTTTATTATGAGCAAAAGATAGTCACAGTGCATATAAAAATATATGATAAACAAATTATTTACACCAACAACAGATAAAAACAAAAAGGATAAAATACAGAAGTCCTAATTACTCACTTAGGTTTTCAAAGTACAACTTCTGTCCAGGGGGTCTCTGGCAAGGAAAGATGGTGACTCACCCAAAATTAGATCTTGGCCCCAAGCAAGTACACCAACACCCTTCAGGATCATTAGATATATACCCTGTGGTTTATCAAGTCTTGCCCAGGGGTGGAGTTAAGGCATACCTACAGTAATAATAACTGACCACCTCCTTTGTTCCAGACCACTGTCAGTCCAAATGGAAACATTTGACTCTATCTTCTTTTTTGTACCTGCCACAGAAATAATAATTGCATCTACAAATTTGTTATTATTTTCCCATTTCATAGACATGTTGCACGTCCCACCCACGATCCAATAGGACGGACATCACAATTCCTTTCCCTAGGGTCAAGTTAGGCCACTCATGTTTGGACTTGGTTAGAAGATGGCGCTTGTCACATTCCAAATATAACAAAAATGAGGCTTAATTATTATTCTTTGGGGGTAAATATGAATGTTTTTGTCCTTCCTTTGGATATGATACAAGAACAAAGCTAATGGCATTTACATATCAAAGAGATTTACTCATCACTTACAAGGTACAGGCCAAATGGATGAAGAGACATTCAGACTTTTTCCAAGTGTAGAACCTCACACCTTGCAGACTTCACATCCATACAGTAAAATCCTTTTCACATTCCTATGCCATTCACACTACCCCTTCTGTCATCTGCCCTCTGTGGGGGTCCCAGCTTCAAAAGATGTAACCCCTGTTGACCTCAGCAATAGCATCTCTGTAATTTGTGCCATTTACTACAAGAAATCACATTAAAAGATGATATTCCATAGTGTCATAATAAATTATACACCCTTGCCGTGACACCAGCCACCAGGTTAGTTCGTCTCTGGACTCTTCGTCCAGTCTCACTCTCATTTTGTAAGATTGGCCTGCATGCAGGTGAGAACCCTTCGGTCGCTGGAGGGCCCGATAGTGGAGTGGTCAGGGAAATATTGCCTGGTTCGAGGCGGCCAAAAGGCAGATCACTCTCGCCAAGTGACGGATAGAGAGATCGTCTGCCCGTAACGTTCGCCTGATTTCTTTCTTGATGGCCTTCATTTTGGTCTCCAGAAGAAACAGGAACTGTTTGATGGAATATACTGTAAACCCCAGGAATTCTATCGAATGAGTGGGGTTTAACACAGACTTTTCCCAATTGATTAGAAAAACCAGGTTCTGGAGTAATGATATCGTCCATGTGACATGTAGGCACAATTGATCTCTTGATTGAGTCATCAGTAGGATGTCGTCCAAATAGATAATCAGACATACCCCACGGCTTTGCAGGAAGGACACCACTGGCTTCATGACCTTGGTGAGTATGTAGACCTTGGTGAGTATGTAGACAAATAAGGTCTACATACTCCTCTATGCTAACTCTATGAGTAACGGTGATTTTGAATTAGACTATGTCCTTGTGCATTAGTCCAACAATTTCTGCAGCTTTCCCTTTCATTAGGTAGGATTTTAAGCTATATGCTACTGGGGATCTTAGATTATCTTTGTAGCTGCATGCTTTAGATACAATAGGATCTTTAGCCTATTTCCATGATAATAGTTACTATCTAGACATTATATTTATGGGCTGACTCACTTTCGATTACTTTTCTACTCTGTAGCTACCACTCTAAGCTTCCCGGTTAGCCTATCCCCCTCATGGTTTATCTGTGTATTTATCCATTATATATCCTTACTCTTATTTCCATAGATAGTGCTGTTCTGTATTTGAAGTATAATAAAGTATCGCTATATTCTATTTTCTGTAGCACTCCCTGGTACTAGTACCTTCATGGATATACCTTATTGATTGATACTCAGTGCTAAATTTTGGAACTGGAATTTCTTATCTATGGGTATATCACTGTATAAATAAAGAGAATGAAGAGAAAGTGAATATATCACTCTGAAAAAATACTTATATATAAAAAAGTAATCATATATGTGTAATAAATGAAAATAATCTCCTTCTTAGTCTTTAATGTTTAATACATGTAGAGATAGGATGAGAGAATCAACCCAAACCATAATAAGTATCAAGTGTTAAGAATTTATAATACAAAGATATCATGAACAGTGTACGAATTTCAAATATCAAATGGGGCATACCCCACCAAACATTTTTTATTTTTTACTTGTATTTTATATTATTGTCATTCATTATAATATATTTGGAAATAAATTCTCTACAACCTACCTATTTTCAGCTCCATATTGTATGCAATAAAATAGAGAGTAGTGTCACCCTACAAATTGACACAAAGTCTTAGAGCCAGTTATTAAAAGGCTCTTAAAAAAGGTGGGCACCTATTTTATTTATTTTGGATTGATTAATGCCAAAATTTGAAGTACTACACCAAAATGTTTCCTGTATATTTTTTTCATTTACATGTGCCTCTGTGAGAAATAAAGTACATACTAATACAAGAAGGTTACGGTTGCCTACCTTAAAGGCACGGAAGCTGAAGTGTTTAGAGCCGAGAGCCATATAAAAGGCTCTAAAATATGGGAGTTTATTTTCACCCACTGCACAAGGTTCACTTTACTATTGATATACAATATCATACTATTTTTTTTTTCTTATTTATTTGCATGTATAACCCCAATCACTATTGAGGAATAAGTGTATGTTTTTTGTTTTTGTTATTATTCACTATATGTCTATAGAGTGCTGCACACGAACTATTTGATAAAGAACTTACTGATGCTCAAATAAAAAAAACAAAAACAAAGAAAGGGGTCTTCTTTTGCATCTGCCAAACATTTATGTGGATTTCCTATTGTTGATGTTAATTTTATTTTAAGACAAAAATTGAACTGATTCATTTACTTTAAAATGCATTACCCAACTGGTCCAGTAGAGGTAACTCTTGTGCTCTAGTTTGGGAAGCATGTGGCCATTTTCATAACTTTTTTTTTTAGAATGACCCTTTTTTTTGGTAAAATAGAATCAATATATACTCCACAGGCCGTGCAGGATTGCAATGTTCCTCGTACCTAGTCTTGCATCACATAGTGTAAAACTAACATGGCTTTACATGCAGTTCTGAAAGGCTCTATTTTTTTCATATTTTATATGCATTTGATAATGTAATGAACAGAAGTCATATTATTTTGCAATAGCAAACTTTTATTTCAAATTACCAACAGTTCGTCCTTTTACCTTAATCGTTACCTTTTACTGCCTTCTAGTGGCTCTTTTGGAGTATTACAGGTTTATATGCAATATATAAGTGCTATAACTTGAAACTATGATTGTTATACTTGTTTTTATGGTAATAGGAGCAGCTATCTGTTGAGGGGATGTGGCTTTTTATAATTTTGGCACCAGTTTTCAGGCACTTATACTGTTTGTTTGTTAATGTTCATTAAGCATGACTAAGGCAGGATAGGCAGAAATGTTGCATTTATTTTTGTATGTAATCTCTATGAAAGAATACACTTAACTATATAGGACCTATCCAGCCTGTGGAGGCAGAGGGGCAGAACAGAAACCAGCATGGCGAGGCCTAAAAAGTAAATCAATTTCACAGACGCGAGGGTGGCCTAAATAGGCAGTTTAAAACTTTAGCAGTAGGTATACATGTTAGTGTTCCTTTAAGGTCAAAATGTATCAAGTATCTAAATCAGCTATGCCGACAGGGAGTTTGTTGCTGCTTGCACTTTTCTCCAAACGTAATGCTGTCTGTGAGGCATCTGAAGCTTGGACTTCATTGGAACTCCCAACAAGATAATGATTCCAAGCATACCTCAAATTCCACCAAGGCTTGGTTGCAGTCCTGGAAAATTCTACAGTGGCCATCACAGTCACTTGACTTGAACCCCATAGAAAATCAAGAAGTTGGCTGCAGAATGGAAACCAAAGAATATGACTGAACTGGAGGCCATTGCTGATAAGCATCTGGTGTCTGTCTATGCATCTCATTTGCAGCACGTCATAACAGCAAAAGGGTGCTCTACAAAGTATTAAAGATTCACTCCCGGCATATGTCCTCTCTATATGCAAAGCCCTGGTCCCAAGTCTACCAGACTCAGCATGGGCGTTTGACCGCATGCACAGATTGCCAAGACCAGCATGCCTTACGAATGAGACTCCAATGGACATTATTGTAAAATTCCATTATTATGCTCACAAAGAAGCACTAATGGCGGCAGCAAGAAAAACAGCCACGTTTAAAGATCCACTTCAGCGCGTATCCTTATACGCCGATTTATCTGCGGCCACAATGCTTAGGCGTAAGGAATTTACAATTGTAACTTCTATTCTCCGTGCCACTAACATATCATACAAATGGGGGTATCCAACCAAACTTTTAATTTGGAAACAAGGAAAAACACACATTGCAAATAATCCAGCAGAAGGCGTCCGTTTGCTTACAGAATGGGGTATGTGGAATAATACAACAGTCACTCAACAAGCTTCACTGTCATCTACCTCAAAACGAGTTCAAAAGGAATGGCAGTTGGAGGGATCACCCATGAAAAAGACATGAAATATGATGAGAATTAACCTACCAAACACTTTCGGGTTGGACTCTCTGGAAGGTTCACTTAATGGCTAAGTGATAATATTTTATCTGTCTAACTTGCTAATGCTATGTATTTATGTCAATTCCTATCCAATTGAGTAAATTCAGTTATGGCTTTTTATTTAACCCCTTAAGGACCAAACTTCTGAATAAAAGGGAATCATAACATGTCACACATGTCATGTGTCCTTAAGGGGTTAAAGTGATGGGAGTTCGTAGTTGCAACACTGCACTATAATGTTGCTTATCTATAGAACAGACCCACTCCCTTTCATTTGATCTAACAAATTATACCTAATGTTACTACTTTGCACCATTTTGGGGAACCTAATTTAAATAAGTTTGTCTTTTTTAAAATGGATTGCTATAAATTATACATCGCTATAGATTTAAGTTAAAATGTGGTTTAGTTACTCTATACTTGCTTAGTAATAAGGGCGGGAACTGGAGATCCTATTCCCCCCCAGGGTCATATCTTTGAGATCACACTCTCTAGTGATCTATACGTGACCCATGTTATATCTCCTGGTACAAGGGGATTTATGTATATACCTTGGTTATTGTTATTATGTTTATTTTTTCTGCTATTCTTATCTAACACTGAAAACTGCAGATTGTAGATGTATATAACACTGTACACTAGTGCATAAGGCCAAATTCACACCATACTATATAGCTCGAAACACAAGCCTACCGTTTAAATATACACGTAGGCCCTTAATGAATACTAAATATGGTTGGTGCTTTAAAGATACTCTGATAAATCATGTGATATGGGCCACTATTATATCCATTAAACTGCTAATCACAGATCAGGCATCACAGCTAAACCTCAATTGACTATGACTAATCATATGAAAAATGTTTCCCTTAATGTTAGGGGACTAAACAGCCCACATAAAAGACAACTAGCAATGAAAGACATTCATGCATCTAAAGCAGCAATGGTATGCCTACAAGAAACTCACTTTGGAGGAAAAAATCCTCCCGACTTAAAATCGTCCAAATATCCCATGTCATATCACACATATGCACAAAAGAAGTCTAAAGGGGTGTCAATACTTTTTCATGCTGACTGGGCTTTCACCCTACATAAACAATATACAGACCAAGAAGGGAGACTCTTGATCCTGGTAGGCGAATTAAATGGTATACAAATAACGGTAGCATCCCTTTATGCGCGAAATGAGGGCCAGTACTCCTTTATTAATAAGGCGACCAAGAAATTACTGTCGCACACACAGGGTCATGTAATTATATGTGGTGACTATAATTGCACTCTAGACACAACTTTGGATATTCAAAGAGCCCAAGGCAAAACACCAAACAAACATTCTGTATATAATAGCAAGCTCCTCATAAACCTCCTTCACTCTAATGACCTATACGACTCTTGGAGAAACATATACCCAACTGCACGAGAATACACTTACTTCTCACAGGTACACATTACCTCTGTATCGACCTCTGTATCATTGACAAATCCACACTACCACATCTGGTGGATCAGGAAATAGGGCAGAGAGCGTGGTCAGACCATGACCCTATAATTACAACTATCGCAGTTCCGTACCCAAACAAAGGCCATGGAAAATGGAGATTGAATGAAACCATCTTTGATTGTTCTTCTAGCATGCAACACATAGAAACCACTTTACATAACTATTTCTCTGATAGCACAACAAACGATACCACTATGGTTACCCAGTGGCTAGCCCATAAGGCGGTTATCAGAGGGGAATTTATTAAACTAGGATCGGTAAAGAAGAAAAGATACCAAAACGAAAAGTCAAAACTACTTTTAGACCTAACCTCACTAGAACAAAAAATAAATTATCACCCTCAAAATCCACCACCAAGCAAATAACAAATACCCAGGCAAAACTCCAAAACCTCTATGTTCAAGAAAATACTAAAAATCTAACAAAACTCCGACAAAAATATTACGGCTTAAGCAATAAAGCAGGGAAATTATTTGCCAACAAATTAAAAGCAAAATACCTTTAAACCAAAATACCTTATATATTATCTAAGCTGAATGCAAAATTATATAACCCTAACAAAACTGTGGACGAACTCGCTTCATACTATGAGGATTTATATAACCTTAATAGAGATAGCAATACACATACTCCTACAGAAGAAGAAATACTCTCTTACTTAAGAACAGTATCGCTGCCACAATTTCACCCCAACAAAACGAACTTCTAGAGACCCCATTCACGGAACAAGAAATCAGTAAAACCATCAGATCCATACCTAAACACAAATCACCTGGTCCAGATGGTCTATCAAACTATTACTATATTAAACTAGAATCAACTCTAACCCCACACCTTACTAAACTATTCAATAATATAAAAATCTCAGGAAAAATTCCATCTGAAATGTTAGAAGCACACATCATTACGTTACCCAAACCCAATAAACCCCCAACCACCTGCGGCAAGCTTAGACCAATCTCATTACTAAATGCAGATGTTAAATTGTACGCCAAATTACTGGCATCCAGATTAAAACCCTTATTGCCAACATTATTATCAGATGAACTAGCAGGATTTGTACAGGGTAGATAAGTTGATGACAACACCAGATACTGTATGGATATGATAGACTGGGCCAATCATAGCGCACAAAGTGCATACTCATTGCACTTGACGCAGAAAAGGTGTTTGATCGATTAAATTGGCAGCGACACTAAAAACCTTTGGGTTCTCACAAACATTCATATCCAGTGTACTTGCATTATACACCTCCCCAAAGTGTTTAATTCAGGCTTCATGTCTAGAAGCTTCTTCATAACTAATTGGACTCGTCAAGGATGTCCACTTTCCCCTTTAATATTCATCTTATGTCTAGAACCTTTAGTGCAAACTATAATAAACGATCCCCTTCTGCTGGGTCTGAAATCCCCAGCAGGGGAGAAAAAAATAGCCATCTTCGCAAATGGCATAATGCTTTTTCTTTCGCAACCAGAAACATCAATCCCACACCTCCTAAACACATTAACAACTTATGGACACGTATCTTACCATAAAAATAACATCACAAAAACCCAAATTCTACCAATCAGAATCCAGACTGCACTAAAAGATAAACTACATAGTCTATATCCATTTGAGTGGTGTAAAATCTTTATTTCCTACTTAGGGATTAAAATAACGAAATCCAGACAGCACACGGTAAAGGAAAACCACGAGGTAGTTCACAACAACATAACCAAACAATTAGACATTTGGGCAAAATTAGACACCTCTTGGAGGAATTAACTCACTGAAAATGATGATCCTGCCCCTTATCTTATATTTATTTCGAACATTACCTATCACCCTGCCCAATTCACTACTCAAAATATTTCAGTCTACCATCAATGCCCACATCTGGAAGAAAAAAACCTCCACGGGTCTCCTTTCATTCGATCTGGCTACCCTTTCACAAAGGAGGACAAGATGTCCCCAATATTAAAAACTACTATAGAGCAGCAATTTTAGCACAGTGTCTAGATATAATGACAAACAGAACTAAACCAATTTGACTCCAATTTGAATCCACATGCACCGGCCTAACCCAGATCTCTGACTTTCTGTGGACATCATCTAGACCTAAAGGCACCATTGTGCTGCTATGTACAAAATTTCTACTACAGTCTTGGAAAAACTGGAGTTCCCTATTAATATCCCCCAAGGAACTGCAGCTCTCTCAACCATTTTAGCAGATTTTCCCTTGCTTTCATGGTCTATAAAGGCCTCACACATGTACACTCCCTTCTCGATAAAAACGGTATGATCCCATTTCCAGTACTACAATCATTTTACTCACTACCAGCAAGAGACACTTCCTTATATCTAAAAATCAAACACATATTACAATCAAGGGGAATACAGCATATCAACCTTCTATCATTAAGTAAAGTAGGCCTTTTGTACTATCAGATTAACAAAAAACAACCAAATTTCTATCAGTTTGCTTTATGGCACAAAATGTTAAGGAAGAAGGAAGCAAACTTGCTTATATGCTCAAATGGGAAGAAGATCTAAACACAGTCTTTCCCCTGGATGAGTGGGTAGTGGCTATAAATCAAACTAAGCTCTCATCTAAGTGTGTCAGCCACTGGGAAGCGTATTATAAAATACCTAGTGCCTAGCAGTGTGCGATATATCCAACGGCAAACTCCATGTGTTGGAGATGCAATGAAGTAAGGGGGGACATAAAATACATATTCTGGGATTGCACACACTTGGAAAAATGTTGGCTCCAAAATACAAAAGATATTATGCAAGGTCATAGGAAGCGAGCTGATACTCACACCAGAAAATTACTTACTGCATATAATCCCCGGGCTGGGAACGATGCCATCCAAAGCTGCCGCTCTGAATATATTATTAGCAGCAAAGATAAGCATCGCATTTCATTGGAAAAGCACGACTTGTCCCACAATACCAGAAGTACTCAGAAGGGTAGACCTTACATTCCACCACAAAAGGGAATGGGCCAAAAAAGGAAACATGTTAAAATTCCAGGATAACTGGAAAGGTTGGGAACTCTTTAACCAACAATACAATTAACACAACATGTTAATCTTTAAATTAATTGTAATTTATGAATTCATTTACTTCTTTTACTTTATCTACCCTCTCCCTGCTATGTTAATAGCTTGCTAGACCCTGCAAGAGCCTCCTGTATATGATTAAAGTTCAATTTAGAGATTGAGATACAATTATTTAAGGTAAATTACATCTGTTTGAAAGTGAAACCAGTTTTTTTTTCATGCAGGCTCTGTTAATCATAGCAGGGGAGGTGTGGCTAGGGCAGAGGATACACTAAAACTGCTTTATTTAGCTAAAGTAATTTAGGTGACTATAGTGTTCCTTTAAGTCTGCGTTTTGAGATTTGCAGATGTCACGTACGCGCCACCTGAGTTCCGGCAGAGAGGCACTCCGCCGCTTCATGTGTGCGGCTGCACGCGCCGATGTAACTTCCACAGCCACCGGAAGAGAAGGGTGAGGACTGTGGGACTTCACCTCGCCTCCGGCACCATCTTGGGGACCGCCATCTTGCCGCTCTGGCCCAGCCCGGCCACCTGAATTTCGCAGCACCTGCTGCCATTCCTCTGTCTCGTGCTGCACGCATCCTGGTGCCTGGAGCAATGAAATATTGCATGTTCTGCATTATAGAAACTTTTTCAAAAAGTGGTGTTGCCATTGAAATCTTTGTTAAAAATAGAGTTAACTGCATGTGACATTTGAGGATAGGCAGGCCCGCACTGGCCATTGGGCACATCGGGCAAATGCCTGGTGGGCCGCGATGGCCATGGGCCGAGGCCGGCAGGGGAGGTCACAGGATCTCCCGGGGCCGGTCCATGCAGGACCCGTGCTATCCGGCTCACAGGCAGTGTAATGAGGCCACCGGCAGGGGAGGGAGACAGGAGAGGATCCGTAGGAGCTATATCTTGCAGCTCCGCCGGGTTCCTCTCGTGAGATCCAGAGCATTGCCATGGCAACATTCTGGGTCTCGCAAGAGTGAACTCTAGCCTCAGGCTAGAGTTCACTCACCACTAAGACCATCAGGGATGGCAGCACAGTCCCCCTTTCCCAGGCATAAGGTAAGAAGGGGGGGGGATATAATGCTTGATTTTTTAAAATTAACTTTAATCTGGCTCCCCCAACACACAATCCCTCCAAACATTCACACACAGCACTCTCTCACACACAAACAACACTCTTTTACACACAAACACAGCACTCTCTCTCTCACAGACACACAGCATCCTCTCTCTCTCACACACACACACACAGCACTCTCACACACAGCATCCTCTCACACACATACACTCATAGGCGTGCGCACAGGGCGCGGCACACCTATGTATATTGAGACCGGCAGGGGAGATCTCAGGATCTCTCCTGTCGGCTCATGCAGAGCCGGCGCTATCCGAGCGCCGGCTCTGCTCTCAGCCTCCCTCCCCACATGCAGGGAGGGAGGCAGGAGAGGACCGGCGGAGCTCTTGCCGGCAGCTCCGCTGGGTTCCTCTCACGAGATATGAGCGTTGCCGTGGCAACGCTCAAATCTTGCGAGAGTGAACTCTAGCCCCACGGGGGCTGGAGTTCACTTTCCACTGGACCACCAGGGATGGAATCAGCAGCACGATCCCCCCTCCCTACAAAAGGTAAAAAGGGAGGGGGGATATCAAGTAATGTACCCCCACAATCACCCACACACCTACAGCACACACACATACAGCACCCACAGACATACAGCATACACATACAGCACACACATACACAGCACCCACACACATACACAGCACCCACAGACATACACAGCACCCACAAACATACAGCACCTACAGACATACAGCACCCACACACATACACAGCACCCACACACACACACAGCACCCACACATACACACAGCACCCACACACATACAACACCCACACACATACAGCACCCACACACACACAGCACCCACACACATACACACAGCACCCACAGACATACACAGCACCCACACACATACACAGCACCCACAGACATACACAGAAAGTAACCCAATACACACATACACACCCATGACATACAGCACCCACAGACATACACAGTGACCCACACACACACATACAACACCCACACACATACAGCACACCACACATACACACACAGCACCCACAGACATACACAGCACCCACAGACATACACAGCACCCACAGACATACACACAGCACCCACAGACATACACAGCACCCACAGACATACAGCACCCACACACATACACAGCACCCACACACATACACAGCACCCACACACATACACAGCACCCACACACATAGCACCCACAGACATACACAGCACCCACACACATACAGCACCCACAGACATACACAGCACCCACACACATACAGCACCCACACATACAGCACCCACACACATACAGCACCCACACACATACACAGCACCCACACACATACACAGCACCGACACACATACAGCACCGACACACATACAGCACCCACAGACATACACAGCACCGACACACATACAGCACCCACAGACATACACAGCACCGACACACATACAGCACCCACAGACATACACAACACCAACACACATACAGCACCCACAGACATACACAACACCGACACATACAGCACCCACAGACATATAGCACTGACACACATACAGCACCCACAGACATACACAGCACCGACACACATACAGCACCCACAGACATACACAGCACCGACACACATACACAGCACCGACACACATACAGCACCCACAGACATACACAGCACCAACACACATTCAGCACCCACACACACATACTGCACCCCTCACTAACACACTGCACCCCCCACTTACACACACAGCGCCCTCACACACAACACCCTCACACACTGCACCCCTCAAACACACACTGCACCCTCACTCCCACACACACACACTACACCCTTCAC
Organism: Pelobates cultripes; assembly: GCA_933207985.1. NCBI lineage: Eukaryota > Metazoa > Chordata > Amphibia > Anura > Pelobatidae > Pelobates > Pelobates cultripes. Next base: position 58,628,899 of record OW240919.1, read on the forward strand.
ACACACACTGCACACCTCACACAAACATACTGCACCACTCTCACACACACACACAATACTTCCAAACATATATATATATATATATACATATACTACAAAACCCCTCACACACTAACTGCATCCCTAAACACATTACATTCCAGACATACACTAGGTCCCTTATCCAACTCTGTATCATCTACACACATACACACACTAGATCCCTATATACACTCTGAATCCTGTACACACACTGACTAGATCTCCTATACACACTCTGGGTCTTTCAAACACACAATAGATCCCCTACACACACACACACACACACACACACGCAAACACACCGCACCACCTACACACACACACTACATTTCTGACATACACACTCTGGATCCTCTATGTATACATTAGATTCCTTGTAAGCAAAGACATACTACATTCCCTAAAAGCACACTCTCTTCAACCCCTACACACACTACATCACCTATACACACACACACACACACACACTACAGCCCATATGCACAAACTCGCCACATCCCCTATACACATTATGCCTCCTGTACACACACTGTCCACAGCACCTAGACACACATACATTACATTACACCACAAACACAACACAACTAAAACCAACCTTTCAACACAATACCATACCACAATCAGCTCACTCTACACACATGCAATCCCACAAGCAGGGTCAAAACACATGCACAATACTCTTTCCTGGCATTTTTGTCTTGTGGTATGCCATTTATCAAGACACCAGAGACAAATTTCAAGCACAAGCATGTTATTACATTTGCTTGCACTGTGCAGAACATATACAGGTCCTTTTTCTTATGCTAGAGCTCTTCATCAGAGCTCTGCGCATGATCTGCCCTGGAAGAGCATTGAACCAACATGCTCACTTTGAGATGGGGTGTGCTTGTTGTTGGTGATGACAAACACATCCTATATGGCCCCGCCCCCTCTCAGTGGGCCCCTGTGATTAAAAAATGCCCGGGCTGAATTTCTTTCCCAGTCCGGCCCTGAGGATAGGTGACAGACTTGATCAAATATTCATGAAAATGTATTAATGAAAAAACCTGTTAGGGTAAATATCGTAGGTTAGTATTTGTTAGCTCTTATCTGCTCCAGCTGCAGCACTTGTATAGAAAAAAAAAGTGAAGGGAAATTAATGAATTTAAATGTATTGGTTGTGGAAAACATGACTTCATCCATGGAGAAAAAATATGATTCTTCTATCAGTCTCCCATAATTCCTGTTTTAATGTATATATTGGAAGGCTATTTCTCAACATATAATAGAGACAAAGCTGATAATTGTTCATACACAATACATACACAAGATTTTACTTCTCTTTACATAAGATATATACACACAGCAACCATTCTCCATATAAGGCAGTCATTCTGTAAAAACAGTTCATTTAGTTCATACATTAGCTGAGAATTTCCTGCACACACACAATGCACACTATACATACACAAGGTTACACTTTACATAAAATACAGACACAGTATTATTTATTGCTCACATTTATGAACAATCTGTTCTTTATTCAAACTTGCCATTTCGTGATCAAAGAGAAATTGGAAGTACTTTAACAACTAATGCTTTTGTTGCAAGGAGATCCTCTGTTAACAGACCCAATAGTGTAAAAAACACTATCTAGCCCCCCTCTAAATATAGTAAAACATTACCTTTTTTCCAGTCTGCTGATGGTTTTGCCCCTGATATGCCTCCTTTGCTGACATAATCAAAAGTGGTGATCTCAGCCAATCACAATGCTTTCCCATAGATCAGAGGCAGATCCAGCACAACCCAAACACAGCCCTGGCCAATCAGCATCTCCTCATAGAGATGCATTCAATCAATGCATCTACATGAGGAAAGTTCAGTGTCTCCATGCAGTGGGTGGAGACACTGAATGTCAGTGCTGCACAATGAGCAGCACTGCCCCAAGAAGTACTTCTAGCTGCATACCTCAAATTCCACCAAGGCTTGGTTGCAGAAAAAGTCCTGGAAAAATCTACAGTGGCAATAGAAAATCTCTGGTGGGATTTGAAGAAGGCGGTTGCAGCACACAAACCCAAGAATATTACTGAAATGGAGCAATGGGCTAAGATTCCTCAGAAATGCTACCAGAAGCTGGTGTCTGCCTGTACATCTTGTTTGTGGTAGCTCATAACAACAAATGGGTGCTCTACTTAGATGCTCGCCATGAAGGGGTTGAATCATTTTGAGACTGGAGAAGTCATTATAAGTTGCATTTTCAGTTGAATTTTGGAAAACCACTTGAAGCATTCATTGTGTTGAGCTATTTCAATTGCTTTTGTTTAAATTTGTTCATTGCAAGCATTTGAAAGTCTGTAAATTTTGACACTCAATTCTGATCTTCAATGGGGGTTGAATAATTTTGATTACAACTGTACATCTTCCAGCTATGCGATTGACAGCCAGGGAGGTGTAACCGGGGTGGAAAGAAAAAAAACAAACAAACACAATCTTCACAAATAAAGCATTTTAGGAAGCTGTGGTGCAGTATGTATTTTAAATAAAATTCCCTGCTCAAATATGTCACAGAGAAGCTACTCCAACCGTACAAGTACTTGTGATCACAGATTGCTTTATATAGTTTTATGAAAGAGTCAGTGCCGCATCTGTAGCAGTGTTAATTTTAGAGGCAAATTTCAATTTAGTTTTAGTCATAGTCTTTTGACTAATAAACCATTTTAGTTTTAGTCGTATTTTAGTAATCTGAATTGATTTAGTTTTAGTCTAGTTTTACTCGACTAAAATTGGACTAAAATTGTTAGTCGACAAAATTAACACTGATCTGTGACCATTCGTGAACAAAAACAAAAACATGAATAAAGACAGTGGTTTCAATCAGCTTAGACCGCAGTCTCATTCATGAAATCCATATCCCAAGAGTGGCAAATACCGGAGGTTTGCATCAAATGCGTATTTTGTTTGATTGTTGGAGTGTGCCATTAATACTAATAATTTCCAGTATTGTGCATGAAATATACTGCTAAAATATTTTCAGTATCTTTGCTTCCCTCTAGTGTATATACTATGCTTTATGTTTCAAAACGTATTTACAGAAATAACTGTATAGTGAGCATTGCTGCTAATCATGTATTTTACAATCTCTACTAAATCTTTGCCTCGCTTCATGCCTTTTTGTTTGTACGACTCTTTGTACTTTTCAAATAGAAAACTTTATATTTATTTAGTCCATTTCATGAGACATTTATGTGTCCTCAAATTTATTCTAGCGTTCCTATAAAAGAAATCCTTTTTGCTTCATCCCTACAGCGTTCTATAGAATGCAAACCTGTTCAGCGGTGATACAAGTCAGAGTTAACTGGAAATGAGACCTTGCAGAAAGCAAACGAAGTTCAGATAGCAGTGATTGCTATCTTTGATTCTTCAGATGTTCCTGAACTACTTTTCCCATGATGCTCAGTTAGCGTTAAAGGGATACTCTAAGCTTTATAAGCACTGTGGTTCACTGTGGTCTTAGCGTAAGATGTCAGGACGTTTATGGACAGTTTGACCTTATAAGGCTTTGTCAAGTGCCCGGGTCCTTCTGGTCTACAGTGACTTACTACAGTAAAAGAGTATACCTCTGCATTAACATAACAAACCATTATAACCAGCTGCAGGGGTTATGGTGTTTAGAGTATCATTTCAAAGCTACAGTCAGGCATTATGAAGATCTGCTTTAGGTATAATTTTGGCAATGAGCCTAAAAATTGTGTGAAAGGGCTGCCCAGCAGTATAGGGGATTTATGTAAGTTTAATGTTAATTGACAGCAGAGATCTCAAAAGAATCATGACTAAATCGATTTCGGGTTGGGAGAACATCAATTTCATGTACTGGTGGGCTACATTTTCAGGTCCCGCACAACAGAATGCACAATTTATACACTTTGCTGAAAAATAAGGCGATATGGAAAACCTGCATGCATGGTAGTCCAGTATCAAAGATAAAATATGCTAAGCCAATGAAAAACAGGAAAACATAGCGTATAACTGTGTAGATAGTAAACCACAAATGTTGTATTCCCAAATGGCCACTCACATATTCACTGAAGTTTTAAAGCCTTTGATATAAATCCCCTCCAAGGGTTCAGTCTACACGTTGTATTCAGATCACCATGTTTTCCTGTTTTTCATTGGCTTAGCAGATTATCCCCTATTTTTTGTGTACATATTTTGTGGAAGACAGGAGGAAGTCTTCGGGGTACCTTTGGAAGCTTCACCTTGCACAGGGAAGTTTCGGTCTGCTAACATCTTATTTGCACTAATTGCACTTTTAGTTTGTGTACACACGTTTTGTTTTATCTGCACTCAAAAATAAAATATAGCTGCAAGTACCAATCAAGGTGGCCAAGCATCAGTGACTGGATGTAGCACTTAAGCAGATATTGCCGGTAGAGAGGTAAATAGCAAAGATATGGGTTCCTTTTACAAACTTTAAAAAAAAAAAAAAATATCCAATATGTACTCCGGATCACATGATCACACTCAGTAATTTACACAAATTTTAACAAGTCTTCTGACAAAAAGTTTTGATATCTTGGTTATGTAATCAATACATTTAAAAAATGGCTGCCAAACCATGTGACTCTTTGACCAAAAAGAGTGCATACAAGGATGGATAAAGCACTGCTCACACTGTATTGAAACAGTGTTAAGTAACTTTCAATAGCCATACATAACAAAACAGGTTGAAGAGAAATGTACCCAGAACAGACCCCCGATGAACTCCACTTACCACCTATGTCCAACTCGAACATTTTTCATTAAGTTACCCACAGGTGAGGGCTGGCAAAGGGGGATGGGCATTTGCCCACCAAGCCAATAATATAGAAAGGTTTGTGGGCTGCTGCCTCATACATAAGACAATTTTAAATATATTACGTATGTATATCTGGTTTGACCTAAAACTGAGAAATTATTTGTCCTTAAGGACATAGGTAGCCTCTGTAGTCTATCTTTAAAACAATGTGCAATTCAAGGACAAGAATTTTTAATGTAAACCAATAACAGTAATGATAACACATATAAATTATATTGCAGGTCCCCAGAAAACTCATATTAGTGAATAAACCTCTAGAGCTCGCCCATTTACCTCTCCTTTGTCAGTTGTAGTAGAGCGCTGCTTCCATGTTTCATAGGATCTCCGCTAACCTTTTGCTTTAAGCTGCTGCAATGAAATGTAAATATTTGCCAAAGTAATTTTCACTGAAGCACTGTTTTCAAATTCCATTTTAGATTTTAGTCTAATTTTCTTGTTTGCTTGTATTATTCTTGAATAATTTTTGCTCAGCATGGGTCTTGCTTTGTGATGATTTTTTAAAGTTTTTTTTATTTTATTTTATTACTTTCTTATTCATTGCCCTTTACAACTTTTGTTATACTGTTTGTAATTCTGAAATGATGCATCTCTCCCTTATGACTTCAGCAATCTAAACCGCAGCATCTTCATTCCAGTTTTCTCTCCTACCTTTTTATTTAGACACAGTGGTTCGAGTTAGTTCCTTTTGCATTTATTACCCTAGGGCTTATAAGTGTATTCAGATAGAATTGTTTCAGAAACTGCTCATTTATCTTTTGCAGTTTATTTGGCAAAAAATATTTATATAAAAAAATCATTCATTGCATCTATGATAGGAACACCCACAGCTTACTAAATTTTACTGTTAAAACATAAGACTTTTGTATAATAATATTATCAAACTCCAGCCTTTTAAACAGACTGAAATTACTTTTATAAAATTTAGAATGTCTTCTGTTATCTGATTTTTTAAACCTACGGTGCTAGAGGGCTGAGCAGCTTTTGGTAAAATTATTGAAAGAGCTAAAGATAGCAGCATCACTTAAAATCTAATTGCACTCACAGAAAATCAGAAACATGCTTATAGCAAACTTTACTAGTCTGGATACAACTAGAAAATCAAATAAATAATTAAAGCCTTAAAGATGCAATTGTCCAACAAAACAAAACCTCAAATTTGTGCTATGTGTTTGTTCCACTGCGATTTAAGGGTTTCTCTTTAAGAGAGCCCGTACATATTATATATTGTTTTTAAAGGACAGAAAGTATTTCTTTCAATACCCTGTATGTAAGCCTAAAAAAACAACAACAAAAAATTACATTCTTTCACGTTTGCTAATAAGAATATTGACACATAAAGTGCAACTAAAGAAAAATAACTAAGAATAGATTCACATATCAGTTCTGATTTTTATATGCCTCATATGTCTAGCATTTAAATATTTTTTTTTAATAATTAAAGCTAATCATATACCAGCACTACCCCTATGCTTATGTTACCTGTAACTGTATACCTACCCTAAACTTACTCCTAAACTTAACCCTACACTAACCATAAAACAATATTAACTCTAATACAGCATTAACCTTTTCCTTAACACTTAAAGGACCACTATAGTTCCAGGAAAACAAACTCTTTTTCCTGCCACTATAGGGTCTTTAGGTCCCCCCACCCTCAGGGTCCTACTCACACTGGGTTCAAGGGGGCTGAAGGGGTTAAACTCTTACCTTTCTCCAGCGCTGGGCTCGCTCGGCGCTGGGGAACTCTCCTCCCTCTTCCGATGTCAGCTCTGAATGCACATGCGTGGCAAGAGCCACGCGCGCATTCAATCAGTCCATAAGAAAGCATTTCTCAATGCTTTCCCATGGACGTCAGCGTCTTCTCACTGTGATTTTCACAGTGAGAAGCGCGGAAGCGCCTCTAGCGGCTGTCAGTGAGACAGCCACTAGAGGCTGGATTAACCCTAGTGTAAACATGGGAGTTTTTCTGAAACTGCTATGTTTACAGCTGCAGGGTTAAACCTAGATGGACCTGGCACCCAGACCACTTCAGCTCAATGAAGTGGTCTTGGTTCCAGGTCCATCTGGGTGCCTATAGTAGTCCTTTAACTCTACATTTCTCCTTAAACCTATTACAATAACTCCAACCCTACATCTAACCTATCCTAAGGGATTCCCTCTGCTAATGTCAGTCCTAACATGGGAGAGGGATTTCCTAGCTAAAACAGTAGAGAGCAGTCTGTGACTGCCATCTACTGGATGTTTGCAGCATGACAGGGAAATCTACCTCTCATGCTACTCCTTTTACCCAAAACCTGGCAAAAGTATGCATGTGGGGTACTCAGGAGATAAAGTAGAATACAAATGTGGGGTATTTGAACTATTAAAACACAGAAGGTGTGGGAGTAGCACTAGTGTAGAAGTTATTAAGAAAAACTGTGAAAAATGTTCTTTTCATTTTTGGTTTTCTTTTTTTTCTGTTAACATTTCTTTCATAATTAGTATTGTCATAGGCGTGCACAGCCTATTGCATTAGGGTGTGCACCCTAAAGCACAAGCACACGCCGCGTATATATGTATGTATGTATATATATATATATATATACAGACACACACATACACTGTTGTGTGTGTGTGTGCTGTGTGAGGGTGTTTGTGTGCGCTTGTGAGGGTGCTGTTAATGTACTGTGTGTGAGGGTGCTGTTTGTGTGTGAGGGTACTGGTAGTGTGCTGTGTGTGTGTTTGTTAGGGTCCTGTTAGTGTGCTGTGTGAGGGTGCTGTTTGTGTTTGTAAGGGTACTGTTAGTGTGCTGTGTGTGTTTGTGAGGGTGCTGTATGTGTGTGGGTGCTGTGTGTGGGTGCTGTGTGGGTGGGTGCTGTGTGTTCTGTTTGTGTGCTGTATGTGTGAGGATGCTGTGTGTGTGGGTGTGATGTTTGTTTGCTGTATGTGTGTGGATGCTGTGTGCGCTGTATGTGTGTGGGTGCTGTGTGTGTGCTGTATGTATGTGTGTGCTGTGTGTGCTGTTTGTGTGTGGGTGCCGTGTGTGTGCTGTATGTGTGTGCTGTTTGTGTGCTGTATGTGTGTGTGTGCTGTATGTGTGTGTGCAGGGCTGCCATCAGAAATTTTGGGGCCCCTGACACAGCTCAAGGTCTGGGCCCCCTGGTGCCTGCACCCGAGTCCACCCAAAGTGCTGTTCCCCCCCCGAGTCCGCCCACAGGGATGCAGTGTCTGCAGGGCCGGTGCAAGGATTTTTGCCACCCTAGGCAAAAGTAAAGTTTGCAGCCCCCCCATGTGACATCACAATGCCCCACCCATATGATCTGCCATGTTAACTAACACCAGTGCTGCAGTACCGCCATGTTTACATTAAAAGGCCTGCAGGGACAGGCTAGACACCAGAACCACTACATTAAGCTGCAGTAGTTCTGGGGACTATAGTGTCCCTTTAATGTGAGGTAAATTAGAGATTAGTGCCACGAATAATATACTAGATTGCCTACTTACAACCAGATGAGGATGATGATGATGGGCTCTAGCTGCCGTCTGGCTCCACTGGTCTGGTGTAGAACAGGCTCTCTGGAGGGGGGTTTGTAACTGTGGTCACAAAAATCAACGTTCTGGGAGAACAGGAAGCAGCTCCATTTTTTTGAGGGCCCTTTACACAGCTCAAGGTCTGGGTCCCAGGGTCCACTTTCATATTCCACCAATGAGTTTGTTCACAGGGGGTGGAGTGTGTGTGGGGGGGATGTCCTGATTTGTGTAAGGAATGCATTGTGTGAATCTGTGTTTGTATGTGTATGGGCTGCAAGGTGAGTTTGTGTATGTATGAGATGCAGTGTGTGCGTCTGTAAGGGATGCATTGAGTGTGTGTAAGGGGTGCATTGTGTGTTGCTGTGTGTAAGGGATGCATTGCTTGTGTATGTGTGTCTGTGTGTAATGCATTGTGTGTTTTTCTGTGTGCAAGGGGTACATTGTGTGTGTGTGATGGATGTCAATCTCTCCCCCTCCCCTGTCAATTTCCTTCTCCCCTCCCCCTGTCAATTTCCTTCTCCCCCTCCTCTCCAATTACCTTCTCCCCCTCCAATTTCCTTCTCCCCCTCCCTCTCCCTCCAATTTCCTTCTTCTCCCCCTCCCCCTCCCTCCAATTTCCTTCTTCTCCCCCCCCTCCAATTTCCTTCTTCTCCCCCCTCTATATTTAGGAGTCCCAGGCCAACTCCTTGGTTTTGCACCCCTCCCTGTCACAGGTGCCTCTTCCCAGGGCCCTATTTAGCCTCGTACTGCAGTGAGCCCCAGATGGAATTTTTCCCGAAGTGGGTTAATCTCATAAAAGCAGACATTAGGCTGTTAGAGTAGGACCTGCCAAAGATGGGGTACATTGACGTTGTGGCAGGTTTATGCAATGTATGATCATATAATGTAACTAAACCCCCATTATTTTTGCCTAGATTAGGTGTTTAAAAAAAATAAAAAAAAAATACAATCTTTCAACATTGAAGTTGCTGTTTAGTGCATAGGTGAGTGCGCTGGATCTTGTGTATTGTGTATTATATATATATATATATATATATATATATATATAGAGAGAGAGAGAGAGAGAGAGAGAGAGATACTGTCAGGGTTGCTGGCATCTTGCCATGTTCTCCTAGATGCTGAACGCTTTCTCAGTGTGTTCTTTTATTTGTGTCCGAATTCGGCTCTAAATGACACATTCACCAGACGGAATACGTCGTGCTCCAATGATTTCATGGATTGGACAGTTTTGTACCGCCCACATGTCATCTGGAACTCTAAGATGACTTTTCCAACAGGATACAAGACCTGCCTATTTATACTCACCTGACCCACTCACTGTTGCCCTATTTTGCTTCACATTAGCCCAAAAGAGCATTCTTGTACAATCTGTTTCTCTGGTATCTGACTCTTGGCTTATTTATTGTTTCTCTTGACCTCTGCGCTCTTTAGACCTTGGCTTGTATAACGTTTATCCTGTTTTCTCCTATCCTTGACCTTGACTATTACTTGGACTCTGTCCACTGTTACCCGGGCCACTCTTAAGACCGATACACGACTAGTCTCATCTTTGTTATGTTCTGGATCTGTGTGATTTGGTTTACCCAAGCCTGAGTTTTGACTTTAGCGGCTATAGTAAGTATGATGCTTGGAGTATTTATTCAAACAGTTAATTTTTTTATTTTTTTTTACCTATCACATCTTTAGTGCAATTTTTAAGGGGAACTTTCACTTCCCAGCTTTTTTAATATACATTTTATTTATTTCTATATTTAACAAATGTGAATCTGTGAGACGTGGAAAATTAAATTAAATGCAGAAATCCAAACCTCTTTATCCTGCAAATGTGTGCCTCCATCTTAGAATTATGATGCCATTTGCTAAATCTTTAATATAAATGTAAAAGTGAAAAAGGGTTAGCAGAAGCTATATGCCACTATCAATGTTTTATTAAATGGTAAAAAATCAACAGGATCAGTTTTCCCCCTTTAATAATGATAGATCGGTTTATTTTATTCTTCTATTCTCTTATTTTCTGATCGACATGCTAGTTATGGTCCTGCTCACTATGAGGGACAAAGGATTGGTAGTGCCCTGTACAACTGATCTATAACCACTTTGATTTAACTGCAATTATTGATGCTGCAGTGTAGCAATCCCAATTAACTATAATAAGTGCACAACCTGTTTTGTAGCCAAATTCATTAATGCCAGCGATGCAATCTCTTTTGTCAAATGGTTAATTGCAGAATTAAAGCAAATCCCTTTGCAATCTCTTGATAAATATTTTCTTTCATAATGAGTTTTAAATTGTATACACAGTGTCTCTTTTTTACATTTAACAGATTTTTAGGAATTTATGAAGTTTGTTAATAGACTGCATAGTCAAGCATTTTAAATCATTGTATTTGTATTTTTGTTTGTAAAACTATTTGTATTGGGTTTTACAAAGGTGAACCTAGTAGACACATCATTGTAGCACAGTGAGATATGCTGACGTATGCTCCACAAATATTACAATTCTATTTAGCGTGGTTGCTGCTTCTAAATGCTGCTACAAAGTGTACTTGGAGATGTTCTGGAAAGTTTTATTGATTCTTCAACTGCCTAAGATTTTTCTTTTTACTTTTACAGGTAAGAGTCATCTCTAGGAAAAGGTTTTAAATTCCACAAGTTTTGATTTTCTGTTGATAATTGGTAAGGCATTTGATTTGATTAGTTAGGTGTTTGCTATTGTTTGCAAAAAAGCACAGGCCCACTCAGGTGTTACATTCTTAGGGGGTGGTGCCTTTACGAGTGTATATAAGGGTTGTAGAAATTAGCTTGGGTGCTGCTTCTAAGTGCTGCTACAAAGTGTGTGATTGGAGATATTCTGGAGAGAAACTGGAGGTAATCGGAGGTATACAGAAGGTGGAAAAAAATAAACAAAAAGTTAAATTTGTTTGGTTTAAATTGTTCATCTCATTAAAATGGCATACTTGGTTCAGTGGAACAGTTGTTGTGCTTTTGTTTCACGCTCCACTTTTTGGAGGGTTAGATGCCCTCTAATCTGTAGACAATTCTCTATATTGCGACAGGAGATTGTATTTTTGAAGTCTGAAATTTGTAAATGATCTGTTAAACAAACCCAGGCTGGGACTGTAGCAAATCCACTGCCGCAGAGATGTCCTAGGAATGGCAGATGGATTACTGTAGGATCTGGTAGACTTAGAGATGTGCATAAAAGGCATACTGCACAGTCTGTGTCTTTACATAATTCATTTTCTGCACTTTCAGATTGTAGTAGTGTTACAGAAACAGGCTCGGACAAAGAGTTTGTAGAACCACTAGGCATGTGCAATTCGTTTCGGTCTGAATGTGAATTCGGACGAATTTCGGGCAATTTGGACATTCGGGTACTTCCGAATGTCCGAATAGATGAATTGCCCTAGTCCCGAAGTTCCGAATTGTCGAAGTGCTGAAGTGCCGAAGTTCCGAAGTGTCGAAGCACAGTATTGCCTAAGAATTAATATACTTACCCAGTGGAAGTATGAAGAATGTTACACTGTATACAATTTTAAATAAAAAGTATACAAACCAGGATTCAGCTGTAAGCATTTGCAACACTTACAACACTCAAGTAACACACATTAATATAAAATGTAAGTTACTTGGCCAGTCAATGTAATGACAGGACCTAATGTCCTCCCCCTTGGCCCCCACCCCTGAGCGGCGGGTGGGGGCCCTAAATAAAAATGTAACCCCCCCAGGTGACTAGGGGTCCCCTCACCCCCCTCCCAAAAAAAAACTAACCCCTACCTACCGCCCTAACCCTAAAAATAATGAGGGGGGCCATTAACTAAGTACCTGTAAAAAAAATAAAACTTACCATTTGATGTTTTCTTTCGTCTAAAATCTTCTTTTTTCAGCCCCAAAAAAGGCCAAATAAAAATCCATAATAGTTTTTTTTTTTGGAGGGGGTGACTAGGGGTTTGGGGACATTAGGTCCCCCACTTATTCTAATTTAGGGCCCCCACCCACCGCTCAGGGGTGGGGGCCAGGGGGAGGACATTAGGTCCCCCCCTTATTAGTATTTAGGGCCCCCACCCACCACTCAGGGGTGGGGGCTGGGGGGAGGACAATAGGATCCCCCTTATTATAATTTAGGCCCCCACCCACCGCTCAGGGGTGGGGGCCAGGGGGGAGGACTTTAGGTCCCCCCCTTATTCTAATTTAGGGCCCCCACCCACAGCTCAGGGGAAGGGACAATAACTCCCCCCCCTATTCTGATTTAGGGTCCCCACCCGCCGCTCAGGGTTGGGGACCGGGGGGAGGACAATAGAACCCCACCATTATTTTACTTTAGGGCCCCCACCCGCCGCTCAGGGGTGGGGGCCGGGGGGGCAATAGGTCCCTTTTTTTTTCTTCTTCTTCTTTTTTTTAACAGTGAGTAGCCACATGCTGCTCACTGATTCACAGACATGCCCCTACTCGCGGAATAGCTGCTCACTGTAATTTTTACTTAGTATTAGTAAATTAGGCTGAAAGACCAATTTAGGTCTTTCAGCCTTTTGGTAGATAACTCCCTAATACAGTGTAAATTAGGGAGTTATCTACTAAGCGGCTGCAAGAGAAGTCCCAACGTGCCGAAGTCCCGAAACGCAGAAGTCCCGAAATTACGAAGTTCCGAAATTACGAAGTTCCGAAGTGTCGAAGTTCCAAAGTGTCGAAGTGCCGAAATTCCTGAAGTGTCGAAGTGCCGAACCGAACCGAATTGCGGAAGTCCCAAATTGCAGAAGTCCCGAATTTCGGAATGCCGAGCCGAACCGAACCGAATACTTGCCCCATGCACATGCCTAGGAACCACTATCTTCTATGCCTAAGGTGTGCAAGACTGCAGCCAATGACATAAGAGGTGTGGAGTTGGGCAATAGTAGCTTTGTGAGATGTCTTCTTGGAGCTACTGCTTTAAGTTTGGATTACAATATTGTTGAATGGTTCAGGGATCTGTACTTGGACCCATTTTCTTTAATATTTTTATTAGTGATATTGCAGAAGGTCTTGATGGTAAGGTATGTCATTTTGCTGATGATACTAAAATATGTAACAGGATTGATGTTCCAAGAGGAATAAGCCAAATGGCAAACAATTTAGGTAAACTAGAAAAATGGTCAGAGCTGTGGCAACTGACATTTAATGTGGATAAATGCAAGAGGCAGAGTATAGAATATTTTATACAATACTAACCTCAATAACTGAGGGAAGGGATTTAGGAGAAATTATTTCAGATGACTTAAAGGTAGGCAGACAATGTAATAGAGCAGCAGGAAATGCTATCAGAATGCTTGGTTGTATAGGGAGAGGTATTAGCAGTAGAAAGTGCTCATGCCATTGTACAGAACACTGGTGAGACCTCACTTGGAGTATTGTACACAGTACTGGAGACCGTATTTTCAGAAGGATATTGATACCTTAGAGAGGGTTCAGAGAAGGGCTACTAAACTGGTTCATGGATTGCGGGATAAAACTTACCAGGAAAGGTTAAAGGAACTTAATATGTATAGCTTGGAGGAAAGACGAGACGGGGGAATATGATAGAAACATTTAAATATATAAAGGGAATCAACACAGTAAAGAAGGAGACTATATTTAAAAGAAGAAAAACTATCACAATAAGAGGACATAGTCTTAAATTAGAGGGACAAAGGTTTAAAAATAATATCAGGAAGTATTACTTTACTGAGAGGGTAGTGGATGCATGGAATAGCCTTCCAGCTCAAGTGGTAGAGGTTAACACAGTGAGTGAGATTAAGCATGTGTGGGACATTCATAAGGCTATCCTAGAGTACATATAAGGCCAGGGACTACTGAAAGCATTTGGAAAATTGGGCAGACTAGATGGGACAAACGGTTCTTATCTGCCGTCACATTCTATGTTTTTTATGTTTCTAACAAAGCAAGAGATGCACAGAAAGAAAAAAGGTGGGAAGGGGAAACAAGTTAAATTAACAAGAAATACAAAGCCTCCAGCAGACTCATCATATCTAAAATGATATAGGTGAGCACACAGATAATGAACATCATCATGTAAATATTGAGAACACGGTTATGAACAAGAGTATACTGGTATTATTCGATAACGAATCATACAATTGTTTGCTCGTGGATTGTTCTTATTAGTTTTTCAAACCAAACACACTCTGCAGAGAAATCCAAAGAGGTAATGTGGTAGCAGAATGCAGTACAGTATAATAGTGCCTCTAGTGACTATCAATAATTGTATATACTACTTGGTAGGCTACGAAGCTACTGAATTCAAAGCCACAACTGATGTCATGTCTATAATATTAATTGACACAGTTCAGGTAGTGTATGTCAACTGTGTCCTAAAGTATTTCAGTAAAGTATTCTGACCTTATAAAATTTTGGAGTGTATTAACACTGTTTCAAGTTGTCTCGTACTCCTTTTGCTAGCTATGTACTGCAAGTATATGTAAAATAGGGGATTTTAAACACAAGACAAGTCAATGAGTGGGTGTAGTGGTCTCTTCTATCTAATCATGTATTTGTTAGGAGAGCCTGAAATTCTGGGAAAGCAGTAGTCATGATCCATTGGGTTCAGATCGAGAGATAGATTTGGGAACACCCTTGTGAACTGAAGACCAGCTCCTAAACAGCAGCTAAGGAGTGTAATCCCTTCATATGATAGAACCATTGACTCAGGGGAGGGAGTTCCCAATACAGTGGAATAAGCCCTTGTGTGCTGTTTAAAATTCTAATGGACATAGATTTTTTTATTTTATGTACGCAGAACTAAGGACATCAGTGCTGACAGTAATGGGGGTGGCTTATCAGAAAATAGTTTAAGAAAAGTGTGGCTTTTACTCCAAAAAGGGCAAATTACATTCCCACCATAGGTAATGTAAAGAGCCCACTGCAGTGTGGTTTCACCAGCAGCTGTTATCAGGGTACAGGCTCATGGCATGTAACAATTAAGGGGTTATATACCAGAAGGTAAGTAATTAGCAAACAGACTCCTGTATCTGACTAGCAATTTGAATGTTAATCCTAGGGCCTCTTCCCACCGCTCCTTAAATTTTAGAAAGGGGGTCTCAACCTGACCCTGGAGGGAGGCATAGCGGTTAGGAAATGCCATATTGTAGGGAGTTATTATCTAAGCAGAGAGCTTCAAAGGGTGTTAGGTCACGACTAGAAGAGGGTGTTGCGGGAAAGATTTGAGATACTTCATCAGTTGTGTAAACCTAAACTGAGTATAAATGGGAGACTGGGATTGCTACACAAACTGTAAAGAGATTGGATGGGGGGGTTCCTCTACGAAGAGGTGCTGAACCTGTGGGACTGGCTGTCTAAGTGTTGAGTGTGTTGCAACTGCCAATCCTGGAGGAAAGGCTGGTTTAGAGTCTGTCGGGGACAGTGGAGATGGGAAGGACAACAGGCCCCATTTTTGTGCAATACATGGTGGCCAGTGTGAACTGATGGTCATTACTAGGTGCACACGATGGTGCAGATCTATTCAGATCAGCACCAATAGTGGCCTTCTCACCTGTACAATCTCTTTCCAGAGTTTCTTAACTCCATTTTTACACCATTCTATGATTCATAGAATATATGTATCTTGATAATACCGCTTAATGTCTAGTTAAGCCCACCCATAGCATAGCAAAGTCATGGGATGCTTTTGTCAAATGTCAGAAAGCAAATTAAGAAATAATTTGAATAATCAATCGCGCTTAGAGTATGTGTAGGAAAGAAAAAAAGGATACATGTATCACATATAGGCAGCCTTTGAGCTTATCACCTAAGGTATTTAAAATGTAAATACTATACAAAACACTTTCTTGTTACATTTATCTGAAAACTATAGGTAGTGGTACATGTATAAAAATTGCTAGTATCCCAATGCTGTTTCTAGTGGGAAATATCCTCGGTATTTCCTTGATTGACAATGTTGCTGCAAAGAAACAAAAAAGAGCGCAGAGGAACATAAAGCTTAACCCCTTCGTGACTGGTGACGGTTCAGGACCGTCATTGGTATTTTACCATTGACGACCGCTGACGGTCCTGAACCGTCACAACGGTAATATGTACTTACCCGATCGCCGATGTTCCCCCGGCAGCGATCGGCGGTGCTCCCGATGTGCGGAGACTGCCTGCAGCCCAGGCAGTCCCCCCGTGGCGAATTAGGACCCCAGGGGCCATGTGATCGCTCAACAAAGCGGTCACATGGTCACAATAGGTGTCCAAGTGTCTGCCTGCAGTGGGACTGTCTGTGCTGACAGGCAGTCTCCCTGGATGTGTAAAATAAAAAAAATAAATAAATGTAAATGTTAATTTAAAAAATATAATTATATATGTGTGTGTGTATATATATATATATATATATATATGATATATAGACATTATATCTATATAATATATGTCTATATATCATATATATGTCATACTAAGTGTATTTTTATATTAATAGATACATATATTACTATAAAAATACACTGATAATTAAATTACACACGTATATATATATATATATATATATATATATATATATATAAATAATATATGAATTAACTATATATATATTGTGTATATATACACACTGCTCAAAAAAATAAAGGGAACACTTAAACAACACAATGTAACTCCAAGTCAATCACACTTCTGTGAAATCAAACTGTCCACTTAGGAAGCAACACTGAGTGACAATCAATTTCACATGCTGTTGTGCAAATGGGATAGACAACAGGTGGAAATTATAGGCAATTAGCAAGACACCCCCAATAAAGGAGTGGTTCTGCAGGCGGTGACCACAGACCACTTCTCAGTTCCTATGCTTCCTGGCTGATGTTTTGGTCACTTTTGAATGCTGGCGGTGCTTTCACTCTAGTGGTAGCATGAGACGGAGTCTACAACCCACACAAGTGGCTCAGGTAGTGCAGCTCATCCAGGATGGCACATCAATGCGAGCAGAGAAATCCAAAGAGGGTTTGCTGTGTCTGTCAGCGTAGTGTCCAGAGCATGGAGGCGCTACCAGGAGACAGGCCAGTACATCAGGGACGTGGAGGAGGCCGTAGGACGGCAACAACGGGACCGCTACCTCTGCATTTGTGCAAGGAGGAACAGAAGGAGCACTGCCAGAGCCCTGCAAAATGACCTCCAGCAGGCCACAAATGTGCATGTGTCTGCTCAAACGGTCAGAAACAGACTCCATGAAGGTGGTATGAGGGCCCGACGTCCACAGGTGGGGGTTGTGCTTACAGCCCAACACCGTGCAGGATGTTTGGCATTTGCCAGAGAACACCAAGAGTGGCAAATTCGCCACTGGCGCCCTGTGCTCTTCACAGTGAAAGCAGGTTCACACTGAGCACATGTGACAGATGTGACAGAATCTGGAGACGCCGTGGAGAACGTTCTGCTGCCTGCAACATCCTCCAGCATGACCGGTTTGGCAGTGGGTCAATAATGGTGTGGGGTGGCATTTCTTTGGGGGGCCGCACAGCCCTCCATGTGCTCGCCAGAGGTAGCCTGATGTCACGTATTCATCCGCTTATAAAAATGTGGTTAATGGCATTTACTGTCCACACAGGAAAAGTTGTGCCGCGCAGCAACCAAATCCACAGAAGGGTTAATGCTGAGCAGCAATTATGCAAATGAAACCTGGTAACTGCCTTTGGGGTCAAAGGCCGGTTACAGCCTATCAGATCTAGAGGAGGGGTATTTAGGCCCAGTTATCATCCTGCTCAGTGCCCTGTCGTGGTTTCCCTTGTGGTTGTCAGAGCGCGTTATTAATTCTGGTTATTTGACTTTGGCATTGTTTTTGACTTCCCTGTTTTCTGGCATCCCTGACTCCTGGCTTTTCCTTATCATTGTGTCTCTTTCTTTTTCCCTTGACCTCGGCTATTCCTGACTATTCTTTGGTACGTTAGTCCAGCCATTCTAAGGTCCGATATACGTTACTTATCAGTCCTCTGTTACACAATTCTACGTGCTGGATCATTCTGTAATCCTGACACCTGACTGCCATCAGGTACCGAGATGAGATCCTCAGACCCCATGTGAGACCATATGCTGCTGCGGTTGGCCCTGGGTTCCTCCTAATGCAAGACAATGCTAGACCTCATGTGGCTGGAGTGTATCAGCAGTTCCTGAAAGATGAAGGCATTGATGCTATGGACTGGCCCGCCCGTTCCCCAGACCTGAATCCACCAATGTCACGTTGCACCACAGACTGTCCAGGAGTTGGCAGATGCTTTAGTCCAGGACTGGGAGGAGATCCCTTAGGAGACCATCCGCCACCTCTTCAGGAGCATGCACAGATGTTGTAGGGAGGTCATACAGCACGTGGAGGCCACACACACTTCTGAGCCTCATTTTGACTTGTTTTAAGGACATTACATCAAAGTTGGATCAGCCTGTAGTGTGTTTTTCCACTTTAATTTTGAGTGTGACTCCAAATTCAGACCTCCATGGGTTGAAAATTTTAATTTCCATTTTTTAATTTTTGTGTGATTTTGTTGTCAGCACATTCAACTATGTAAAGAACAAAGTATTTCAGAAGAATATTTAATTCATTCAGATCTAGGATGTGTTATTTTTGTGTTCCCTTTATTTTTTTGAGCAGTGTATTATTATAAAATACAAATAATATGTAAATTAAATTAAAAAATGTAAAAATAATAATAAAACTTAAGGGGGTGGGGCCTGACCGCAGAGCCTGGAGGACGTGAATCACACAAGCTCCTGCAAAAAGCTACACTCAAAAGCAATTTTCACGCTCCAAAAGCAACTAATCGGGCCACAACGGCCACCAGCCGTAAGGGGACATGAAGCAGAACAGAATGATACCCCACAAACGGCGCTACAAGCTACTTTCACAGATCCGGCAATCGAAGCCTACTCACAAGGCGAGCGCGGGAAGGACAGCCGCTCTCCCACCGCCGCGACTAGCCACCTTGACGACTAAGGACCCCTGTCCCCCCCCCCATGGACTGGCGGGGGTCATCACGGTCCAGACTCCACAGGGCTACAGAACCCCACAAGCTCCCAGGACTGCAAGCAGCACATACCCAGAGGCCAAGATGGTGGCTGCCGACCGAGCTTCTAGGCCCCCACTTGTCCAACCTCTCTCAGCGCAGCTGGCAAGAGTGAACCCTCAGGAGGACCACATAGCGGCAGCATTCGATCTCTTCTGGACACGGTGGCAGGCCATACTGGCACAAAACCAAGCAGCCACAGTGGTACCCCGACTGCCCGCTACCTCTCCTGCAAGAGTACCAGCGCTGAAACGCATAGCTACGCCACCAACCAACACGAAGCTGCAGAAGGTAACAAAAGTTCTACCCAGACTTAAAGGCAGCAGACCGAGCACCCGATACTGCAAGCCTGAGTCCCGACAGGCTCGGAGAGCCACCAAACGCAGCCCACCGCTCCACAAACTAAAATGGCGCACTCGAGGGGCCTATACCCGGCCTACACCAGGCGAAGTCAAGAAAGCCAGTCAACACTCTACCCAAGTGCAGCGATACACAGCTGCAAACAGCACTCTGAAGGGCTTTACCTCCACATCAAGGGGACACACAGAGTCTCACACTCGCCAAACAGCATGGGGAGCAGAGAAACTGTCACACCACAAAGCATACACCCCCACCACCCAAGGCACTCACACAGGACCGGGAGGCAACGGCGGAGTCCCTCTAGCTTCCATGATCGGCGACGCCAAGGCCCCATGGGACTTTCCAGTATGTGCACTGCAAGTGCCGACTACAGGAGTAGGCTGACTTTCACTGACTCTCACTGCCGCACTGCGGCCTGGACTGCTGTCATGCCACCACATCCATGCAGTCATAGAGGACTATGTCTCGCAATATTTTCAAGCCTGACCTCCCTGAGACAGACAAACGTTAGCAATGTTATAACATGTCTTTACAGCATAGAATAGCCCGAATATTAATCGTATGCCATATCCTTTCATGTTGAACTATGTCGCCAACCTAATGCAACCTTAACTTGTGTTGAGTAACTTATAAGTGATATGCTTATCTATACAGTTAAACTAGCTAGGTACCGGCAACACAGCGGATTAGACTTCAGGGGCCTATATCATAACCTAGCATATCTAGCAATGCCCTCACTTTATGTTTCCCACAGTTAACTTGCAAGCACTGTACTTGATTAGCATGCATACTCTTCATATAAAGCGTAGATTAAACTAGTAAATTTAAATGTAATGCCTAACCAATATAAATATATGTTCTGTTCATGCATCTATATACAAAAATGTGCACTGCTCAAATGCCATAAATGGAACATCAATGCGATATGTCTATGCTTACGAACGCTGTTGTTGCAGAGTAAGCTGTTTTGTCGATCCATGCACTCAAAAATAAAGAATTTTAAAAAAAATAAAAAATTAAAAAAATTAAATATCTATATGAAATTTTATTCTAACTGTATTTTGATATTTATATATATAATATATATATATTTAGATCAAAATACACTTAGAATGAAATTGTATATATATCTATGTATATATAAATAAATAAAAATACAAAATGTGCATATGCCCATATACAAAATGACATAAATAATTATATAAATATACACGTAGACTTCAAATATATAAATATGCATATATATTTAAATTCTACGTGCATATTTATGTAATATTTTTACATAATTAAGTAATTTTATTAATTGCAATTTGAGGGACCTGCCTGAAAACCCAGGCCAAAAGTCCAGAGAATTTAATTTGCTAGCACTGTATTTTACCCTGTAACTTTCTATGACACCCTAAAACCTGTACATGGGGGGTACTGTTTTACTCGGGAGACTCCGCTGAACACAAATATTAGTGATTCAAAACAGTGAAACATAGCACAGCAATGATATTGTCAGTGAAAGTGACTTTTTTGCATTTTTCACACACAAACAGCACTTTTACCGATGATATGATTGTTGTGATACGTTTTACTGTTTTGAAACACTAATATTTGTGTTCAGCAAAGTCTCCCGAGTATAACAGTAACCCCCATGTACAGGTTTTATAGCGTTTCCGAAAGTTACAGGGTCAAATATAAGGTTCAAATATTTTTACATTGAAAATTGCCAGGTTAGTTACGTTGCCTTTGAGAGCGTATGGTAGCCCAGGAATGAGAATTACCCCAATGATGGCATACCATTTGCAAAAGAAGACAACCCAAGGTATTGCAAATGGGATATGTCCAGTCTTTTTTAGTAGCCACTTAGTCACAAACACTGGCCAAAATTAGCAAATATGAACGCTAACTTTGTCCAGTGTTTGTGACTAAGTGGCTACTAAAAAAGACTGGAAATATGATCCTACCCGTTATGTTGTGCAGTATCTTCAATCTATAGGATCCCTTAAGATACTATGAAATTGGCTGGAAAATAAAACAGTCTCAGGAATCCTATGTATCGTGGTGTTGCTTACTGTACTGTTCTGGGAACGGATCCTGTGCAGTGTGCTCTTCTCTCTGTTTCAGCGTCACTCCGGTTTGCACGCGTAGATTGGAACCGGAGGACTGTGGTACGGGTTTTGTGCCAGACATATTTATTAACAAGGGCACGTAGGGACTTAAAGAAGGCAGCAGGGATGGAGATTGGTGAAGTGCTTTACGGCTGAGGAGAACACTCACTTATCCCCAATTTATAAAAGTGTTGATTTCTATGAGAAATCAGCACTTTTATAAATTGACTGGGGAACTGACCCCTAGCTGTCAATCATTCCTCCCCATAGCTAATGGAAGTGGTAGGTATAATCTACTTGAGTGTGCCTGCCTCCCCCTCCCTAACAGACCTCAGACCAGCTTCAGCAATGCATAAGTGGCGGCCGCACGTGCACGCCGCGGTGCGTGAGTGTGCACGAGCCAGCTCACGTACACGTGTGTTCCGGTTCGCGTGTGCATGTGTTATTTCCCTGTGAACACACTGAAAAGGTGAGGAGTTAGAAAAGGCTGCAGTCATAAGAACTGCAGCTTTTGTAATCTATTTTAGGAGTTCCTGCTTCCCCAACAAACAGTCTCCAGGAGCTGCACTGCCTCCACAATGAACAGAGGTAACTATGTGTGAGTGTCATTGTGAGTGGGACTGTCTGTGTGTGTATGACTGTCTGCCTGTGTGTGTATGACTGTCTGCCTGTGTGTGTGACTGTCTGCATGTGTGTGTGTCTGGATGTGTATGACTGTCTGCCTGTGTGTGTGTCTGTGTGAGTGTGTGACTGTCTGCCTGTGTGTGTTTGTGTGGCTGTTTGCCTGTGTGTGTGTGTGTGTGTGGCTGTCTGCCTGTGTGTATTTGTGTGGCTGTCTGCCTGCGTGTTTGTGTGTGGCTGTCTGTGTGTGTGTGTGTGTGTGTGTGTGTGTGTGGCTGTCTGCCTTTGTGCATGTGGATGTCTTCCTGTGTGTGTGTGTATGGCCGTCTTGCTCTGTGTGTGTGTGTGTATGTGTGTGTGGCTGTCTGCCTGTGTGTATGTGTGTGGCTGTCTGTGTTTGTGTGGCTGTGTGCGTTTGTGTGTGTGTGTGACTGTCTGCATGTAAGTATTTGTTTGTAAGGCTGTATGTGTGTGTGTGTGTGTAAAACTGTATGTGTGGCTGTCTGCCTGTAATTGTGTGTGAGTGTGTTTATCTACCTTTAACTGTGTATGTGTGTTACTGCCTGTACCTGTGTGTGTCTGCCTGATCCTGTGTATGTGACTATCTGCCTGCGACTATGTGCAAGTGGTGGATTTGACAGTGTATATGTATAACTGTGTACATCTGACTGTGGAACTGTGTGCACATAACTCTGCAAAAATATACACCTGCATTCACACAGCACAAATATCACATACAACCAATACAAGCATATCACACACTGTTAATACACCAATTACAAATATCACACACAGCCGACACATAGCATACATATCACACACTGTCATCACATCTATCACATACACAGACAACACAAACATTACATCATACATGGATGACGGGGGGTAGAAGGGGGCGCTGTGAAAATTATCCAAGCTTGCTGTGTATTATCACATTAACTCCCATCTTTCATGATAAGTTACCTTTAAAAGTAATTTTTGTCCTGGCTTTAAAGGAACACTATAGTCACCTAAATTACTTTAGCTAAATAAAGCAGTTTTAGTGTATAGATCATTCCCCTGCAATTTCACTGCTCAATTCACTGTCATTTAGGAGTTAAATCACTTTGTTTCTGTTTATGCAGCCCTAGCCACACCTCCCCTGGCTATGAGCCTGCATGAAAAAAAAAAAAAAACTGGTTTCACTTTCAAACAGATGTAATTTACCTTAAAAAGGGTATCTCAATCTCTAAATTGAACTTTAATCACATACAGGAGGCTCTTACAGGGTCTAGCAAGCTATTAACATAGCAGCGGATAAGAAACTCTTAATTAAACAGAACTTGCAATAAAGAAAGCCTAAATAGGGCTCTCTTTACAGGAAGTGTTTATGGAAGGCTGTGCAAGGGAGGTGTGACTAGGGTTCATAAACAAAGGGATTTAACTCCTAAATGGCAGAGGATTGAGCAGTGATGCTGCAGGGGCATGTTCTATACACCAAAACTGCTTCATTAAGCTAAAGATGTTCAGGTGACTATAGTGTCCCTTTAATTTATTTTTTTTAGCAGTTACAGACCACACATTACAATGAGTGCATATTTGTGTCAATGCATTTTTTCATTACATTACAAAATTTATCTTTTCCACAAACTTCTCTTGAAAAGGGGTTTCTTAAATGAATTGCTTCCAAAGTGTTTCTTAGGGTAAATTAGGGTTAGGCTTAGAGAAAGGTAGAGTTAGATAAGATTAGTGTTAAGGGAAGGTTGGAAGTCAAGTCAAGGTTTAACATTGTTTATTATGGTAACACAGAGAGCGTCACTTCACCACACAGCAAGCAAAGAGGCATGTTAAATTTAGGAGAAATCTCTATTTTGATCCAAAAAACTGGATTTTTGCAGTGACACAAGTCTATGTACATCTTACTTTGGGCTATCACATTATGTTTACACCCCACCTCCTATAGAATGTAAGCTCGATTGAGCAGGGTCCTCTTCAACCTATTGTTCCCGTATGTTTTTTGTGATTGTCCTATTTATAGTTAAATCCAACTCTCATAATATTGTAAGGCGCTACGGAATCTGATGGCGCTATATAAATGGCAATAATAATAATAATGTTTCCACACACCGTCGGAAATAAGTCCCATCAGTATATACCTACCAAACTGTGAGAGCGTGACAGGAACATGTGCCAGACTGTGGAGACACACTAGCACCTCTCTCATGATCAGGGCCGGATTAACATAGGGGCTGATGGAGCTGCAGCTCCAGGCCCAGGCCCATGGAATAGGCCCATTTTTTTTTTTTTACACACTACTCTTAGGTTTGCCACCTGACTGGTATTTTAATGGCACAGACGGTATTTGAGGCTGCCTGGCCGTGCCGGTATTGCAGCAATACCGGCAATACAATTGCAGGTAATTTTCTCAGAATAAATGTAAATTACTCTGCAATACCAGCACCGGCCAGTAGGGGTCACTGTGTGTGGAGAGAGTCGGGGATAGGAAGTTACAGAATATCCCTGCCTCTCTCTACTACTCACTGATCCGTGGGGGAGCAGCTTCACAGCACAGAGTCCAGACAGCAGCTCTACAGCTCAGGTAAGAGAGGGATGGGGGGAAAGGCAGCAGGGACACATGGGGACACTGATACACTAGGGGACACATGGGGACACTGAGACACTAGGGGACATATGGGGACACTGAGACACTAGGGGACACATGGGGACACTGAGACACTAGGGGACACAGACATTAGGGGACACATAATGACACATACACTAGGGGACACTGAGACACGAAGACACAGACACTGGGAGACCTGGGAACACTGAGACACTTGGGGACACTGGAAAACATGGGGA
The DNA here is from genome assembly GCA_933207985.1 of Pelobates cultripes. Taxonomy (NCBI): domain Eukaryota; kingdom Metazoa; phylum Chordata; class Amphibia; order Anura; family Pelobatidae; genus Pelobates; species Pelobates cultripes. The sequence goes on from OW240919.1 coordinate 58,654,191, forward strand.
CACTGATACACTAGGGGACACTGATACACTTGGGGACATATGGGGACACTGAGACACTAGGGGACACAGACCCTGGGGGACACATGGGGACACAGACACTAGGGGACACAGACACTAGGACACGTGGGGACACAGACACTGGGAGACCTGGGGACACTGGAAAACATGGGGACACTGAGACACTAGGACACGTGGGGATGCTGAGACACATGGGGACGCTGTGAGACATAGAGACATTGGGAAAAACTGAGACATTGGGACACAGAGACACTATGTCCCCCAGCCAGTGTCCCTAGTGTCTCAGTGTCCCCAAGTCTCCCAGTGTCCCATGTCTCTCAGTGTGCCTAGTGTCCCCATGTGTCCCAATGTCCCCATGTCTATGTCCACAACTGTCTCCCAGCCAGTGTCCCTTAGTCTCCCAGTATCCCTTAGTCTCCCAATGTCCCCTAGTCTCCCAGTGTCTGTGTCCCTAGTGTCTTAGTGTCCCCAAATGTTTCAGTGTCTCCATGTCTCCCAGTGTCTGTGTTCCTAGTGTCTCAGTGTGCCTGGTGTCCCCATGTCTCCCAGTGTCCCTATATGTCCCAGTGTCCACATGTCTATGTCCACAACTGTACCCATGTCTCCCAGTGTCTGTCTCCCAGCCAGTGCCCCCTAGTCTCCCAGTGTCCCCTAGTCTCCCAGTGTCTGTGTTCCCATGTCTTTGTCCCTAGTGTCTTAGTGTCCCCAAATGTTTCAGTGTCCCCATGTCTCCCAGTGTCTGTGTCCCTAGTGTCTCAGTGTCCCCATTTCTCCCAGTTTCCCTAAATGTCTCAGTGTCCCCATGTCTCACAGTGTCCCCATTTCTCTGTGTCCCCGGGTATCTCAGTGTCCCCATGTCTCTCAGTGTCCCCAGTATCCTAGTGACATGGGGACACACTGGGACATTGGGACACTGGGCGAAATGGGGACACAGACACTGGGAGACTAGGGGACTGGGTGACATGGGATCACTGACACTGTGATACATAGGGACACTGAGACAATAGGTGACTTGCGAGACTGAGACACTGGGAGACAAGGAGACACTGGGAGCAATCCATCTATACAGCAGAATCAAACTGTGAGTAGTTTGTTGGTAATTTTACAGAATTTTCTCTGATATCACTCCTTGTGATTTACATCATGTGATGTCACGCATAACTAATTAATTATACAAATGATTAAGGCTGGTATTTTTTCCCAAGAAAGGTGGAAACCTTAACTACTCTTCACATACTCTTGCTTAAAGGAGCACTATAGGGTCAGGAACACAATCCTGTATTTCTGACCCTATTATGTTAAAACCACCACCCTGGCCCCTTCTTGCCTCCCTAAATATAGTAAAATATTACTTGTATTCAATTCTGCAGCTGCTGGCTCAGAAGTGGTGGTCTGACAAATTACAATACTTCCCCATAGGATTGGCTGAGACTGTCAACTAGGCAGATCATTGGCAGAGCCAGCACAAATCCAACATAGCCCTGGCCAATCAGCATCTCCTCATAAAGATAAATTGAATCAATGCATCTCTATGAGGAAAGTTCAGTGTCTGCATGCAGAGGGTGGAGACACTGAATGGCAGTGCTGCACACTAGGCAGTACTGCCCCATTAAGCACCTCTAGCAGCCATCTAAGGAGCGGCCAGTGGAGTTATTTTCTCTGAAAAGACAGTGTTTACTGCAAAAAGCCTGAATGGAATGATTCTACTTACCAGAACAAATACAATAAGCTGTAGTTGTTCTGGTGACTATAGTGTCCCTTTAAGTTTGGAAGCTTAAGAGGGATGTATGGGAACAAACCTTGTGTGCACTGGCTGACATTAAAGTTAGTTTAGGTAATGCAGACGTTGGTCTCTCTAACACTGTGGCATGTCCCCTTTCTTCTACACTCACTACAGACACCTTTTCTCTGTCTCAGACTATATACCTGGAACTTCTGCCTGCTAGTAAGAAGGTAAGGAGACAAGTGGACCAGTGAGTGCTATGGGACAGTCCTTAGAAAGAATGGAGTGAGCGCATCATTAGACACATTTATGTCAAGCTCAAGGTGCTGCCTGCATAGTATGCCCTTAGTTGGACAGCCTGCAGGATTGGCAGGCAGGCTGACATGCATTCACGCCAGGCTGACCTTCCAATTCTTTGGACAAACATGCCCCCTTTTTGGGCATGTTCACCCCTTTTGGCAGGTCTTGTCATGTTATTTGCGCCAGTGGCACACCCTTTTACCCCGCCCATTGACTTCCTGCTTCACTGGACACTGCTGTTAGGGGTTATGGATTTACTTGAAAGATGAAAGCATAAATTAGAGAGAAATTAGCATAGAGTATGTGTTTTCTTATAGTTGCATCCTATGAGTTTCCCTCAAGCACCATCTCCATCAGATACATGACGCTTGGGAGGTATGATTGTTTTAGTGTTTTTGGTCGATAAGATTCCGTAATTAGGCCCATCATAATTTTCAGCACCATGCCCACTGTGCTCTTAATCCGGCCCTGCTCATGATACCACCAAGGAGGCATGGGAGGGTAGACAGAGCAAAACAAGTTTCAGGGTGCCTGTGTTTGTGTGTGTGTGTCTTAAAATTACGAGTTCTAGGCTACTAGCCAGGTCTTTAAAGTTACTCACCATTGCATTAAGTTTTCACTGGTCAGTAGCTAGTAAAATTTTGAACCATGCTGAAATTTTGAGCCATGTTTTATGACCACTGACTCATGGCCATAATATTGTGCAAACAGCTCTTCCTTCCTAAAACACCTTAGCAAAGTCACATTACATTATTTTTACATTCCCAATTGGGCTTGTCTCGGTGTGCCATTTCCTACTAAAGGTAGTGTTAGGAATAAAAACTTGTATTCCTAATGGTATAGTGTCCTAGTGCATATTTAGCTTCAGACGCACCCCACCCTTTTCACTTATAAAAATAAAGAAAATAGTTTTTACCAACCTTTTTTCCAGTGCCAAGTCTTCCTCAGAGCTGTTGTCCACTCCTCGACATGCAACGTCATGAGATGACAAAGTGCAAGTGCACGTCGAGTTCTGCGCACGCTTCCAATCAAATACTTCTCAACGGAAAGGCTTAAATTCAATGCTTTCCAATTAGCAATATTGGGTTTCACTCAGTTGTAGGTGAAGAAGCGCCTCTAGTGGTTGACCTCAAGTGCCAGTAATAAAAAGAAATATAAAAAGGTGCATGGGTCATTGCTGACATCATTTTAGTTTGTTTGGAGCCAGACTAAAGTGACTGTATGATGGCCCACAGGGGCTGTGCCCAGGGCCGGGGCAAGGATTTTTGCCGCCCTAGGCAAAAGTAAAGTTTGCCGCCCCCCCATGTGACATCACAATGCCCCACCCATATGATCTGCCATGTTAACTAACGCCAGTGCCGCCGTGTTTACATTAAAAGGCCTGCAGGGACAGGCTATAGACACCAGAGCCACTACATTAAGCTGCAGTGGTTCTGGGGACTATAGTGTTTCTTTAATGTGAGGTAAATTAGAGATTAGTGCCACGAATAATATACTAGATTGCCTACTTACAACCAGATGAGGATGATGATGGGCTCTAGCTGCAGTCTGGCTCCACTGGTCTGGTGTAGAACAGGCTCTCTGGAGGCAGTTTGTAACTGTGGTCACAAAAATCAATGTTCTGGGAGAACGGGAAGCAGCTCCATTTTTTGGGGGCCCTTTACACAGCTCAAGGTCTGGGTCCCAGGGTGTTCCACCAATGAGTTTTTTCACAGGGGGTGGAGTGTGTAGGGGATGTCCTGATATCTGTGTAAGGAATGCATTGTGTGAATCTGTGTTTGTATGTGTAAGGGCTGCAAGGTGTGTTTCTGTGTATGTACGGGATGCATTGTGTGTAAGGGTTGCATTGCTTGTGTGTCTGTGTGTGTAATGCATTGTGTGTGATTGTGTGTTTGTGTGTTTGTGATGGATGTCAATCCCCCCATGTCAATTTCCTTCTCTATAAGCAAAGAGTAGTGTGCACTTCCTGTTAGTCCGGCCGGGTACAGGAGACAGCTGCTCCCTGTACCCGCGGACCATACAGAGCTCGGCCATGCTACAACAGAACGAAATTGGCAGGGGGGGAGAAGGGAATTGGAGTGGGGAGAAGGAAATTGGGAGAGGGGGGGAAGAAGGAAATTGGGAAACTGAGTGTGAACTTCCTGTTAGTCCGGCTGGGTACAGGAGACAGATGCTCCCTGTACCTGCGGACCATACAGAGCTCGGCCACACTACAGTGAGGGAGTGACAGGAGGGAGCGCTGAGCGTTTCCCTCCTGTCAGCCCCTCTCCTCATGCTGCGCCCGGGCGGTGCTCCCTCATGGACGCACCAGCCCGGGCAAAGCTGCAGCTGCCTGAGGCTCTCTACAGAGCGCTCGGGCAGCTGCAGCATGAGGGGGGCCGGCGCTCCTGGCAGCGCTCCTTCCCAAGGGGGGCCCTAGGTGGCTGCCTAGTCCGCTGTGCCACTAGAGTCGTGTTTAACAAAAACACTGCAGTTTCTACAAAACTGAATGTTTTACATTGCAGGGTTAAAAGGACAGGATCACTTTACCGAGACCACCTCATTGAGATGGAGTGGTCTGGGTGGCTTTAAAGCTATATAAAGAAGCATACATTTAAAAAAAAAAAAAAATTCACGGCCCTTTAAACAATACATTAGTGTCACATTGTATATCTATAATACATAGAGAAAATTAAACAATGAAAGTTGCTACACAAAAATATTCATTGTAAGCATGTTTCCCCAATCGGGAGAGATCATGATCAATCACTCTTTGCAGAGAACATTAATATTGTGATGAAGGCCTGCATAGAGAGAACAGTTGATTGATATCTACATTGTAGTGTGAATCAAAATAAATAGAAAGCTGCACAAATATTTTAGTAAAATAATGCAAGAATAGAGTAATGGCAACCACTTGAATAATATGTGCCAGGCTTATCTGCAAGGATTGTGCCAGAGGGATTTGTTAAGCTTGTTTTCTAGTGGGACCGGAGATGTTCCTGCATTTCTCTTTCACATTCAGTATTCTTGTATAAACATGTAGTAAGATAAAATACAATGTACTCCAGTGCTTTCCCTTCTGTGGGTTACACACATTATTTGTAAAAAGCATAATGGAATGATCGCTCTTTACTTGTAAAACACCAATAGAATTCAAGAAAACGTGAAAATAAAATGACAACATTCTATTCTAAGGTTTTAAATGCAGTTATGAACACAGACAGGTGCATGGGACTTTACTACATGAGCCTCGTATGGGGTATAACATAGAGGAAGAAGAGGAACATAAAATTTTTAGTGAGCATTCATTGGCTTAGTTGATTACACACTGCACACCTTCACTAGGTGAGTAAAAAAGGTTTGGATTTGAAACACTTGTGCTCCAGTGAAGAAGGCGCATGTCTGTACCACTGGAAAGGCAAAAATACAGCTTCCCACAACATCACTTGGTTTTGTTGAATTTGCAAATTTAACACTGCAGGCCTATATTGTTCCGCTAGTGGAGCCACCCAGGGCCGGCCTTAGAGGTATGCGAGGTGTGCGGCCACACAGGGCACCATGGAGCAGGGGGCGCCATGTGGCCGACACAGCTCACACTTGGCCAGGGATAAAAAAAACAAAAAAACGCGGCAGAGCTTACCGTGTGGCGGGGCTTACCGTGCCACGGGGGCGGAGCTAAAAATGCAGCGTAACTGCTGCAGGGGAAGTCCCTGCTTCCCCCAACAACCAGAATCCCCCAACAACCAGAATCGACGATGAGGTGACTGTGTGTGTGTGTGTGTGTGTGTGTGTGTGTGAGAGAGACTGTGTGTCTGTGTGTGTGACTGTCTGCCTGTGTGTGTGTGTGTGTGTGTGACTGTCTGTGTGTGTGTGTGTGTGTGTCTGTCTGTGTTTGTGTGTGACTGTCTGCCTGTGTGTGTGTATGTGTGTGACTGTATGCCTGTGTGTGTGTGTGTGTGACTGTCTGCTGTGTGTGTGTGTGTGTGTGTGTGTGTGTCTGCCTATGTGTGTGTGGCTGTCTGTGTGTGTGTGTGACTGTTTGTGTGTGTGACTGTCTGCCTTTGTGTGTATGTGTGACTGTCTGCCTGTGTGTGTGTGTGGCTGTCTGCCTGTGTGTGTGGCTGTCTGTGTGTGTGTGTGTTTGACTGTCTGCCTGTGTGTATGACTTTCTGCATGTGTGTGTGTGTGGCTGTCTGCCTCTCTGTGTGTGGCTGTCTGCCTGTGTGTGTGTTTGTGTGTGGCTGTCTGTGTGTGACTGCCTGCCTGTGTGTGTGGCTGTCTGCCTGTGTGTGTGTGACTGCCTATGTGTGACTGTCTGGGCAGACTAGATGGGCCGAATGGTTCTTATCTGCCATCACATTCTATTTTTCTATGTCTGTGTGTTTGTGTGCGAGTGTGGCTGTCTGCCTGTGTGTGTGTGTGTGACAGGGTGTATGGAAAGGGGGAAGAGGGGACAGAAAGGGGGGTCGCAGTGAAAATTTTTCGCACAGGGAGCCCAAAGGCCTAAGGCCGGCCCTGGAGCCACCAGACCTTTTCTCTAAGTAAAGTTTACTCTGAGTAAGCCAGTGTATAAAAAATCCACCATCCAAAAACTGTGTATAAACTCCACCATCTACAAATTACTCAGTTAAAAAATATAGTACATACAAAGCATGGGGAAACTAACTGCGCAAATCCACGAAACAGAAACCATTTAGAACCCTGGACACATCACTATGCCCATTTCTAAAGCTATGCCACAAACTGCACAGATTGTTGTAGTTCAAATCAGTTAACCCTCAGTTTTAGCCTCTAAATATGCTATCTGTCAGGAATGGATTGGATCCCCAGCATGATATAAGCCGGCTCCTAATAAAGGAATAGTTAGAGAGATAAAAAGGCTTATTACGGGACCTTAGAGTGATAAGGCTTAAAACTTGGTATTGAAATTAGAAATAATAGCACCAAATAATATACTAGGCTACAGTGAGCAAAGCCAACATAACCTAGGGAACAAGGCAAAAAAACACAACCATGGCTATCCGGGTCGGTCAGGTTTACCAGAAAAACATAACAGGGTTAAACAAAATGCTGGGTCAAAAATTTATAAAAATCCAAATACTCAGAATAGATTGCTTAGGACGGTTTAAACCACAAAAAAGGTAATTAGCCTACAAGAGAGTGAATATATACAGGACCAGGCATCATTGACACAGTATTGAGAACATGCCAGAAACAAAGAAATATAAAAATCGTGAAGGTTGTGTTTGTTTGCGATTGCGTAAAATTGGAGCGTGTTTTTGACAGGTTCTATGAACTTGATATGTCTGCATCAAAATTGGAGCTAGATCTTGGAAGACAATAAAAACTTGACATGGTTGCATCAAATCTGGAAGGAGGACCACAAATTGATGCAGAGACATCAGAACTTTCGCCCAAAATGGCAGTTATGCTGATCCAGAAGTTCCACTGTGTGTACACATCCTAACACTGTCTTCCTGATCCTAAAATATACATTTTTTTACTCTGTCCTTTCTCTATCCAATAATCTTACAGTGAGGGGAAAAAGTATTTGATCCCCTGCTGATTTTGAATGTTTGTCCACTGTCAAAGAAATGATCAGTCTATAATTTTAATGGTAGGTGGATTTTAACAGCGAGAAACAGAGTAACAAAAAAAAAAAAAATCCAGAAAAACGCAAAAAGATTTTCTATGGGCTTAAGGTCTGGAGACTGGCAAGGTCACTCCAGGACCTTAATGTGCTTCTTCTTGAGCCACTCCTTTGTTGCCTTGGCTGTGTGTTTTGGGTCATTGTCATGCTGAAATACCCATCCATGACCCATTTTCAATGCCCTGACTGAAGGAAGGAGGTTCTCACCCAAGATTTGACGGTACATGGCCCTGACCATCGTCCCTTTGATGCGTTGCTGTTGTCCTGTCCCCTTAGCAGAAAAACACCCCCAGAGCATAATGTTTCCACCTCCATGTTTGACGGTGGAGATGGTGTTCTTGGGGCAGCATTCTTCCTCCTCCAAACACAGCGAGTTGAGTTGATGCCAAAGAGCTTGATTTTGGTCTTATCTGACCACAACACTTTCAACCAGTTCTCCTCTGAATCATTCAGATGTTCATTGGCAAACGTCAGATGGGCCTGTACATGTGCTTTCTTGAGTAGGGGGACCTTGCGGGCGCTGCAGGATTTCAGTCCTTCATAGTGTAGTGTGTTACTAATTGTTTTCTTGGTGACTATGGTCCCAGCTGCCTTGAGATCATTAACAAGATCCTCCCGTGTAGTTCTGGGCTGATTCCTCACCGTTCTCATGATCATTGAAACTTCACGAAGTGAGATCTTGCATGGAGCACCAGACCAAGGGAGACTGACTGTTATTTTGTGTTTCTTCCATTTGCCAATAATCGCATCAACTGTTGTCACGTTCTCATCAAGCTTCTTGATGATGGCCTTGTAGCCAATTCCAGCATTGTGTAGGTCTACAATCTTGTCCTTGATCCTTGGACAGCTCTTTGGTCTTGTCTATAGTGGAGAGTTTGGAATCTCATTGATTGCTTCTGTGGACAGGTGTCTTTTACACATGTAATGAGCTGAGATTAGAAGCACTCCCTTTGAGGGAGTGCTTCTAATCTCAGCTCGTTACCTGTATAAAAGACACCTGGGAGCCAGAAATCTTGCTGATTGATAGGGGATCAAATACTGTTTTCACTTATTGACATGCAAATTAATTTATAACTTTTTTGACATGCGTTTTTCTTTTTTTTGTTTTGTTATTATGTCTCTCACTGTTAAAATCCACCTACCATTAAAATTATAGACTGATCATTTCTTTGTCAGTGGGCAAACATTCAGGGGATCAAATACTTTTTTTCCTCACTGTATCTCCTTTCATAGCCCCAAGACTACCCCAACCTTACCTGACTTCCTGCATCATTTATAGTCCACCTTCTCTAATTCCTCTAAATGTTTCCATCTTCAACTCTGGGTGCCCTCTTTTCCTCTCTCTGCAACCCAACATTTTACTCTACCCTTATGTCACACAACTCTAATAATGCACCGCCACCTCAGTGCTCAAATTTCCTAATCTTCCTGACCTGAAGAAGGTGCAGAGAGGTTACACCAGCTAAAATTACCTTTTTGACATCATATGGAATTCCACATATGGCCACATGTTCCTCCAGATTTCAGAGGTTTAGGCAGAGTTACTAAGTGGAATAGTTTAGATTAAGGCTAAGCAAACGTTAGATCCCAGATATTGTAGGTATGGATCCTGGATTAGGAAGAGCTGACCCTTATTTGGTGGCTATTAATTATTTTGCACATTACTTTGCTCTTCTAAAGGATGACAAATAATAATGGCAGTTAAAGTTCTAGAACATCTGTGGAGCTACCATTTGCCCAGCCCTGGTCCAGATGAATTTCCTCCTGTCTGAGCTTATGTAAGCTATGCAGCCTCGTTAGATGAAGGAACACTACTGATTTGGGAATACAAACATGTATTCCTAATACTATAGAGTTCTACTCTCTAATTAGATTCAGAGACCTCCTTATAATTAATTAAAAACAAACTTTTTACCCAGCCCTGAGACTCACTCTGTGCAGCTGCCTGCTTCACCTCCAATTATATCTCTCTGGATGCTGTCTCTTCTTCGTATTTTTGACCAATGCTATGATGAGCATTAGAGGATGTTTGATACCCTCATGGAATGTGTGAGGACTTTGAACACCACATAATTAAATCTGGCTTGGTTGAAGGTGCACCCTCTAGTATCTATTAGAAAGACCACCACTAAAGGTTTGTTAAGCTTGCAGGCAGTGAAAGCTAAATGGCAATGTTTTACATTGCAGGACAAAACCAACAGGTTCACTGCAACCAGATGACT